>CM042248.1:17309947-18509947 GCA_023566225.1 Romanogobio albipinnatus | reverse complement strand
GAGGCAATGCATTGTTCTTGAATGTGCACAGAGGAAAGAGAGAGAAACTATGAACACAAAACACACACTCAACTGGGAGGTGGTTGAAAGCATAGGGATGAATCTCACAAAAACTGTCAAAAAATGTCTGGGTTATATAATGCCCAAATCAAATATATAATACAAATAATACTTAAAATAAAAGAAGCCTTTGGCAGTTAAAAACATTAAGTCACAATTCTCAGTAGCCTTCAGTAATGAAAAAAAAAAAAAAAAAAAACTGTATTACCGCAATGCAATACAAAAAAATGTAAAATGGCATAATTATTAAAAACGTATATTTGCATTATATATATATATATATATATATATATATATATATATATATATATATATTTGTATGTGTGTATATATATTTGCATTATATATATATTTGTATGTGTGTATATATATTTGCATTATATATATATATATATATATATATATATACAAATATATATACACACATACAAATATATATACACACATACAAATATATATATATATATATATATATATATATATATACAAATATATATATATATATATATATATATATATATATATATATATATATATATATATATATATATATATATATATATATATATATATATATATATATATATATATATACAATCACCTAAAGGATTATTAGGAACACCATACTAATACTGTGTTTGACCCCCTTTCGCCTTCAGAACTGCCTTAATTCTACGTGGCATTGATTCAACAAGGTGCTGAAAGCATTCTTTAGAAATGTTGGCCCATATTGATAGGATAGCATCTTGCAGTTGATGGAGATTTGTGGGATGCACATCTTTGGGCATCCCAAAGATGCTCTATTGGGTTGAGATCTGGTGACTGTGGGGGCCATTTTAGTAAAGTGAACTCATTGTCATGTTCAAGAAACCAATTTGAAATGATTCGAGCTTTGTGATATGGTGCATTATCCTGCTGGAAGTAGCCATCGGAGGATGGGTACACAGTGGTCATAAAGGGATGGACATGGTCAGAAACAATGCTCAGGTAGGCTGTGGCATTTAAACGATGCCCAATTGGCACTAAGGGGCCTAAAGTGTGCCAAGAAAACATCCCCACACCATTACACCACCACCACCAGCCTGCACAGTGGTAACAAGGCATGATGGATCCATGTTCTCATTCTGTTTACGCCAAATTCTGACTCTACCATCTGAATGTCTCAACAGAAATCGAGACTCATCAGACCAGGCAACATTTTTCCAGTCTTCAACTGTCCAATTTTGGTGAGCTCGTGCAAATTGTAGCCTCTTTTTCCTGTTTGTAGTGGAGATGAGTGGAACCCGGTGGGGTCTTCTGCTGTTGTAGCCCATCCGCCTCAAGGTTGTGTGTGTGTTGTGGCTTCACAAATGCTTTGCTGCATACCTCGGTTGTAATGAGTGGTTATTTCAGTCAAAGTTGCTCTTCTATCAGTTTGAATCAGTCGGCCCATTCTCCTCTGACCTCTAGCATCAACAAGGCATATTTGCCCACAGGACTGCCGCATACTGGATGTTTTTCCCTTTTCACACCATTCTTTGTAAACCCTAGAAATGGTTGTGCGTGAAAATCCCAGTAACTGAGCAGATTGTGAAATACTCAGACCGGCCCGTCTGGCACCAACAACCATGCCACGCTCAAAATGGCTTAAATCACTATTCTTTCCCATTCTGACATTCAGTTTGGAGTTCAGGAGATTGTCTTGACCAGGACCACACCCCTAAATGCATTGAAGCAACTGCCATGTGATTGGTTGATCAGATAATTGCATTAATGAGAAATTGAACAGGTGTTCCTAATAATCCCTTAGGTGAGTGCGTGTGTGTGTGTGTGTGTATATATATATATATATTATATATATATATATATATATATATAATATATATCTCTTTTAGACATCATATTGACAGTTACTTTGTCTATTTTTGCTCCACAAACAAAAATCCCTCCAAAAAAAAAACTGTAACTGTTGCAAAACCAAGCAACATACAGTTGTGTTTTTTCCCCCATGAATGATTCAGATATCGGCTGAGCGAATTATTCAATGACTCGTTGTCAAGAAAGTCACTGTTTTGTTCCTAAACGAATAATTGGTTTTGATTAAATCAGTTGAGAGTGAATTAAGTCTGTTTGAACACAAACACTATTGCAATTCTTGCCATTTAAAATAGCTAAATCACAGCATTGAATATTAGACTGTTTTTCACATTACAGTAACGGGGGCTGGGCTGGAAAATTGTCTTAATGGTCATTAAATTAAGCTTGATCTTCTTTATACAAAATGCTTGTTTAATTTCTTTTGATTTTAGCATTTTAGCAAATATTATCTAGTCTTTGTAAGATTCACCCATAGACTGATTCATGAGAGCAGTTTCCTATACTAGCATCTCTCGCTAATCGCCAAGCCATGATTCCACTGGCACTCAATGAGGCCCTGTCCCAAATGGAACCCTAAGCCCCCTTGATCTTCCTCCGAGTCCACACTTTCATGACGTAATGATGCTTTGACTGCCGGGTTGAAGTCTGCTGCGGAGCTCGCTGGCTTGCGGGCTCAGCAAAGGTGCGCATTGAGGGCGCCCTTCTAAAACCAAAATGACAAATGGGACACCTTATGGACACCTTAACAGACACGTGCATGCTTTGGCCGTTGTAAGTCCACAAGACCACAAGTTTACCATTTGGGACAGGATTCCTACAGAACATGCACCTACATATGCACACATACGTATGCAGATATCCCCAATAGGCTACACTTCCCCACTAGCATCCTCTATGAGCAGCACAGAAGACGTCCTGGTTGGGGCTAAATCGCAGGGACGTGGAGTGTTACCAAATGGGGCCATGATTTGTTTTGTGAGTGTTCAGGCTGTCAGCTCGCATCGGCCCGACTACAGCGTGACAGCTCCCGTTCACTATAGTGACAGCAGCGTTTGCTGCGGGGCCGGCACACTTCAGGTCATGTTTAGGACAATTCCTCTCAACCTGATGGCTTGTAAGATCAAATCAATCCTCTGCCTCTCCCATGTCCACTTGTGCAAATACACCTTACTTGGAAGACTGAAAGAAGAAGAGACTGACAGTGACAAGTGACTTTTTTTCTCTTTTTAATAGTTTTAAGTTAGCCTCCAACTGCTTCGCTTGAGGCTTTTTTGATTCGATTGCCGTAGTTCGACTGGTTCTAAAGAACAAAAGCTGAACAATGTTGCCGATGTAAAGGGATAGTTAAATGTGATACACTTTTCGTCACACAAACCGGGTGGCTTCAGAAGACTTGGAATATGAGTCGCATAAACCGATTTATGATCTTTTTAGGGCTAATTTTGTCCTTTTTAGGACAATCTTCATACACATTTTTGGAACGGCATAAGGGTGAGGAAATGACGACAGAATTTTTTTAAATTATTTTTGTCTATTCCACTTTAACCCTTAAAGACCAATACATTTTTCTCTGACAATGAGGAAACGCTCAGTAAATAACGCCACTTCGCACCCCAGGCAAACCAAATTAGTGAGTTCCCTCAGAAGACTATTCAGAACTACTTCAACTGTGCAACCAACAATGAATATTAATATCTTTTCATTGGCCGACTGAGTTACACGGCAATCTGGGCGATCAAGTGCAAAACAACAATAAACATAAACAACACAATTGACAGACGTGTAACACGGCTAAACGCTGAATGAGACAGAATGCAGTCAGACTAATCAGATTTTCTGCTTCACTGGAAGTAGAAGGATCTGAAGCTTATTAGACAACGATGAGGAGTATGAAAAGAGAAACAGCAGGGTCACATAACCTTAGTGAACCCTACAGAGCCCTGAGCAGAAGAGCAGGTGCAAGACCATATTTTACATTTCATATTTTGGAAAAGGCTATGCGAGGAGGGAGGCCTGAAATCCAGAGCAATACTTGAGCTGTAAAAAATGTAAAATGTCCATAAATGCCCACTGCAATAACCGTCAAATGAAAGATTACATGCTTTTCTGATCTGCTGAGTGAAGCAGGATTGTAGGGCGGGACTTTATTTTATGCTTTGGGAATTAGTTGGATAGTGAAAAGTGATGTAACAGGTGAAATAATGTGCACCAATATGCCAATCGCCACATGGCCAGGAACGTCATAGGGTCAATTTTGATGTTGACTTTAAAAAAAGGATTTTCACGTTCTTCAAAAGTAGGCTGATGGCTTTAAATGAGACTCTCTGACTGCATTCAATAACAGAGAAATTGTCTCACAATTGACACACACACACACACACACACACACACACACACACACACACACACACACACACACACACACACACACACACACACAAAAACAGCCCTGTAAAGCATCATCTAACAGTGTAGTTCAGATGATTATACATGATTGGAAGCAATTGCTTTAATAAGCGTCGATAACCACTATCCGTCAATGTTTCTCCACCAGGAGCACAACATCATGATATTATCTATCCTATCTAGTGAGTTCACTGCAGCCCAGCTTTTGTCCACACCAAAATAGAAGGTGTAAGAAGTGGTAGTAGTAAGGTTAAGGTTAGGCCTGTAATGGGATTGGAGGGAAGAAATGTGCAAAGAATGGAGGCCAGAGAAGCCTAAGTCTCAGAGGATAGAGTGTTAAAGACTGCCACCACCGCTTACAGTTCCTGTCACCCGCAAAAACTCAGATCTGGAGTGACTGGGTTCCTCCGGCCAAGAAAACACACACACACACACACACACACACACACACACACACACACACACACACACACACACCCATGCATATACATGTAAGGCGCTTCCCTATTTTTGTTGAGGCTGGTTCTGATGTTCTTGGAGGGGATGGGGGAAACAAGGCCATCTTTCTTTCTTTTCTTTTCGTTTCTGTTCATGATGGTGGGAAGGACAGTCGTGACATGCGAGGAGGTGGTGGAAATAGGAAGGGTGGGAGGAAGAAGGAGACAGCGAGCGCTCAGAGGGTGTAAGTCATGTATGCGTCAGTGTGTTTCTCAGGCAGCTAGTCATTTTAAACCACTCAACTGGACATCAGGGCCATTATCCGTGGGGTTAATCCCCAATTTCACAGAGCTGGCAACAGGAAAAGTGGAACAAAAAGAGTTCAGCCCTTTAAAATAGCACAACATTTATGCTACAACTGTGGCCGACACGCAAGAGAAAAAAAAAGAAAGGCAAGTTTGAAACTTTTTCAGAAGTTCATGAAAGTTTTATCATGGCTTTACAATGCTCAGCTGCTGAATTTTATGCCATAAAATAGCTAGATTTAATTAGGGAAAAGCTACAAGCGTACCATTAAATTGGCTTTCCAGATGGTGGTAAAATCATTAATTGACTCAACAAACAGCTGTTTAAATGTGGTCTGACCGAGTAAATGACTCATTAAACGAGGAGTATTGGTATTAAAAGATTAGCCAAATAAAACAAAATAAACAGAAAATGAGAATTAAGCACAGCCTTAAATAAATATGGTCACACGCGCTATGCTGGGGTATCGCTTAAAAGCTTCTAAGAAATTCAAAAAGAATGTAGTGTTACAACAAATACAGAGATAAATGAGCTGAGGATAAAAGGTGGATGCATTTAGTCTCGCTATTTATAACTATTAGGATAGCAATATAAATAGACACAAGCGAATGAGGAGGATAAAAAAGGTGTTTTGGCTTTGGATACACTGCATTGATAAATACTAGATGGTAAATAATCAATGAACAAATGTAAAGCGTATCAAATTGTTCACATACATTACATTATAAGTATATATTAAAATACAAACATTTAAGTTCATATTTCTGAATGTGCACTAGGTATACTGTATTATGCAACAACGTTTGACATATAAAAGTATATAAAAAATTTTTATATGGATGTTAAATAAATGGCATCGATAAAAGTAAAATACTGTACACGTTTGATTATTTCACTCTCAAAGCTAGCAGATAAGTAGAAGCTAGTTATGATATGTTCTTTGGCACAATCTGTTAGGCCTAAATAACGTGGGACATCGGTGAACTCAGAATCTCAGATACTTTATGTGCTGTCATTTTGCTGGTGTTTCCAGTACTTAAATGGTTTAATTAGGACCACCAATCAATTAAAATCGAATAGAATGAATTGTATAATAAGCTGACTTATTAAAACTATTGCAGTTAATTGCATATATCAATATTTGCAGAGAAAAGCTTCCAAAATAAAGATAATTCTAAGAAATTAAGATTTTGCAGATCCAGTAATTTGATCAAAAGACATTTATAATACTATAAAAGGTTTCTATTTAAAATTAACACTGTTATTTTTAACAAAATCCAGAAAAGAATCATGGTTTCCACAAAAAATATTAAGTAGCACAACTGATTTCAACATTGATAATAATAATAAATGTTTCTTGACCATCAAATCAGCACATTAGAATGAAAGATCTGACTCTAAAGAATGGAGTAATGATGCTGAAAATGTAGTTTTGATTATATTTTAAAATATATATAATATATAATATACACACACAGACACATCCACTATAAACAAGAAAATGTTGGATTTGTTAAGCCAAAATCCTATAGGCTGCGTTTACACTGGAAGTCTTAATGCACAGATCCGATCATTTGCCCATATCTGATTTTTGGCCCGCCTGTTTACATTTAAAAATCTCTTTTTTTTTGTGCTAGTGTAAACGCAGCCCTCGAGTTATCTTGCCCATATCTCTGCATAGACTGAGCAGCACTATCTCAGTGTCTGTCTTTAGGCCAGACTCCAGCTGGCCCAGGTGACAAGAGCCTGTCACACCACTGAGAATGTGACAAGAGCGGATCTAAAAGGCTTTGAGAGTCTTAACCCTCCGCTCAGCTCCACCCGGCTCAGCACCTCTTCCCTCCCCACCCACGTCCTCCTTTACCTCCTCTTGAGCATTAAGCCGGAGCAGTGAAGGTGAGTCCGTGCTGAAAAGCTGGATAGGTCAGAGTGTCGGGTGAGTGGTGTGAAACAGGGACAGAGAGGCTGTAGTGTTTACCGGTTCACATCAAGGCCTTGTCCCTATGTGCTCTCTGCTAAACTGAGGTCCTGCAAGGTTTTATCCGAAAATTCTCAATGAGACTTTGACCTGAGCTTGCCTGCTAAAACTTAGTGAGCTTCAGGTATTCCCTCTCACACTAATGGCAAGTTTTGTTCTTGTGTAGTAACAATAGAGCAATTTTACAACTGCCACTTACATTTGGGGCCCTATTTGAATGGTCTAAGTGCATGGTCTGTGTCCGAATCAACTTTTGCTAGTTTAGCGACGGATAAAACGGTCGGCGCGCCAGGCACATGGTCCAAAAGGGTTGTCCCTCGTCTCTTAATGAGTCATGGGTGTGTTTTGGGCGTAACGTGCAATAAACCAATCAGAATCTCATCTCCCATTCCCTTTAAAAGCCAGTTGCGCGCACGTTGTGTACCCGCCTATAGGCGCATATTACAAACGTTCCCTTTAAATAACACAAAAAAATACTGCGCTATTGACTTTAGACCAGGTTTTTGTTGGTCAATGCACAGTTGTTTTCAAATGCCTCAAAATAGCAACACTCCAACAATGCACCTGTACACACCTCGTTTTCAGACCAGCACGCCCATGGGCGAACAGATGGGCGCAAATGCATTTGCTATTTAAACAACGTAGGGCTGGACGTGAAAATGATAACTGTGTCGGGCTGAAACTAGCAAAAAACACTTGCGTTGCACCTGGCATCACATTTTGTTGGGTGTATCATAGAGCCCATTAATTTGATGGTCCAATTTAGACATTCTATGAACTACAAGCAACTTTGCTACTACATGTCAACTAACTCTCATTATAGTATTAGATTGTCTGCTTGATATTTGCTAACTCTTTATTTTGATGCTCCCCAACAAATATTCTACTGTGAACTATCAAAGTAACAAACACTTTTATTCAAAATGACTTACATTGCATTCAAAGTAAACATTTTTGAGCAGCTCCTGCATTCCCTGGGTATCCAACCGACATCCTTGATGTTGCTAGCACCATGCTTTCTGTTTGAGCTACAGTAATGAGTTCAGCACCACAGCAAAAACTGAAATGGCATCAAGTCCAAACATAGATCTTTTATGTGTTTGGATGTTACATAATGGCAGTAAGACTTTAATTTCTTATAATTCTTATAATCTTATCATTTGTATTTTATTTTGCATGCTATTGAATTCAGTTGTCACTACAGCATAAAAAAAATTGTACTTTCACATTTAAAACACTAAATATTTCATTTAAAAAAAGTTGCTGAGTATTTCAGGAAGGTTACATATAGATTAATATTCATGAGCAAAACTTTAAGAATTGAGTCACTACTACCTTTACAGCAGAACAATTTTTTTAAGCAAACACCCTTAAAGGCACAATATGTAAGATTTTTGGATTCAAATTTTCAAAAACCACTAGAACAATATTATATATTTTGTTGACTTGTGTACTAAAATTATCCCATATGTTGCCAAGAATGTTTAAATCCAGAGAAATAAGCCATTTTAACCAGGATATGGACCGTGTCCGTGCTTCGCCCATCAATGACATCATACCCGCGTTACACTTGATTTCCAGTTTTATTTTGTAGAAACCATGGAAACACCAAAGACACTTTAATATATTATGTGTTAGACAGGTGAGCAACTGTTTGCATACAGCTCAACACAGTTAGTCTTATTGTTTAAATCTGGTTTTCTTGATTTACCGCGAGTACCATGTTTTCCCATGCCTAATATCCATCTAGCTCACTGCAGTGTGAACAAGTGTCTCATAGTAGCCGCCGAGTGAACGCACAGAGTAGCATTATAACATAACGTTCAACACACTCAGATGTATCTAATATGATAAAACAGCTGCGTTACCCCACATACCATGAGCGGAAGAAGCGGGAGTGTCGTCTGAGGGATAAAGCTCCACGAAATCAAGGAGTCAACAAGGTATTACATATTACATATTATAGCTTTAATATGAAAGTTTGGATGCATCAGCATGACTAATTAATATTCATAAGCAAAATTACCATAACATTAATTTTTGCCATCATTCACATGAACCGCTGCTACTTTTACAGCAGAAGAACCAGTATGATTAGAAATGGGCAAGTTGGCAATGCGCACATCCTTAATATAAAGTTTGGATGTGGTTGGATATTCTATAGCTATTTTATTGTAATATTTTTCCATTTTAGTACCAACTGGCATACAGGTACTTTGGATACTCATCCGTCCATGCAAACTCACAGGCACACAAAAGCCTTATCTCTACTCTTTAGTAATGCTCTGGCACACTTTTCCCAAAAGCCTGGTGAACATTTCCATTCATCTCTACCTCGAAAGACTGCGACAAACTCCCTCCCCAGAAAGTATGCTGGCAATGCCTGTGCGTTACAGAAACACTGCACTTCTCTCACTGCATTGGTCTCTGAATGATCACAGAATCACAGTCCATAACACATCACCTTTATTAAAGCATTTTCCCTTTTCCCTTTAACCAATGGATAGAGTAGAAAGCAGTGGAAAAAGTTAATGCCAGGCAAAAAGCAGTTAACCTGTTAACCCTTAAAACTGTACCTGGCAGAGGCACTTCTTGCAGCGTGAGCTATCTGGCCTTTGTCCTCCATCTTTCTTTCACTCCTTCCCTCCCTCTTTCCCTCTGTCCTAGTGTATTTCTGGGCTATTCACTGCCTCGGAGGCCCTGAAGCCAGCCGTGTCTCCAGTGGAGGCTCCCTCTCTGACAACCCGGGGCTTAGCCTAAATTCTCTCGCTATTAAAAGCTGTGAAATGCAAATAATGAAACATCTCATTACCACTGTAGGAAAATGAAAAGAGAAAATGGTAGGGGGAAGATAGAGGGAGAGTGGAAAAGAGAGAGAGAGAGAGAGAAGGGAGGTTAGCTGGAGATAACCTGACAGAGTGTCTTTTGTTTCACCAGAGCTGGTGTTACGGAGGGAGTCAAGATTGGATTTGCCAGTAAAATAAACAGGGGTGGATCCTAGAGTAATATTCTGGGGTGACGGTCGATGATGGCATGAGGACACACACAAGAGATGCGGGAGCTAACTGACCAATGCTGGATATATTCAGCGTTCCCATGAGTTTGAGAAGACGGGTGGGAGAGTGCCTAGGGGGTCCTACAACCTCTGTGTGGGGTCTTGGTTGTCACATATGTTCTCCCATTACCAGCAACAAGGCCATGGATGGCTGAATCACACCTGTCAAGAACATGTCCACGTGTCCAGGTCACATTTCACCCCACAATCAAAAGAAGAGGGGGAAAAAAACATATTGTGCACAAAGACACTGAAGAAATTATTTTATGACCAGTAAGATGTTTGCACTGGGACATTACTTTTGTGACAATTAACTCATTAAAATAAGTTGATGTTTTACTTCTGTGTTGCTTTATTTCTCATTATTCTCATTGGTGATTAGGATAAAGGCAGTGAAACAAATACTACCATGACCTATCATTTCCAATAAGATAATATATATTTTTTGCATTAAAGTAATGAGAATGAAAATATTTTGCAATGCATTCATCGGGGGAGGGTGCTTAATTGTCATAAAAATATGCTTAAATAGGCCTAATAGGCATTCATTTTCTTTATGCTCAAAGTATAATTAATTATTTATTTTAATTTGGGGTGAAATCTGACCCAGACCTGTTCTTGACTGTTTTTTTTTTTTTGAGTCACACATACATTGTAAAAAATAAAGATGTTTATTTTCCAATAAAGATGTTTAAAATAAGATACATTTACTAAGTATTTTTTAATAAGTAACTAAGTAATTTACTAAGTACTTAGTAAATTAAAACGGCATAAGATTTAAAATTAATATCTTACCAGAAAAGAGAATATATTTTAATATATCTTAACTCTTTCCCCGCCAGCGTTGCCAGTCATCGCCAGCATTTTTAATCATTTTCACAAAAATGTAATGGCCCCCCAGAATATTTTGTTGTATGAATATCTGAACATGCAATATATCAAAAGTAAGAACAGACACTCTGCTTTTAAAAAACAAAACAAAAAACTAAAACAGTTTTAATCTAGTTTCATGCATTCTTTCTTTAACAAATTTTGATTGTGGGTAAGTTTCATAAAAAAAAAACAAACAAAAAACATTTTGAGCAAAAAGCTGAGAAAATCATTGTTTTTGTCAAAGACTACATCTGGATCATATTCAGAACGTTGATCAAAACATAGATGGAGTAAAACCCCAAAGCTTCGGAAGCATGGTGCTTCAACATTTCATTCAGTAACATTAGACATTAGTTTGGATTTATATGCTGCTTAATGATCGCGTTATTTGACATATGCATATGATTACATATGATAGTGCTTGTTTCCGCGTCTTCTTCGCATGTGCTTTGATCCGGAGATTCAGTACTCTTTCAGAAGATATTGAAGTGTCCCCTACTGTAAAACACTGAAAACACGGAAACCTGGAAAATTCTGTGTCTGGTGGGGAAAGAGTAAATATATTTAGAGAAACAATCTTTAAAACTCCTGAACCTTCACTATTTCAGCATCAGTCCACCAAATTGAGTTTTTAGTACTGATAAAACAGCAAAACTTTTATCATAATCATTGTCAAATGTTTTTCCTATACTGCAATTATTCGTTTTTTAGTGAGGTAAATATTATACCATAATTAAATCTACAAAATGATATCTCACAATTTTTCTTTTCAAGTAAATATATGTTGTTTTAAGGATGTTTCTATACTGGAAAAAAAAAACGAGAAAAAATACTGATTACAAGAAACATTTTTTGCAATGTAGTCTTGACATTAAAAACTGCTGATTAAATGAGTTTGCGTATCTTCATCTGATCATCTTCGCTGAGGGATGGACTCACTTAAGCGCAGGGTTGAGAGGTTGATGACAAGCTAGTTACTGAGTGGGAGTCAAATTCCAGCACGATCTCCACCTCTTCCTTCTCTTTCGCTGTCTTGCTTTCTCCCACTTATTTCTTTTTTTTTCTATGAGTGTACACTCACATTAACACACACACACACACACACACACACACACACACACACACACACACACACACACACACACACAGAGTCAACGTTTCAAATCCACCAAATGGTGCGCCGATGACTCCCTAAAGCTCGGCTGCCGCTACTCACGAATCGACGACTCATCTTTAACACCTTCCTGGAGCTCGCGCCGTGAGAGGTGTCACAACAAACCGGCGTTGTCATGCTGCACTGAAGCAAGGCGTTCCTGTAAGCACACACTCCTGTGCACACACACACCAACACACAACCTCACACACCATGCTGTGACAAGCCATTATCACAACAGGAAGGCTCATCACCGCCAGATAAGGTCCACGAATGCAAACTTCACAGAATGATTCGCTGAATGCTCCTTTTCATTTTTCAACTTAATAAAACATATTTTTAGCATTGCAATTGTTTTGTGCAGTCGCAATTCAGTTTTTCATGTCCATTGTTTACCCTTTCTGATATTTGTTAAGCAGGCTATAACTTTAAGATATATACATACATATGCATTCATATACGGATGGATGGACAGATAGAACGATAGATGGATAGAATGACAGATAGATAGACAGATGAATGGACGGATAGACAGAGCGATAGATAGATTAACAGCACCAACTATCAAGAAAGCGAACTCAAATTCTCAAACTCTTGTTCTCTAAGGATCTCTTTAAAAGTGAGAGTTACAGGCTTTTAAAGTTCCAGATTCAAACTAACACACACACACACACAAACATGTCCTGGCATGAGGTGTCTGTCAGGAAGCTAATTGTCATAATCAGGAACACTGGCTCCTGTCAATGACTCAGAGAGAGAGAAGAGAGAGAGAGAGAGAGAGAGAGAGAGAGAGAGAGAGAGAGAGAGAGAGAGATGTGCAGGTGGACAGAAAGGAGGGGGTGTCTGTAGCGTGACTGCTGGGCTGTCAACAAAACATTGGCATCCTTCTGAAAACCATCCGTACTGGATAACCCCAAACTAACGGCTCGCCAAATACTAAAATGATGGGGAGAGAACAGGAGGGGGTGGCAGGGAAGAGAAACAGATACATAATGAAAAACTATTTGGAGAGAGGAAAACGGCATGACCTCACAGAAAAAGATCTTTGAAAATAATGACACTTTCAAACAGGTTTCCTTGAGGGCTCCGCCCTCTGCCATTGGTCAAACAAACTCATAGCTCCGCCCCTAACTAAAGTCATTGGTTAAGCCACTGTTGCTGTGTCGGGCTGGTCGAAGGCTCAAACAAGCAGAGAAATGTTTTGAAAGCAGCATAAGGAGCCACAGTGTTTACACTTTTTCTGGAGAATCAACTTACAAATACCTTAATTATAGCTGACTCTGCATATTAAGAAAAGCGTTTTAACATCCAAAAGATTACACACTTCTCAGCTCCTTCACTAGCAACTCAACTATTGTGAGAAGGGAAAAGACACTGAAAAGACTATTTCTGTCCCTCCATTGACAGCTACACAACTGACACTTTGATGCTTCAAAAAGTTCATGACGTGTTCACTGGACATGTGAGAACCAATGAGGTTCATTCTCGTGTTACGCAGCACGTTTGAGCTTCAGCAAGAACCAATGAGGTTCATTCTCGTGTTACACAGCACGTTTGAGCTTCCTCAAGAACCAATGAGGTTCATTCTCGTGTTACACAGCACGTTTGAGCTTCCTCAAGAACCAATGAGGTTCAGTCTTGTGTTACGCAGCACGTTTGAGCTTCAGCAAGAACCAATGAGGTTCATTCTCGTGTTACGCAGCACGTTTGAGCTTCAGCAAGAACCAATGAGGTTCATTCTCGTGTTACACAGCACGTTTGAGCTTCCTCAAGAACCAATGAGGTTCATTCTCGTGTTACACAGCACGTTTGAGCTTCCTCAAGAACCAATGAGGTTCAGTCTTGTGTTACGCAGCACGTTTGAGCTTCAACAAGAACCAATGAGGTTCATTCTCGTGTTACACAGCACGTTTGAGCTTCCTCAAGAACCAATGAGGTTCATTCTCGTGTTACACAGCACGTTTGAGCTTCCTCAAGAACCAATGAGGTTCATTCTCGTGTTACGCAGCACGTTTGAGCTTCCTCAAGAACCAATGAGGTTCATTCTCGTGTTACGCAGCACGTTTGAGCTTCCTCAAGAACCAATGAGGTTCATTCTCGTGTTACGCAGCACGTTTGAGCTTCCTCAAGAACCAATGAGGTTCATTCTCGTGTTACACAGCACGTTTGAGCTTCCTCAAGAACCAATGAGGTTCATTCTCGTGTTACGCAGCACGTTTGAGCTTCCTCAAGAACCAATGAGGTTCATTCTTGTGTTACACAGCACGTTTGAGCTTCCTCAAGAACCAATGAGGTTCATTCTCGTGTTACGCAGCACGTTTGAGCTTCCTCAAGAACCAATGAGGTTCATTCTCGTGTTACACAGCACGTTTGAGCTTCAGCAAGAACCAATGAGGTTCATTCTCGTGTTACACAGCACGTTTGAGCTTCCTCAAGAACCAATGAGGTTCATTCTCGTGTTACACAGCACGTTTGAGCTTCCTCAAGAACCAATGAGGTTCAGTCTTGTGTTACGCAGCACGTTTGAGCTTCAGCAAGAACCAATGAGGTTCATTCTCGTGTTACGCAGCACGTTTGAGCTTCAGCAAGAACCAATGAGGTTCATTCTCGTGTTACACAGCACGTTTGAGCTTCCTCAAGAACCAATGAGGTTCATTCTCGTGTTACACAGCACGTTTGAGCTTCCTCAAGAACCAATGAGGTTCAGTCTTGTGTTACGCAGCACGTTTGAGCTTCAACAAGAACCAATGAGGTTCATTCTCGTGTTACACAGCACGTTTGAGCTTCCTCAAGAACCAATGAGGTTCATTCTCGTGTTACACAGCACGTTTGAGCTTCCTCAAGAACCAATGAGGTTCATTCTCGTGTTACGCAGCACGTTTGAGCTTCCTCAAGAACCAATGAGGTTCATTCTCGTGTTACGCAGCACGTTTGAGCTTCCTCAAGAACCAATGAGGTTCATTCTCGTGTTACGCAGCACGTTTGAGCTTCCTCAAGAACCAATGAGGTTCATTCTCGTGTTACACAGCACGTTTGAGCTTCCTCAAGAACCAATGAGGTTCATTCTCGTGTTACGCAGCACGTTTGAGCTTCCTCAAGAACCAATGAGGTTCATTCTTGTGTTACACAGCACGTTTGAGCTTCCTCAAGAACCAATGAGGTTCATTCTCGTGTTACGCAGCACGTTTGAGCTTCCTCAAGAACCAATGAGGTTCATTCTCGTGTTACGCAGCACGTTTGAGCTTCCTCAAGAACCAATGAGGTTCATTCTCGTGTTACACAGCACGTTTGAGCTTCCTCAAGAACCAATGAGGTTCATTCTCGTGTTACGCAGCACGTTTGAGCTTCCTCAAGAACCAATGAGGTTCATTCTCGTGTTACACAACACGTTTGAGCTTCCTCAAGAACCAATGAGGTTCATTCTTGTGTTACACAGCACGTTTGAGCTTCAACAAGAACCAATGAGGTTCATTCTTGTGTTACGCAGCACGTTTGAGCTTCAGCAAGAACCAATGAGGTTCATTCTTGTGTTACACAGCACGTTTGAGCTTCCTCAAGAACCAATGAGGTTCATTCTTGTGTTACACAGGACGTTTGAGCTTCCTCAAGAACCAATGAGGTTCATCCTCGTGTTACGCAGCACGTTTGAGCTTCAACAAGAACCAATGAGGTTCATTCTTGTGTTACGCAGCACGTTTGAGCTTCAACAAGAACCAATGAGGTTCATTCTTGTGTTACACAGCACGTTTGAGCTTCCTCAAGAACCAATGAGGTTCATTCTTGTGTTACACAGGACGTTTGAGCTTCCTCAAGAACCAATGAGGTTCATTCTCGTGTTACGCAGCACGTTTGAGCTTCAGCAAGAACCAATGAGGTTCATTCTCGTGTTACACAGCACGTTTGAGCATCCTCAAGAACCAATGAGGTTCATTCTTGTGTTGCACAGCACGTTTGAGCTTCAACAAGAACCAATGAGGTTCATTCTTGTGTTACACAGGACGTTTGAGCTTCCTCAAGAACCAATGAGGTTCATTCTTGTGTTACACAGCACGTTTGAGCTTCCTCAAGAACCAATGAGGTTCATTCTCGTGTTACACAGCACGTTTGAGCTTCCTCAAGAACCAATGAGGTTCATTCTCGTGTTACACAGCACGTTTGCGCTTCAGCAAGAACCAATGAGGTTCATTCTCGTGTTATGCAGCACGTTTGAGTTTCAGCAAGAACCAATGAGGTTCATTCTTGTGTAATGCAGCATGTTTGAGCTTCTACAAGAACCAATGAGGTTCATTCTTGTGTTACGCAGCACGTTTGAGCTTCAGCAAGAACCAATGAGGTTCATTCTCGTGTTACACAGCACGTTTGAGCTTCCTCAAGAACCAATGAGGTTCATTCTTGTGTTACACAGCACGTTTGAGCTTCCTCAAGAACCAATGAGGTTCATTCTTGTGTTACGCAGCACGTTTGAGCTTCCTCAAGAACCAATGAGGTTCATCCTCGTGTTACACAGGACGTTTGAGCTTCAGCCAGAACCAATGAGGTTCATTCTTGTGTTACGCAGCACGTTTGAGCTTCAGCAAGAACCAATGAGGTTCATTCTTGTGTTATGCAGCACGTTTGAGCTTCAGCAAGAACCAATGAGGTTCATTCTTGTGTTATGCAGCACGTTTGAGCTTCAGCAAGAACCAATGAGGTTCATTCTTGTGTTATGCAGCACGTTTGAGCTTCAGCAAGAACCAATGAGGTTCATTCTTGTGTTATGCAGCACGTTTGAGCTTCAGCAAGAACCAATGAGGTTCATTCTTGTGTTACACAGGACGTTTGAGCTTCCTCAAGAACCAATGAGGTTAATTCTCGTGTTACACAGCACGTTTGAGCTTCCTCAAGAACCAATGAGGTTCATTCTTGTGTTACACAGCACGTTTGAGCTTCCTCAAGAACCAATGAGGTTCATCCTCGTGTTACACAGCACATTTGAGCTTCAATAAGAACCAATGAGGTTCATTCTCGTGTTACGCAGCACGTTTGAGCTTCAGCAAGAACCAATGAGGTTAATTCTCGTGTTACGCAGCACGTTTGAGCTTCAGCAAGAACCAATGAGGTTCATTCTCGTGTTACACAGCACGTTTGAGCTTCCTCAAGAACCAATGAGGTTCATTCTCGTGTTACACAGCACGTTTGAGCTTCCTCAAGAACCAATGAGGTTCATTCTTGTGTTATGCAGCACGTTTGAGCTTCCTCAAGAACCAATGAGGTTCATTCTCGTGTTACACAGCACGTTTGAGCTTCCTCAAGAACCAATGAGGTTCATTCTTGTGTTACACAACACGTTTGAGCTTCAACAAGAACCAATGAGGTTCATTCTTGTGTTACACAGGACGTTTGAGCTTCTACAAGAACCAATGAGGTTCATTCTTGTGTTACACAGGACGTTTGAGCATCCTCAAGAACCAATGAGGTTAATTCTCGTGTTACACAGAACGTTTGAGCTTCCTCAAGAACCAATGAGGTTCATTCTCGTGTTACACAGCACGTTTGAGCATCCTCAAGAACCAATGAGGTTCATTCTTGTGTTACACAGCACGTTTGAGCTTCAACAAGAACCAATGAGGTTCATTCTTGTGTTACACAGGACGTTTGAGCTTCCTCAAGAACCAATGAGGTTCATTCTTGTGTTACACAGCACGTTTGAGCTTCAACAAGAACCAATGAGGTTCATTCTTGTGTTACGCAGCACGTTTGAGCTTCCTCAAGAACCAATGAGGTTCATTCTTGTGTTATGCAGCACGTTTGAGCTTCCTCAAGAACCAATGAAGTTCATTCTTGTGTTACACAGCACGTTTGAGCTTCCTCAAGAACCAATGAGGTTCATTCTTGTGTTACGCAGCACGCTTGAGCTTCCTCAAGAACCAATGAGGTTCATTCTTGTGTTATGCAGCACGTTTGAGCTTCCTCAAGAACCAATGAGGTTCATTCTCATGTTACACAGCACGTTTGAGCTTCAGCAAGAACCAATGAGGTTCATTCTTGTGTTACACAGCACGTTTGAGCTTCCTCAAGAACCAATGAGGTTCATTCTTGTGTTAAACAGCACGTTTGAGCTTCAACAAGAACCAATGAGGTTCATTCTTGTGTTACGCAGCACGTTTGAGCTTCAGCAAGAACCAATGAGGTTCATTCTTGTGTTACGCAGCACGTTTGAGCTTTAATTTTACTATCTCTTTATGAACTTTTTAAACTGTCAAAGTGGTAGTTGTGTAGACTGTCAATGAAGGGACAGAAAGCTCTAATATTTTATTTAAAGTTTCTTCATTTGTGTTTCAAAGATCATCTAAAGTCTTACGGATTTGGAACGACATGAGGCTGAGTAATGACAGAATTTTCATTTTTGGTTGAATATCACTTTAAGGATTTTTTTCAGTTGCTTCACTAAAACATTTTTTTATCGTTTTAAGAATAAAGTTCACTAAAGAGTTATAATGATGATAAAAAAAATAAAATAAATAAAAACATTAATTCAATCCTACATAAACTGGCCTTGCCTCAGGTATGAACCTCACTCTCACCCTGTCGCCGTGCCATCTTTATCGTCGAGCCCCATTTTAACTTATTTGATTAGTGTTCCTGTCGTACAGGGGCATTTTCACAGCTTTGTCATCTGTCTGCTGAGGACTAAAGGGGAAAAGATGAAGAGAACCACAACTGTGGCTAAACTTAGTTGCTTTGACAGTTTGTGATTACAACATAGAAAAAGAAGTGAGCGAAAGGAAAAAGAGAATGAATGAGAGACCAGGAGATTAGTGATCGTATGGGTTTTATAACATGCACTTTATATTAACCCATAAAACATTATGTATCAACTTCCTCAAGGCTGATATGACCCTACTAAATAATTCATTATCTCTAAGAGCTTCTTTTGTTTCATATTTGATAATCATGTATAGCTTAACAATAGCCAGTGTTTTCACCCAGGCTTGTGTTTCCATGGTAACCACGAGTGTGGCCAAGAGTCAACCCTGTCACCACACGCATCGCTCCTGTCCCATACTGCCTGTTTTTCCTTCTTTTGTATATTTCGCCAAACGATGCCTTGCCTGAACTGCAGGTGCTAACAACGCTCGATTAACAGCGGATAAAATATCCGAGTGATATACATCATGAAGCATATAAGAATAACAGGGCTAGTGTGTTGCTCTGGTAAACACGATCATTCTGCGACACCGCCCACCTCACAAACCTAATTTTAAAGAAAGTCACACATTCCCACGTTGTGAGGTGGCGGTATTGAGTGTCCAACCAACACTTTCTCTGATCCCCTTGGGTGGGTTGGGAGGGACAAGAGGACATTATTTATTTTCCTCCCTCCCTACAAAAGTAAAAAGGTCCAAAATACTGTGATTGCATTTTGTGTATTTAACCATGATGACAAGGTCTCATTTTTAAATCCAAAGCCTTTTTTTTTTTTTTCTTCAAAATTCATCATGCCAGTGGAGGTGCTATGGGGTCTGAAAAGTTCAGATAAATAAAAAAAAATCATAATAAAAATAAATAAATAAAATAAATCAAGCTCAGAATCGGAAAGCATGGCGTGTAAGCTGGAACCAGAGCAAGACCGGTTAATCTAGGTAGAAAAGAAAAATGGGGCCATGGAGGGTATACCTGTACTATTTTCAACACCGCTTTTCCTGGACACTCTGAATTGGCCGGAGCCGGAAAGCCAGATCTCCTGATCAAGGAGTCAAGCATGAAGGACACAGCACACAAGTGACTGGCATCGTCCATCAAAGTGACAACACTGGTTTTGCTGTATATTATTCAGATGCTCCACCAACTGCAATTTTTGCGTATTGTCGCAGTGTGCAGATCCAAGTTGTTATTGAAGCTCTTTGACAACTGACAAGCCAGAGGAAAATTACAGTGAAAGCGGCAGTCCCGCGACACGCCAGAGCATGAAGGCAGGTTTCTGCCCGCGCAATCGCTTTGAGAGTTCCCCATATGAGACACTTATCCGTCTGCTGCAAATGTACCTCTTCACCGTGATGAATATTTCATGTTCTGATGGCACTTTTAAGACAGAACTAATTAACGAAAACTAGTTGATCTGGCATACGTTAAATCAGTTCAATTAAAAGCATGCAGGCAAACGCTACATGCTAATAGCAGCGGCAGCGAAATAATTGTATGTTGAGGGGGAAGTGCTGAATGTTAAACAGGCCCTGTTAACAGCACTTTAGCACTTGGAGATGAACTCCTCTCAGGATTACACCGACCCTTGATAATGGACTAATGCAGATCGGCACATCATACAATACATTTGGAAAAAAGCAGATGCCTTCCAATGGCCATGACATATCTACTGCCTCCTAAGCAATGAGGCGGCGTAGATCTGATAGACGGTGAGTTGGGGATTTGGGAACTTGATCCATGTACAAGACGAACTTATACCAACTTTGACTTTTGGTTTGGGAATTTTCTAAGCTAGCATTTAGACACAGATCAAAATGATTCTGAAGAGAGGAGACCGTCACCCTAACAATGATTGCAATGGCTTTCTAAAATTCACAGCGAGAAGGAAAAGTGTTCTGTGGTATTGTGGAGTAAATGTGTTAGCGCTAGGAGTGTCTCCACCCTCCCTTAATGGTTAGCTCTTGGCAGACAAGATGGGATGAAAAGTATAGAGACAGACTAAACCATCTTATGAAAAATAAACAGAGCTTTTAAGAGACAGACAAAAGTGCTATGAAAAGTGGACAACCAACTGTCCACCCATTCACCTGAGAACGTTTGAAATGGTAATGGCCTTCCTGTCCAAAACTAAATGCTAACGTAAAGCCGTTTTCTTTGTTTGTTCGTTTTTTTACTCCATTGTTGCTGTTTTTTATGTCATGTTACTTCTAGAAAGAAATGGTTTTCAATTTCACTGAAGAGCACATTTGTATGTCAAATTTGTTCAAATAGTTCCTTATTCCAGCTTAATACACAGAGACAGCTGTACGTATGGCATGTTAGGTAGATTTCCCTGTAAAGTATAACACTATGTTTCTCAAAACATTGCTCTGTTTGTTTGAGGATACTGATAAAGGGTGTGTTTCCTAAAGCCAACTATGGCCGCAGGTTCTGTCGTACCAACACAATTCAACAGAACCTCCATAGTTGGCTAATGACACCCCAGACCAACACAGCAACACTGACTCAACCAATGGCGTGAGTCTAGGGCAGGACTGTCTGTTTGTCCAAACTATGGAATGCTTGGAGCATGAAAATAATTTTAAAATGATTCAGAAATAATAACCTACATCAACTTTAATTCTCCTGCTCCTCAGGCTTATCTCCAGAGAAAAGACCCCAGTAATACTGGCTCAGTTAAATATTTAATATTTTTAGGGATTGTTAAAGTGAACCCACTTTATATTTGGTGGCCTTAACTACTATGTACTAACATTTAAATTAATATTTGATACAATGCACTTATTGTGTACACACGTTTTTACTTTGTACTTTCATTAAAAAAAATTACATGCATGTATGTAATGACACTGTTGACCCTTCCCTTAAACGTACCCATACCACCACACCTGTCTTTACCCGTATCCCACCTCAATTTCAGAAAAGTGTTTTGCAATACGATATGAACACAGTAAGTACATTGCACTTATTATTTTTTATGTAAATACATAGTAGTTAAGGCCACCTAATATAAAGTGGCACTGACTTACAGTATATTATGAGCATACCATGAGACAATTGAAGGCTCAACAAAACTGTTCTAAACCAAAACGACTATATATCAGTGCAAAACTAACCAGCTGACAAGGGTAAAGTGTGAAAATGCAACTTTAACCTTGTCATATGTACATTTTAAATACCCTGACTGTTCTCCAATAGTGAGTTTTACTATAACGTGAGGCAAAATAAGTGTAAAAGCATGCAAGGAATACATAATCCGTTGGTATGAATGAACATTGCACTGTGACATTATGTGTGTGTATTATGTACATAAACAGTACAACTTTTATCAGTCGGGGTTGCCATAACCGTGGAATTTTTTACCCAAAGGTTTGACATATTGCATAAATTATATTTGACAGAAAGGCTTGTATTGAAACATTTTACTCAACCGATGTATAGTCTTCTAATTATAAAACTGTGCTAGATGATTGTAGGGAGTGTGTGGAAATGTATGACAAGATGCAAGTAGAAGAGTTTAAAAAAAAACTTTTTTTATATTTTTGAATCGAATTACCAACCCAAACAAAAACTCTCAATAATAAAAATGATTTTATTTATGAAACAGATGATTAATACTATACCGTGTTGAAACTAAAATTGCTCATCTATAAAGCATAACATGACAAAAATATTAGTTTTCTAGGTATGGCAATGGTCACACTTTATATGTTACAGTGTAATTATGCATTTAAATACTGAGTAATATTAATTATCAACATGTACTACATTAGGATTAGTTGCATGTAATTATTTATGACTGTTAACTCTTCAGTAAGTACATGTAACATTTGTAACAAGGGCACTTTAAAATAAAGTGTTACCCATATTTTTATTTCCGCTATATGAGTTAGATTAATTGGTTTTTGGACTAGTCTTGGGTTGGTTTTGATTGGTCAATGTAGGATGTCGAAGAGCATAATCACAATATAATTGTCCCTTGTGCCATGTGCTTGAAAAGACGGTTTGAATTGCAGTTTGAGTGAATATGAATAAGTGTGTCTCTTTGAGTTGCCACAAATGCCAATTTGAATCTGTCAGTTTGAATGTGACGCCACACAGTCCTCAAAGCTCAAATGTGTGTGTCTCAAATACATGCAAGTAGGTTTCATATTTACAATACGTGAAACTTCCTTCAATACTCGCTCAGCAGGGATGTACATTAGATAAAGTCTTACTCTAAATCCCTAATCACCACGTTAAAGGGGCTGAAGAGGATGAAGACAAGTATGGTTTTAACTGGTGAGGGTTAGCATACCTCCCTGTGTGTAAACATCCTGTATTTAAGACCACGTGTGGTCAGAAAGTAAGCCAGAAACGACTGAGCGCGACATGGGCGGGTTTGTGTGCGTGTGTGTGTGTGTGTTTGTTTGTGTTTACTTTTCAAACCCAAAAGCAGCGCTGGAGTATTCGACGATTTAAGACCCATTAAGCTGGACCGAATCTCACCCCAGTGTACACGACCAGACAGAAAAAGAGAGTTAGAGAATTACCGAAGATATTATCGAACACAACGAAAAGTGGACAAGCATAAGAGAAATAGAAGAGGAAAAAACAGAAATAAAAACCTCATGACCACATCCTCTTTTTCAGCCTGGGAGTGTAAAGCCCACTGCTAAGCGCTTGCCCAGGGTATGCTATTTCATTTCCAGGGGCTTTTTTTTTTCTCACTCGGTTCCTCCCCCAGGGCTTTCCACACAGCCTGAGAGCCCCCTCTGAAATATTCACAAGGCACCTGAGGACACAGGTCTTTGTGGGGCGGTTCCAGGGAGGTCGGCTCCAGTTTAACCCACACAACGAGTGCCTAATCTAGGGGGATGAACACATCTAAGTGGCTGATGAGCACAGCTGTCACTCCACACACACACACACACACACACACAGGCCCCCAAACCGCTCTAGGGAGCAAAGCGCACCTGTATGCATCCCCACTCAAACAAAAGAATTTCCACAATCTAGTTTTTTGGTTTGATTACAAGGAATGTGTGAGACAAGTCAACTAAATGATACTGCTGCTGCTAGTCAGCACTGAAAATACTAGTCGTTTACATAATTTCTTTTTTTTTTTTTGCACAATTATGAGATTAATCACATCCAAAATACAAGTTTGTGTTTACATAATATATGTGTGTGTACTGTATGTAGTTATTATGTATATATAAATACACACATGCATGTATATATTTAAGAAAAATATATATATTTACATACGTGTATGTGTGTGTATTTAAATATACATAATAATTATATACAGTACACACACATATATTATGTGAACACAAACTTTTGGATGTGATTAATCGCGTGATTAAATTATTAAATTAAAAATGTGATTAAATTAAGACCCACGAAAAAGACCCCCTTTTTGGCTTGCTTACAGGCCCATATGAAATGTTAAACTGGGTTAAAACGGAAACATTATGAATGAAACCTAATTTTACAACAATAGATCCTACAGTATATCAATATCCTAACAAACAGAATAGTTGTAATACACATCAAGGTTTTTTTGCGATTTTGCTACTTTTCATACACAAGAAACATGTTCAAACCCAGATGAGGAATTGTTTAATAGGCTATTGAATATGCACATGGCCTGTTGACTCACTGATTTTAATAAATATGTCTATATTGTCTCAGTATGGCATTTGACTGTTTGATTCATAGATGAAATAGACTGTCTTCTGGGGGTTTGTTAACTAGTCAACTAGTTGGTTACAAAATTCCAGTTTAAATGCTAATTACATTAGTTGTGGTACACATCCCTATTGATAACACATATGGTGTGAATGTGTAAAAATAAAATTAAAAATTAAAAATGCAACAATTGTGTGGTTAACAGTCATGTTTGTGTTTAGCTTTAAATATTGATGTGAATCAAAAGGGAGGCATCATACAAAACACTTACCGTACAGATGTTTAATGTACAGTATTCATGAGTGTGTTTCTAAGCTGATAAATATAATATCGGGCTTTGTGTGGTCTTAAAGTGAGGGGGAGAAGCCAGTCCCCAGTGTTGTAGCAGGTTCATGATTTCTAACCTGTTACCCACACAACACAGCCCACAGCCCGGGGAGAGCAGCCATCTTCCACACACTCCACCCACACACACACATACACACTCAGCTGTGTGTCGTGTCAGCTTGCACCCCCATACCCTGCCTCCCCCCCACATCAGCACCCTTTATCCACCATTCACACACACACACACACACACACACGGGCAGTTGAACTACCCCCTCTTTACGTTTCTCTATCCCTCTGCACCATCAGCCGCCTCCTCCCCCATATCTTGCCTTTCTGTGTAAATGTTCAAATTAACAACCGCAACCACCCTGAATAAACACAGTACTGCACTTTCTTGTTCAACTACCTGCCCGAACCTCCCTCAAGATACACTTGCACATCCACACATATGTTAAACATGTATGCTGAAACATTATCACAGTACAAACAATTTAGACAAACTCCAATGTGGTGGATTCCCTCAAATAAAATGAAGAAACATACTGTGCAAAATATACTGAATTTAACTAAACGAACACAACTTGAGACATTCATAATTCAGCACAAATATAACATTCAGGGTTAAATACACGTCCTGCACTTTTGGAAGCATCTATGCTATCGATTTCCATAGAAAATGTCAACTTTAGTTTGTAGAGTCGAACAAAAACAGTGTTGACAGTGCACTTACAGTGGAAGTCTATAGGGCATTCATTTGCTGTTTTGTTTGTTTTTTACGAACCGAGGCATAATTAGTCCAAACCAGGCTCTCTGGAAAAATGTGCCTGTGGTGATGTTTCTGCAAAATGATTTTACGTTGATTCTTACATGTTTCATGGCTTTCAAAGTGAAATTTCCAGTGAGCGGCGATACAAGTGTTTTCAGTTTGAAACAGTTTAATGTGAATCTAGCAATGCTTTGTTAAAACGTATGGCAGCAGTTCAAAAATGAGTGGCGCTAGAAAGTTAAAGCTCTTTCACGTTTGAAAAACACCTAAACTAACCCTTACCCTAGTGTTAACGAAAGCGAACGTGGGATAAAAATACATTTGCTGAAGCGACAATGGCGTTTTAGCTGCTTCAACAAGTCTTTGAGCTGTTTTAATCGGGACTCGTATGTCACAGGATTCAATGTACAATGCTGTACCAGATGAGCAACAGAGCAATGTCACTACGTCAGAAAACACATATGCAGTTATGTGATGCAAACGTCAAAATGTCACATAATACAGTGGGTCACAGACTACGGCACAACACCGGTATTACACGATAACACCTGGGGCGGGGGTGAATCGATTTTGTGAATTAGCAGGCCACACATTTTGTCATTGATGCTCAGGATCCTCCGCCATCATCTTACTCTCGTCACGTGATAAGTGAAATCTGACTGCGACTCTGCAGCTCGTGCTGTAGAGCAGAGCAAACCCTTATAGATGTAGCGTCCATTGTCCACCTGAACTAAATGTTTTTTTTTTTTTTTTTTTTAAAAGCTAAAGACTGTGTAAACCCGATTGACAAACCTAGTGAAAAGGAATAGAAGTTGTTGGTGTTTTACTGCCTCTAGTGTTCATTTCAGCTAGAAAATGCAGTGAATTGTATGTATAGGTACATCTATGGACTTTTGCCAAAATGAAGGTGGTAATCAAGCGTCAGTAGAGTTTAACTTGTATTTAATATTCTTTTAACAGTGCTGGATGTAGACAGGTATGATATTTCGGCTTCATTAAAACAGTTCCTTTAACACGGTGCTGCTCTTTACTCTTATTTCAGCCCCTCTCTTCCCTTTACCCCACGCAGTAGGAACCAGTTCCCCTCCCCTGCTTTCTGTTGACACAATACAGCCACACCTGTGAGGAAGTCAATATGCATAGTGGACCAAAGCCCCCCTCCTGATGTTCTCCCACTTATACACACACACACACACACATGCGGATCCTCCATTAAACAAAAACACCTGGACACGACCCTAACACGCAACACTGCCCTATTGCCAAGGAATACACATATACAGCACGTGCACACATCGAAGAACAATCATTTGCACACTTGGCAGACTCTTTTATCTAACGTGACTTAAAGCATACTTCTTAAGGTATGTATTCTTATCAGTATGTGCACTCAATGGAAATCAAACCCCTGGTGCTGTTATTATCGCGCTCTACCCGTCAAACTACACAATCACTGTACTTTTATCCACAAGAATAAGAGTTATATAGTGCTTTTCATTATAATTCTGTGGACTGTTTCTGCACACTTGATACTCAAGGAAGAAGGCAAAGAAAAGACTAGGAAAGCACCACCTTTTAGTACTTAATAACAGTTTGGAACTATCAAAGTTTATAACAGCCAACGACTGCATGAGGATCTCTTGCCCTGGATCGGTCAGTCCAGTCCAGCACATGATGTCATTAAATGATTCTAGGCTACCCTATGAATGACTGTTTCCCATCCAAGGAGAGAGAGAGAGAGAGAGAGAGAGAGAGAGAGAGAGAGAGAGAGAGAGAGAGAGAGAGAGAGAGAGAGAGAGAGATGGTGGACGGGCTGTACCTGACAGCACCGTTAGACACACACACCACTGACATCAAGACAATCTTTACATCCACAATAGACGTCAAGGATAAATAATGCCACTCTAAATGTGCCACAACTCCTTGTTTAATTAAAATGCAGGTTACGGGTGTCAGAGAGATGGAGAAGACCTATAAAAGTGAATTGCAAAGGAAGTTGTCATGTTGGCTTCATTCTGTGTAGATGGGCATGAGGACAGTTCCTTACATAAGCAGTTCTTCTGCTCAACTGACTCATTTTTGCACTGCAGATAGTCACAATGCCACAAATATATGAATGTAACTTCAAAAAACGAGAATTATTTACGTTCTTATATGTAGTTACACACTTTATTAATGCAAATGCACGCCTAAATGCGTTAAGTAGCCTAACATTTATTGTTTTGAACTGTCTGCATTCGACATTTTCGCCTAGTTATAACATATTTCTAACAAACCAATCCGAATCGGGTGCACCTGTAGCGAACAACGGCGCGAACAAGCGTCATAATCAATAGAGTGGTTCGTTCTTTTGACAGACGCGCGGAACGATACATTGTTGCGCGTAACGCTCGATTCAAATGTATCAATTTCTAGACGCCCGCTGGAATTCGTTTTTGGCGTATATCTATGTGTACATCCGCGTATGTTCCGCCGTCGGCGAGTCAAACAAGTGGGGTCGCTCCCCTTAAAACCAACCCGTCAGCGAAGAGAAAATGGAGGAAGACGGAACTGACCAGCTTTAAGGGGGCAGACGGGGGGGAAAAGAGACAATAACCCGAGGAGCAGCGCTCATGTCACCGAACGCTTTCCTCAGGGAAGACTCGAATACACTCCGCTCTCCCTAAGTTGAGGGAAGTGTTCGGCTCGGAGCCCCTGGGTTTAATTACGCAGGAAATAAAATAATAGAAAAGTGCGTCCGAAAAAATCCCCTTCCCTTTTCTGGTAGTAGGTTTAGGGTGTTGACGCAGCAGAAATTTCCAGCTGGAGAAATTCCCCTTTTGGAGGTTAAATGAGGGGAGGAGAGAGTGGGGTTAAGCCCTAGCTTTTCTTTTAAATACCTCCTCCACCACCAGCAGCAGCACATGCACTGACCCCCCAAACGACATGATTTTAGGATTACAACTTATGGCAAACGTCAATAGTATAAAGTTCTCAGAGGTGAAATACGAAGCAGCGCCGTGTAGTCAGACAAAAAGAAAGTCTCCCATCACTCCAATAAAAGTATCCTGAATGAATGACTGCACATCTGACAGCTGTTCGCAGCGCGTGCATCATCTGTCATGAACATGTCCTCACCTGGAGACGTCAAACAGGTTGCTGTCACGCAGTCTACTTAATGACGTGAAATACAACAAACGCACCGGAAACTCACAACTCCAACTTACCTGAATACCTGTGTTGAGGCGCGAGCTCGTGCCTCTGCCATACATCCAGATGACAAGTCAAGAATGTTTAAGAATTGTAAAAAGCGCTGAGAGCGAAGCCTGCGCGGCGGTCAGAAGGGAGGAAGTGCTGTTATAGATAGTGTGGAAAGGTGAGAGAGGCATACCTGTTAACCCATGAGTTCTGGGGGGAGCGCGATGTCGATGCGTTGGAGCTCCAGTATTTGCTCGTGACAGGTTTGAGAGAGTGAGCACGTCAACAATGTCAGCAGTCAGCTGGGAGACGCGCGTGTGTCGGCCAGTGTAATTCCCCTGCTCGCTGTCTCCCTCTCTCCACGCTCGTCTTTTTCTGTAATTCTCCCTCCCCTGCTTTTCCGTGTCTCGGTATCAGGAACCAACCTCCCCCTCTGTGTGTGTGTGTGTGTGCGTGCGTCTCTCTCTCTCTCGCTCGCTCGCTCGACTGAGAGTCAAATACAGGAAATGAGGCAACATAAACGCTCACATTCACCATCAAACCCTGGACAGCTCCAGCTGAACTCATACAGCCATGAAGCCTCCAGGTCAATTATGAATATACAGAGGGCAACATGCCCACTTTATTATTATAATAAAGATGCTTATCCAACTAATATGACAGGTGGAATACGGATGCTGAATTTGAATTTAATTTCGTCCTTGCAACCCTCAAAATCAATCAATAAAAGCAAAAGTAAGTTGATTAAAAAATAAAAAAAAATTACATTTAATTAAAAATAAATATTATAATCCGTAGGCTATGTACATATATGTGTTTCAACAGTTAAAATAGCAACATGTATTATACAATATATTATGCATAAATTATATATATATTTATTTTATTCTTTTCCCATTGATTCCTTCAAAACATGAATGGCTCATTTTAAAAATCGTCTGTTAGAGCTGCGAATGGCCAGTTCATAAAGCATGTGATGGTGGCTACTGATGAATTTGCATGAGGGAGCGTCTGTGCGTAAATGCGCGTGTAGGCGTGAGTGAGCGGCTGCTACACGCTTTTGTCCACTGTGCGCGTTCTCGAGTGCGTGGAGAGTGACACACGCCCCCTAGTGGTGAGAGCGGCGCTCTCAATATTCCCAATCACCTACCGACAAATGTAACCCACAGGAGGCGTGGTTACTTTGGCATATTCTTTGAGATACAATGACATCTGCATGGCTTTACACCAGATCAGTTTTTGGTAAATGAATGCTGTCTCTCACCATTTAATCTGACAACACTCAGATTTTGTATTGCACGTGTGCGTATTTGAGAGCTTTGGCCGGATCAGAATGTGTGTCAGGCAGGGTGTGTGTGGATTGTGTGGATTAAACCTATTGACCTGTGGCAGCGCTCCTGTCTTAGTCTCCTGTATGCGTGTAATGCTGATGTTCTTTAGCCACTCTCCGCATCCGCAATCCGTGTCAAAATCAAGCTGCTTTTCTCCCTTGCTCTATCCGTCTGCCTGTCCATATACGCCAACGGCGGTCTGCCAAACTGCCGGACACAACATAGTCTGCCTGATTACGCCCCCTTTTATCCAGTACCTCTTAAACACCATCCCCCTCCATCCAGCTAAGGGGCTCAAACTTCATTAGCCCTCTTACGTATTTATTCATTCATATCATGAGCACTCATCAAAGCCGGGCCAGAGGGACAAGGGCCAAGGAAGGCCTCGCATACACATAAGCATAGGGAAGTGTCCAGACAACATAGCAATCATATTATTTGCCAAACCTCTTAACAAATCCTCAGGCAGTCCTAAAAAATGTTTTTTGACAAATTACCCATGTGAAAAAGAAGTGCACTTTAGCATACTTTCAAAAAGAGTACTTAATCACAACAATAATATAATGTTAAAAAACATACGTATGAACTGAGGGAAAGTTTTCAAACACTTAATTGCACGTTGACTGCAATTGAATGAAAATGTATATTAAATGCAATTAGTTGAACATAAACATGCTTTTTTTTAAACCACTTAAATATATATTTATATGTAATTTCGATAATGTCACATCTACTGACAAGCACTTATGGTAAACTAAAATAATGTAATCTCTTTTTAAACTTGTATGTCATGTATTAATTACATTTAAAATATATGAACTTTAAATGTAATAAAGAATAAAACACTACCGTTAAAATTATACTCAAGTACTTTAGTCAACCCATCAAAAACAAGTATACTTCTTCAAAGTACGACAAAATATTATTAAAACGATGATTTAAAATGTTTTTAAAGCAAAACTTTAAAAGTGCACTTTTTAAAAGTGTATTTGAGTGTTAATAAACATAGCCATCTAAGTACACTTAGCTAGCCTAATATTACATTATTTGCAATATACATTTTTAGTTTTTAAAATATACTTATAAGATTTGAAGTACACTGCAAGTGCATGTTCAATACAGTTAAGTGCACTTCTTTTTCACAACTTTGTTATTTAGGCCACTACAAACACATTTTACCTCATCAATACACTCAAACACATGTATGCACGGATCGTAGATGCGTAATTAAAAGAAAACACTCCCGTAAACGTCAGCACAGGAAACGAGAATGGAGTCCAAGTGCTGACATGTGTTTGAACCATGACAACAGGAGGAGAAACATAAATAGCATCCTTAAAAACTTTCTGAAGTCTGAAATTAATTGCGTCTTTACTCTGGCCCCCCTACCGTGAAGCGCAATAATCACTCACGTCAAACAAGCGGGTGCAAGATATATATATAAACATAAACTGTCATAAAAATAGCACGGATGGATTTCAAAGCACCGTCCCCCTACCTTTCACTATCAATTTGCCAGCGAGCTGAATAGTGCTCTGTTTCTGCCAGTCTGTCAGTGGATGCGAAGGGAGACCAGGTGTGTGTCTGTTCTATTCAGCGACGGTGCTGTTTTCTATGGGGAGCGCGGGGATGAGGTGTCCATCTAAAGGTGCAATTTGACGATAATGGCAGCTGACAAAATCTCTCTCTCAAAAAAAAACCCCATCAAAAAAACAAACAAAAAAACAACAACAACGGAATGACAGCAAAACAATGGCACCTTCACAGACATTAATGTGTGAATGGAAAAAAGGGTACACTGAGGAAAGGGAAGTGAGAGTGAGATGTGTTGTATTGTAGAGTAGTAGATATGTGACAGACTATCAAACAACATAACACAACATAGTTCTTGGGAGTCTGCGTGTCCATCATCGTCTAGTCTGGTCAAGTCTAATCTTGTCAACATGAAGTAGTTTCACACCAGAGCTTTTGTTGTGGACTCAGGTCCACTTGACGTCTGGGTTCGGTTCGGTTTGTTTTGTTTTGTTAGTGTAAAAGCATTTTCTAAACTGTGTGTGAACCAGGAAAACACACCTGAGTCTGTTTTGAAATGTTGAACTAGTGTACAATTTATTTGGACATGCAATTGGTATGAACACAATCTTGCCTAATTTACACAATTGAACAGCTATTGGTTATTTATAAGTTTGTTAGGCCCGAAACATCCTCTACTCAAATACATGAACACACACTTCTAGCTACACAAGCTCAAAGTGTCTTAGTGCTATGAAATAAAACCACAAAGTGCAAAATACAAGTATGCATTGTATTCTCTGTATATTGTAGATTGTGGCTGAGAGAGCTCAACGAGGTGCTACTAAAGAAAACGCATCCAAAACACCAGAAAATTAAGAAAATATCTTCATCAGTTTGACAAATACAGAAACGCACCGCAAACACTCACAACACGCACATACAATCAGGATGTTGAAATAAAAAAAATTATAGCGTGTTTCTGTATTTGGTAGCGTTGTGAGTATTTTCAGCATGTTTCTGTGTTTGGTGGCTTTGTGAGTATTTTCAGCATGTTTCTGTGTTTGGTGGCTTTGTGAGTATTTTCAGCATGTTTCTGTATTTGGTAGCGTTGTAAGTATTTTCAGCATGTTTCTGTGTTTGGTAGCTTTGTGAGTATTTTCAGCATGTTTCTGTATTTGGTAGCTTTGTGAGTATTTTCAGCATGTTTCTGTGTTTGGTTGTGTTGTGAGTATTTTCAGCATGTTTCTGTGTTTGGTTGTGTTGTGAGTATTTTCAGCATGTTTCTGTATTTGGTTGTGTTGTGAGTATTTTCAGCATGTTTCTGTGTTTGGTTGTGTTGTGAGTATTTTCAGCATGTTTCTGTATTTGGTTGTGTTGTGAGTATTTTCAGCATGTTTCTGTATTTGGTTGTGTTGTGAGTATTTACAGCATGTTTCTGTATTTGGCAGCGTTGTGAGTATTTACAGCATGTTTCTGTGTTTGGTGGCTTTGTGAGTATTTTCAGCATGTTTCTGTGTTTGGTAGTGTTGTGAGTATTTGAAGCATGTTTCTGTATTTGGTTGTGATGTGAGTATTTGAAGCATGTTTCTCTATATGGTTGTGTTGTGAGTATTTGCAGCATGTTTCTGTATTTGGTTGTGTTGTGAGTATTTTCAGCATGTTTCTGTATTTGGTTGCGTTGTGAGTATTTTCAGCATGTTTCTGTGTTTGGTTGTGTTGTGAGCATTATCAGCATGTTTCTGTATTTGGTTGCCTTGTGAGTATTTTCAGCATGTTTCTGTATTTGGTAGCGTTGTGAGTATTTTCAGCATGTTTCTCTATTTGGTAGCGTTGTAAGTATTTTCAGCATGTTTCTCTATTTGGTAGCGTTGTAAGTATTTTCAGCATGTTTCTGTATTTGATTGTGTTGTTAGTATTTTCAGCATGTTTCTGTATTTGATTGTGTTGTGAGTATTTTCAGCATATTTCTGTGTTTGGTGGCTTTGTGAGTATTTTCAGCATGTTTCTGTGTTTGGTTGTGTTGTGAGTATTTTCAGCATGTTTCTGTATTTGGTTGTGTTGTGAGTATTTTCAGCATGTTTCTGTATTTGGCAGCGTTGTGAGTATTTACAGCATGTTTCTGTGTTTGGTGGCTTTGTGAGTATTTTCAGCATGTTTCTGTGTTTGGTAGTGTTGTGAGTATTTGAAGCATGTTTCTCTATATGGTTGTGTTGTGAGTATTTGCAGCATGTTTCTGTATTTGGTTGTGTTGTGAGTATTTTCAGCATGTTTCTGTATTTGGTTGCGTTGTGAGTATTTTCAGCATGTTTCTGTGTTTGGTTGTGTTGTGAGCATTATCAGCATGTTTCTGTATTTGGTTGCCTTGTGAGTATTTTCAGCATGTTTCTGTATTTGGTAGCGTTGTGAGTATTTTCAGCATGTTTCTCTATTTGGTAGCGTTGTAAGTATTTTCAGCATGTTTCTCTATTTGGTAGCGTTGTAAGTATTTTCAGCATGTTTCTGTATTTGATTGTGTTGTGAGTATTTTCAGCATGTTTCTGTATTTGATTGTGTTGTGAGTATTTTCAGCATATTTCTGTGTTTGGTGGCTTTGTGAGTATTTTCAGCATGTTTCTGTGTTTGGTTGTGTTGTGAGTATTTTCAGCATGTTTCTGTATTTGGTTGTGTTGTGAGTATTTTCAGCATGTTTCTGTATTTGGCAGCGTTGTGAGCATTTACAGCATGTTTCTGTATTTGGCAGCGTTGTGAGTATTTTCAGCATGTTTCTGTATTTGGTTGTGTTGTGAGTATTTGCAGCATGTTTCTCTATATGGTTGTGTTGTGAGTATTTGCAGCATGTTTCTGTATTTGGTTGTGTTGTGAGTATTTTCAGCATGTTTCTGTATTTGGTTGCGTTGTGAGTATTTTCAGCATGTTTCTGTGTTTGGTTGTGTTGTGAGTATTTTCAGCATGTTTCTGTGTTTGGTAGCTTTGTGAGTATTTTCATCATGTTTCTGTATTTGGTAGCGTTGTAAGTATTTTCAGCATGTTTCTGTATTTGGTTGTGTTGTGAGTATTTTCAGCATGTTTCTGTATTTGGTAGCTTTGTGAGTATTTTCAGCATGTTTCTGTGTTTGGTTGTGTTGTGAGTATTTTCAGCATGTTTCTGTATTTGGTTGTGTTGTGAGTATTTTCAGCATGTTTCTGTATTTGGTTGTGTTGTGAGTATTTTCAGCATATTTCTGTGTTTGGTGGCTTTGTGAGTATTTTCAGCATGTTTATGTGTTTGGTTGTGTTGTGAGTATTTTCAGCATGTTTCTGTATTTGGTTGTGTTGTGAGTATTTTCAGCATGTTTCTGTATTTGGCAGCGTTGTGAGTATTTTCAGCATGTTTCTGTGTTTGGTCGCTTTGTGAGTATTTTCAGCATGTTTCTGTGTTTGGTAGTGTTGTGAGTATTTTCAGCATGTTTCTGTATTTGGTTGTGCTGTGAGTATTTTCAGCATGTTTCTGTATTTGGTTGTGTTGTGAATATTTTCAGCATGTTTCTGTATTTGGTTGCGTTGTGAGTATTTTCAGCATGTTTCTGTGTTTGGTGGCTTTGTGAGTATTTTCAGCATGTTTCTGTGTTTGGTAGTGTTGTGAGTATTTTCAGCATGTTTCTGTATTTGGTTGTGTTGTGAGTATTTGCAGCATGTTTCTCTATATGGTTGTGTTGTGAGTATTTTCAGCATGTTTCTGTATTTGGTTACGTTGTGAGTATTTTCAGCATGTTTCTGTGTTTGGTTGTGTTGTGAGTATTTTCAGCATGTTTCTGTGTTTGGTAGCTTTGTGAGTATTTTCAGCATGTTTCTGTATTTGGTAGCGGTGTAAGTATTTTCAGCATGTTTCTGTATTTGGTTGTGTTGTGAGTATTTTCAGCATGTTTCTGTATTTGGTAGCTTTGTGAGTATTTTCAGCATGTTTCTGTGTTTGGTTGTGTTGTGAGTATTTTCAGCATGTTTCTGTATTTGGTTGTGTTGTGAGTATTTTCAGCATGTTTCTGTATTTGGTTGTGTTGTGAGTATTTTCAGCATGTTTCTGTATTTGGTTGTGTTGTGAGTATTTTCAGCATGTTTCTGTGTTTGGTAGCTTTGTGAGTATTTTCAGCATGTTTCTGTATTTGGTAGCTTTGTGAGTATTTTCAGCATGTTTCTGTGTTTGGTTGTGATGTGAGTATTTTCAGCATGTTTCTGTGTTTGGTAGCGTTGTACGTATTTTCAGCATGTTTCTGTATTTGGTAGCTTTGTGAGTATTTTCAGCATGTTTCTGTGTTTGGTTGTGATGTGAGTATTTTCAGCATGTTTCTGTATTTGGTTGTGTTGTGAGTATTTTCAGCTTGTTTCTGTATTTGGTTGTGTTGTGAGTATTTTCAGCATGTTTCTGTATTTGGCAGCGTTGTGAGTATTTACAGCATGTTTCTGTATTTGGCAGCATTGTGAGTATTTTCAGCATGTTTCTGTGTTTGGTGGCTTTGTGAGTATTTTCAGCATGTTTCTGTGTTTGGTAGTGTTGTGAGTATTTGCAGCATGTTTCTGTATTTGGTTGTGTTGTGAGTATTTTCAGCATGTTTCTGTATTTGGTTGCGTTGTGAGTATTTTCAGCATGTTTCTGTGTTTGGTTGTGTTGTGAGTATTTGCAGCATGTTTCTGTATTTGGTTGTGTTGTGAGTATTTTCAGCATGTTTCTGTATTTGGTTGCGTTGTGAGTATTTTCAGCATGTTTCTGTATTTGGTTGTGTTGTGAGTATTTTCAGCATGTTTCTGTGTTTGGTTGTGATGTGAGTATTTTCAGCATGTTTCTGTATTTGGTTGTGTTGTGAGTATTTTCAGCTTGTTTCTGTATTTGGTTGTGTTGTGAGTATTTTCAGCATGTTTCTGTATTTGGCAGCGTTGTGAGTATTTACAGCATGTTTCTGTATTTGGCAGCATTGTGAGTATTTTCAGCATGTTTCTGTGTTTGGTGGCTTTGTGAGTATTTTCAGCATGTTTCTGTGTTTGGTAGTGTTGTGAGTATTTGCAGCATGTTTCTGTATTTGGTTGTGTTGTGAGTATTTTCAGCATGTTTCTGTATTTGGTTGCGTTGTGAGTATTTTCAGCATGTTTCTGTGTTTGGTTGTGTTGTGAGTATTTGCAGCATGTTTCTGTATTTGGTTGTGTTGTGAGTATTTTCAGCATGTTTCTGTATTTGGTTGCGTTGTGAGTATTTTCAGCATGTTTCTGTATTTGGTTGTGTTGTGAGTATTTTCAGCATGTTTCTGTATTTGGCAGCGTTGTGAGTATTTTCAGCATGTTTCTGTGTTTGGTGGCTTTGTGAGTATTTTCAGCATGTTTCTGTTTTTGTTGGCTTTGTGAGTATTTTCAGCATGTTTCTGTATTTGGCAGCGTTGTGAGTATTTACAGCATGTTTCTGTATTTGGCAGCGTTGTGAGTATTTTCAGCATGTTTCTGTGTTTGGTGGCTTTGTGAGTATTTTCAGCATGTTTCTGTGTTTGGTAGTGTTGTGAGTATTTGCAGCATGTTTCTGTATTTGGTTGTGTTGTGAGTATTTTCAGCATGTTTCTGTGTTTGGTGGCTTTGTGAGTATTTTCAGCATGTTTCTGTGTTTGGTAGTGTTGTGAGTATTTTCAGCATGTTTCTGTATTTAGTAGCGTTGTGAGTATTTTCAGCATGTTTCTCTATTTGGTAGCGTTGTAAGTATTTTTAGCATGTTTCTGTGTTTGGTTGTGTTGTGAGTATTTTCAGCATATTTCTGTGTTTGGTTGTGTTGTGAGTATTTTCAGCATGTTTCTGTGTTTGGTGGCTTTGTGAGTATTTTCAGCATGTTTCTGTGTTTGGTTGTGTTGTGAGTATTTGCAGCATGTTTCTCTATATGGTTGTGTTGTGAGTATTTGCAGCATGTTTCTGTATTTGGTTGTGTTGTGAGTATTTTCAGCATGTTTCTGTATTTGGTTGCGTTGTGAGAATTTTCAGCATGTTTCTGTGTTTGGTTGTGTTGTGAGTATTTTCAGCATGTTTCTGTGTTTGGTTGTGTTGTGAGTATTTTCAGCATGTTTCTGTATTTGGTTGTGTTGTGAGTATTTTCAGCATGTTTCTGTATTTGGTTGTGTTGTGAGTATTTTCAGCATGTTTCTGTGTTTGGTGGCTTTGTGAGTATTTTCAGCATGTTTCTGTGTTTGGTAGTGTTGTGAGTATTTTCAGCATGTTTCTGTATTTGGTTGTGTTGTGAGTATTTGCAGCATGTTTCTCTATATGGTTGTGTTGTGAGTATTTGCAGCATGTTTCTGTATTTGGTTGTGTTGTGAGTATTTTCAGCATGTTTCTGTATTTGGTTGTGTTGTGAGTATTTGCAGCATGTTTCTGTATTTGGTTGCGTTGTGAGTATTTTCAGCATGTTTCTGTGTTTGGTTGTGTTGTGAGTATTTTCAGCATGTTTCTGTATTTGGTTGCGTTGTGAGTATTTTCAGCATGTTTCTCTATTTGGTAGCGTTGTAAGTATTTTCAGCATGTTTCTGTATTTGATTGTGTTGTGAGTATTTTCAGCATGTTTCTGTGTTTGGTTGTGTTGTGAGAATTTTCAGCATGTTTCTGTATTTGGTAGCGTTGTGAGTATTTTCAGCATGTTTCTCTATTTGGTAGCGTTGTAAGTATTTTCAGCATGTTTCTGTATTTGATTGTGTTGTGAGTATTTTCAGCATGTTTCTGTGTTTGGTTGTGTTGTGAGTATTTTCAGCATGTTTCTGTATTTGGCAGCGTTGTGAGTATTTACAGCATGTTTCTGTATTTGGCAGCGTTGTGAGTATTTTCAGCATGTTTCTGTGTTTGGTGGCTTTGTGAGTATTTTCAGCATGTTTCTGTGTTTGGTTGTGTTGTGAGTATTTTCAGCATGTTTCTGTATTTGGTTGTGTTGTGAGTATTTGCAGCATGTTTCTGTATTTGGTTGTGTTGTGAGTATTTTCAGCATGTTTCTGTGTTTGGTGGCTTTGTGAGTATTTTCAGCATGTTTCTGTGTTTGGTAGTGTTGTGAGTATTTTCAGCATGTTTCTGTATTTAGTAGCGTTGTGAGTATTTTCAGCATGTTTCTCTATTTGGTAGCGTTGTAAGTATTTTTAGCATATTTCTGTGTTTGGTTGTGTTGTGAGTATTTTCAGCATATTTCTGTGTTTGGTTGTGTTGTGAGTATTTTCAGCATGTTTCTGTGTTTGGTGGCTTTGTGAGTATTTTCAGCATGTTTCTGTGTTTGGTTGTGTTGTGAGTATTTGCAGCATGTTTCTCTATATGGTTGTGTTGTGAGTATTTGCAGCATGTTTCTGTATTTGGTTGTGTTGTGAGTATTTTCAGCATGTTTCTGTATTTGGTTGCGTTGTGAGAATTTTCAGCATGTTTCTGTGTTTGGTTGTGTTGTGAGTATTTTCAGCATGTTTCTGTGTTTGGTTGTGTTGTGAGTATTTTCAGCATGTTTCTGTATTTGGTTGTGTTGTGAGTATTTTCAGCATGTTTCTGTATTTGGTTGTGTTGTGAGTATTTTCAGCATGTTTCTGTGTTTGGTGGCTTTGTGAGTATTTTCAGCATGTTTCTGTGTTTGGTAGTGTTGTGAGTATTTTCAGCATGTTTCTGTATTTGGTTGTGTTGTGAGTATTTGCAGCATGTTTCTCTATATGGTTGTGTTGTGAGTATTTGCAGCATGTTTCTGTATTTGGTTGTGTTGTGAGTATTTTCAGCATGTTTCTGTATTTGGTTGTGTTGTGAGTATTTGCAGCATGTTTCTGTATTTGGTTGCGTTGTGAGTATTTTCAGCATGTTTCTGTGTTTGGTTGTGTTGTGAGTATTTTCAGCATGTTTCTGTATTTGGTTGCGTTGTGAGTATTTTCAGCATGTTTCTCTATTTGGTAGCGTTGTAAGTATTTTCAGCATGTTTCTGTATTTGATTGTGTTGTGAGTATTTTCAGCATGTTTCTGTGTTTGGTTGTGTTGTGAGAATTTTCAGAATGTTTCTGTATTTGGTAGCGTTGTGAGTATTTTCAGCATGTTTCTCTATTTGGTAGCGTTGTAAGTATTTTCAGCATGTTTCTGTATTTGATTGTGTTGTGAGTATTTTCAGCATGTTTCTGTGTTTGGTTGTGTTGTGAGTATTTTCAGCATGTTTCTGTATTTGGCAGCGTTGTGAGTATTTACAGCATGTTTCTGTATTTGGCAGCGTTGTGAGTATTTTCAGCATGTTTCTGTGTTTGGTGGCTTTGTGAGTATTTTCAGCATGTTTCTGTGTTTCGTAGTGTTGTGAGTATTTTCAGCATGTTTCTGTGTTTGGTAGTGTTGTGAGTATTTTCAGCATGTTTCTGTATTTGGTTGTGTTGTGAGTATTTTCAGCATGTTTCTCTATTTGGTAGCGTTGTAAGTATTTTCAGCATGTTTCTGTGTTTGGTTGTGTTGTGAGTATTTTCAGCATGTTTCTGTATTTGGTGGCTTTGTGAGTATTTTCAGCATGTTTCTGTTTTTGGTGGCTTTGTGAGTATTTTCAGCATGTTTCTGTATTTGGTGGCTTTGTGAGTATTTTCAGCATGTTTCTGTGTTTGGTGGCTTTGTGAGTATTTTCAGCATGTTTCTGTGTTTCGTAGTGTTGTGAGTATTTTCAGCATGTTTCTGTATTTGGTTGTGTTGTGAGTATTTTCAGCATGTTTCTCTATTTGGTAGCGTTGTAAGTATTTTCAGCATGTTTCTGTGTTTGGTTGTGTTGTGAGTATTTTCAGCATATTTCTGTGTTTGGTGGCTTTGTGAGTATTTTCAGCATGTTTCTGTTTTTGGTGGCTTTGTGAGTATTTTGAGCATGTTTCTGTATTTGGTGGCTTTGTGAGTATTTTCAGCATGTTTCTGTGTTTGGTAGTGTTGTGAGTATTTGCAGCATGTTTCTGTATTTGGTTGTGTTGTGAGTATTTTCAGCATGTTTCTGTGTTTGGTGGCTTTGTGAGTATTTTCAGCATGTTTCTGTGTTTGGTAGTGTTGTGAGTATTTTCAGCATGTTTCTGTATTTGGTAGCGTTGTGAGTATTTGCAGCATGTTTCTCTATTTGGTAGCGTTGTAAGTATTTTCAGCATGTTTCTGTGTTTGGTTGTGTTGTGAGTATTTTCAGCATATTTCTGTGTTTGGTTGTGTTGTGAGTATTTTCAGCATGTTTCTGTGTTTGGTTGTGTTGTGAGTATTTGCAGCATGTTTCTCTATATGGTTGTGTTGTGAGTATTTGCAGCATGTTTCTGTATTTGGTTGTGTTGTGAGTATTTTCAGCATGTTTCTGTATTTGGTTGCGTTGTGAGAATTTTCAGCATGTTTCTGTGTTTGGTTGTGTTGTGAGTATTTTCAGCATGTTTCTGTGTTTGGTTGTGTTGTGAGTATTTTCAGCATGTTTCTGTATTTGGTTGTGTTGTGAGTATTTTCAGCATGTTTCTGTATTTGGTTGTGTTGTGAGTATTTTCAGCATGTTTCTGTGTTTGGTGGCTTTGTGAGTATTTTCAGCATGTTTCTGTGTTTGGTAGTGTTGTGAGTATTTTCAGCATGTTTCTGTATTTGGTTGTGTTGTGAGTATTTGCAGCATGTTTCTCTATATGGTTGTGTTGTGAGTATTTGCAGCATGTTTCTGTATTTGGTTGTGTTGTGAGTATTTTCAGCATGTTTCTGTATTTGGTTGTGTTGTGAGTATTTGCAGCATGTTTCTGTATTTGGTTGCGTTGTGAGTATTTTCAGCATGTTTCTGTGTTTGGTTGTGTTGTGAGTATTTTCAGCATGTTTCTGTATTTGGTTGCGTTGTGAGAATTTTCAGCATGTTTCTGTATTTGGTAGCGTTGTGAGTATTTTCAGCATGTTTCTCTATTTGGTAGCGTTTTAAGTATTTTCAGCATGTTTCTGTATTTGATTGTGTTGTGAGTATTTTCAGCATGTTTCTGTGTTTGGTTGTGTTGTGAGTATTTTCAGCATGTTTCTGTATTTGGTTGTGTTGTGAGTATTTTTAGCATGTTTCTGTATTTGGCAGCGTTGTGAGTATTTACAGCATGTTTCTGTATTTGGCAGCGTTGTGAGTATTTTCAGCATGTTTCTGTGTTTGGTGGCTTTGTGAGTATTTTCAGCATGTTTCTGTGTTTCGTAGTGTTGTGAGTATTTTCAGCATGTTTCTGTGTTTGGTAGTGTTGTGAGTATTTTCAGCATGTTTCTATTTGATTGTGTTGTGAGTATTTTCAGCATGTTTCTGTGTTTGGTGGCTTTGTGAGTATTTTCAGCATGTTTCTGTGTTTCGTAGTGTTGTGAGTATTTTCAGCATGTTTCTGTGTTTGGTTGTGTTGTGAGTATTTTCAGCATGTTTCTGTATTTGGTTGTGTTGTGAGTATTTTTAGCATGTTTCTGTATTTGGCAGCGTTGTGAGTATTTACAGCATGTTTCTGTATTTGGCAGCGTTGTGAGTATTTTCAGCATGTTTCTGTGTTTGGTGGCTTTGTGAGTATTTTCAGCATGTTTCTGTGTTTCGTAGTGTTGTGAGTATTTTCAGCATGTTTCTGTGTTTGGTAGTGTTGTGAGTATTTTCAGCATGTTTCTATTTGATTGTGTTGTGAGTATTTTCAGCATGTTTCTGTGTTTGGTGGCTTTGTGAGTATTTTCAGCATGTTTCTGTGTTTCGTAGTGTTGTGAGTATTTTCAGCATGTTTCTGTATTTGGTTGTGTTGTGAGTATTTGCAGCACGCAATGCAGCTTTCATCAGTTGCAGGGTGTTGAGCTTTCTCGACCCCCATAGTGTTGCCACAAGGGACGCTATTGCACTATGAGCAACAGTTTGAGCTACTGATGGGACAAAGCTTTTCAAAATTCTGAATCAATTGTTTTACATTGTTTTAAATTTTACAAACTGCAAATGTGTTCTCGAAAGTATACAGTAATGTATTAAACGTGAATTACAAATCATTAAAAAACCTTAAATGTGAAGTGGCTGTAAAATATGCTTTTATTAATTTGTAGGGCTTGTTTTTCTATGGTTATTCAGAACCATTGAAATGTCAAAACAGCTATTATGATGTAACAAAGCCTCATTTTGTAGTACGCGAGTAGTGTGTTCAAACTGAAAATTCCAAAAAGAACTTCACTTCAAATACCCAGATGATGAAGAAGAAGAAGAAAAATGAAGTGTGGAATGTTGGACACTTCATGCACTCAACTGTCGCAACTTTCCTTACGTAGGGGAAAGGGAGGGGCACCCAGTACATAATGCATAGTACAAGTGCATAGAGCATGTCATTTGGGACACAGCTCCAAATAAATTGCCTTTAGCTAGCAACTCTTTGCATTCAATCAATCCACATGTCTCAATCTATGCATGTTGTGGTTGTAAAATAAGAGACAAATACGCAGGCATCTTCTTGTCTTGTCTTGAGTCGTTACTCAGTTACTAGTAAACAACAGGCCGCTAATACTAGTAGAAGGGTTACAAATACTAACATTTGAAAAGATCCCTGCAGGGGGAGAGGGGTGGAATTAGGGATGGGCATGAGTACTCGAACGTGATGGCGACGATCCATCATGAAAACAATCTATCAATGATCGAAATGAGAAATTGACAAAAATACCCATTCCTAGGTGGAATCGAACAGTTCAGACTAGACAATCGAACCAAGTGTGCTAACTGGCCAAGACTAACTTTGTTAAAACAAGGTTTTTACTGCAGTTAGAGCCCTGCATGTAGAGACAGACTGTGCTGTGAGCTGGGCTGAACTCGGGCTTCTCTCCTCTCTCTTCCCACTCCACCCACTCCATTTCCTCTTCTCTCATTTCTTTTGTAGCACCGAATGGCCTTGGCTGACCATCACTAACCACCCCCCTTGCTGCCCACCGCCTCTGCCCCTGCCCATCTAAGAAATCACTCAAGGCCCTCTCTCTCTCTCGTTCTCTCCTGCTCCCTTGCTTCATTTCTGCTCAGCTCTTTGCAGTCAGAGGTGACCTTCCCCAGCTTACAAGCACATAGACTGAAGGCTCGTCTCCTGCTTAGTTTTAACAAGCTCCTATCTTTTCTTTCCCTTTTCTCTCGTTTCAGTGTCAGTGTTTTTGAAACATAAAAACGAAAGCTAACCAGACCAATGTTCCTTAACCCTTGTAGCTGTCTCTCTTCTCACCTTATATCTCATTTACTCGCTCTGTACTTGCAGGGGGGAGTATTAGAGTACAAAACGACCCCGAAGCAAAAACATCTTATAGCAGAGGTCACCCTCCTGATACAGCTCTCCATGTTGGAACACTATACTGCTTGTTTTAATGATGTCAGGGAACACACAAAGCTTCCAGTACATTGCTTTCTCTTTTTTTTTCTCTTTTGAAATACTAAAACCCTTCCTTACACCCTTTGCCAATATCTTAAACCTGGGAAATTATGTATAATAAATCATATATAATATACTGTAAACATGCATACACACACACACACACACACACATTTTATATTATATATATATATATATATATATATATATATATATATATATACACTCACCTTAAGGATTATTAGGAACACCTGTTCAATTTCTCATTAATGCAATTATCTGATCAACCAATCACATGGCAGTTGCTTCAATGCATTTAGGGGTGTGGTCCTGGTCAAGACAATCTCCTGAACTCCAAATTGAATGTCAGAATGGGAAAGAAAGGTGATTTTTGCTGCATACTGGATGTTTTTCCCTTTTCACACCTTTCTTTGTAAACCCTAGAAATGGTTGTGCGTGAAAATCCCAGTAACTGAGCAGATTGTGAAATACTCAGACCGGCCCGTCTGGCACCAACAACCATGCCACGCTCAAAATTGCTTAAATCACCTTTCTTTCCCATTCTGACATTCAGTTTGGAGTTCAGGAGATTGTCTTGACCAGGACCACACCCCTAAATGCATTGAAGCAACTGCCATGTGATTGGTTGATTAGATAATTGCATTAATGAGAAATTGAACAGGCATTCCTAATAATCCTTTAGGTGAGTGTATATATTAAGGGTAAGTTCCCTCAAAAATGAAAATTATGTAATTAATTTCTCACCCTCATGTCGTTCCAAATCCGTAAGACTTTCGTTCATCTTCAGACCACAAATGAAGATATTTTTAATGAAACGTAACTACCCTACTGATACTTCAAAAAGTTCACAAAGAGATTGTAAAACTTATCCATATGAATTGAGCAGATTAGTCCCAATTTTGACTGGAGCGCTATACAGATTCAACAAATTGAATTTATGCATAAACATTAATCAGAAGACATAAACAGAAGCTCAACCGAATCTGCTTGATGAGCGAGAACAAACCTCACTGGTTCTTGAGGAAGCTGAAACATGCTGCGTAACACGAGAATGAACGTCATTGGTTCTTGCTGAAGCTCAAACGTGCTGCGTAACACAAGAATGAACCTCATTGGTTCTTGTTGAATCTCAAATGTGCTGCGTAACACGAGAACGAACCTCTTTGGTTCTTGCTGAAGCTCAAATGTGCTGCGTAACACAAGAATGAACCTCATTGGTTCTTGTTGAAGCTCAAACGTGCTGCGTAACACGAGAATGAACCTCATTGGTTCTTGTTGAATCTCAAACGTGCTGCGTAACATGAGAATGAACCTCATTGGTTCTTGTTGAATCTCAAATGTGCTGCGTAACACGAGAACGAACCTCTTTGGTTCTTGCTGAAGCTCAAATGTGCTGCGTAACACAAGAATGAACCTCATTGGTTCTTGTTGAAGCTCAAACGTGCTGCGTAACACGAGAATGAACCTCATTGGTTCTTGTTGAAGCTCAAACGTGCTGCGTAACATGAGAATGAACCTCATTGGTTCTTGTTGAATCTCAAACGTGCTGTGTAACACAAGAATGAACCTCATTGGTTCTTGTTGAATCTCAAACGTGCTGTGTAACACAAGAATGAACCTCATTGGTTCTTGCTGAAGCTCAAACGTGCTGCGTAACATGAGAATGAACCTCATTGGTTCTTGCTGAAGCTCAAACATGTTGTGTAACATGAGAATGAATGTCATTGGTTCTTGCTGAAGCTCAAACGTGCTGCGTAACACGAGAATGAACCTCATTGGTTCTTGCTGAAGCTCAAACGTGCTGTGTAACACAAGAATGAACCTCATTGGTTCTTGCTGAAGCTCAAACGTGCTGCGTAACATGAGAATGAACCTCATTGGTTCTTGCTGAAGCTCAAACATGTTGTGTAACATGAGAATGAACGTCATTGGTTCTTGCTGAAGCTCAAACATGTTGTGTAACATGAGAATGAACCTCATTGGTTCTTGCTGAAGCTCAAACATGTTGTGTAACATGAGAATGAACCTCATTGGTTCTTGCTGAAGCTCAAACATGTTGTGTAACATGAGAATGAACGTCATTGGTTCTTGCTGAAGCTCAAACATGTTGTGTAACATGAGAATGAACGTCATTGGTTCTTGCTGAAGCTCAAACATGTTGTGTAACATGAGAATGAACGTCATTGGTTCTTGCTGAAGCTCAAACGTGCTGCGTAACATGAGAATGAACCTCATTGGTTCTTGCTGAAGCTCAAACGTGCTGCGTAACATGAGAATGAACCTCATTGGTTCTTGCTGAAGCTCAAACATGTTGTGTAACATGAGAATGAACCTCATTGGTTCTTGCTGAAGCTCAAACGTGCTGCGTAACACGAGAATGAACCTCATTGGTTCTTGCTGAAGCTCAAACGTGCTGCTTGACATGAGAATGAACCTCATTGGTTCTTGCTGAAGCTCAAACGTGCTGTGTAACACGAGAATGAACCTCATTGGTTCTTGTTGAATCTCAAATGTGCTGCGTAACACGAGAACGAACCTCATTGGTTCTTGTTGAAGCTCAAACGTGCTGCGTAACATGAGAATGAACCTCATTGGTTCTTGCTGAAGCTCAAACGTGCTGTGTAACATGAGAATGAACCTCATTGGTTCTTGCTGAAGCTCAAACGTGCTGTGTAACATGAGAATGAACCTCATTGGTTCTTGCTGAAGCTCAAACGTGCTGTGTAACACGAGAATGAACCTCATTGGTTCTTGTTGAATCTCAAATGTGCTGCGTAACACGAGAACGAACCTCATTGGTTCTTGTTGAAGCTCAAACGTGCTGCGTAACACGAGAATGAACCTCATTGGTTCTTGTTGAATCTCAAACGTGCTGCGTAACATGAGAATGAACCTCATTGGTTCTTGTTGAATCTCAAACGTGCTGCGTAACATGAGAATGAACCTCATTGGTTCTTGTTGAATCTCAAACGTGCTGTGTAACACAAGAATGAACCTCATTGGTTCTTGCTGAAGCTCAAACGTGCTGCGTAACATGAGAATGAACCTCATTGGTTCTTGTTGAAGCTCAAACGTGCTGCGTAACACGAGAATGAACCTCATTGGTTCTTGTTGAATCTCAAACGTGCTGCGTAACATGAGAATGAACCTCATTGGTTCTTGTTGAATCTCAAACGTGCTGTGTAACATGAGAATGAACCTCATTGGTTCTTGTTGAATCTAAAACGTGCTGTGTAACACAAGAATGAACCTCATTGGTTCTTGCTGAAGCTCAAACGTGCTGCGTAACATGAGAATGAACCTCATTGGTTCTTGTTGAATCTCAAACGTGCTGTGTAACACAAGAATGAACCTCATTGGTTCTTGCTGAAGCTCAAACGTGCTGCGTAACATGAGAATGAACCTCATTGGTTCTTGCTGAAGCTTAAATGTGCTGCGTAACACGAGAGAATGAACATCATTGGCTCTCACACATCAAGCGAACATGCTCGAGCTTCCATTTACCACAACTGATGTGCGAGTTGATGAATGTTTATGTAAATAAAAGCCTACATTAAATCTGTTCATCATATAAAGCGATCAAGTCTCTTTAGAAAATTTGGACTAAACCGCTCAATTCATATGATTAGTTTTACGATCTCTTTATGAACTTCTTGAAGCGTCAAAGTTGTAGTTGTGTAGCTGTCAATGGAGGGTCAGAAAGCTCTCTGATTTCATCAAAAATATCTTCATTTGTGTTCTGAGCGTTGATGAACGAATTACGACTTAAGTCTTACAGGTTCGGAACAGCATGAGGGTAAGTAATTAATTAATTTTTTGGGTGAACTAACCCTTTAACAGATCTAATTACTGAATGAATACATTAAATATATAATAATATTACAAATACAATTACAAATATAATTACAAAGAAAAACATCTAAAATATATAACCATTGCTGAGCTCCATGTTGCTCTTTGCAGCAATCTCAACCTTTCCACCCTCACAAGTGGTTTGAAGATCTAGTGAAAGCTGCCTGTGTTGAATGTGGGGGAGGAAAGGGTTAATGCCTCCTGCTTTAACGGAGCAGCAAGCCATTTAATTTGACCTTACCTGACCTTTAGGGGCCGTGACACACTCCCACACCAGAACAAATTACCCCTGACCTCGCAGGGAAGGGGCAGCGCTCGGACATGAGGGTGCTCAGGTCATCAGCTCTGGGCTGCATGGGAACTACAATGCATTATACACGAATGCATGAGTGTGTGTTACTCAGGAAATCAATGCATTGTGTATTCTTTCTTTAGACAATACAAATGCATTCCAGGATCAACACAGCGTAGTTTCATGTACTTTTTCCTTTTTGCCCCAGGGCAAATTCTGCACAAAATATTTTCCAGGAGTTTTGGAAGATTTTACAGTGTGGTTTAATGTAGAAAACCATTTAGGAGTAAAGCACAAGAGGAACTGAGTAAAAGTCCAGAAAAACTTCACACAGACTTAGTGTTTTTCCCCACAAGAGCATGTCATTTACAGGGAAACACCCTTGTGACATGATGGAGCTGTTAAGAGCTTCCTCCATACAAATGTCAAAAGCCACTGCCACCCCTGTTGTGTCAAGCTTTCGTCATGTTATTCTCCCCTCGCTTTTATTTCTCACTGCTTTACTCTTTTCCTGTATGAGTGAATCTAACCAAACAAGTCTAGATCATGTTCTTTTACCCCAGAATTTGAATGTGTCCAAATGTTTACAGTGTCTTAGTAACGATCAATACTTCTCAATGATGTTCTTATTATTCAATGTTCTTATTGTGTTTTGACTGTAATACAGTACTACCATGAAGTCAAATAATATATATATATATATTGTATTACAGTATTGAGAATATTAGGGGGCAGGTTATGAAAATAAACTAATGGTGTTTATAAAATTAGGATTCATTTTCTAAAACGTAATGCCATATTTCTTTATATTTAATGATGAAATATGAATTTTCCTTTTTTTACTCTTCTTCCCCCACTTTCACTCCCTCACAGCCTACTCCTCCTCTCCTCCTCTTCTCAAGCTGTTCATCTATTGGGGAGAATTGTTTTTTTTTTAAACATTTTTTTCTCATAATCGTCTCAGAGGCTGACGGCCCGTTTCCACACTAGCGAGGTGGAGGCCTCTGTGTGTCTGAACAGCGGTTAATGTGAGAGGACAGGCCCCCAGCCTCTGCCACGAGAGAAAGGATGAGTAGAGAACACACAAGTGCAGAAAGAACCGATAACCGCTCTTGCTTTTGTATCTTGGTCCTTTTCTTCCTCCCTCCCGCACTGAGGGATATGTATTGGAAAGTAGCTGGCACCAGAGCCTGTGATGTCATTGCTGGTAGGTGTTTAAGCAGCTTACTAACATGAGAGGAAGAAAGAGAAAAAGAGAGAGCACACAGCGTGGGTTGAAAGGGTAGGGGCATGTGCAGATGCTGTATGTGGGTATGTGCTTGGTGGAGGATGATGTGTGTCAGAAGGGCAGATACATAGAGCCGGGAGTGACCGTTCTTAGGCCATGAATGTGTTTGAGAGTTGCTGACATACTGAGTTTGAGGACGTGATTAGTGGTGTTGCCTAACAGAAGAATCACTAATAGTATTGCTCATGCTTAGTGCTGCTGATCAGGGATGTGAACAAAACTCTAAAGGGCCGTTCAACACCAAGGATGGAAACTATAATGGTATCTATGAAGTTTTAATAATCATTCTAATTCTATGAGAATAGGGAGTCCACACCACAACTATAACGATAACGAACGACACATAGGAACGATATTACTGGAATCACTTTCAGAATGAATTCTTCCAAGCTGATGAATGATACAAAAAAGCCAACCCACAGCCAACCCGACTTTAAAGAGCCTGAGAATTTAAAGCGACAGATGACATAACTGCAGCGTGCACTTATAATGCTGCGTTCACACCAAACACGAATAGAGCATCAGGAGCGAGTGATTTCAATGTTAGGTCAATGGAAAGGTGCGTTGATGCACGTCTGGAGGTCCTGCAGCGCGATGAAAGCGATTCCGCCTCAATGGCGCGAATTGGACGCGAATTAAGCGCCTTGTGCAATACGTGCGTTACACGCGAGTGGTGCTTTTTGAGCATTCACACGTTTGAAGCAAATCGGCGTCTGACGCCCGAGTTGAAAAATGTGAACTTTGCCGTCAATTCGCGCTGCGTTAACCAATCAGGAGCCTGCTTGCCGCGGTCACGTGGTAAAGTGACGCAATCTTTGGTGTCAAGAGTTTTGACTGAGGGCAAAGAGAAGTTTCATAACTTTATTTTTTTTAAGGATATTTAAATACACATGCAGTGAAGATAATGTAGGAGTTGCCTGGACCATATTTGTCTGGCTATTAATGCTTAATATATATTTTTAATGAAAATGAAAAGAGGCAGAGTGGTTCATTACATATTTCTCCTGGAGTGCCTTGAACGCGGTTCTATTTCGCTTCAAAGGCTCAATTTATACGTGCGTCCAATTCGCTGTGGTCGTGCGAATGGATTCAAAATGTTCAAGCGTCCAACTAGACACGGTAGACGCGATTTTGGCGCTCTATTCGCGTTTGGTGTGAACGCAGCATAATAGTGGCCCGTATAATAGTGGCAATTAAGGCCCCGATATACTTCAAGTGAAACCGAAGACCGAACTGACGTGACATCATTTAGAACAAAATCAGGCCAAGATGAACTTTGTTTGGAGTTTACACCGTTTGCTTCGGCTGGTAAACACCTTTGTTCTACCATTGTTCCAAGGCGATTATGTAATAGGTGGGTGTGCATGGAGGCTCCGCCTTCTTTCACGTTCAAATCTTTTAAAATCGAAATTTCTTCCATTGAATCAGTCGAGGTCAGACGCACGCGAGTGAAAACATGAACACACTGTTGAAATGAGACACTGACAGCTGCTTAATTTTCAGCAATCTGTTGTATAAAGTGATAAATAAATAAACTTGACGTGACTTTACTAGAGTGCCGAATTGCAGACCTCGTACAAACATATCGTTGCTATGATCAGATGCTTTTCTTATGCTTTATTAAAAAATGCTTACTGTTGGCGCCGATAGCCTCGTGGGCCGCATGCCGACATGTAGCGCCGTTGCTCTTCGGGCAGCCTGAGTTCAAGTCCCAGCTCATTTCCTGTCCACACTGTCCTGTCACAAAAAGGCAAAATCGGCTAAATTAAATCTGAATAAGAAAAAAATGCTTGCTGTTTTCTCAATTTTGTTGTGTGTTTATTTTTTTTTAAAGGGGGTCTAATGCTATTTCATGCATTCTGACTTATTTACACATTAAAGATTTGGATTCTCGTGCTAAACATGACCAAAATTTAAAAAAACTAGTTGGATGTATGTCAGAGTATTTATGTACCAAATACACTCCTTTAGGATTCGAACAAGTTTTGGAAAGTTTTTTTCCAGTATGGCCCTGTATCACGTCATAAAAGGCGGAAGGCGGTGAGTGAAACTTCATATGTCTGTGTTTTGTTGGCAATCGGCACGCAAGTGCATATAATGTTAACAACACAAACGATAGTGAATCGAAAGTTATCCAGGGATAATGCCATGATGTGTTTTGTGTGTGTGTGTGTGTGTGTGCTCGTGACTCTTTAGCTCAGCCCACTGCAAGCCTCCATGAGTTCGGCTGTTTTCAGAAAGAATGGGTACAGTGTATCTGTCTTTTATAAATATGATAAAACTAAAGGCTCTTCTGAGATATGAAGGATGCAATACTACTCTATAGGTACTCAAGATTAACACGAGATTGCCAGAAACTGTGTGTTATGTACCCTTTAAAAGGAAAGCGCGCCTCACATATACATATTCATCTAAACGCCGCCCTCAGCAGTGTGGGTGGCATCAGATGTTTCGAATATAATTTTACCCCTAAACAAAGAACTTTGCAGTGAGTATATCGGGGCCTTTAAGCTTGTCTGTGTTACTGTGGTTTGGTCATACACTGATTACATTATTTGTCCATTTTGCTTTTTCATGTAAATCAAAATCATTTAGTTCATTTGGACAACAGACACTACAAATATAAACTGTAAGAGTTCGCTCCGCTCCATACAGCACGACCTGCAGAGTCAGATATCACTTATGTGACAAGAGTAAGGAGAGTTGATGGACAAGATGATGGTGTGTGGTTTGCAACAGATAGTGTAATGGACAAATATCTTTACTTGTAAAGTGGGCATTCAAAGGCGATTTCAGTACCCCACATATTATAAGTCTACACAGAGTATGTGTGATCGAGATTTTGGTATTATCGGTATTCTGGGTGTTATCAGTAATACCGTTGTTGTCGCAAGTTTTTTACCAGTGTAAATTTCCTCACGGTGACATCCAAAGTAACATCGTGCCATGCTAGATAATAGAACAAAGTGCAACAATATGCATCGCGATTCGCGAATGTTAAAAATGAATTGCAATATGTATTAAGATGTGTTTTCAGTGATCCAGTCACAAGTGGTCAGGCGAGAGGCATTACTGTTTCCACCTGGTAATAAAGTGTGCTTCAAATGCATCTCCTGTGACTTTGTGTGGCTGTTTGTAAGGAGAATAAAAGAGAAGCTAATGAAGACAAGATCCAGAATGAGAGTGTCAGCGTGACAGATTACACACTTTAGGGGGGTCAAACAGAGAATCCAGCTGCGTTGTGTGTATATGTGTGTGTTTTGTTATGATGAGAGATTTAAGCCCCATGTCTTGTGCAAGAAGACCCACCCTAATAATTTTCACACTCCCATGGATGGAATGGGTTAAAGGACGCAAAGGGAGAGGCATCATGGGAAGGCGTGGGATGCTCTATCCGTCCGGCCTGTTTTGCGGCTACAAAGAAAAAGTGAGGTCAGAAAAGGAGGAGTAAAGGGGGAACAGCGATAGAGAGAAACTGAGGGAGGGAAAGAACATAATTGAAGGGTAGGGCTGCTGATCAAGACATACAAGAAGAGTTTCAGCATCGTCAACACACAAAAAGTGCTCGCATGCCAAAATAATGATAGAACCAGGCGTGGACAGAATCTAGACGCTGTTCATATTTTCTGTGCTTATTTTGAGGGGAAACTTGTGGAATTGCGTTGCATGGATTATATAACACATAAGCACAGAATGGGCAGGGAATGTGTAGAATATTATAAATGACAGATGTTGATTCTATGGAAGTTCTGTGGAGCTTTTGGTTGAATTCTTCTGAAATGAATGTTTTATGCCAAACTACACAGGGTAGATGCAGTCTATAGTACTGTACATCATTTGGGATGACGCTTTAAGGAGTGTTCACCCCTTTTATCATAGGACAGGTTAAGATTCTCTTGAAAAGTTGCAGAAATGGCATGACTTGAGGTATCGTTCATGTATGTAGAACACAGTGTGAAACCAGTTACGCACCAAAGATTAGGCGTTCTGTTCAATTCCCTAACCTTACGAATGAACAAGGCACAATGAAAGATCTAAAGACACATGGATACACTCTCACCCAAATACAAACACGCAGACACACAAACAGAAGAACATGTCTTTGTCTTGTCCTCTCAGCAAACTCGTTCTGATGAAGACGCAAACACTCCCTCACTCCCTCCCCATCTCTCCATATCTCAGTTCCTCTATCCATCCCTCCCTTTCTCGCCTGACCAGCTTCACTAATTTAGTTTTTCATTTCTTCTCTCACCTCAACTCATCCCCATTCCTTTCTCTCTCTCCCTTTCTGAAGGATCATGTGACACTGAGGACTCTGCTGAAAATTAATTTATTCTTCTTATAAATTACATTTTTTAATATATTAAAATAGAAAACCGTTCTTTTTAAATATAAATAATAATGTTTTAATGTATTTTTTATAAATATATGCAATAAATAATTAATAAATGTAATTATTCCAAACTTTTGACAAGTAGTGTCTGTGTATATTTAGGAAAATTACTTTTATTATTATTATTGTGAATAATGGGCCCTATAATACACCCCGCACAATGTGATGCCAGGTGTGACGCAAGTGTTTTTTGCTAGTTTCAGCCCGCCGCAGTTACCATTTTCTCGTCCAGTCCCACGTTGTTTAAATAGCAAATGCCCTCACGCCCATGTGTTTGCCCATGGTGTGTGTTCAGGTGCATTGTTTGCACGTTGCTATTTTGAGGAACTGAAAACGACTGCAGTTTTTTTTGTGTCATTTGTACAACGCGCATACACTCTGCTTATTACACACACAGGGACGCGCAGCAGCACACAAACATTTTTAAATATTAAAAATAATAGTCAGTCTTTCCGCTTGCCAATTCGGCCATGTAAAAAGCAAATCCGCCATGGCGCGAGCGCAACTGGCTTTTAAAGGAAATGGGAGATGAGACTCTGAGTGGTTTATTGCACGTTACTCTCAAAACACACCCATGACTCATTAAGAGACTTTGGACAACCTTTTTGGAACATGTGCCTGGCGCGCCGACCGTTTTATCCGTCGTTTAACTAGCAAAAGTGGATTCGGGCACGCTATGTGCTCAGATTGTTAAAATAGGGCCCTAAATGTAAATAGCAAATGTCAAATTTTGCTTGGCAAACAAGGTTTTTAAGACCCTCTTTGAAATTTAAATTACATTTTTTTCATTGTTTATTCGTTTTTGAACTAATATTGAAAGCAGAATTATGTGAAAATGTTTTAAATTTGTTAAAAATAACAAATAAACAAGAATGAGAAAGTTGTAAATCCATTTTCTACTAAAAATCGTCTTATTCTTATTCTAGCCTTATTCTTGATATTACATTTTTTTTTAAAAGAATGAAACCAATGTACACAGAACACATAAAACACATTCATACACGTTTACACATTAAACAATATTTGTCTTTCACATTCTCAATTTATCACGTTTCACACGAACACTACGCATGCCCAGAAGATTCTTTAAAAAGAAGAGAGAGCAATGTTAAATGGAGCAGTTACAAGGAACTGTAAACAACACATAAGATGAAGAGAGAGACTGATAGATACAGCCATCTCATCCCATCATATATAAAAAAAACTTCAGAAATGAGTACCACATCTCACAGGGGAGCAAGAAAGAAACCGAAAAAAAAAGAATGCTGAGAGGGAGAAGCAAATAGAAATCCCAATCAATACAGTCTCTATGAGCAGTCATCTCAGAGAAAGTGGGTCAAACAATGGCAGAAGAACAGGAGTGAGCGAGGGGGAGAATGAGAGGGAGGGGGAGCGAGAGAGAGTGGAGGTGGTGACCCCTGTTGACTACCTATCCAAGACCCACAACCCCCAATGGCTTTATATGAGACTTTTGGGAGAGTCTAGGCAATGCATTGTGGGATGCATCCTGCCTCTAGTCAGCTCAGTGACTGTAAGACACAGTGTGATTATGGCTTAATGGCTTAGTCGAGCACAACTGTTCTAACACACTGTAAAACGGATTTTATGTGAGCAGAAGATGTTTAGCGAAATTTAGTAATGCAAACAGCTTTACCTCCCACTTGGCTTATGTGAGATTGATAATGTTGTGTTTTGCCTGCGTGTGCTTGTGGTACTTTCGATAATTCCAACGTCAATGCAGAAGTGTCCTTGATCATTTTTGAGTGATTACCTCGATTAGTATTCCAAAACCACCAGTTTCTTTTTATAAGGTTTCTATTAAGCCTTAGCGAGACCTAATATTAGAATTAATATAATGAAATTACTCATGCTTAATGGTTTAAATGACTCGGGCCCCTTTTTGTCTCCCAGCAAAAACTCTTTTCGAGGAGATGGCACACCCGGCACACAGAAACTGCTCTCATGTGCGCTCCCCGCATGTTGTTGCATATTAAATATTGTAACAGTCATATTTTCCGTGTGTTGGTAGTCCAACTCCAGTTCTGACCTCATCGCAGGGGAAATGCAAACAACACTTGTGTGCTACTGTACTGAGCCATCCGACGCCAAGTGTTTAGATAGAATGTGTAAACATGTACCGCACGCTTTCCTCTCAATAACAACAAAAAGGACTGCGCTGAGAAAACAATTAAGAAAGCATCTGATCATAGCGATGAGGATATGTTTGCACAAGCTCTGCAATTCAGCACTCACGTTTATTTGCACTTTATACAATAGATTGCTTTAAAGCAAGCAGCTTTACAGTATTAAATATGCCGTTTCAATAATCTAAAAGAGGATCCAAGAATATATAGAAACTAAAAAAAAACCTGCAGGCAATTTTAGGCCTACTATTTTTCCTTTACTTAGATTTCACAAAAATTAGTGATATAAATGCAAATGCAGATCCCACGGTTTTGATTAAATAATCAGTTTTTTGCTCAGGTTGGTGGTATGTTCTTTATGACAGTTTTTTATTAGATCTTCTTCAAGAAACATCGCAATATATCACCTTTTAATGTCAATTTAATGGTTCTATGCTGAATAAAAGTACTAATTAGTTTTTTTTTATAAAATTGTACTGACCCCAAACCTTTGAGCGTGTATATGTAAAAAAATCCATTCAATGGTTAAAGTCCCCCTGTAGTCCTTTTATCCCTTAAAGGGGTGGTAAACCACGATTTCACTTTTCTAACTTTAGCTAGTGTGTAATGTTGCTGTTTGAGCATAAACAACATCTGCAAAGTTACAACGTTCAAAGTTTAAAGCAAACGGAGATATTTGCTTTTAAAGAAATCGATTTCTAAGGACTACAGCAAACGGCCGGTAGGGACTACAGACATTCCTCCAGGGTCTCTGACATCACCAGCCCCAATATTTACATAAAGCCCTCCTCCGAGAATATGAAATAAGGGAGGGCGAGGCCATTTTGTATCGCAGCAGGGAAGCGTTGTTGTGGTATAGTTAGTAGGCTGGAGTGCTGTTGCCAATGCCGACGAAATGCTGTTATTTTCATCCGGAGTGCAGGTCCACTTTCTTCAGCCTTCCTAGGGACGGGGCAGCGTTGCAGTGCATTTAACATACAACATGTTATATGCATGCGTGTAAGAGACATGAGGGGAACACGATCGCATTTGCAGCGGATATATACTGCCCATCACAAATCAAAGCACGAGACAGACAGGGGTCGGAGGAGAAGACCGGAAAATGTGACATAATGGACACCATTCGTCTGTACTTGCAATACATGAGCCGCGGTTCAGCTGCGCGAGACAGGCGGGCACGCGCGGCTACCGCTGCACATCTCACGCTGCACATTTCACGGAGGAAAGCTTCCACAATCTTCGCGAGTTCAATCAAGATGGATTTATAAATAGAAGCTGTTTACGGGCCACAACCTGTAAGTGTGATTTATTTTTCGTCGATGTGTTTTCCTGTAATAGTTTGTATTGTTAATTGTACGTTGTAGCAAGGAAGTAGACATGACAGCGCTGTTTGGCTCTGCAAACCAGTTTGTTAAATGCTAATTCATGTTTAACGATATCAGACAAAAACATAACGTTACAAACTGTTTAAAATCTCAACAGCGAACTTGGCATTAGTGTAAATTATTCTTTGATTAGAGCTTTTATGTATTGTTTATCTACAGGCATGCTAAACATGGTTCTGTGTTTGATTTGGCTACTAGTAAAGCCAATGTTTAGTGTTCGTTCTTATATTTATACTTATATGTATACTCGTTCGACAGATATTTGGCAAATCGTTCTAAAAATACAAAAGTAACAGTGCCATTCAGTAGCGATCACTATAGATCCGCAGTCTTTACTCTTGAGGACTGAACAGGTTCTGCTCAGTTGTCTGGGTCTGATTCGGGCTCTTGGTATGGTTTCATTGACGCTATTGTACACAAAGCTCAGGCTAGTAGCCTGAGGCTACCTGTAAAGGTAAGGGGCGTGACGCTTCCGAGAAACGTGCTCTAGGCGGTTAGCAAATCACAGCACACTGGGCCAGCTAACCAATCTGAGCCCATTGCGTATTTTTGAGGGACTGGCTTCACAGAATCCGGAAACCATCAGACCGTTTTTACAAGGAGGGACAGAGCAGTGTAGAATAAAGGTCAAATATATGAAAAATACTGCATTTTTTTAAAAACGAAGCATGAACACATGTTACAGTGTACCCCACAAACACAATCAAGCCTTCGAAAAGTGTGCTTTACCACCCCTTTAAAACTAATCTTTGATCACCAAATTGATATATTTAAAAGTTTTTTTTGTATTCATGCCTTAAAATAGCTTAAATGTAAGCCTTGCTTTGTTTCGTATACACAGATTCATGAATATGCAAATGATCCCCGCCTCCACTCACTCATGTGGCTCGTCTGCAAGTCGATGTACACTATATTGCCAAAAGTTTTTGGATGCCTGCCTGAACATGCACATGAACATGAACTTTAATGACATCTCATTCTTAATCTGTAGGGTTTAATATGGAGTTGGCCCACCCTTTGCAGCTATAACAGCTTCAACTCTTCTGGAAAGGCTTTCCACAAGGTTTAGGAGTGTGTTTATGGGAATTTTTGATCATTCTTCTAGAAGCGCATTTGTGAGGTCAGGACTCTGTGCAGGCCAGTCAAGTTCCTCCACACCAAACTCGCTCATCCATGTCTTTATGGACCTTGGGTTGTGCACTGGTGCACAGTCATGTTGGAACAGGAAGGGGCCATCCCCAAACTGTTCCCACAAAGTTGGGAGCATGAAATTGTCCAAAATGTCTTGCTATGCTGAAGCATTAAGAGTTCATTTCACTGGAACTAAGGGGTCAAGCCCAACCCCTGAAAAACAACCCCACACCATAATTCCCCCTCCACCAAACTTTACACTTGGCACAATGCAGTCAGGCAAGTACTGTTTTGCTGATTTGCAAGTACAAGTTTGCTGACGATACGACGGCGGTAGGTCTCATCACTGACAATGATGAAACGGCCTACAGAGAGGAGGTGCACACTCTGACACGATGGTGTCAGGAGCACAACCTCTCCCTCAACGTCAGCAAGACCAAGGAGCTGGTGGTCGACTTCAGGAGGAATGAGAGAGAACACCGCCCCATCACCATCAATGGAGCAACGGTGGAGAGAGTCAGCAGCTTCAAGTTCCTCGGTGTCCACATCACAGAGGAACTCTCATGGTCCGTCCACACCGAGGCCGATGTGAAAAAGGCTCATCAGCGCCTTTTCTTCCTGCGACGGCTGAGGAGGTTTGGAATGAACCGCCACATCCTCACACGCTTCTACACCAGCACCATAGAGAGCCTGCTGACTGGCTGCATCACCACCTGGTACGGCAACAGTACTGCCCGCAGCCGCAAAGCCCTGCAAAGGGTAGTGCGCACGGCCAGCTGCATCATCGGAGGTGAGCTTCCCTCCCTCCAAGACATTTACGCCAGGCGGTGTGTGAAGAGAGCTCAGGGGATCATCAGAGACTCTAGCCACCCGAGCCATGGGCTGCTCTCACTGCTGCCATCAGGCAGACGGTACCGCAGCATCAGAACACGCACCAGCCGACTCCAGAACAGCTTCTTCCCACAAGCAATTAGACTCCTTAACTCCTGATCCATCAGTATCATAACACACACTGGACAGAATATCACTCAGCACAACCCACTGTAGATACACACACATTATATACACATTTATTTATCATATAGCATCTATTGTACATTGGATCTCTATTGTGATTAATATTGTATACTGTACATTGTATATTATTATTATAGCTTAATGTATATTGTTTAATGTATGTTTAGTGTATATTGTTTAAAGTATATGTATATTGTAAGTATGTGTATATTGTTTAAATCTGTGAGAACTACACTCACATTGTGTAAATTATTTATTGTTTATTGTAGTGTATACTGTGCTGTGAGTAATTGTGTGCGCATCAGATGTGTAATCTGATGTTGCTTTAAATGTTGTACATGTCATGTCATGACTACTATGTTGCTCGGAACTGCACCTAAGAATTTCACCTACTGTTGCACTTGTGTATATGGTTGAGTGACAATAAAGTGATTTGATTTGATTTTGATTTGATACTGTTCTCCTGGCAACCACCAAACCCAGACTCGTCCATCAGATTGCCAGACAGAGAAGCATGATTGGTCACTCCAGAGAACATGTCTCCACTGCTCTAGAGTCCAGTGGCGGCATGCTTTACACCATGTGGTTTACTGGATCCAATGCTTTGCATTGCACTCGGTGATGTAAGGCTTGGATGCAGCTGCTTGTATATGGAAACCCCTTCCATGAAGCTCTCTACACACTGTTCTTGAGCTAATCTGAAGCTATTGACGCTGCAGAAAGTTGGCCACTTCTGCACACTGTGCACCTCGGCATGTGCTGACCCCGCTCTGTGATTTTACATGACCTACCACTTCATGGCTGAGTTGCTGTTATTCCCAATTGCTTCCACTGTTATAATACCACTAACAGTTGAGCGTGGAATATTTAGTAGTGAGGAAATTTCACGAATGGACTTATTGCACAGGTGGTAACCTATCACGGTACCTCGTTTGAGTTCACTGAGCTCCTGAGAGCGACCCAAGCGTCTGCATGCCTAGTGCTTGATTTTATACACCTGTGGCCATGGAAGAGATTGGAACACCTGAATTCAATGACTTGGAGGAGTGTCCCAATACTTTTGGCAATAGTATCAGAATGGTAATGCATTTTATCAAACAGCTAATACGCCAGACACCTGCCTTCTAGAAATCAGCATCCTTGGAAATGCTTTGAACAACAACATCAGTGCAGAAATAGTTCATCATAACATCATAATATACATCATATATATATAATCCACCTGCTAATATTGCTAAATTATGTTTTTATATCATCAGAAAAATATACCGGGCAAACCTGGCTTCTCTTGAGTCTCCCCTGCTTCAGAGCGGTCAAAGTTAATGATATGCTAAAGCCCGCCCACACATTTACGTGACTGATTACAACATAGTTTTTTTTCACTATAGAGTTTTAAGGAGAAAATACTCAGCAATGGTGTCAACTGAGGAATTTGCGCATGGTTTGTCTTAAAGCGTATTGAAAACACCACATAGACATATAAACAACCATATATGATTATCACCACTGGGGGTCTTTAAATATTTCAATCAAATTACTTCATATTCAGTCTTTTATCGATGTACATGATGATGACCAGGGAATTTCACCGGTGATAGTGACAAACAGGCATTTAGAAAAGGGCTGTGGTTGTTGTGGTGTTATTCAGCTATTGAGAAAAGTAAGGGGGGGGGGGGGGGGGTTCTACCCTGATGACCTTTTAAACCGTTGTGCCATATAAACACAGGCCGCAAAAAGTCAATTTTACTCAACAGTTACACTGCCTCTTGTGCACATATTTGTGTCATGAGCAGCTCATGTTCCAGCCATTCATGATCATGACACAAACTTTAACTGCTGCCCTCTTAACACAAAACGCTCTCTCATCAGCGAGGAGGATATGAAATCAGACAGGGCCTGTCACGAAGACGCACCCATGACCTCAAAACCCTTTTGAGATGCCGAGCACCTTTTGCACCTCATGTGAAAGCGCGCACAGAGGTAAGATGAAAAGAGTTGGTGGAAGGACCTTCAAAATCAGAGAACAAAAGACTAATTGGCCATCTCTTCCCCTCAACCTGGGTTTGTGGAGGCTGTTTGTGGAGCGCAGAGAAGTGAAGAAAGAGAAGTAGAAATGGTGGTCACTGTTACACACGCACACACACATGATCTCTCAAACATATCTATCCAGATGGTGTTTAACCTTCCGCCCACACACACACATGCAAACACACATGGTCCTTCGTCTTTCTTTTAAGCCAAAGCATACACTTTAGGAACAGACCTCTTACCCAAAATATCCTTTAACTGTAAACCCTCTGATGTGACTCAACCCTTCATCAGCGCACACACAGAAACATATAGACGGTCATGTAGGGTTCTTCCCCCTGAGGATAAAGCCTATTGTTATACACCAGTGGGCTGAACTCAAAAAAGGATCTACATACTGCTCTTCAAAACCTCTATAGTCTGGAGCTCCTCTGTATATTGTCTGTATTCATGACTCCGGGTGGAAACAACACAATGCCTCACCTGACACAATCATTAATATTCATTAATATTTAATTTAGATAATTGGCATACTGTATGCACCTTGCCTTGTCTTAGGTATCTTATGGTTTATTTAAAGGTGCACAGTTTTTTTTTGTACCCCATTAAAAATGATTGATTTCACAGACACAAAAATACATTTCAATGAGTGTATATATATATATATATATATATATATATATATATATATATATATATATATATATATATATATATATATACATATATATATTAGGGCTGTCAAAAGATTAATCACGATTAATCACATCCAAAATAAAAGTCTGTGTTTACATAATATATGTGTGTGAACTGTGTATAATTATTATTTATATATAAAAACACACACACGCATGTATATATTTAAGAAAAAATGTATTATATTTATATATAAAATATTTATATTTATATATAATATAAATTATATAAATGTATACAGTATATACATGCAAATATTTCTTAAATATATACATGAATATTTATATAAACATAATAATTATACAGAGTACACACAAATATATTATGTAAACACAAACTTTTATTTTGGATGTGATTAATCGTGATTAATCTTTTGACAGCCCTATATATATATATATATATATATATATATATATATATACAGTGGTGGCCAAAATTATTAGAACACTTGGCATCTGGGAGTCGCCTTATTGAGCCTGGATTTATTTTCCAAGAGGACAATGACCCGAAACATTCTTCTAACTAATATATATATTAGGGGTGTAACAATACACTCTAAAAAAAAAGGTTCTATATGGCACCAAAAATGGTTCTTGGCTCGTAATCATAGGGGAACCTTTTTTAGTGCTATATAGCACCAATTTTGGTGCTTCAGTGGTTCTTCAGCGGTTCTTCACAGGTTCTTCACCGGTTCTTTGACTAATGTGCTATATAGCACCGCTAACTAAGGTGCTATATAGTACCACTACCATATACAGAACATGTTAAGATATGGTGCTATATAGCACCAAAAGTGGTTCCTCTATGATTACGACGAAGAACCATTTTTGGTGCCATATAGAACCTTTTTTTTTATATCGCAATACAAAAATGCAACAATATAATATCATGGATAGTAGTGATAATATTTATTGTGATTTTTTGTTAACCTATTATCATATGCAATAATATCATATCGTGAGTTCAGTATCGTGATATGTATCAAATCGTGACATGAGGGTATTGTTACACACCTAATATACATAGTCCTATAATGAACTAAACGTTTTCTTTTTAAGTATGCAAATATGGCTGTTACAATGTCCCAAAAGTACATAAATAAAGAATATGTGACGATGCTTAAAAAAACCGTATCATTACTCACCCTCGAGTGTCATGTTTTCTTCTGTGAAACGCAACGATGGTGATGGTGTTATTCCGAGCCTTCTGCATGTTTTCGATTGCTTTATGAGAAAAACAGACAGCGACCTCCTATTTACTTTAAATGCTGTGCTATATTATATACGTTTTCTAGTTAAAAAATTGGACATGAACGATCTCTCAATTCAAAATTTGAATGCAATGACCTTCCGATAGCACGTGAAGGCAGCAAAAGTCTTGTCATCCACCATTCAAACCTGATTCAATGACTCAAACCCCATGTTCAAACCGGCCGCGAGAAAGATTACGTTCAGCACAGAGAGCGCCACACACAGGAGAGGAAGAAACTGCACCTTAACTTGGTTCTCGAGTTTATGGAAACTGTCAGGTTTATCCATTTAAATAAAGACATGGCCTACATGTTGTTGTTTTGTTTTTTTATAGAGCTTTAAAGTAATGCTGACTACCCCTCAACTCTATTCTAATATTTTGTATATTTAATTGAATTTATCATTTTATTTTATTTATTTATCTATAAATATTATATATCCATAAAAGGAGGTTTTGTCATATGAAGCTCATCTAAGCACAGATACAGATTTATCCTCCTATATACCCAGAATGTGTGGGAGTATTTACATATTGGGGGCATTAATAATTGCGCACATTTTCATATTTCAAGTTGATTACAGCTTAATAAATCTTTTTAGAGACATCCTCAAAAATAAAACTGCTTCACGAAGAGACATATTAATATCTCCAAAATCACAAAAGTTTTTATTTTGGCAGTGAATGGAAGCCAAAAAAGTGCATCCATCCATTATAAAAGTGCTCCACACGACTCCAGGGGGTTAAAGGCCTTCTGAAGCGAAGTGGTGTGTTTGTGTCAGAAAAATATCCATATTTATCACGTTATAAACTAAAATAAAAAGCTTCCGACAGACGGCCGCACGCATTGATTTATCAAAAGAGTTTTTCTTTCCTCTGTTCACTGTCATTATAAAGCGTGGAAGAGCCAGGACATGTTTTAATACAACTCGTATAAATTGTATTCGTCTGAAAGAAAACGTCATCTACACCTACGGGTAAATCATGGGCTAATTTTCATTTTTGGGTGAACTAACCCTTTAAGGTTAGAGTTTTAGGGGTGTATTGAAAATAGCTTAAAGGGGTAGTTCACCCAAAACTACTGTGAGATGGTGGTCCAGTGGGTTAAACCATGGAACTGATATGCAGAAGGTTGCTGGTTCAATCCCAGCAGTCACCACCAGTGTGTCCTTGAGCAAGGCACTTTACTCCATGTTGCTCCAGGGGGATTGTCCCTGTAACAAGGGCACTGTGTTGCTTTGGATAAAAGCGTCTGCCAAATGCATAAATGTAACACTTTACAATAAGGTTTTATTTGTTAACATTAGTTAATGTATTAACTGACATTATCTAACCATGCGTAATACATTTGTTACTGTATTATTCATCTTTGTTAACGTTAGTTAATAAAAATACAGCTGTTCATAATTAGTTCATGTTAGTTCACAGTGCATTAACTAATGTTACCAAAAACAACTTTTGATTTTAATAATGTATTAGTAAATGCAGAAATTAACATTAACAAAGAATAATAAATGCTGTAGAAGTGCAGTTCATTATTAGTTCATGCTAACTAATATAGTTAACTAATGAACCTTATTGTAAAAAATTTAAATTCGGTCATAATTACTCGCTTACCCTCATGTTGTTCCAAACCCATTTATTTTAGGAACAAATGAAGATCTGAATGAACACGCGTTGAAGATTAATATTTTGTAAATAAAGTGGTAAGTCATTATTATTATTATTTTGCAAAAAACAAAGCATTCGCATCGCTTCATAAAATTGAGGTTAAACCATTGGAGCCACATGGATTACTTTTACGGTGTCTTTACTACATTTTGTGGCTTGAAAGTGGTTGTGCAGACTGTCAGTGGAGGGGCAGGATTTCATTGTGTTCTGAAGATGAACGGGTTTGAAATGACATGAGGGTGAGTAATTAATGACAGAGTTTACTCTTTTTTTGGAGGGGGGGGGGGGGGGTGAACCGTTTAAGTTCAGAAATCAGTACGATAAATTTCCCTAGATTTCACTAAATTAGTCTCTGTACTCCTCACTGTGCACACATTTTTTCCCTTAAATTCAGAGGTAACAATATTGCTAAACCTCAACCAGAAAATGTTTCTCTTTTATATCAACATAATAGTTGTTCTTCTTTTCTTTTTCTCCCTAAAAATGTCCCCTGAGCAGTGCTGTTCACTGGTTAGCATGAGTTCCTATCATCACACATGGACGATGGTCCCTCTAGTGGTGCTTTAGGTGTAAGTGTCATGAGCAGACACACCGACAGCAGAACAGATGCGGCACATGTGCTCGAAGGTTCTGCTTTGTTCTCAGCAATCCGCTACCTGAGTTAACAGATTATAAAAACCTTCTGAAGGCTTAAGCTCATTTATTTAGCTCAGTATTACACACGTGATCCCTTTCAAAGATCTACATCTGGCTCCCTCAGGAATCCAAAATCTGCAATGACTTTCCCACACACTTTTTTCCCCTGCTAAATAATTATTTGTCCACTGTTTTTATTAGCAAACCACTTTCTCTTGTCAAGTGTGTCAGCAAGCAGTCCCATAACAGTCTCTGTGTCGCTCTCCACACCACACACGTGTGGAAAACAGCTTGAATATTTGATTCCAAGAATGACACCTAACAGACTTTGAGGCTTAAGATTAATGCTTGGGAAAATGTGCATAAAACTATACCATTAAGCGTTTAAAGCACTAGGAAAGCTCCTTTAATTAAGCTTGTTTAAGGGCACATGCGTCAGCTGGATTGCTGTTTCACCGCTCAGGTCTTTTGTCGAAGGTTTAAATCCTTTGACCCAGTGACCCACTCTAAGTGGGTTTCTCTCGTTCCTTATCAGATTGCCACACCGATCGCTGTTAAGACTGTGTGTCCTTAAGTCACGAATAAGGATCTGAGCAGAAACATTGCAGATAAAGGGTATTTGAGAAGCATTGCACAACTCACAATACTCAACACACTGTATAAGAAAGACTACAAGGATGTATTTACAGTATGGCACATTATGAATTATTGACACATTTTAGGCATAATGGAGACCAGGGTTGGTGGGTATTGGGTACATTTCTCGTTCATTATTGCATGCTTGCCCTCTTGATCGACACATTCTCTCAAGACAGGTTAAAGTCGACACGAAACAGGGGTTGTGATAGTCTTTTCTTCCCTGTTGTGACGTATATCCGAGTGAAACTGCTTCTGGAGTGAGAAAAATGTTGATTTCATCCTCAGGAAATGATTGGACCGTAGGAAGTTGGGTGTTGCTAAGCGAAATAAACGGAGGCAGAACTGAATGGCAGTTTGCAGTCAGTTGTGGAGGAAATTTAGTCCCACCCTCCGCCGAAACACACGTCATGAAGCGAACAAACGGCGTTTCGAAGGGGAGGTGAGGTTAACGTTTTTCATTAAAGGCACAGTAAGCGATTTCTGTTGATATTTGAAATCACACACAAAAGCCCGCCCCTACCCAAAGGATCACACCCCTATCGTGATAGCCCCGCGCCTACATTCACAAGCACTTATACAACACAGGCACCTCCCCCTTCATGAATGTATACGCCCCTTACTGCTGATTGGCTACAAGTGTGTTTTGGCGCTTTCAACAGCGTTTTTCAGAATGTGCTTACTGCACCTTTAAAGATTAATGGATGAATCATTTATAATGAGCACTGCAACATTTGTGGGGACTCTCCATAGACGTAATGGTTTTTATACTGTACAAACTGTATATTCTCTAACGTTACACTAACCCTACCTCTAAACCCATCACACAAAACCTTCTGCATTTTTACATTTCCAAAAAACTCGATCTGTATTATTTGTAAGCTTGTTTCTTCACGGGGACCTCAATTTAGATCCCAACAGAGTCCCCATGGGTCTGTGTGCATTCAGGTTGAATTCTCCAGCGGGATAGAAAAACATGAACACCCACACACACACACACTGTAAAACAAGACTGCAACCACCGTAGATCTTGAGAAGGAATACATCAATATTCAGAGTAGTAGTCAACCTTCAAAATGTTTAAATCGTGTTACAATAATAAAGGGTAAAAACCAATTAATATTACTAAGCATTATTATAATTACAGGCATGTGCATTTTAAAAATGCTATTGGTTTAGTTTAAAATAAACATCTTTATCCGCCTTTTTTATCAGTGTTTGCACATTTACACAACATAACTGTACTTAATACAATTACTAAACATTTCGTGACATTGAATTGATCTGCTTTACCCAATAACTTTCCCATGCACCTGGCCGGGTTTTGAACAGATTTATTAATTTGTTCTTTTGAATCCAAAAATATCCTAAATCGAGTATCATATGGACATATCTAACATCTCGTGAACCCGTAGAACTGCTTCCAAGTTGTTATAAAATGATGAATGGTCTTTTAACCCATCAAAATTAATGAAATAAATAACACACACAACATCTGAAGCTATAACACTGACAATACATGATAATACAACGACAACAACAAAAAGCGACAGTGATTTTGAGGTGGTGCAGCATTGAGGTGGTTTCGAGGACCACCGGTTCCCGTGTGGGTTTCAGCGAGGCAGTTTTTCATGGGCTGACGAACCTGAGATTGACCAGAACGCAAGCATTCTCAGGTTGGACAGTCCTCAAAAGCACTGCTCATTCATGATGGTCAGATCACACCGACCACAGATTACTTGCATCGTCTAGCTAAAAAAAAAAAAAGGAATATTTGATCAGCAAAATCTAGATCTGCCATAGCAAAAAATAATAAAATAATAATGATGTTTTCATTGTATCAATTTCATACACAGCAGATGATGAGGTAACGCTTTAGTTTTAAAGTGTCCTTGTTACATATATTACATGTAATTACCATAATAACAACAACAACAGTAAATTATGCATAACTACAAGCAACCATAACTCAGTAATAAATATATAATTACATTGTAACAATGACACCTTAAAATAAAGTGTAACCGCTGATGAAAATTACTTGACTGCAGGAAAAGCACATTCACATCATATGGAAATATAGAATTATGGAAAAATGTAGAATTACATTTGTCAAACGTCTCCTAGATTTTCCATTCAACCAATATATAATAATGGATCCGTAATCTGAAAGCAATTTTTAGAGATCCTGATAATTTCAGAATCAAATTTTAAACACTCGCATTCACAAAGACACATTGACCATATCTATTCATAAATGCCCCTTTTTCAATAAAAGTCATGCAGTACTGTACGCTGTATATTATATCATGATGTGCCAACTTTCGCGCCTTTCCAGCTGGGTATGGCCATTGAAACGTTTACTGTCTATAGAATCTAGGTTACACTTTCTTTTAAGGTGTTAGTGTTACAGTGTGATTATGTATTTAAGTACTGAGTGATATTAAGTAACTACATGTACTTACTATAGGGTTAGGATTAGGGTTTGTCGCATGTAATTATGCACAATTTATAGTTATTACTACAGTAACTACATGTAACACGTGCAACAATGACACTGTAAAATAAAGTGTTACCAAAATCTATAAAGCTACATACATACACAATTCGAATGGTTCATTATTAAGAAGCTAAAACAAAGACAATTTGGTCAGATATCACATTCACTCAATTAGCTGCGATGTGACGGCAATGGCCTCGTGTCTCCACAGAACAACACCGTCCCACAGCTTCGATCTCTTTCTAGGATAGCAAAAACCTCCTAAAACATTGCTCCTGTACCATCACTTTTGATACCGGGACGACGTTCACAAACGTAAAATCCTCGTCAAAAACGACAAACCTAAATACGTGTGCACACGCATCGTCTCAAGTCATGGATTTGTCACTTAATACATTTCATTTGGCATTGACTGTGGGCTTATACATGTAGCTATGCATAACACTCACCTCTGCTGCCTTACCTACACAGACGTTCATTTGCTCGCAGTTGGTCCGCGCTGAGAGAGGCCTTCAAAATGTCAACCTTGTCATCTTCTCGACCTCTAGAGAAGCTGGACCGTCACGCTCATGCTCTCCTGTGACCTAAAGGGCCCTTGCTCACTGCTGGAGATGCTATAGAGCTGCCACACACACCGGCAAAGCGCCTCCTTCCTGTTTGTCACTATGAACAAGCTTGTGGTTAACTTTCCATGACATCTCAATATTGAGGGCCACTACAGAGCACGTTTCATTCATCTCAACCGCTTCTTTTTGAAACGTCGTATGACGTGATGATTGTTTTATGACAGAGGGAGAGCAAGAATATAGATTTTTCGGCCGTCAAGGAAAGAGAAAGATGAACTTTTGCCTTCATTTTGACCAGGCTCATTGTAATTATGAGTCACGTTAACCGAAAAGCTGCATTAGTCACTGAAATACAGCATCAAATATACAAATATCCTCAGTTTGCAGAAGCATTTTCTAAACACTAATTACACGCTGTGTGTTGATCTAGAAGGTCAGCTGATTTTTAGTGCAGAAAATGGTTAATGTTATAGTGTTGACTATCAGCTATAATAGAGTGGAGTTAATTATGGAAACTGATGAAAGATTGCTAGGTTAGTTTCCATATCGAGAGGACAACCACAGCATCCTTCCTGTGTGTTTGAGACATGAATGAGTTTCAATCCCGCTGTCTCGGTTACAAAAAGTAGGCAAATTCTATACATAATAGAGAAAAAGTTTAATTCTGGCACATTCTTCTCTTCACAAGTATGGTCTGGTTTTGGGGTCGGTAAGTCTCTTCTCACCAAGGCTGCATTTATTTGATCAAAAATACAGTAAGAAACAGTGATATTGTGAAATTTTAAATAACTTGAATATATTTTAAAATGCAATTTGTTCCTGTGATCAAAGCTGAATTTTCGGCTTCATTACTCCAGTCTTCAGTGTCACGTGATCCTTCAGAAATCATTTTGATATGATGATCTGATGCTCAAGAAAATATACATTTTATGTGGATTTCCCGCCCCAGGATTCTTTAAAGAATAGAAAGATCAAAAGAACAGCATTCATTTGAAATGAAAATCTGTTGTAACCAGTGTTGGGGAAAGTTACTTTGAAAGGTAATGCATTACAATATTGCGTTACTCCCTTAAAAAGTAACTAATTGAGTTACTTAGTTACTTTTTAAGAAAAGTAATGTGCTACGTTACTTTTGCGTTACTTTTTCTCACCTACGCTGGGCTTGTTTGGTTTATTTTATAACAAAAAAGTTTTATTTTTGTGCAAATGTAAAGACCCTTTCACACCAAAATTTAAATATAAGCCTCAGGCTGAGGTAAAAATGCTAATTCACGCATGAACAGTAGAGGGCGCAGCTCTGCTGTGCTGCCATTCTGGATAATGGAAGAATAGGATGCAGGAGAAAAAAGTTTTACCAATAAAAACAAAAAATCTAGTAATTTTTGCTCATGGTTTAACTGAATCATCAAAGGTCGGCAGCAAGACAGTGGTCAATAAAGTTAGATTAAATGCATACAAATATTTGTATAAACACATCATGTTTACACACAACGCCTCTGCACTTACTCTCGATTTTTCTCAACATGGGGACAGGAGAGCTGTCAGTCAAATAAATGTGAAAAAGTAACTTAGAGTATTTATACTTATACTTAGAGTATAAAAGTAAAAAGGTATTTTGTTGTACATTTGAAAGTAATGCTTTACTTTATTAGTTACTTGAAAAAGTAATCTGATTACATAACTCAAGTTACTTGTAATGCATTACCCCCAACGCTGATTACAATATTGTGTTACTACCTTAAAAAGTAACTAATGGAGTAACTTAGTTACTTTTTAAGAAAAGAAATGTGTTACGTTACTTTTGCGTTACTTTTTCTCACCTGGGCTGGGCTTGTTTGTTTGTTTTTTATATCAAAAAAGTTCTATTTTTGTGCAAATGTAAAGACCCTTTCACTCCAAAATTGAAATAATAAGGCTGAGGTAAAAAGGCTAATTCATGTGTGTACAGTCGAGGGCGCAGCTCAAACAAACCTTTCAGCTGTGCTGCCGTTCTGGATAATGGAAGAATAGAAGGCAGGCGAAAAAAGTTTAACACTTACTTCACCAATTAAAACAAAAAATCTAAAGTCATTTTTGCTCATGGTTTAACTGTCGAAGGTCAGCAGCAAGACATTGGTCAATAAAGTGAGATACGGTAATTTCTCTACTATGCGCCGGTTGTCGCGTGGTTATGATGCAACCGTTAGCCTATTTTTTTTATAAAAACGGCTTCTACGGGGAGATAATGTAAGATACAAGGTAATGGAGCCTTTTATACATTGTCGTGTTTCTTAAGAAATAAACAATGGACAAGTGGAGTCTTTAAACGCCTCAGATGTAAAGTTATTCGCTGTCAAAGTGACGCAAAAATGAATGGGAGTCAATGGGATGCTAACAGCAGGTGATGGCTTGGTTAGCAATGGCTGCCCCTATGGAAGGTACGCTTTCCGGGTGTAGGATTACCCTCTTGGATGGTATGACAGAAATGTACACCTGCTCCCTACCACGTGTAAATGGTGCGTAAAACATGTAAATGTTCTGTGTTCTAATTTAGGCAAATCAATTGAAAGCGCTATATAAATACAGTTCATTTATCATAATAATATTTCAAGAGTAGATTTGCCCCGTCGTTTTTGACTAATAGGCAGCGCTCGTCACTGTCCCATTTTACCAGGCCAAAAACTACACCGACCAATCCCACTTGTACACTGACTGAACAATTGGTTTTTACTGCATTTTTTTATATTCAGAAATACATTACTGCCATGGATATTCTGTATCATAGCAACCAAAGTATCTCAGCTGGTAAAACGCTGCGCTTGCAAAGCGCATTCAAGCGCCAATAGCTGGCCGTTTTCAGAAGAGCACCAGGCGTTTTTTAGCTGGCTAAAAATGCTTTGATGGACACACAATAATTTAATATTTATTGCTAGGCATATGGCCAATTCGTCTCTTTAGCATTTATGTAAAATATTGGAGCCAAACCTGAGAAAGTTCCTGGACGCGTCATTTGCAGTTATAACGCAGGGGCGGGGATTAAGCTAATTATGAATGAGCGTGCTATTTGGGAATGTTTGGAATTCATTAATATACACACGTTTAACTACTGAATCTGTGGTATACGAAGCGTTTGTGAATCTGGAGGAGAGTTTTCATAAAGGTCCATTTAACATGCAAATTACTCATATATTTGCTCATATATTTACGAAAGTTTCATGAATGAGGCCCCATGGCTCTGCACTTACTCTCGATTCTTCTCAAAATGGCGACAGATGAGCTGTCAGTCAAATAAATGAGAAAAACTTACTTTTTTGAAAAAGTAACTCATATATTTTGTTGTAAATTTTAAAAGTAATGCGTTACTTTACTAATTACTTTAAAAAAAGTAATCTGATTAACTAAGTTACTTGTAATGCATTACCCCCAACACTGCTTATTTTAAACTTCTTTACTGTCACTTCGGATCGATTTAATTCCTCCTTGCTGAATAAATGTATTCATTTCTTTCAAAAAACTAAAAATCTTTACTTTCCAATTAAAAAACTAACACACATCTTTACATATACAATACACAATGTATAATGTACAGTCAGTCAGTCTGTCGTGATCATGTCACAATTATTACAATGCAGTTCACTAAATAATTCAATAAAATGGATGAAACATTGACTTGAGTTGAAATTATTTAATTATGCAAGGTGAAACGATAAACTTCTGACATCCGTTGCTAGGGAAAAATAGCCAATTACAGTGAGAAAAATAAGTATTTGAACACCCTGCTATTTTGCAAGTTCTCCCACTTAGAAATCATGGAGGGGTCTGAAATTGTCATCGTAGGTGCATGTCCACTGTGAGAGACATAATCTAAAAAAAAAATCCAGAAATCACAATGTATGATTTTTTAACTATTTATTTGTATGATAAAGCAGCAAATAAGTATTTGAACACCTGAGGAAATCAATGTTAATATTTGGTACAGTAGCCTTTGTTTGCAATTACAGAGGTCAAACGTTTCCTGTAGTTTTTCACCAGGTTTGCACACACTGCAGGAGGGATTTTGGCCCACTCCTCCACACAGATCTTCTCTAGATCAGTCAGGTTTCTGGCCTGTCGCTGAGAAACACGGAGTTTGAGCTCCCTCCAAAGATTCTCTTTTGGATTTAGGTCTGGAGACTGGCAAGCCCACGCCAGAACCTTGATATGCTTCTTACAGAGCCACTCCTTGGTTATCCTGGCTGTGTGCTTCGGGTCATTGTCATGTTGGAAGACCCAGCCTCGACCCATCTTCAATGCTCTAACTGAGGGAAGGAGGTTGTTCCCCAAAATCTCGCAATACATGGCCCCGGTCATCCTTTCCTTAATACAGTAGTCGCCCTGTCCCGTGTGTAGAAAAACACCCCCAAAGCATGATGCTACCACCCCCATGCTTCACAGTAGGGATGGTACTCATCATTCTTCTTCCTCCAAACACGTTTGGTGGAATTATGACCAAAAAGTTCTATTTTGGTCTCATCTGACCACATGACTTTCTCCCATGACTCCTCTGGATCATCCAAATGGTCATTGGCAAACTTAAGACGGGCCTTGACATGTGCAGGTTTAAGCAGGGGAACCTTCCGTGCCATGCATGATTTCACACCATGATGTCTTAGTGTATTACCAACAGTAACCTTGGAAACGGTGGTCCCAGCTCTTTTCAGGTCATTGACCAGCTCCTCCTGTGTAGTTCTGGGCTGATTTCTCACCTTTCTTAGGATCATTGAGACCCCACGAGGTGAGATCTTGCATGTAGCCCCAGTCCGAGGGAGATTGACAGTCATGTTTAGCTTCTTCCATTTTCTAATGATTGCTCCAACAGTGGACCTTTTTTCACCAAGCTGCTTGGCAATTTCCCCGTAGCCCTTTCCAGCCTTGTGGAGGTGTACAATTTTGTCTCTAGTGTCTTTGGACAGCTCTTTGGTCTTGGCCATGTTAGTAGTTGGATTCTTACTGATTGTATGGGCTGGACAGGTGTCTTTATGCAGCTAACGACCTCAAACAGGTGCATCTAATTTAGGATAATAAATGGAGTGGAGGTGGACATTTTAAAGGCAGACTAACAGGTCTTTGAGGGTCAGAAATCCAGCTAATAGACAGGTGTTCAAATACTTATTTGCAGCTGTATCATACAAATAAATAGTTAAAAAAAAATCATATATTGTGATTTCTGTTTTTTTTTTTTAGATTATGTCTCTCACAGTGGACATGCACCTACGGTAACAATTTCAGACCCCTCCATGATTTCCAAGTGGGACAACTTGCAAAATAGCAGGGTGTTCAAATACTTATTTTCCTCACTGTATACAGTTTAGCAGTCGTCACACATAAATATCCGACTGAACAATCAAAATCAAGTATTCCAGAAAGTGTGCAATGACAAAGCAATAAAATAAATAACACAAATCATAGACTTTCACTCCTGTTGCGGGACAAAAGTCACAGTATACATTCACTAAGCCTTGACATCATCACTGCAGATCTCAGTGCTTTAACATTATTTCCATAATACAATATTGTTCATTTTTTTCTATTTTAAGTTTTTAGAATTTTGCAACCTTTGGTTAACTTCATTAATATAATATGTAAATCAAACAAACAACACGCACAACATATTTCTTTGATGAAATAATTTCTCCAGGCTAGGTACTTTCTCAAAGTGCTCAGTGGGGTAACACGATTAAACCAAACACAATTAAGGCCAAACACCAACGCTTCCTGTGGGCTAGTTTTGCTCTTGTACGTGTATGTTTTGGAGCGAACAGCAGGCAGATCTGAGCCATATATGGTAAAGGCAGCTATAGACTAACTGGACAGATGCAAGAAACATGTAGGTCATTCACAGCATTTTTTCTCTCTCTAAAACAAAACTTTAAAAGACCTAAAAATCAACGACCGCCGATTAGAGACAGGAGCTGTTCGCTCATGCTTATGTGTTTGATCGATTGAGCTCTGCAACTCCAACCCTTAAATTGAGCTTTATTTTTACTCAATATTTTAGAAAAATGTCATGTTTTAAAGCCAGAGCCATAGTATAGAATGCAGTTGTGAAAGTGTAATTTGTTAACAGCCTGTGGTTTGGTCAGCAGCCGACTGCAGGTAAAGCGAGACAGAAAGCAAAGATTAAAACAAAGCAACGCCCACACATTTTTTCCGATGAAGTGGTCCTTCAAAGAAATGTACTGTCTAAGTGTAGCTCGGCAGCGCTTTGAGTCTTATTTTACTCTCAGAAAGCTTGACTGCTGTATGCCACGACGAGCAGACATATCGTGTTCGCTGAAGAGCGTTCACATGCTGAAAATACCCAAACAGCAGATTCACGTAAGGCAATAGATCAACAGCATGTGCTTCAGAATCAGACACTACACACAGTAAATAACTTGCATAAAAACAACTAAATCAACCTTCATAAATAAAACCTTCACAAATAAAAACATTTCTGTTTGGGGAGTGCAAAAAAGTATAAAAATATTTTATAATGTACAGATATCTGACATGATTATCAGACCGGCGTCACCGATGTGAGCTTCACTACGTTCTGGAAGAGTCCAGCGGGTGAGGAGGGCGTCTCAGCAGCTCGGCTCATCCATGTCATCATCACTCCAGTCCGGAGGGGCGTCCGTGCCAAAATAACGATCCCCAAAATTTCCTGGACACGCACAAAAAATACAAATCCCACATTTTAAATAAATGTTGGGGTAGTACGCACATTTGACATGTTAACCCCCAACACCAACATCAAAGAAATGAAATAAGAAAAATGAAATCAATTTGTTGTGAAAAAAAAAAAAAAAGTTTGCAAAGAAGATTTTTTTGGACTATTAAGAGTTTCTGCTGGTGACTCATTTCATGACAATTAAACACAATTTTCATTACTGTAATGTGTCTAGATACTTTACAGTTGTAATTTTTATTAAACAATTTTTGTTTTATTATTTTCATTCTAATTAGATTAGACATGAACTAACAATGAGCAAAATATTTGATTTGATTTATCATTTAATAACCTTAATTAAATGTTACTTAATAAAAATGTTCATGTATGATGATATATATTGTTACCATGATATAAAATGTCAATCGTTACAGATTTTGCGATATAGTACGATAGTTACATATCGCGATATACACGCTATAGCTTTTAAAATATTTTAAAATATTTTTTAATATTTATAAAAAGTCGATATGTAACTATATCGTACTATTATTGACACTTCAGAGTGATGAAACGCATGAATGAGAATATAAAGAGCGGGATGTGCCTGATATTAAAAAGAGTTATAAGCGCAATATATTAAAAAGGGAACAGTTTGGTGCTCGTGCTGACTGAAGTGCGTGCACAGAAAACTGCCTCTCTCAGAAGGCGAGCGTGAATCTGGGACATGCGCGATGTTAGAAAGCAAAGAACTCAATGCGGCACAAAAAACTGCCTCTCTCAGAAGGCGAGCGTGAATCTGGGACATGCGCGATGTTAGAAAGCAAAGAACTCAATGCGGCACAAAAAACTGCCTCTCTCAGCAGGCAATCGCGAATTCAGATCTTATTTCACTTGTATGGTCGAATCACACACACACACAATTATATCAAAATGCAGTTGAGTGTAAGGGATGCAGGGATGTGTATCAGAATAATGGATCCGTGAGTTTGGTCTTAAAGTGACAGCAGCCTAATAAACCATTCATGTGAATCAAACAAAAGAGAAAATAACTCGCTGCTCTTGACTGTATAACAGTTTTAGCTTTAATAAGAATACATTCATATTTAATTCATACGGAGTGAAGACTGTTATATCTTTGCTAATTCAATTTTTGTACCAATTCTAACTACACGTTAAATAAACCTTAAATAAAATTTAAATATATATATATATATAATTGTATTTGTCCTATTTTTTGTAATTTGCTTATTTTTTCTTATTTTTAATAACAGAAATGAGATTTTTTTTTTAAACATAACTTTATCATGATATATATCGTTATTGTAAAACTACATTTCTCATATTGTGAAATAAGAATTTGGTCATAGTGCCCATCCCTAGTTCAAAGTGCATTAACTAAGTGCAAATAAATATAACTTTTGATTTTAATGATGTATTAGTAAATGTTGAAATTCAAATTACTTTTACTCGATTTTTAGCGTTAAAATTAAATAAATAAAAAAAATAATATTTTGGTACCCTCAATTGAAATATTATGAACATACGTGTGTGTGTGTGTGTGTGTGTGTGTGTGTGTGTGTGTGTGTGTGTGTGTGTGTATATATATATATATATATATATATATGTGTATGTGTATTTGTATATATGTTTATATGTATTTGTATATATGTTTATATGTATTTGTATATATGTTTATATGTATATATGTATTTGTATTTATGTATATGTATAAATGCATGTGTCGTATATATATATATATATATATATTTATTTATTTTTATTAGGGGTGTAATGGTACACGTATTTGTATTGAACCGTTTCGGTACAAGGCTTCCGGTACGATGCACGCGTGTACCGAACGGTTATGAATGTAATCTTTCACAGTTAACAGTCGGCTTGTTGTAAGCGCAGAACACACTTCAATCCGAGTTCCCACACGAACATATTAAGTATTCAGTCCATTTTATCACGAAATTCAAACTACAAATGCCGTTTTAACGCTCTTTAATGTGACGTGACTGATAGACGCATATCAGTTCAACTTAAAGCGGCAGCGCGCGAGTCAATGCGATCATCTCTTCCTAAAGAATAAACATAAATTAATATATCTTAAGGTATGTTGAGGATACATTACAACTTACTGAAATGTATCATATGTCGTGTAATCGCTCCATCTGTGTTTCAACCGCGGAAAGACAATAAAACAGCTTGTAAACAATGTCATGCAGAATCACGTTTACTCAGAAGTCATTCAGTGTCCACAGCTGTTAGCTCACTAGAGAAATCAACTCTTTCACTGAATACATGCACTATATTAGCCGTTATATTCATTATATTAGCCGTTATATATTCATTATATACTACTTAGCCTGTTAGTGATGTCTTGTTTAAATAAACCTGTCATGAAAATTAAAGCCACTAAATGATTATATTTCAACAACGAATAAAAATAAGTAGATTTAGAAGTTAATGCAAAAACTGCCTCATGTGAAGCTTATGAGTGTAGATTATTATATCTAAAAATAAATAGCAACTGAATTTAGGCTCATAGTTTGGGCTCTGTTGTTAATCTTTAATAGCTATATGTAAGTAAGGGCTCCCTATATAGTTTACAGCATTATCTTTAAGAAAGTTTTAGTTCTAATTTAATTCATTTAAGGACAGACACAATTTTTTTTCATTAAACCATTGTTGAATAAAAATTTATAAAAAGCAATTTTGTAAAACTGCTGTACCGAATCCATACCGAACTGGGACTTCAAATCCGAGGTACGTACCGAACCGTCAGTTTTGTGTACCGTTACACCCCTAATATACATATATATATATATACATATATATATATATATACATACATATATATATATATATATACATATATATATATATATATATATATATATATATATATATATATACACACACACACACATCATAAAGTTCAACAACATTTATATGGAACAGAAGTCTTTTGCATTATAAATATCTTTCCTGTCACTTTTAAAATAGAAAAATATTAATTTATTTTTCATTAATTAATTAAATCTTACTGACCCCAATTAATATCTAATAAAATATATATACGATATATAATATTATAGTATAATATACACACACACACACACGAGTCAAGAAAAATAATAGTTATGAAAAATTATTAGTCATGAAATAATGTCACTAAAAACCTTAATGGTCCTTAAATAAAGAAGTCTTAATTTTCCTTTAAGCAAGTATAGTTTATATTTTCTTATGATTTTGGGAGAAATATGGCTAGTTTTGTGAGACTGCCCTGTAAACATAAACTTTTCCTAAACTTGAAGGCGTAAAGGGAAAAGGCCAGAGTCAAGCAGTAAAGCAATGTCTCACCTATGCCAGGGATGATGTGGAAGAGGTCATTGACCTTCTTGTCGACGGCGGTGGTGATGATTTTGACCTGAGGGAAGGCGTAGGCCACGGAATGCACACCCATCTCAGCCATGAGCAGAGACACCAGCAGGATCTTTTCCTCCTGAACGTCATGATCCTGCACACACAGGAGTCAGACATTTATTTCCCAAAAATATCAGATGTGGAGGATTTTCTCTTGTGGATCTTAGTAGACAAATGATATATAAAATAAACTGTTGAGTGCTGATTAGTGTGCTCTAAGAGAACTGTATTTGTTTAAACTTCCGTCGGGCCAAATACGGCCATCGGACAACTGATAAATACAGCAGCTCGGCCTCGAATCAACTGCAGAATTAATGTGATAATGTGTGAAGTTATGTCATGCTCTACGGCCGCTGTCAGATAGTGAGGTTTCACTGCTACGCCTACACTCGCAGACAAACAAACTGGGCTGCTCTACATGTGGTGCTTGAGTAGGCGTGTATGCCTTTGCCATTGCACACATCAGTTCCATTAGACTGTGTGCGAGAGAAAGAGCTCAAATACACTCTTACAAGCAGCACCCTGATGGCCATCATGGCTGCCGCCCCAGTGGACACAGTGCAGTCCATCAGGATCACATGATCTTCACCGATGTCTTTGGGTAGACGCAAGTAGTGCAGCTGGATGGAAACATAAAAGACAACTTAATTGTGCAGCAATACGTTTAAAAGAATGAATCAATCTAATTAATAAATACATACAAAATAATACATATAAACAAAACAGGGCTGTGATTACATGCGATTATTTAGATTTAAATGATATGTATTCTATATGATATTGTGCAAAATGAACTTGTGTCACCTTAATGCTCCTTAAAACAGAAGTCTTAATTTTCCTTTAATTAAGTATAATTAATTTTTTTCTTTTGATTTGGTTTGAAATATGACCCAGACATGTTCTTGGCCGGTTTTGTGTAGAACTTGAAAGTGTTTTTGTACAGCAATGAATCAATCAAATGAAGAGATGCATAAAATGTTATTAAAAATGAAAAATAAAAAATAAAAATAATAATAATAATACCAGGCTGTCAAAATGAACAAGCGAGTCCATGCGATTATTTAAATGTTGTTTAACATGCGTGTGATTTCTCAGAACACTTATTTCCGTACTGTCAGGAAGTTGGAAGATATAACAAGAGTGGTAATAAAAAAAATATATTTATATCACATCATACAGACACAAGTGAGACTAGAGCACTGCTGCAGACATTTACCTCTGTTCACTGCGTTTATATATGCGCACATATTCCACAAATCAACCAATAATTTCACTTTTTTTCTTCCCTCAAACTGAATATATTGACTATTAACAATTGAGATTAAGCATGATTTAAATGATTTATTTTAACTGACTGACCGGCCAAAATAACATAAAAAAAGAAACAATACTTTCTTATTTAAGTTTAAAAAAAGAAGAAGAATAAGAGTGAGTTGCACTAAATAAATCAAGGTTTATCTAATAATTCTGTTGCACCAAGCTTTAAACCTTGTGTGAAAAATTAAGATATAATTTATGTACAAGACAGATCGACTTAAAGGTGAGGAGGATTAAATAAAATGAAAATGTGTTTGATTGAACAAAAACAGAAACAGTGGGTGCGTCGTCAGGTCTCAGAGAGGTGTTTATTACAAATAAAAATGAGAACTAAAAGCAAACTAAGGGTCGTGGCGGCCCGTAAGCTTACGCCTGCTATCGAGTCATCTTGGTGCACTTCAGTGCCAGACAGAAAAGAAGAGAGGAATATAGTTAGCATTTAACGGCAGCGGTGTTGATGAGGTGAGCGCCAGTGATCCTACAAAAAAATATTACCAGGCTTATGAAATCAGCATGTGCTGCTGCAATGTTTTCATTGCCTGCTTGATCAGTCAGCTGACTTTTTACATGTTTATTTCCTTTATCAATAAGAGACACTCATGTCAGAGGGTTTCTGGTGGTCAATAAAGAAGGAAATGGACATTGCAATGGTGAATCCATTATGGCGGAGAAAATTCATTGCAAATGAATTCTAATCCCTGATTTGCTAATCTGTGTTTAAAACTAAGTGGTGCAACAACTCAATTTAAAATAAAAACCCGGTGCCACTTTATATTAGGTGGCCTTAACTACTATGTACTTACATAAAAATAAGTTCAATGTATTTATTGTGTTCATATTGTATTTCAAAACACTTAAGGGACAGGTGTGGTGGTATGGGTTTAATTGTCAGTCCCATTATAAATGTAACTACATGCCGGTAATTTTTAAAATGTACAATGTAAAACATGTATGTACATAATAAGTGCATTGTATCAAATAATTTAATGTTAGTACATAGTAGTTAAGACCACCTAATATAAAGTGGGTCCTAAAACCCAGATCAATAAATCCTTGATTAGCTCTAAACTTTGCTTAATTTAATCCTTATTAGTGCAACCCACCCTAAGAGTTAAACACACTACACTTTAAGGAAGCAAAATAGAGACAAAAATGATAAAACACCTATAAATTGTTCTGACACAAAAAAAAATATTCTCAACTGCTGCATACATTTAGGGCTCACAAAATGCGTAGCTCCAAAAATTAAACAAAAAAAATCCTTAAAAATGAATAAATAATCTACTTCATCCTGCTCACTTGATCTGATTTGTGTAAATGTTGGGAGGTAGATACAGTAGAAAGGGGCGGTACCTCAGGCTCTCCTGTGTCCTGATTGGTCTGGATGAGGATTTTGCCAATGCGGACGTCTTTGCACACAGCTCTAAGCGCGGGCTCCATGGTCTCTCCCGCCCTGAGAATCGACACACCCGTAATCTGCTCAAAATACAAAAAGGGTCTGATTTCCTTTTAAGGCCGAAACATTTCTATGCGACAGAGAACAACAGATTGGTTAGGCTGCACTGCAAAGAGGCACATTGTTTTCTTACCCTCTTTCCATGGAAGGTTCTGCCCTCGTAATCCTCTCCTTGTGGGGTCTGAACAATGTGGACCTGCAGCAGATAACCGACAAACTGTAACGTCAAGTAATTTTTGTCCAAGCATATCAGATGTAGCTAAACTGATCGTCCCCTCTGATTAAAAGCCACAGTAAAATGTCAGCGGCAACACGATGAAGCTCACTACTTCACTACAGTTCTCCTGTGAGTGTTTTAAGTGTAAAGGTCGTTGTGTTGCTGCGGCTGCTGCTCCTTGATAAGCCGATTCTCTCATGTTGTGTTTGTTTGTCTGAATTTCCACTGCGGTGGACAAGTAAGCCAAGTTTCCATGTTCAAGACGAGGCCTCCATGCCCACACGCTCAAATCCGTTTGTGTGTCATTACTAGGTTGATATAAAAATTCCCCAGAAATCCCTCCTTATTCACTCTCTCTATAACCATTTTCTCACCTGAGATGGAAGGAAGGATAGCGCTCTCTCGATGAGGAGCCGCATTAACCTCTTTGAGTAGAAGATGAACTCGTCTCGACTGGTCTCTTTATTTCTGCAACACAAGCATTGATGACAAAGTGTTCGCATTGTTATCCTTTGTAACCTTTCATTCAAAATATTTGACACAATATAACTATGTATTTATTTATTATTACGTCACTACGTCACATCTAACATGGTTAATTAGACAGATTAAAGACATAAAATAGATGGAACAACACAATTTTCCTAACCGCCAGTTAGACGCCAGTTAGGCCTTGCCCTTTTTTAATATGCAATAGCCGTTAGTTTTTGTCATAGCCTGGCACAACCACACACAGCTTGTGGCATGCACGAAAGCAATGAAGAAAGTTTCGAAATGAATAAATTCCAGCCACTGGTTTCAGCTACTTGATTGGTAGTTGATGGGAGTATGTGGAGGGACAGTCTCATTTTTACAAGAATGGTTTAATAACATACAGAAAACGAACCCCCCCCCCCAAAACCCCCGACAAAATAAATGTAAAAAAAAAAAAAATAGCGCTGTCAAATCAATTTATCATGATTAATCGCATCTAACAAAAAAAAAAACATTTATACAATATGAGTATGTGTGTGTGTGTGTGTGTGTGTGTGGGTGGGTGGGTGGAAGAATTAAGAAATACTGTTTGCTATTATTATACTGCTGTCATTCTTAAAGTACCGGTACTAATAAATATTCATATTGTTCCATTTTTAATAGCATGGTATCATGATAGCTTTCTAGTCCCGGTATATTGTGCAACACACACACACACACATATAAATAAATAAATATATATATATATATATATATATTTATATTTATTAAGAGACCACTCCAAGTTCAGAAATCATATACGCAAATACAAAAACACACATACATATATTATATAAACAAACTCGTTCGGAGCGATTAATTGCGATTAATCGATTTGACAGCACAAAAAATAAAAAACTAACAAAAATAAACTAAAAACCTAAACACAACAAAAAGAACAGAGCAAAACTAAAATAACTAAAACAAGAATAAAACAAACAACTAAACAAAATCAAACCAAAAAAACCTACAAAACAAAAACCTAAATCTAAACGAAAAACCTAAACAAAATAAAACAAACCGAGTCAAATGGGAGTATGAGGAGGGACAGCCTCATTCTTGCATTTGCCATACAAGAATGGTTCACAGGTCTAACAACATACAGAAAACTAAAGAATAAAAAAAATAAATAAAACCAACTACAAAATAAACAAATCATAAACACACACCAAAAATCTAAAAAAAAAAAAAAAAAAAAAAAAAATTATATCTATATATATATCTATATCTATATATATATATATATATATATATATATATATATATATATAAACCTAAATCTAAAAAAAACTACACAAAAAAACAACTACAAGACAACAAAAAAACTACAAAAAACATAAGACCTACAACTGACTAGCAGACGCTGTGACGTAACCTTCTGCTGTTGTTCACATTTGCAAAATTACATTTTCCCATTCATCCTGTCGTGTTTATAATTCAGCGTATCGTTGGGCATTTTAGCGCTGTGTTGGGTCACCACATGAAAATGTTATGGAAAATCTGGGTTCTTAGGCAAAACTAGTAGACGGAAACAAAACCATTGCGCTAACATACAGTTAATCTCAAATAAATATGAACTAAATGCTATAATTTTGTATATGTCTTTCATCAAGTCATTTTATGTTACTAGACACTGGCGCATGAGATGCTGTACAGTTAGTCAGGATGCTCTAAGTATCGGTGAGTTTTACACAATGCATACTCTGCCGCAACAATGTGCTTCCCACGCGTCACAGCAAAGTCGTGAGTGTGTGTCTGACCTGATGATGGTGTGCATGCCGCGGACCTGCGGTGTGCTCTCCAGAACACTGAGAGTCTGTGGAAGGGGCTGCGCCTGATGGGCCGACGCTAGTGCCGCCCTGTTACCGTCATCACCGGCAAGAGACAGAAACAGAGAGGAAGCTGTCAGCACAGTGGCATTAACAGCATTGTATGTTCATTCAAACACGTGCTCACACACTAGTTACTAGTGTCACCCAAACACTGATGATTCAAACAACACATTGATGTTAGAGGAGAGCGTGAAGCGAGGGATTATAAGCATGAAGCAATTATTTATAAACAGAGAAAACCAAAGGACAACCTCCAAATGAAAAAGCTGACCCATTTATGAGTTTGTGTTTAATCATAAATAAGACAGCTCTATGGTGGCTCCAAAAAGTCTGAACAATGTATCCGTCTTACCTTCTAAAGCATCTTTTTGTGAAATGTTTTGTGAAATTTGCTGTCGTTTCTGGTTTGATACACTCTCGTTCAAAAGTTTGAGGTAGGTACGATTCTTTTTTTTTATTTTAACTTTTATTCAAGCAATGAGTTTACAAAAAACATTAAGCATCAGAACTTTTTTCAACATTGATAATAATAATAAATGTTTCCTGATCATCATATGAAGATATGATCATCATTCCTGAAGACGGGAGTAATGATGCCGAAAATCACAGGAATACAATATATTTTAAATATATTACAACAGAAAACATTTTAATAATATTTTACAGTTTTCACTGTATTTTTGATTAAATAAATGCAGCCTTGGTGAGCATTTACTTCTTTCAAAAACATAAAACATTCAAACCGACCCCAAACATTCATACATGTGTATTGAGTGTTCAAATACTTTTTGAAGCCACTGTACACTCTTACATAAACTAATTGTTAAAGCCACAATATGTAATTTTTCACTGCTAGAGGTCGCTTATTCAAAACAAAGGCATAGCTTGACGACGCCTTGATTTCGTGGAGCTTTAATTCTGCCTCAGTCGCCTCTTCCGCTCATGCGTATGTGAGGTAACTCAGCTCTGTTTTATCATATTAGATACATCTGAGTGTGTTGAAAGTTGTTATAATGCTACTCTGTGCGTTCACTCGGCAGCTACTATGAGACACTTGGATATTAAGCATGGTAAAACATGGTACTCGCGGTAAATCAAGAAAACCAGATTTAAACAATAAGACTAACTGTGTTGAGCTGTATAACAATGATTCGTTTTCTGTCCATGAATGTCTCCAAACAGTTCCTCACCGGTCTAATAGAACACATCATATATTAAAGCGTCTTTGGTGTTTCCATGGTTTCTACAAAATAAAACCGGAAATCGAGAGTAACGGGTGTGATGTCACTGATAGGTGACGTACGGACACGATCCGTGTCGTGGTTAAAATTATTTCTCTGGATTTAAACATTCTTGGAAACATTTTGGAAAATCTAAGTACAGAAATCAACAAAATATATAACATTGTTCGTGTTTTTTGGATATTTGAATCCAAAAATCTTACATATTGTGCCTTTAATCCCATTTGTTAGAAAGCTTTATGAGCTCTGGGTAGGACAGTCTTTATTGGGAGTATCCCATGATTCAATTTTACAAGCAGTCGTGTCAAAGACTGCATCCTGTCAAGACATCATGCAGAAAATGAATGTAATGGTTTTACATTTAAATTAACTGCTTCATTAATACATTGATATGACAGTATGCAGTCTTTGAAAATCACACCAAGATCCATTTTGTTCTACTTTTGGTTTGCAATATAACAGCAAAAACTAAAAAAATTAAATAAAATCATAAGCAAATCTCCTCACATATCCCAGCGGAGCTTTCTCTGTGGGGGAAGTGACAAACAACAGAAGAACAGACAATGACAACAGGAAGAGAGGGAAAAGAAAAGAGACGTCACACACTATCAGGTGAAGGAGGATGAGGTGGTCACATGACTCAGAGTGGAACAAGAGTGTGACAGCTGCATGTCAGCACACAGTTCTGTGGGTAAACCATCCAGCAATGGTAATGCTAGATGGGATAGCTCATCGAAAATTGAAAATGCTCTCATCATGGAACAGAAAAGTAGCAGAATATCCTGCTTCTAGCAACAGCAACATACACATTTCATCTATTAAAAGTCTATCTGAAGCCTTATGAAAGCTATTTGTGGGCAACCGATGGAAATCTTTCACATATGTTCAAATATGGAATGTTATGGTGAGTTATGACGTCAATGATCAGTAATGGAAACGATGAATTCTGAGGTCATTGACCTTGTTCACCCGAAACAAGGTCAAAAATAGTGTTAATTTCATCAGCTATTTTTAAATTGATTTAGTCTTAGTCCTCTATTAAATGTACTTTTTTTGTTTTTTAATCATGGTTAATCAACCTTGTCCTGTTTTTGTTTAGTCAATGTTTAGTCGACTAAATGTCTGGGCATTTTAGTCTAGTTTTAGTCAACTATTGAATCACAGGCTACGACAAGCTAGTACAGAAGAATAAAAGTCATCAGCATGTGCTAGTGGTAAATAAATAGAGCAATATGAATCACATGTTGGCAATTGTGGTTTTTATGTGAGCTGAAAAAAGAGGAGGAAGCGAAAGTGGAGAATATGGAGGCCAACCTGGCATGCCAATTTTGTAATGGAGATTGAGGCAAGTAGTTTTAAGTTTTTAGCACCATCGCCATTTCATGATGCATTTTAATTGGCGAGTCAGTAGACATAGGTTGTAGTAGCAAACACACTGAGATGATCATAATACATTTCTGACAAGGTCAGAAAATTATCGCAGGCTATTTTTGGTCACAAGACTGTGACAACTGCCATCGTTGAACATCTCTATATACGACGTAGGACCAGCGTTTAGGAGCCACGACCACAGAAATCTTTCATCTGGGATGGCACAAAATCATACAATGTGTAATTAGTCAAATCACAATCTCGTCATGCTGCATAATGTTTAACGTCATAATTATTTTGCTCAAAATTCAAATGATTTTAATTTGAGCAATCAAACGATTGTTGCCATTTGAGATTTTAGATCATCATAATTATTTATACAGATCATTTCAAATTACATTGTTTTTTTTTCTATTAAAACAACAGCAAAAAGACCGTTTCGTCACACAGAGGTAGTGTAAGTCCATTTATTCCGCAACCACAAATCACAAACAATACAGCGAGTCGAGATTCATTTTTGATTTATTACAGTTCCTCAATGAGAAGGTTTGATGGCAAATTTAGTGGAAAGTGTAAGAGTCAGTCTGTGTTCCTTCACAATCCATTTAAACAGAAAATCTTACATGGAGATTGCTAAACTCCAGTTTGTTTGTCTGTGTCTTCAGATAATCTGCACTTCTTCCACAGAGTAGAGAGAGAGCATGGTTGCCAGATTTTTGTGTCAGATTTCATTAATGAAAATAACACTCCCCAAAAATGAAAACTCAGTCAAGCAAGCATAGTTTAACTTCCATTTATCATTTTGAATGTGTTCTATATAAACCAATCAGGCATAACATTATCACCACAAGTCAACAAAAACATAATATTGTGTTGGTCCCCCCTTTTCTGCTGAAACAGCCCTGACCCGTCGATGCATGGACTCCACTAGACCCCTGAAGGTGTGCGGTGGTATCTGGCACCAAGATGTTAGCAGCAGATCCTTTAAATCCTTCAAGTTGCAAGGTGTCTCCATGGATTGGACTTGTTTGTTCAGCACATCCCACAGATGCTCGACTGGATTGAGATCTGGGGAATATGGAGGCCAAGTCAACACCTCAAACCCGTTGTTGTGCTCCTCAAACCATTCCTGAACCATTTTTGCTTTGTGGCGCATTATCTGCTGAAAGAGCCACAGCCACCAGGGAATACCGTTTCCATGAAAGGGTGTACCTGGTTTGCAACAAAGCTTTGGTAGGTGGTACGTCTCAAAGTAACATCCACATGGATGGCAGGACCCAAGGTTTCCCAGCAGAACATTGCCCAAAGCATCACACTGCCTCTGCCAGCTTGCCTTCTTCCCATAGTGCATCCTGGTGCCATGTGTTCCCCAGGTAAGAGACGCACACACACCCGGCCATCCACGTGATGTAAAAGAAAACGTGATTCATCAGACCAGGCCACCTTCTTCCATTGCTCTGTGGTCCAGTTCTGATGCTCACGTGCCATTGTTGGTGCTTTCAGCGGTGGACAGGGTTCAGCATGGGCACCCTGACTGGTCTGCGGCTATGCCGCCCCATACGCAACAAACTGAGATGCTCTGTGTATTCTGACACCTTTCTATCAGAACCAGCATTAACTTCTTGAGCAATTTGAGCTACAGTAGCTTGTCTGTTTGATCGGACCACACGAGCCAGCCTTCGCTCCCCATATGCATCAATGAGCCTTGGCCGCCCATGACCCTGTCACCGGTTCACCACTGCTCCTTCACTGGAGCACTTTTGATAGAGACTGACCACTGCAGACCGGGAACAGCCCACAAGAGCTGCAGTTTTGGAGATGCTCTGACCCATCAGTCGTCTAGCCATCACAATTTGGCCCTCGTCAAACTCTCTCAAATCCTTACGCTTGCCCATTTTTCTTGCTTCTAACACATCAACTTTAGGACAAAATGTTCAGTTGCTGCCTAATATATCCCACCCACTAACAGGTGCTGTGATGAAGAGATAATCAATGTTATCACGTCACCTGTCATAATGTTATGCCTGATCTGTGTATGTTCACTGATCAATGTTAAAATGTGAATAAAAGCGTAAATTAAGTCTATTCATCATATAAAGCGCCTGTCTTAGATTACACCACTTTTACAAAGTTACATTTTTTAAAGTGCGAAAATTTTTATTTTTGAATTGTCAAAAATCTTAATTTGTGTCACGAAGATAAATGTCTGGGTTGGTAACGGCATGAGGACGAGTAAACGATGACAGAAGTTTAATTTGTGGCTGAACTGTTCCATTAGCACACCACATTTAAACAACTGAGATTTCTGAAGCCGTTTGAGTGAATAAAGTGTGAACTCTAATCAGATACTGCAGTTTCCCTCCTCTTACCCAGACATGCTTTTTTGTCTTTCAGTTTCAATGATGATCCAATTATGATATTGTAATGCATCATGGCGTATAGAATTGTGGAATGAGAAATCGTGATACACACGAGTTTAGCGTGCTGAGAGTGAATAAATGATGAACTTTTTTCAAAATTTGAACTTCTTTGAGCTGTGAAAGTGCTGACAGTACCATGCAAATGCATCTTTCTTTCTTTTTTCTTTTTTTTTTGAGAAAAATGTCAGTTTTGCTGTGGGTCCTGTTGTAGCTGTCATCCTCTCATTCACTCTCACTATCACAAAGGTCTGCTACATCCTGTGTCGGGGGCTGTACTTCCTCATGTTTCTCTCTCTCTCTCACACACACACACTCTCATCTGCTGTCGTTTCTAGCCCAACGGAAAAATGAAACTCTTTGTAGTAGACATTGGAAACTTCACTGCGTGCGAGACGCCGTGTTCAACAATAGCTACAGAGAACAGAGAACAGAGAGATAGAGAGAACAGAGAGAGAGAGAGAGAGAGAGAGAGAGAGAGAGAGAGAGAGAGAGAGAGAGAGAGAGAGAGAGAGAGAGAGAGAGAGAGAGAGAGAGAGAGAGAGAGAGAGAGAGAGAGAGAGAGAAAACGAGAGGGGAAAGAAAGAAAGAGCAAGAGAAAGTAAGAGAAAGAGAGGTCAAGGGGAGGAAGACAGCCATGTATTTTTAGACACAGCATGCAGGGAGGGTGTCTGCTGTAAAACACTCAAGGATGGAAAAACAGAAGGTATCTGCCTCCCTCCTGACTGCAGCACAAAGCATCTATCCTCCCATCTTATATCATATCATGAGACATCCATCCCATGATGCTTTACTGCTGCTCATTACCAGATTGATCAGTGCTGGTTTCTTAAACATCATAGCTGTGAATATATTAAGTGTGGGTCAGTATCTGGTAATAAAGCATGGGCCTTTTATTAGTTTTGGACAATGTGTTATTAAAAAAAGAAGAATTATGTGTGCAAATCTCAAGAACACTACTGGCTCATATTTCACCCCCCCAAAAAAAAAAAAAAAAATATATATATATATACACAAATTATACTCAACTAATATTTAAAAAATTAAATCAGTGTTTTCAATTTTTCAATCAGTATTTTTCAATTTTATATTGCATGAAAAACAAGCTGAAAAAAGTTGACAAATAAATTAAAGTACTAAAATTATTAAAACTAAAATAAATGATCTGAATACAAATATAAAATAAAATACAAATAAAATGTAATCTTTATTTTTTATATTTAAATATTAAATAATATATGAACTTAAGTTAAAAAAAGACTAAACTTTAAATTATTTGATTCGATTTATTTGTTTGATTTCAATTTTAAAGTACTAAAATTATTAAAAATAAAATAAAAATCTGAATAAAAACAAATATAAAATGTAATATTTTTATATGTAAATATCAAATATATATTAACTTTATATATATTATCTAAACACTAAACACTAAAATAACAGAAACAAATTGAATTTTTTTTTTTTAAATAATATAATTTGATGGGGTGAAATGTCACATGTGTTTTCATGATATTCAAATTAATTTGATTTATTATTTGAAAACGGACCCACACTACTGCCCATAATGGCCAATGTGACAATTAGTAGTCAACCTAATAAGACGCTGCCCTCTGTTGGTCACTACAGGACGTGCAGCAGAGCTCAGGAGGAGGAAGATTCCATCATGCTTGAAGGGGGACAGTAATAAAAGGCTGAAGAAGTTGCCCATGTGGACTGATCTTAGGCCAGTTTTTTTTGCATTTGTATCAGCTCTGTATATCATTATCATTTCTGAATTTGATTGTCAGGACTAACCCTAGATCAGTGCTGAGGGGAAACTTCTGTCAAGGGCGGATGTGCAGACAGCGACAGGAAGTGAGAAGATGATGAGCAGTGCTACTCTACCTGACGCTGAGTTCACGCTGTGCCACCGCAGGGGGAGGAAGAGGGGCAGAAATGGATGGAGGGGGGAGAGAATAATCCAGTGCGGTGAGGAAGCAAGGCCAAACAAAACGTGTCACACCAGTATCACACAAAATAACAGGCCCACACAGAATCTGCTTCAAAAGGGACTCATTTGAGCTGAATTTAGAAGGAAATCTGTGGGATTCTACTGAATAATTTCAGGGAGATGAGAATATTACATTCCTACTGATAGATGAAAAAATTTATCAAAATATTCAACAAACGAACACGGGAAGGCCAGGAAATTTCTAGAACTTTATGAAGGACGCAGATTCCCTGTAGGCCTGAAAATGAGGAACATAATTTGCTGCTCAAAACTACAGTCAGTGATACAAACCACATGACATGTCAAATATTAGTCCACTACAAAGCATTCCCAAATCCAAAATGCTCAAGCGTTAATTAAACTACTTCTCATGAGGTGCGCACCCAGATTATCGTTCTAATGAATCACAGAAGAACATTTAGGAAGAAACGGTGAAGATCAATGTAAAATATTTGTGAATATTCAAATATTTGTGAATATTTCAAAGAATAAGAATTTTCTTTGTAATGATAATTTAAGGGATTTTCGGCTGAAATGTATTGCAATATTGGGGGAATTATTTAAAATTTGAGATACGCCGATAATAATCGGTACCAGCCGATAAAAAGCAATTATGTTCACTATTGTCTGCGGCCGTGCAGAGCATCTTTTCTTCCATTTTAATACAAGTTATATCTCAAATACATGCATGAATAAAGATACAGTACAAAAATCTATATCCGCAGATATTATTATTATGAATAATCGGCTATCGGTATCGGCAGACAATTTTAGTATCAGTGCCTCTATTCATATATTAAATAATATTTTTTTAGCAATTTAATTAAAACAGCTTAATTCAAATCAAAACCATACAATCAGGATGTAAACTGTATTGTCATCCACAAGGGGGCGATATTACACACCTGAAAATGGTGGTAACCAAGAACTACCATGACGAAATGGCGCATCAGATTGGGACCATCATCTACCCAGAGTATCTTTGATTGCTTTTACTGTACCGTCCACTGCTCAATATGAAAATATTCTCAACATGTCTGCAGTGCTTACCTCCTCCAGCTGACTGTGTACATGCTGCACTATGAGATCAATGGCCACCATGTTGCCGCCACCTACAGGAAATAAGCACAGGAATGAAAATTAACATTATTTCACAGCTGCTTTAAGGCAAGCCTCCAAGGCTATCAAAAAGGAAACTGTACACATTGGGAGGAACGGATGTATGTGAATGGTCATCAAGGCACCAAGTTTGTGATCCAAGTTGGCTGTTCCACTTTATCCAATGGTACAACCTTGGTGTCGCCCAATAATAAGACCATTTCTGTTACAAATGCTGCGTACACGGCATGTCGTACTTACGAGATGACAGATGTTTGGACTCAGAATTATGCGTTTCTCTGGCAACCCTTTCACTGAATCTGCAGTGGTCAGGTGGTACAACTCTGAGCTCTCCAAAAATTATGAGTTTACAAGTAGTAATTACGAGTTTAACTAAGTTAGAATCTTGTTATTATGGTAATTCCGACATGGCGTGAACGCACATTAAATCATACTAGGCAAGGCAAGTTTATTTGTATAGCACATCTCATACACAGTGGCAATTCAAAGTGCTTTACACAGAAATGAAGTTAAAATATTCGTAAGCGAATTAAATAAAAATATATATAGTATAACAGTTATAATAGGAATTAAAATAAAAAATAAAGATGAAATCCCCTATCTGGGGTGGAAGAAAATGGAGAGTCAGGTTTACTTTAACAATATTTGTCAGGTAACTGTGCGTTTAGACAGTACCCTTGCAGATAAATCTTCTTGGCCTAACTTGAGGGCATTCTCTAGATGTTTTACCCGTCAGAGCAGATCTAAACGGGTCTTCCTCGCACTGGAGAGAGTACTCAAAAAAATATTTGTCAGGTAACTGTGCATTTAAACATTACCCTTACAGACAAATCTTCCTGGACAGGAACACCGGGGCTATCTCTACTTTGTTTGACCGTCAGAGCGGATCTACACGGTCTTCCTCGTACTACCAAGGCTATACAGATCTATCCGTCAGAGCAGATCTAAACGGATCGTCCTCGCGTCGGAGGGATTTCGATTTATCGCTCCCCCGTCTCTCAACCTCTTCCACCCAGACAGCCTTAACAAAAATAAATAAATAAATAAAATAAAATAAAAAGTATAATTAAAAATAAAAACAGGGTTAAATTGAAACGCATAATTAAATTGCAAGCAGTTCGGACAGAGCACAGAGCTCATTCAGTAAATGTATAAGATAAGGTGCAATCAGTCGGACATACAGTGGCACAGCTCATTCAGTAAATGCACAGCTGAACAGATGTGCTTTGAGTCTGGATTTGAAAGTGGCTACAGTTGGAGCACATCTGATCTGTTCAGGAAGCTGGTTCCAGCTGCGGCTGGCATAATAGCTAAAAGCAGACTCTCTTGCTTTGAGTGAACCCTTGGTATTAATAATTGACTTGATCCTGATGATCTGAGTGATCTGTTGGGTTTGTATTCTATCAGCATAGACCTGAGGACTGGTGTGATATGGTCATATTTTCTGGTTCTGCTCAAAATCCTGGCACAGCGTTCTGTATGAGCTGCAGCTGTCTAATGGTCTTTTTGGGAAGGCCAGTGAGAAGACCATTACAATAGACCACCCTACTGGTGATAAAAGCATGAACGAGTTTCTCTAAGAAAGAAACTTCGCCTGGAAACAAAGCATCTTGCAATATTTTTGAGATGATAGTAAGCTGATTTAGTTATTGCTTTGACATGACTACTGAAACTCAGGTCGGACTCCAAAATCACACCAAGATTCCTGACTTACTAGTGCTATAGTATACATCAGCATTTGTATACCAATTGAATTAAATTTACAACTAAATAAATGTTTTATTATTGACGCATTAAAACAATCTAATATAGTGTAGACTAGAGTAATAGCCCATTCTGAATGCCTCACTCACCACGTGGCACCACAATATCTGCCAGTCTCATCGTGGGCTCAATGTATTGTTCAAAGGCTGGCTTCACAAACTTGTTGTATTGTTTGATAACTCCCTCAATTTCCCGGCCTCGCTCTGTGATGTCCCTCCTGAGCCTCCGTACCAGCCGAATGTCAGAATCTGTGTCCACAAAGATCTTCATGTCCAGCAGCTGAGAAACAAACAGACAATACTCCATTTCAGCTCAGTGAGAAGGTGTGAAATATCCTCATTATGAAAGACTCGGTTGTTTACCTTCAGCAGCTCTTTATCTGCAAATGACATGATGCCCTCGAATATAATCACACTGGCTCCATATACCGTTTTCTGCAAACAGATAAACACTCATTTTCAGGCAAAGGAAGAGGGCAAAGAAAAATGCTTTTCAGTACACAGGCTTTTCTTATATCCTGATGATGCTGAAACTTAAAATATGTTAACATTAAAGTTAATTAAAAAACTATTGCTGCCTTAATTAGCTTATTTAAAGTAAAGTCTAGAGGTTATCCTTTGGCTTGAATATAACACGTATTCCCCAACTTTTTTCAGACAATTCCCATATTTACTTACAGAACTGCAGAGATTTTAAGTTTATATTTCAATAATTTGACTACACATTTGCATGTTCATGGCTCTCATGGCTCCATTTGAAAATCGAATACTTGAGGTCAGGAATCGGAAACTTGTTATAAAAGTACAATTTCAATTCTTTGTGTGCATTTTAATACACTGCCTGTTTGAAAAGTTGCTGTTTGATTTAAATGGAGAGTCTATGATTGGATCATTATTGCAGTGATTAATATGTTTCTAGCATGTTATTTGGCAACAGTTCTTCTAACCCTAATTTATGGAGTGTTTTATTTGACATTATGATTCAATTACAGCAACTTGCAGCTCCCTTACAGAACCCCTGGTATATAACACAAAGTTGATTAATTATGCAGCTGGCCACTTTTTCAAAAGCCAATTTAAAACCAAGAAACTGAATTACATAAACATGACACTTTTCAAGCAAATCAGAGTAGAAAAATGAGGAACGTCAAAGCTGCTTGTTTACATGCGATCACCTGTTTGCACTCACCCATTCTTTCTGCCGTCCGTGCGTGGTGAAGTCATACACTGGGATCTTCACACTCTTGCCCTGCTTGAGTTTGCGGAGTGTGTGCACCAGCAGGCTGAAATCAAAGGCGTCTGGATGGTCAAAGTTATAATCGTTATTAGCAGCCTGCAGCTGCTGTTCGGCCGTCAGAACCTGCAGGAAAGACGTCACAACAGACGGTCCAAGGTTACACCTCTGACTTCAGCTCAAATATCTGCCAGCGGCAAGGCCTGGTGGTTCGAGATCAAGGCTGATAACTGAAAAGGGTTGATCCATGAACTCACTGTCCTTGAGCCAACACCAGGTTGCACCACATAAATGCCATTTTAATTCATGCATTTAGTAAACGTCATAAGATAACCAGCAGCCATATCACCCTGTAGCCCGAGACTGGTTGCCCACTGAAGCTAAACAGTGTTGAGCCTGGTCAGTACCTGGATGGTTTCCAGGAGTACCTGGAAATACTAGGTTGCTGCTGGAAGAGGCCAGCAGGAGGCACTCACCTTGTGGTCTGTGTGGGTCCTAATGTCCCAGTATAGTGATGGGGACACTATACTGTAACAAGCACCGTCTTTCGGATGAGACGTTAAACCGAGGTCCTGACTCTCTGTGGTCATTAAAAATCCCAGGATGTCCTTCGATAAAAAGTGTAGGGGTGTAACCCCGGCATCCAGGCCAAATTTGCCGATTGGCCTCTGTCCACCTAATAATCACCATATACTGATTGGCTTATTCAGTCTCCTCTCCACCAATAAGGCACAATATGGCTGCTGTCGCATCATCCAGGTGGATGCTGCACATTGGTGATGGTTGAGGATATTTCCCCCTCCTTCCATACAAAGTGCTTTGAGTGCCTAAAGCGCTAAGGAGGAGTGAGGCACAAAGTAACGCTTTCTAAGTTTGTATAAATTCACTTAGGGTTCAGAGTATTTATTTTTTCCCTCATTTATTGCACACAAGACTAGTACAATTATGTGGTTTTGTTTCATTAATACAGTGTATACTTTTTTTCTTGATTTACCCTGAAAGAATGGAAGTGAAATGTGACCACATAGGTGGGGTACATTGTAACATTATAGCAGCTTAAAATTTTACCTGATCTAATAAAAAAAAACTAAAATATTTGTCAATAAAATACAATTATTAACTTTTTCATATAAAATAATGCCATTTTTTAATAATAATAAAAAAAAATGTTTGAGTTTGACAAACACACCGCAAAACAAAGCTATACAGCATAGTATAAAACAAAGACTCTCAGTCTTTATTTCGCCTTTTTCCTCATGGTTTCTCAATAGAAGTATAGAATATAATAGCATATTTCTAATAGGGGCTCATTGTAACACAGTGTGACAACGCACCCCACCTGCACAACTGGGATTTAAACCGTGGCTCCAGTCTTCTGCTGATTATATCAGCATTAAAGAACTCTCTCAACTGTTAAATAACAGATCCAAGATTACAATAATATCAGATTTGCCTCATTTTAAGGTCCACTGTCCAGCAGGGTTTAGCTCCATCCCTAATCAATCATATAATGTAATTTTTGATACAACATATCCTTTTCTAAGTAACCCTGAAGACTTTGTTTAGATTTTTCATGCGTGTTTGATCAGGTTTAGAGATGAACTCTGCAGGACGGTAGCCCTCCGGTAGCAGGGTTGGACACCCCTGTTCTAGCAGTGTGAAAAATAAGCAACTAAACATAATAAATATCAGTTTTATATGTGAATATTAACATTTGCTCTATGTTTTTTTGGGGCCGTGTACATGGTGCCCAGAGGCCAGGAGGGCCAATAAGGATCTTCTCTAAAGACCCTGGAACAAGATTTCCACATACGCCAAACAGACTCAACTATGATAATGAGAGCAGAATTGGATGAAAAATTATTTCTCATAACTCATTCTCAACGTAAGGATTTTTAAAAATCATTTTGTAGAGATTGGCTAAAAATTGTTCTTTGTGAAGGCAATAAAGTAAAAATAAATGGCCTGATTCCATGAACCCCGTGTTTAATAATAATTAATTTACTACATTAATCCTAGCGTGAACTATCTATATATGAGTAATATTCTCCAGACAAGAGAACATCTTCGAATATATCCCTCCAGGAAGACTGGCAATGTTTTCTGTCTTAAGTTACAAGTTGAATGTTTTTGCCAGGCCGCAAGTCAGACTACTGAGTAAATGAAGTGTGTGGTATTATTACCCCCGTCCTCTTGTTGGACACACGGCTAAAGCCGGATGAACTAAATTTAGGAGGAACATTTACACACAGGTACATGTACGCAAACACACACTCACAGGACATTTACTTCTTTCGCTGCGTTATTTTGCCTTTTCCCCTCATTCAAAATGTAATGATTTCTCTTCAGATTTACAATAGCAGCTGCTAAACCGTTTAAACAAATGCCTAACTAGTCTAGAATATCTGCTCTGATCCACCTGACAGCGCTGTCCAGCTGCAGACTTAACAGCGCGATTGGGTCATTCACATTCCTGACTGTTTAACACAGCTTACTCAAACATCATTAACACACAACAGGTTGTGTTTAAATGCTGGGCTGCATACAGCTGTAAAGGTGGTTGAGTTTTTCAGCAGCACACCTGAGATGTTCCTCTGGCTGACGTGAGAGGATCTGAGAAGCGTTTACTCTGAGATACCTCAGTTTGCTGTAAAGCCACTGGCTGCCGGAAAGACAATGCATTATATTGAACAAACCATTGGTTCGGGTCAGTTTTTCATGTACTGTATAACTTCAGGTTTGCTATTAAATTGTATTTTCATTAAGTTTAAAAGGTTCTGTGACCAATTTCATCCATATAGCTCATTTCTGTAGTAAGCCATCTCTCCTAACCCTGCCCACAAAAGACATATCAGCAAACACAAACATGCTAAATAAATCACAGTCAGAGAGCATTTCTTATTGGGGAAAAAACTGCCACTCCCCTAAACGCTTTATTGCTGTGTAGAGAGCTTAGGGTTGTCACAGATATGAGTGTGATTTCCTAGAAAACATTTAACTGATATCTGTAGTGGGTAGTACGAACGTTTAATGTACGCAATATTTATCAATGGGATGACATGTTACCTTGTAGAAGGAATCCATTGACAAAAGAACGACCCAGGGAACATCCAAAGCCTCGATAATTTTACGAGCGACTGTTGTTTTGCCTGAGGCACTGCCTCCACAAAGCCCTATAGGTAAAAAAAAAAAAAAGACCAGTAAATTGACATGTGACCACGATGATCGTGATGGTGTACGAGTTAACATTAGAGCTTTTCACAGTTAAACTAGTTAACCCTGGGTCAACATGCTTCACATTTCACACTGCTCATAATTTACCCATGGTTAACAATTAATCCTTCATAAGCTGACATTTCACACGGTGCATTCCTAAACCCTTGGGTTAAAGTTCTTATTTGCATTTTTGTGAAGGCAGTGTCACTGATTGGACGAACGCCGCACGTGACCTGTTTACATAAAGGCTCTAGCATTACACATCCCCATATAATATAATATAATATAATATATATATATATATATATATATATATATCGCTGTAGCCTACTATCAAGTGTATACTAAAATAACTTTTCAGACTCTAAAGTTAAGAATTAAACTTGTTTTCTGTCACCATTTGACATTTTCCCCTCAAACATTGAAACAAAACCTACTGTTTATACAACATGCAGTGTTTCTGTAACTGTTTTAAGCCTGTGAATATGAGGCACGTGATTGGTTGTCTGTTGCTAAGCATCTAGGTCATAACATTTTAACACAGCATCATTTCACACAGCGCAAGTTTATCCCCGCAATACAGGGTTAACAGCACAAAAGCAGACCCTGTTCCAGATCAGGGTTTTACCCCCCCCGGGTAAAATGTGGCACTAACCCACTTCTAAATTAAAAGCTGGGTTTAGAACGACAATAACCCGGGGTTAAGCACAGCGTGAATAGCCCTACTGATGTTTTACCCTGGAGTGCTTTACTTTACTGACCAATAACAAAAGCTTCTTTGGACTGGGTCCCGTGTTCATTGTACCACGGTGGGCGTCCGGCTGTGTAGATAGTCCTCTTACTGGTCCGCAGCAGCGGAGGCTCTGATTTGCACTGGCTAGTGGTTCGTTTCCGTGGCGACAGGCTGGTGTTGACAGAGGGGAGGAGCCTGTCCAGAGAGTCTTGCCCACTGCCACTGTTGAAAAGAGGAAGATACAGTGAACAAGAGAAGCCCTTTATCCGGGAGTGACGCGCTGACAAGATGGCATCAGCTGGCTCCGCCCACTTTTATCTACAAAAATGCTCAAGAAACCTACGGGTGATGTCATGGACACTGTTTTATACAGTCTATGGTCCACACCAGATGTGACAACTACAAGACGCGACAAATCAAATCTAAAACTCAGCGAATCAGAAGAGTCTCTCCACCAGGGCATGCACTCGCAACCAAATGGATAAGTACTAGTGATGGGCCCGAGAGTCTTATCGGGCGATAAAAAAAATATCGCCGTTAATCTATTCTCAAAGTTGGGTTGGGAGCTGGGTCTATACTACGCAAGCTATGATGACTTTCACCTTGATATTTTAGCGCAGATGTACACCTAGCCGAATTGCACTGTAGGGGGCGAGAGAACGAGTCTTCGAACCTGTGCGTATGCCTACTAGTGTTGTCAAAAATATCCATATTTCGCTATGTATCAATACTGAAATATCTGAAACGATACAATACTCATACATAATCAAATTCATCAATATTTCACCATTTTAACATGATTAAAAATACATACCGAGTGACTGAAATGATCTTTGTCATAACACTTGTTTGTTCACAGTTTGAACATTCTTGTTTCCTTTCATTTATTTTCAAGATCTCAGGTGAATTATCCATTTTAGCTTTATGGCAATAAAGGTCATGCAAAATTATATTCAAACTTACATGAGATGCTTTTAACATTAAATAAAACACAATCAGTACCTGAAATTATCACGGTCATACTTTGTATGTTGTTCCAGCTGCGGCGGCATAGAAAAATGGAAATCGTATCAAAAATAGAATAGTCACGCATATCAGTCGCGGCTGTTTAGTACAAAAATGACCTTTTATCGCATCACGCCACATATATACAGTGCCCTCCACAATTATTGGCACCCCTGTTTAAGATGTGGTTGTGGACTTCTAAAAATTCTCCTTTTTTTTTAAACAACATAGAACCCAAATGCAAAAAAAAGAGAAAAAGTACAAGTTACATTAACTACATTACTTTGGTGGTAAAAAAAATCACACATTTAGAAAAAAAAAAAAAACTTGAAATCATGTGTCCCACAATTATTGGCACCCCTAACAATTCCTCTGAAAATTTTTATTGATTTTTTTTTAAATATATTTTTCTGTAGTTGCTAAAGTTGGTCAGGGTATCTAGGAACTTTTAATTAGTAATTCATGACTTCCTGTTTCCCTGGGGTATAAATATTACGTGACACAGAGGCCTAATTCTCTTACCCATTTGTCAACATGGCAAAGACAAGAGAACACACCATTCAAGTAAGGCAGATGTGTGTCGACCTTCATAAGTCAGGCAATGGCTACAAGAAAATAGCCACTCGCCTTAACTTACCCGTATCTACAGTCAGAGGAATCATTAAGAAGTTTAAAACAACTGGAACAGTGACAAACAAGGCTGGAAGAGGTCCCAAGTTTATCTTGCCACAACGCACAGTGAGGAGGATGGTAAGAGAAGTAAAAAAATGTCCTAAGCTCACTGTCACAGAATTGCATCAAAGAGTGGCATCTTGGGGTCACAAAGTCTCCAAAACAACCATCAGACGCTCTCTACATGCCAACAAGCTGTTTGGGAGGCATGCAAGAAAAAAGCCTTTTCTCACTAACACTCACAAACGTAAACGTCTGGAGTTTGCTAAGCGGTACTGGGACTTCAACTGGGATCGTGTGCTTTGGTCAGATGAGACTAAGATTGAGCTTTTTGGCAACAAACACTCTAAGTGGGTCTGGCGTAAGACAAAAGATGAGTATGCCGAAAAGCACCTCATGCCCACCGTGAAGTATGGTGGAGGATCTGTGATGCTGTGGGCCTGTTTCTCTTCCAAAGGCCCTGGGAACCTTGTTAGGGTGCATGGCATTCTGAACGCTTTGCACTACCAGGACATTTTAAATAAAAACCTGATGGCCTCTGCCAGAAAGCTGAAGATGGGTCGTCATTGGGTCTTTCAGCAGGATAATGATCCAAAACATGTGGCAAAATCTACACAAAAATGGTTCAGCAGTCACAAACTCAAGGTCCTCCCATGGCCATCTCAGTCCCCAGACCTCAATCCAATTGAAAACCTGTGGGGCGAGCTAAAGAGGAGAGTGCATAAGAGAGGACCCAGGACACTGGATGATCTAGAAAGATTGTGCAAAGAAGAATGGTCAAAGATCCCTCTCTCTGTGTTCTCCAATCTTGTGAAATGTTATAGGAGGAGATTAAGTGCTGTCTTGTTGGCAAAAGGGGGTTGTACAAAGTATTAACATCAGGGGTGCCAATAATTGTGGGACACATGATTTCAAGTTTTTTTTTTTCTAAATGTGTGATTTTTTTTTTTTACCACCAAAGTAATGTAATAAAATGAAAGGTTGGATTTTTGTCTTTTTTTGCATTTGGGTTCTATGTTGTTTAAAAAAAAGGAGAATTTTTAGAAGTCCACGACCACATCTTTAACAGGGGTGCCAATAATTGTGGAGGGCACTGTATATGCTCACCTAAAGGATTATTAGGAACACCTGTTCAATTTCTCATTAATACAATTATCTGATCAACCAATCACATGGCAGTTGCTTCAATGCATTTAGGGGTGTGGTCCTGGTCAAGACAATCTCCTGAACTCCAAACTGAATGTCAGAATGGGAAAGAAAGGCAATTTTGAGCTTGGCATGGTTGTTGGTGCCAGACGGGCCAGTCTGAGTATTTCACAATCTGCTCAGTTACTGGGATTTACACGCACAACCATTTCTAGGGTTTACAAAGAATGATGTGAAAAGGGAAAACCATCCAGTATGCGGCAGTCCTGTGGGCGAAAATGCCTTGTTGATGCTAGAGGTCAGAGGAGAATGGGCCGACTGATTCAAACTGATAGAAGAGCAACTTTGACTGAAATAACCACTCGTTACAACCGAGGTATGCAGCAAAGCATTTGTGAAGCCACAACACACACACAACCTTGAGGCGGATGGGCTACAACAGCAGAAGACCCCACCGGGTACCACTCATCTCCACTACAAATAGGAAAAAGAGGCTACAATTGGCACGAGCTCACCAAAATTGGACAGTTGAAGACTGGAAAAATGTTGCCTGGTCTGATGAGACTCGAATTCTGTTGAGACATTCAGATGGTAGAGTCAGAATTTGGCGTAAACAGAATGAGAACATGGATCCATCATGCCTTGTTACCACTGTGCAGGCTGGTGGTGGTGGTGTAATGGTGTGGGGGATGTTTTCTTGGCACACTTTAGGCCGCTTAGTGCCAATTGGGCATCGTTTAAATGCCACGACCTACCTGAGCATTGTTTCTGACCATGTCCATCCCTTTATGACCACCATGTCCCCATCCTCTGATGGCTACTTCCAGCAGGATAATGCACCATGTCACAAAGCTTGAATCATTTCAAATTGGTTTCTTGAACATGACAATGAGTTCACTGTACTAAAATGGCCCCCACAGTCACCAGATCTCAACCCAATAGAGCATCTTTGGGATGTGGTGGAACGGGAGCTTCGTGCCCTGGATGTGCATCCCACAAATCTCCATCAACTGCAAGATGCTATCCTATCAATATGGGCCAACATTTCTAAAGAATGCTTTCAGCACCTTGTTGAATCAATGCCACGTAGAATTAAGGCAGTTCTGAAGGCGAAAGGGGGTCAAACACAGTATTAGTGTGGTGTTCCTAATAATCCTTTAGGTGAGTGTATAATATTGCTTATGTTCCTGCTTATGTTCTATGCATCAGCTAAATGCATAACTGTAAATTATTAGGTACATACTTCTATAAATACAATGTAAAATGACCATTTATATAATGTGAGCCAACTATGCTGATGGTACATGTAGTTTGTTGAAAACATGCTCTGGTTTTTGAGTGCTGGAATGCATTTGTTTCCTAGATTATTTCTGGAATGGAGTCACAAATCAATGAAAGAGATACAAGGCAAAATTGGTGGACGGACGCCTACAAGAGAATCACTGCAGTGTGCGTCACAGCGAAGGAACTTGGTAACAATTTACTGTGGAGCTCATAAGCAGCAAAAACTTAACATTTTAGAGAAAAATACTTACTGATGCAGGCGAGAACGCAAAAGGTCCAAAAGATATGTGTCCATGTACTTATCCATTAAGTAAAAGAAACAAATAAAATACAACCAAGTACTTACTCTCAACTAAACACCTATACCTGCTTGTTTAAAAAGCCAGTCAGATCAAGTGGTGCACGATGGCGTACATGCTTGCATACCTCGTTTAACTCAAAGCCTACTGTCCATGTGCAACTACAACTGGTAAAACTAGAATTAAGCAAGTTTACCAGGCAAAAAAGATGCCTTGTGTGCCAAGTAAGCCTCAGAGTTTCTGTTTGTGTGAAGAGAAATCAAAAAGGCTTTCTTGTTTATCTGCCCTGCTAAAATATGAGAGTGATAAGCGATAAGAAGGCAAATGGTGGACTCTGCCCTTGCATTTTCAGAAACCACAAACCACAGTAAAAACAGCCAAAGTCTTTCTCTTAAAGGAAATGATAAAAAGACAGCCTGTAATCATTTACTGTATGACTGTCTTCTATACAGTGAAATGTCTGTACAAAGAAAGTGAATACTGACTACAATTTTCAGGGCAGATTCTCAGTGAAAATCTGTTTAGCTCTAGCCACTACAATACTATCATCCATAGACCTCAAATATGAATTATAATTTGAAACATGCAAGTAGAAACTTTACTTGGCCACTCGCTCTAACGTTAACCTAGCTAAATGTGTGCTATTATTAGGCGCATATCCAAGTGTTTGTGTGGAGTAATTCATCATTCGAAACTGTAAAGGGTCTACTTTTATTTGTATAAACTCACAATAACAACATTTTTGCAACAAATTCATCTATCACGACTCATTCACGTCTCAGGAGTTAGATGAGTTACTCTCTAACTTAACTGAGGATGGTACTCCTCTGGTACTACTCAGTGACTTCAACATCCAACTTGAAAAACGCCAGGCCACGGACTTCAACACTACCTCTCTCCCTCTCACCTATCCACTATGGTTTCATCCTCACTTCCTCCACCTGCTCAGTTATCAGCACTGGACACTAACAGTGGTACTGACACTCTTTGCTCCATTCTAACATCTTCTAAGACAACTTTTGCCAGAACTTTTTCTGTTTCATCCAGAACAGGCTGCACCACCCCCTCGGCCCCCTGCCTGTCTGATGTTCTCCGTGAACATCGCTCTGGACTCAGGGCGGCAGAGAGGAAGTGGCGCAAATCTAAAAACTCTACTGACCTTACCTTGTATCAGTCTTTTCTCTCTTCCTTCTCTGCAAATGTCTCCACTGCTAAAACAACATACACTACCACAACAAAATCAACAATTGACTCTTACGCACCCTCCAGAAGCTTGCGTTTTGCAAGTGAACGAAGCCTCATAGTGCCATCCCAAAGAGGCACGAAATCACTCTCACAGACCTGCCCATCTCAATTCGAGCAGCTGAGTCTGTAGCCATTTTCAAAAAACATCTAAAGACATATTTTCCAGCAGCGCCTGACCAATTAAGACTAGCACTTAACTATTCTATGCGTTTTTCTGTTTGTTTATTTAAATAAAAAAACTGTATGATGTGTACTGTACTATGTGTACTGTGCTAGATTAACTGAGACTTGTTACAGCACTTGCTGTTCCCCCTTGTTTGTCTGATTGCTTCTATTGTTCTCCTCATTTGTCACTTTGGATAAAAGCGTTTGCTAAGTGATTGTAAATGTAATGTAGGACTCTATTACGCTCTGCTCTGTTTGTTGTTAGGATGACAAATGTTTTCTAAGTTGCATTTTCAGGTTGGTCTGCCTCAGCTTTCTAACAGCGTTCATCGATTTCAAAATGTGTGAGAAGACCAATCAAATCAAATGAAAAGGCTTTACTGTTCATAGAAGACGAACATGAATTCCAGAGTCCAGAGACATTTCAGTTAACTGTGAAAGAGAAAAGAGGTAAGATGTCAAATATTAAATATTTAGATACTTAGAACTGTTTTACGATAGAAACGTTAAATGAGAGTAATATACAGCAAAGCAAATTTCTCTACTTTGTCATTTTGGATTTTAAACATTAATATTTAAGTGAGTCATGTAATTCTTAACAGAATGTGACGGCACGAAACATTAAAAAAGCCATTTTGACATATAGAGAGTGTGTGTGTGCAAAGTTTAAAAATAAAAATAACATTTGGAAATATCAATATAATATACAGGGAGTGCAGAATTATTAGGCAAATGAGTATTTTGACCACATCATCCTCGTTATGCATGTTGTCTTACTCCAAGCTGTATAGGCTGGAAAGCCTACTACCAATTAAGCATATTAGGTGATGTGCATCTCTGTAATGAGAAGGGGTGTGGTCTAATGACATCAACACCCTATATCAGGTGTGCATAATTATTAGGCAACTTCCTTTCCTTTGGCAAAATGGGAAAGGGTATAAAAGAAGAAAATCTAATGATATGCCCTCCTTGTTCACCTGATCTGAACCCCATTGAGAACCTGTGGTCCATCATCAAATGTGCGATTTACAAGGAGGGAAAACAGTACACCTCTCTGAACAGTGTCTGGGAGGCTGTGGTTGCTGCTGCACGCAATGTTGATGGTGAACAGATCAAAACACTGACAGAATCCATGGATGGCAGGCTTTTGAGTGTCCTTGCAAAGAAAGGTGGCTATATTGGTCACTGATTTGTTTTTGTTTGGTTTTTGAATGTCAGAAATGTATATTTGTGAATGTTGAGATGTTATATTGGTTTCACTGGTAAAAATAAATAATTGAAATGGGTATAAATTTGTTTTTTGTTAAGTTGCCTAATAATTATGCACAGTAATAGTCACCTGCACACACAGATATCCCCCTAAAATAGCTAAAACTAAAAACCACTTCCAAAAATATTCAGCTTTGATATTAATGAGTTTTTTGTGTTCATTGACAACATGGTTGTTGTTTAATTATTAATGTTGTAAAATTAATCCTCAAAAATACAACTTGCTTAATAATTCTGCACTCCCTGTATGCCAGTTCCTCTATATTTTTCCTTTATTCCTTTAAATCCTTAAAATATTTAATTTGCTTACTACTTCAAATAAAAAGTCCATTAACCCCCCACCCCCCATTAATATTTAAGTTTTCAAAAAGCCGTTCAGATTTTTGTATGCGCTTTGTATTTGCTAACACCAAGTGCTTAAAGACAGCATATTTTCCCACCAATCTTGTTTATGCTTTGATTTATTTTTTAAAACATGCCAGCCCTGAAAAGATATATTGGTTGAAAATGTTTTGATTGTGTATTATTGTTCTTTACAGTTGTGCTCTTTTGTACATTAACCTGCTTGAAAGATTTGTTGACTTTTTTATCGTTTAATATTTTATTGCATTGCTCAAGGTTCTTTTTGTTATTTGAAAAAGGTTATTAAACGTGTTATTAAGAACACAAACTGATGTTTGTTTATTTTTTCAACCCATTTTAGTAATGTAATTCAATCCTGAAATAATCATATTCATTAAACTAATAAATAAATATCTTACTATTGCAATATCTGTAAAATATGTTTAATATTCATCATAATATGTTATAATAAAAGTATTAATATAATTGTTACTATTATTATTGATAATAATTAGCAGTAAAATTAATTTAACAGTAAAATTTTGCTTTTATTTTGGCAAAAAAAAAAAAAAAAAATTCACAGGGAGACCTTCACACTTTTCTTGTTAACAACAGATTTATAAATGATGCTCATTACGAATTTGGGAAGTTGGTTGGACACATGTACCCAAATGCAAATTATAAGCAACTCAAACACGCAGCACTTGCAGAGTAGCATTTACTGACAAGTGAAACTGAAAATAAACTCTCAAAAATGCAGAGCGTCAGACTATACATTTATATACTTACATCACAACCGTTGTGATTTGATGATCGCACAACCACGCATTGTCAAAATTCATAAAAAAGGTAACACTTTTCTATGAAGTCCTTGCTTATAATGAATTATAGCCCCATTTCTGCTTATGTATAAGTATTACTATTATATAAATATATTTATAAAGACGCATTAAGACCTATACTGCATTATAAGAACAGTTATAGTTAGATTTATATTATTTTTTATAATTACTTATAAGTCATGCATTTGCTTTTTCAATGCACATGCTCATAATCCACTACACTGATATATAAATTATCTAATATAAAATAGTTCTAGAGACACTTGTTTGATGTACCACTTAGTTATCGTCTTTAATGACTGTTTGCATTAAAGATCATGATTGGTCATTTTGATTTGTAAAAATGTATATCTCCTAACCTTATATGCTTATAACAGTTTCAAATTACACTTTAAAACATATTGTTGCAGTGTTTTGCTAGTTTTTAACATTAAAAAATACTCTAATATAAAGTGTTACCAAATGAATTAGAGTTAGTCACTAACTCTAGTCAATGTTAGTCACATGCCATAGAGCAGTGTGAGCATTCTTCAAAACATCTCCTTTTGTGTTTCACAGAAGACACAAAGTCAAACAGGTCCGGAACACTATGAGGATGAATAATGTGACAATTATATTTTTGGGTGAACTATCCCTTTAAAAATTCCCACACTAACCTCAACAACAGCGCATCAGCAACTTCTGGTTCGCATCACAAGTTCACTCAAGGTCAGTATGAGACCACACCACTAGTGCAGTTCACTAATGAAACATTTTCGCAGTAAATCACCTCATAATATAAAAACAGCAAACAGAAAACAAATCAAAACCTGACAGGATGTGCCAATCCCAACGTGCCAAATACATAAAACTGATGGCAATTTGCTTGTAAAAACATAGCAGAGAGTCCTGTCAGTGACAGCTGCATTGATCTTTATATTAAGTGTATTTAACTACTAATCCTTAAAGATCCCCCATGGTGAATTTTTGTAAGTTAGGTTTTTAATGCTGTTTGCATGTCTATGTGGTGTTTTTCATATGCTTTAAGACAAACCATGTGCAAATTCATAAGTCAACACAGTATTTTCTTTTTAAAACTGCATGTAAAAAAAAAAGTCAAAAACACAAATTTGCCCGTGTTTCTGATGTCACAAATTACCTTGTAACCAATCACATCAACATGTGGGCGGGCTTTAGCATATCAGTAACTATGACCACTCTGAAGCAGGAGAGTTATCCAGGATATCCCGGTATATGTTTCTGTTGATATGAAAAATCAGGTTTAGCAGTATAGCGGGTGAATTGTGTATATGAGATATATATATATATATATATATATATATATATATATATATATATATATATATATATATATATATATATATATATATATATATATATATATATATAACAATGTTATGACGAACTATGACTTTCTCCACTGACGTTGTTCATAGCATTTGTAAAGATGCTGATTTTCAGAAGGCAGGCGTCTGACTCTGAGATCACGACCGGGTACATGGCTTGTGTAACATTAGCAAAGAGTGCAGATAAAGTGATTTATATTTACGTTTATATTATCTACATGAAAATCTTCCATCCACAATTTCTCCACTAAATATTTTAATCAATATTGTGCTGTTATTTTGAATTGTTGTGAAGAGGATATAAAACCTGCGTGGATAAAGGCAGTTTGTCACTAGTGTTGTCTCCTCAATATTTTTGACTATGCTTTTATTAAGGTTGTGTTGCTGAAACGAAGCAGATATTCCACTAGAATAAGGCGAGTAATAGCCCCTTATCAACAACGAGACACAGTAATGTTAGACAAAACTACCCTCTTCCACCAAAGTTAATATGAAAACTTTCAGGAAGCAACAACTAGAATGACATTATATGCGTTATATATTTTTATACTCATCTAGAAAATACTTGCATAATAATTTTTGTTTGCAATATACGTCAGGAAAGAGCTCTGCCACTAGTACACTTAACGCTATACGGAAGTGAAATCGCTGTCTGAGATTCTACCGGAAATATGTAAGCAGCGTTCGTGCATAGCGTCTATTACAAGTAACTAACTCTAAACCAAACCCTATCCGTAACTTTATATATTACTCAGTACTTAAATACATAATTACACTGTAACAATGACACTGTAAAATAAAGTGTTACCCTTTACATTCAGGTGACATTGTTACATTGTTCTTACTCAAATAAGTACTGATTAATATTCATTAACTACATGTACTTACTATAGGGTTAGGATTAGGGTTTGGTTGAGGATTAGTTACATATAATTATGCATTTACTGTTATTACTATTAGGGTTGGGTACCGTTCACATCGTTCACATTTTAACCGGTATCGGTACCTGTTTTCAGTACTTTAGGGATGTTTACATCAATACCTGTAAAGAACCTGTAAGTTGTTTATAGAAGTGTTATTATTGACATTATGCCAGAGCTGGCCTGGTCGCTGTCTGCCATTGTCTGTGATGTGTATACTGTAATATTTACTAGTAAATAGTAGGCTACTAGGGACTTAAGTTAATTCATAAAAACAACCATATTATTATTATTTTTTAATTTAATTTCTATGAAAAGATTTCCAACAAATGATGTGTTGTGTATTTTCTGGTAATCAAATGAAGACAAAAGACAAAACTTTTTTTTTTGTCAAACAAAGTGCTGCACAACTGAGCTTTATACCGTTCAAATTAAAACATGAAGAAAACATTTAATTTATTACTTAAAAAATAAAGTTTTGATAATGAATTACTATTACATTAGTGCTAGTATTATTATTATTATTACTACACTGAGACGTATCTAAATTATACTGTACAACAGTAATGTATTTGTCACAACAGCCAAACTTTTATATTGACGGGTTGCCGTGAAGACCTTTGAGTTTCTGTGTGTTTATGATATCCTCCTGGGACCCAGGAATAAACTTTTGTCCACTGTAGTGGACATTATATTTTAGTGAATTTCTCTGACATCAGACATGTCACATGTCACAGTCTGGATGTACTGTAAAGAGCACATTCGGAGCTTTGCAGGGATACCAAATGTTTGGAGGTTTCACCAGGACAACAACTTCTTCTTGGTCTTTAAAAACGGTTAACATTAATGTTTAGCACTCTTATGGAAATAAGATAACATTTTTTAATTATAATTTAAATCAAATTGTTTGTTATAAATCAACATCTCAGGAAAATGTTATGGGGTTTCTAATCAAAATATGACTTTCTGTTACAAAACAGGGCATTGATTTCATAAATGTCCACTGTAGTGGACGCCAGGAGTTAAATCATGTTTATCAGACATTTTGGAGACATAACAAGTGAACAGGGAAAGAAATTACATATCAAAATTCCTATGAAATATTAGATATTATTATGAAAATGTTGCCAATTTTTCCTCCCATTATTACGCTTCTATTTTCATTACATGTTGCACCAAGAACACATTAATATGCAAATTAGATGCAGTGTATAGATACATTGTATTGAATGGGAAAATCCAAGTATGGCCATTTTACCCACATATTGCATAAAGTAAAATGGTATATCAATTCATTCCACTATATCATTCAGAATCATCTTTAAACAAAGTTTGCTATAAAAAAACCCTGAAACCTAAAAATTGATTGGTGAATTAAAAATAAATCCCTTTGTTTTTGCCTATACATGCAATTTCATGTCATTTTATTTTTTAAATATAATTTTTCAAAAATGTTTTTTTCCCATTAGTTTCTTATGCTCTAAACAGTGTAATGACATGAAAAAATACTAAATTCAAAAAACTTTTTTTCTGGGTGACAGGAGGATGTGACTCATAAAGTGTCTCTCAGTGGATCTGGAGATGACGTTTGTGCGTTCATGTCCGCGAAAACATGTGACCGCCACGCGGAATTCTGAGTGAGTGAGTGAGTGTGAGGTAAACTGCACATCTATGGCATTCATTCGCACAGAGACACGCAGGATTCATATTAAATAGTCTTTTTGCGGTTTAATATTCAGAGACATTAGTCTGTATCACCAGATGCGTTCTCAGGTACAGAAATTGGGTACCGATTGATTTAATGTGAATCGGTACTACCGACGTAATTCGGTTGGTGCCCTTAAAAGTACTGAGTTCGGTACCCAACCCTAATTACTATAGTAAGTACATGTAACATGTAACAAGGACACTTGTTAAAATAAAGTGTCCCAAAAATTCCTGCATGTAATTACATCTGTAATTAACTTTTGTGATTACATCTATAATGACCATATCACCAAGCCTGTCCTACCTCACCTCAATAACAGCACACGATCAACACAGGTACACTGTACCAGACAATTATCGTTAACACTTTATTTTACAGTCTTTGTTACACATTACATATACTTACTACAGTAATAACAGTAAACCCAAAACCAAATCCCAAACCTATATACCTGGAACCTTAATAAATACTACTCAGTACATAATTGTATAATTACTGTAACAGGTACCTTAAAATAAGGGATACACTTTATTTTACAGTGTAATTATATATTTAAGTACCAAGTAATATTAAGTAACTACACGCACTTACTATAGGGTTATGGTAAGATTAGTGTTTGGTTGAATTTTGCATGTAATTATTCATATTTTATAGTTATTACTATGGTAAGTACATGTAACAAGGACACTGTAAAATAAAATGTTACCAAATAAAGTGTAACCCAATTATTATTTTTGAGCTAAGTGCATAGCAGTAGTTCAAGACACCCAATAAAAATTGTGACCAACACACTAAACAAAAAAAATCCTAATGGTACCCTGAGGTTTCCAGCAAATACATAAAACTGATGCAAATTTGCTTGTCGAAATATAGCAAGTAGAGAGTCCTGTCAGCGACAGCTGCATTTAACATGCAATTGCAAGTGTGAAAACTGCTTGATAAACAACTCAAGAGCTCCTGAGGATGGAGAAAATGAGAAAGATGCTATGACCAGCATAACAAAATAAAAAACTAAATTAACAGGCTTACCTTCCATCTGACCTAAGAGCCCAGCAGCCTGAGATCCTGGCTCCCGAGTATGCTGGGAGTGTGTTCATGATGGGCGGACAGAGACAGATGAGATGAGAGCTCCAGAGAATGATCAGCGCTAATACAACCGCCAGGAAGTACACATACACGGGTGCTCAGTGCGCCTGCCCTCTGGCAAGCCGAGCAGAGTGAGAGAATAGGAAGAAAATGAAAGTGAAGCAGAGGGAAGGAAAACAAAACTGTGCTTTCTACTGTTTTGTTTTACCAGTCACTAGCGTTACTGGGCCGGGACCATTCAAGACAAACCTTTCTCTCGCCCTAACATGCTACTATGGACCCTGCCAACAAACATAAGAGGATAACCTATCCCACAGATTATGTTAGGCGGGCGGTATTAATAGCAGCAGGTTGGAAACACGCAGAGCACACGCCCCCCTCCGCTGGCCTCTTATGGGGCAGCTCATCTGTCCGTGACACTCACACAGGCTGTTACTGACTACAGACACACCGACGATGACAGAGGGCGAGCAGCGATTTTGAATTGTGTTCTTAGGCTCGGAACATAAACAAATCAGGTTGCTCTGTGAAGCGAGGGAGCGGTGAAGGTGAGATGCAGGTCTGTGCGCTCTCTTCATTACACCCAAGGGCTCTGTGATCACCTTATCAACCGGTCCGTCCGCTGGGGCGTCTCTCCACCTGCTCCCCCTCCCGGGACACCCCTCATAAACATCATGATGAAACCCACTATCAAAGCCTGTACTGGGTGTAAAGTAACAGCACAAGCACATCCGCAAAAAATACATTTAATTAGCTAACAAAATAAATACACATACATACAGTGAGGAAAATAAGTATTTGAACACCCTGCTATTTTGCAAGTTCTCCCACTTAGAAATCATGGAGGGGTCTGAAATTGTCATCGTAGGTGCATGTCCACTGTGAGTGACATAATTCCTAGAATATTATCCTAGCCTGACAAGCCAGACCCACATCAAGATGTTGGGTCTGGGAACAACATTGGCAGGGCTCAATCCGAGGGGCGGGATAAACGGTTGTCTTTCAAATTCCCTCTGCACGCAATTGGATAGCGCCATGAGCGCCACAACCAACCAGAGCAGCGAAGAAGGTGAAGCGGAACAAGTTGATAGATTAAACTTTTGCTGTATCCAGTCGGCAAAACTCTGAACACATCTTCCTTTTTAAGAATGACTTCAGTGCCTTTCTTTGTTCTTTTCTCAAAGAAAAGCTTAACTCCAAGTCTTCCAGAGTCGCGGCCAAAGCCGATTCAAAAGACCGCTGTTCGCCAGCTTCTTTGTTTACGAGTAGCACGTGCAACTCTGCCGTCATTATGTTAAGCCCGCCCACCGACTCTATACACATTGTGATTGGCCTGTCCAGAGTTTGTTTTTTCCAGCTCGCAAGCCAACGGAGAGTTGCTAGACGCCCTGGCTGCTAGGGTGCGTCTAGATTTCTACATTATCCCATATGTTTCCAAGAATGTTTAAATCCAGAACCAGTGGATTTCTTTGTGATTTTAAAATACTTGAAGGAAATGGTTCAATTTCAGCAGTTATTGTCTATGGGGCAGATTTCTGTTTGTTGTACATCAGATACAGATAAATTAGCACAGTAGGCCTACATTACATTTATTTGAATGCATTAATGAGAGAGTGATTGCGTGTGTGAATTTCTCATACCGTCTCTATTCATTATGAAGCTGTGGTTTGTACTTCAAAGGTATTAAAATCTATAACGGTTGAGTTTCTAAGCTACTTTAGTGATAAATCACAGGACAGCGTTGACAATGAGTTTCTGCGCTCCTTTCTGCGTGCGATCTTAACGTGATGTGCGAGCTTCTGTCTGAGTGTTCGTGTGTCACAATATATCAGGCATTAGTTCAACATAATACACATATGACTAGGCATGTGTCGGTATCAAATTTTCATGTTGTGATTAATTGCTGAAGCTTTTATCACGGTATACTGTATTATCACGAATTGAAATAAGTTGCAAAAAAAGTGTTGTCATACTATAACAGGTTTAATAACTTTCATATAACAAAAGAAATTAACATTTAAAGCGAGTCATGAAAAAATTTAGATAGTTCACCCAAAAATGTAAATTCTGTCATCATTTACTCGCCCTCAAGTTGTTCCAAACCTGTATGAGTTTCTTTGTTCTGCTGAACACAAAAGAATACATTTTGAAGAATGTTTGTAACCAATCAGATAGAGCAACCATTGACTACCATAGTATTTATTTCCATACTGGTAGTCAATGGTTGCTCTATCTGCTTTGTTACAAACATTCTTCAAAATGTATTCTTTTGTGTTCAGCAGAACAAAGAAACTCATATAGGTTTGAAACAACTTGAGGGCGAGTAAATGATGACAGAATTTACATTTTTGGGTGAACTATCCCTTTAAATACAATAAAGCAATACACAAAAATGTATAAAGTAAACAAATATTTAAAGGTGCCCTAGAATGATTTGAAACAACATTTTAAATTGTTCTCTGGTATCTACATAGAGGGTATATGGCTTATTTAAGGTCAATAATTGTCCAGCTACGGTTTTACAGGTCCATTTACAACTCTAGAAATCTTCCCCAGGATGAAACGGTCTATTTTTGCCTTATTTGGAAGGGTCATGAATATTAATGTAGAGTTCTGCTCTGATTGGCTGTTTCACAGCGGCTCAATGATAGCAGGCACAACTTTACTGACCGTCTTGACGATGGAGAGATTAGGCATTCAACCTTATATATATCAATCAGTATATAATCATACTTCAGTTGTCAAAAATATAAATAAATAAATATCAAATTACTATCGTTTCAACTTAAATGGTGGAGGTGGTGACGTTAGCTAGAAGGATCGAGTGAGCTATGTGTAAGCAACTAAACTAACATAGTATATAACGTATCTATGGTTGCATTTACTAATTTATGACAACACTGGCATGAAATAATATTAACCTTTGTCATTAGACATACTATTTAGTTATGTAAGACACTTGGATTATCCTATTCTTACCGTATATCATCTTGCGTTGGATATAGACAACAACAGGAATATTATCGTTAATGTTGTCTCTCTAAGAAACTTTCGATTTAATCAGAAATGGTTTAGACAGTCAAGAAGTGGATAAAATCACTTACTGGTTGCAGGAATATGGTTGGAATGGCCCCTTTCTTCAGTATCAGATGCTGAGCAAAGCCTGCTTGATATTGTCCCGGGTTTGAAAAACTGTCCGTGGTGAAATGGGCCGAGCAAACTAACAACTTTTAATTAAATTGTTGCGGTATCCGATTATAAATAAACATCAACCATGCCTGTTGACATGTTTTATCTGTTGGAAGAGTATGAAACGTCTTCACATCCCCTGCACAGCCTGGAACATAACATTTGTTTCCATGATCTGCCATGTTCGCTATCCTCGCGTCAGGCTTGTTTACCTGCAGAGATGATTCGGCTGCGCAGTTCCGCCAGATAGTGAATATGTGCTGGAATATGCAAATGTTGGGGGGCGTACATAGTAATGATCCCATCGATTGCATCACTGCTGGTGTTATGTTGAGATTCGCCTATTTTTCCGTGGTGTTTTTCACAAACGAGATTTACATATGAAGGAGGAGGCAATGGTGTTTGAGACTCACTGTATGTGATTTACATGCACTGAACTCCTGTTATTTAACTATGGCAAGGTTAATTCAATTTTTCATTCTAGGGCACCTTTAAACCAGATTAAAGTGCAAAAGAATTATAAAGAGGTAACACTTTACAATAAGGTCTCACTAGTTAATGCATTAACATCAAAAAAGAGCGAATAGCTACATTTTTTTCAGAAGTTATTCTTCTTTGATAATGTTAGTTTAAAAAAAGCAACTGTTAGTGTAAGCTCAGGTTCTAAATGTTCAAATGAGCATAATTTATCTGAACTAGAAATCATTAGTAACATTATTATAAATGTCTTCACCGTCACTTTTGATCAATTTAATTAATCTGTGCTGAATAAAAGTATTGATTACTTTTAAAGGGTAGTGTATAAAAAAAAAAGTTTTTTGAATTTAGTATTTTTTTATGTCATTACATTGTTTAGAGCATAAGAAACAAATGGAAAAAAACATTTTTGAAAAATGATATTTTATTCATATGTTATGATATGTCCTCTGTAGTTGACAGCAGGACTCAGTTGTTAAAAAAATAAAATGACATGAAATTGCATGTATTGGCAAAAACAATGGGTTTTATTTTTAATTCGCCAATCAATTTCTAGGTTTCAGGGCTTTTTTTTAAACAAACTTTATTTAAAGATGATTCTGAACTATGTTATGAAAGATATAATGAAATGCATTCATATACCATTTTACTTTATTAAATATGTGGGTAAAAATTTCCCATTCAATACAATGTATCTATACACTGCATCTAATTTGCATATTAATGTGTTCTTGGTGCAACATGTAATGAAAATAGAAGCGTAATAAAGGGAGGAATAATTGGCAACATTTTCATAATAATATCTAATATTTCATAGGAATTTTGATATGTAATTTCTTTCCCTGTTCACTTGTTATGTCTCCAGAATGTCTGATAAACATGATTTAAGTCCTGGCGTCCACTACAGTGGACATTTATGAAATCAATGCCCTGTTTTGTAACAGAAAGTCATATTTTGATTAGAAACCCCATAACATTTTCCTGAGATGTTGAGTTATAACAAACAATTTGATTTAAATTATAATTAAAAAATATGATCATATTTCCATAAGAGTGCTAAACATTAATGTCAGCCGTTTTTAAAGACCAAGGAGTTGTTGTTGTCCTGGTGAAACCTCCAAACATTTGGTATCTCTGCAAAGCCCCGAATGTGCTCTTTACAGTACATCCAGACTGTGACATGTGACATGTCTGATGTCAGAGAAATTCACTAAAATATAATGTCCACTACAGTGGACAAAAGTTTATTCTTGGGTCCCAGAAACCTAAGTAGAAGTATATTTAAACCTCAGAAAAGGTGACCCACAGTATGGATGTAATGGAGCAGCCAGTGTTGCCAAGTCCGCGGTTTTTCATCACTGTTGCCGCGGGCTGTTTCTCATGTCCGCGGGTTGAAGCGACCCCAATTATGTGATATTTAGCCCCGGGAATGCGAATTTTAGCAGGCAACCATGCCCAAAAAAACACATTTTATCCCCAAATGTGATTTTTTTTCCCTTTTTTTCCGGGGAAGCCCCCCTGAAACGCGATTGGGCATGTTTGGAGTAGCAATTGGGCGGGTTTTGTTGTGAAAACCTGGCAACCCTGTGGAGCACTGCTGATGGCAGAGTTAGACGAGCGCGCCCTCTCGCGGAGATCAGCTTGATAAATATAAACTATTATAATTATACAGTTGCAGTCACATAATAAAGTATAAACTACTGCTGTTACTTTATAATGTATTTGCTCTATTATTAGCTTACAATACAATTCAACCGCGTGTAATTAGGCGACTATAGGTGTCGTTCAGATGTTGTTCCGCAAGTAAAGTCGTTTGATTACACACATAAAGAAAAGGTGTGGTTGAAAACGGTCCAAAGAAATAACGGTGGCGATACTGTATGCTTATTTGAGTCCCATCACACACTCGTGAGATCACCGCACCATGTGCTGCTGCAATGTCATACGCCAAGTGTGAGCGGCAGTGACACACACACATTTACTGACAGGACCGTTTACAACAGAACCAGACGCATAAAGACAACATATTCACACAAACACTCACGGACTGAAACAAGACGAGGAAACGGGGTCAGTTTCATAACGAACGTTTCGTACTTATAGAGACAAGTCTCCACACATGTTAGTTTATGAGCCGTTTATTAATATCACCAGAGACATATATGATCATCAACGCGTGTGTGTTGCAGAAACACGCGAGACGTCTCGCACGCGACAGCCACTGTGCGCTCGAGCGCTCATCGTTTCCGTACAATGTTTACTACGCACGAACACAGGGAACGTACTGAGAGGTTAGGCGGCACAGCTCTTAAAACGTACCTTGTGCAGCACAGAGATGATTTTTCTCCGCACTCCATCGCTGAGACGCTTCCGTCTCCACACACGACAGACATTGTTAGTTTCCTATTTGACAATCAGCTGTTGCGAGCTCGCCTCTGGCACTAACGCTGCAGGGATATGTAGTTTTATATTTCATAGGGCCGCGCTTGTCTTCAGCGAAACGGAACTACAAATCCCAGCATGTAAATTGTAACGTATATTTTTAAGGATAAGTTTATGTATACAGCATTGTAGCGTTTGCTGTACTACTGGATTCATTTTATGCAAATTTTTACTTTTTAAAAAATACACAAACATTTTAAATAACTGCCTTTTCTCTAAGCAAGATTCGTAATACATTAGTATTATATATTTTAGTGCGAGGCAATCAATTAATCGCGATGAATCCATCCAAAATAAAAGTTTGTGTGTACATAATATGTGTGTGTACTATATAATTATATTATGTAGGGCTGTCAAAAGATTAATCACGATTAATCACATCCAAAATAAAAGTTTGTGTTTACATAATATATGTGTGTGAACTGTGTATAATTATTATGTATATATAAATTCACACACATGCTTGTATATATTTAAGAGAAATATGTTATATTTATATCTAAAACTTTTATATATATGATAAATTATAATATATATACAGTAAATTAATGCAAATATTTCTTAAACATATACATGAAGGAGTGTGTATTTAGGCTATATATACATAATAATTATAAATAGTACACACACACATATATTATTTTAATTGAACTTTTATTTTGGATGCGATTAATCGATTACTCAGCACTAAAATATATATTATACATACATACACTACCGGTCAGTAACATATTAAAAAAAAAAAGTTTTTATTCAGCAACGACGCATTAAACTGATCAAAAGTGACAGTCGGGTCAAGGTAACAAAAATATATCGGCTACGCATCTAAAATGAAACAACGTCCTAATAATTAGCTCACATTTTGATATTATATTAGAAATTTAATAATTGATTATAATAACACACATGAACTGTCACAAATCCTAAAAAAAAAAACATATTAAATAGGATATATTTTACTTTTATATATATATTTTTTTAGAAATCATTTTTTGACAATTACCATCACACACCTGTAGGTAATAGAGGTGCGTAGGAAAGAGGATCAAAAAATCTCAAAATCTCAAAAGTTAAAGGAAATCCCACACACTATCGATACTTGCAATGCAAAAGATATCAAAACTTTTTACAGGCAACGTTTCGTTCTCATGACCTTCATATATTCTTTTTTTCTTTAAAGAAATGATTTCTTTAAATCAGGACGTCGATCAAAAGTGACAGTAAAGACATTCACAATTTTTCTAAATATATATGTTTTTAAATGCTGTTCTTCTGAACTTTCTATTTCTGAAAATCCTGGAATTGTTTTTTTTTCCACAGAACTGGTTTAAAATAAAATATTATAATGTAAACTTTCTTTAACACTGTAAACAACTGTCAGTAAAAAGAGGGCACAATGTACTGGATAAATATGAATAAAATTTCTCTATTAACAGTAAATTTTCTGTTTATACATTTTATAAATCATATTTTTTCCTTAAAGGTCCCATGGCATGAAATTTTCATTTTATGAGGTATTTCAACATTAATATGAGTTCCCCTAGCCTGAATATTGTCCCCAAGTGGATAGAAATGTTGATCGGTGTAAACCCGAGTTCTGGCTGTCTCTCTCTGCCTTTGAGAAAATGACAGGCCAGACGAGCCAATCCTGAAGTCTCCTGGTTTGACGTCCAAGCAGGAACGGTTACCTCCCTTTCCTCCGCCCAGAGAATCTGGCACGCCCATGCAAACGCTCGAGAGATCATTCCTTGTGAACGAGTGAATGCTGGCAGTTTCTCAGTGTTTGGATGTACAAATGAAAACAGAAGTCTTTTTTCAGTTCCTTCTGATCTGTGATCAGTAATTTCTGATGTGTAGCTAATTATTTATTATTCGTGCACACAATGCGGTTTCTCTCTCTCCAGACAGAACGGTGTTTTCGTGTTTTCTATCTTGTGAGTCAGTGTTTTTGTACGTCCTCGTCGCGTCTACCGGTTCTAAAATGTGCATACAGTCATGAGTTTCTGCTCAACATCGGCCTCACACACGCCGAAGCTCGGGCTGCACTGGCCGTTGGCCTTCAACATCCCCGACCCCCAGTACTGCATCTGGCCCACAGCGGAGGCACCAAACGCGGCGTGAGATTAAGCAGAATAAGCGTGAGCATATTCGGGCTAGCCAGCCTAGCCCCACAATAAACTGGATTACATTCGATTACAGCTGTTGTGTCTTTGTTTGCGCTGTGTACTCAACGCGCGTCACTGACGCTTTTATTTTATTTTAAAAATAATGCTATTATCAACACTTACTTTTAACTCGTTCATCTCGACAGCTGTAATGGTACTTTGCATGTGTTACACAGTTGGTAATAATGATGAAGACGGACTCGGTGTGACTGGGACTCGTGTTTATTCAGAACTCTCAGATACAAACACAATAAACTCACAGCGCTGACTGACAGCGCTCTCATAACTCAGTAGGTACTATAAATAACTTTGTTAGCGATCGCTGAGCTCCGTCTCTGGTACGTTAGTGATGTCCGGTTCGCGAACGATCTTTCTTTCGAACCTGTTCTTTTTAGTGAACCGAATCAGTTCACCAAATCGGACTGAATCGTTCTAAACGGTTCGCGTTTCCAGTCAGCGCTGATCCATAATTTACTAAAGTTACTAACTTTCTGACATGAGTGACAGTCCCTCCGACTAGAAATAAACTAATAACCTGAAGTATATGCTGTAACTACAACAGTTCAGACATGCTGAGAACTGATGTGAAGTGAACTCAGGTCCATCCGTCTCTCTGGCAGCAGCTCGTGCCTGCTCGTGCCTCTTAGACCAAGTTAAACCACGCCCCCTCCGCTCATTTAAAATACAAAGATGTCAGCCAATCACAACAGTGGGCGTTTTTACTGAAGTCTCACAGCAGACACGCCTCTTGAAGCAGGGCATTCAGCCACAGGGCAAACAGCAGTATTGAAAAAATGCCTTTTATTTCTAAATTATGACATTTTATGATGTAAAAGTCATACTAACAATATAAGTACACCTCAGGAAACATTATAAAATAATAGAAAAATGCCATGGGACCTTTAATGATTTTGGGGTGACATTTTCTTCATCCAAACATAAGAAAACAATTCAGCCAGACAAATCTTTCTCAACATTTTATTAATTATTTGAGGGGTATTAATGCACAGTTAATACACCAGGGGAAAAAGAGAGAGAATAATAGTTTATATTCAGAACTCTTACCAACCTAGTTAAAAACCTTAAAGGAATAAAGGATTGTTTTGCCTATTACTTGATAAGTATTAATAGATTCAACAGTTGTATCTGAATAAAATGTACTCTTTTGTCATTTTGGACCATCCTTTTGTACCTCAGACCAGGGCCGTTGGGATGTGCCCCATCCACCGGAACCACGGGACATGGCGGCCCTGCTCCGAATCACTTCAAATCAAATTTTGTTTGTAAACTTCTTCGAGGATGTTCTCCGTCAGAACACCGATGGGTCAAGTTCTAACGTCTGAAATCCTCATTTTACACAAAAGTTGAAGTAATGAAAAGAATGATAAATAAAAACTGGTAGGGGGCTCCACTTTCTACTGACCCCCTTAGTACAAAATTCCACAGCACACAATCAAATTCACCAAAATCTCTACCGACACTCCATATTCAAGCCTATTTCATGGGATTACAAGTGCACTAAATACAGAAACACACACCTACACACATTCATGCTCACACACACACACACATTCACGCTCACACACACACACACACACACTGCGTATAGCATTTTTGACAAAAGGACATTTTCAACATGTACTTCGACCTGTATAGAAAAGCGCAGGATCATATTCAAATAGTTTAAAGCAACTATGTCACAAAGAAAGAAGCAAACAAGCAAACGAAAGCGGATACAGTTCGCACAAAGCTTTGGAAATCATAGTTAACGTTGCAGTAGTGCTTTCGACTGCAAGATATTGCTGTAATTTTCAAAGAAATCTGTTGCAATGTCATGATCGTACAACGTCTGCATATGTGTACGCCACATAATCTAGGAAGACGGGTAATTGAAGCCACGCACAATATTCCTAGCGGAAACTACAGGCCATCTTGCGTGTCATTTAACATGAGATGGCAAATCGAGCAATATCGTGTGACAACTAAACTTCCATTGAGAAACATTCATTCTACTGGGCGAAACTCAAAGCGCATTGCTTGTCTGTGTTAAAGTAGTTGGTTTCATGGAGCCAAGATGGCAACATTACACCAGCTCAGGGACGGTTTGAAGACAACATAATCAGAAATGTCAACATTGAGCTCCTATCTCATGCATGACGCATATGTCCTCTACTGCGATGTTCTCTCAAGAGGACAAGAACCTTTATGAGGAGAGTCTCACGAAACCTGTGAAGAACATGCCAAAGTTGAAGATCAAATGAAAGAAGTTATATTTTGCCTAAAGGGGTCATGACGTGAGCAATGAAATTCGAGAGGTCTTTATACCATTAAAATGTTTCATAGCTTAAAACATCCTCCTCATTATAAACAAAGCATTTATTTAATAAAGCTCCAGAAATGGCTCGTTTTATCATTTTGTGGGATCTGTGACATCACATGGTCAAATATATTTGCATATGACCGCCTCCAGATCAAGACATCAGCGAATAGTTTTACATCATCGCACCCACTACCATTCAGTCGCTTAACTTCAGAAGGATCCCAGCGTCGGAAACAAGTGGATGGTTTAGTTTTAATGGTATCCTGGATCAAGTCAGATAATTATATCGTCTGCGATAATGCGATATATAATGCGATCTGACATTATCGAGTATGTCCCTCACACCCAGAGAGCGTGTGCATATACTACGTGATGTTGTCTAGTAGGTTAGACTAGTACACATTTAGTGCACGCTTTCACTGCATGATGTATTCTATTAAAATGTCCCCAAAAGTCAAAGATAAGGTGGCAAAAATGCTCCTGTATGTATTTTATAGTTATATCATTTAATAATATCACACGAAGAGTGCTGTTTTTCTCCAGATATTAGCATGAAAACACATGTGATATTGATTTTATAAAAGTTAAAACAACTAGTTAATATTAAGTTACATTTTAGACACAATATTGCCTGTTTTTGCTCTGTTTCGCCAACTTCTGTGTTTCGTTACTGAACGGCGGGTGTTTCGTTACTGAATGAACGAATCGTTTGAATGAATGATTCAATGACTCAGTCATTAAGACAGTCAAAGCTTTGCTCCTGAATGAATCGGTTGAATCTCAATGACTCGCTCATTAACAGTGACTTGCTGCACCTACTGGCTGTTTTAATTTCACATTTGAAGTAAATGTACACTATATAGTATGCGAAAAACAGTACTCAATCCTGCAGTGTGACTTCTCCTAGGACGACCATCAAATCAAGAACCAATAGGAGCGCAGAACCTGATGAAGCATTTCGTGCGACAACATCAAATCACAACAGGGAACATGTCGAAAAGAGTCAGGTGAATGAAAAATGCCACCGCTTGTTTTTGTTGTTTGCTGAACGCTACCATTGTGTCTGTGAATGCAGCTCACCGTTACCGAACGTGTCACGGATTGATGACGCAAAACTCGGTCCGTACGAGTCTCTTGCTTGTGTCCGTTTTGACTGTCGTACAGTCTGACATAATGACAACTGAGATCCTACAGTGTGACATGTATTACATCGGGGATCATGTTCGTACAGTCTGACAAGCAACATTAGCAGAGGATTTTGAAAAATCGCACAAGTTTATTTTGATTGTTTAGTTTAGCCGCGTTTCCACCGCAGGAACTTTCCCCAGGAACTGGGGACTTTGGGGTGGTACTCGGTGTGTTTCGACCGCAGGAACCAGGGTCTAAATGAAGTTCCGGGTAAATTGGGTGCTGAACATGCTGATTGGTTGAGCTCATCCAGCATTTTATTTCAACCAGCATTTTTAAAAGTCTTGCGAGGTTTGTTCTGCATTCAGTAAATATCAGTCTTGCTCTTTCTGTCCGATGGCGCGGAGACTGGAGGTCTGGGGGAAAAAAGTTCCTGTAAAAAAAGTTCCTGGTACAAATTGTTCCGGGTAAACTGGTGGAAACGGGGCTATAGTCTCACGTCCCATTCGAATACATGGAGAGGGCTGGGACCAACCACCTGGGGGCGATCAAAGCGCTTTGGCTTCACTTAACAGGACGCAGGCGCACACTTGGTCCGAAATACATAAGCTGTGTCTCATTTCGCTCCAGAGGTCGCATTCGAAGGCTGCATGCGTCGCTGTCTCATTTCAGAAAAGTAAGTAGGACACTCCGAATGCGACCTTCAAATGCGCCCTTCTTTTCAGGAGTGTGCATGAGGTGTATCCTTCGCTGCTGCAGATAACCCACAATTCTTTGAAAAAATGGCGCCGCCGGCACATATACACGCAAGTGAAGATGTGGTGTTTAAACTTAAGTAGTTTCAAGCTTGTTTTTGCTTTTAAGCTGTATTACCTCAAATAGATAGTTGTGGTAAACAGGATTACAAGTGTTTAGTGATTTTTAAACGTTTAGAACAGTACTTTGCTGTCAAGGCAAGAAACATTTCATAGTCATTTTCAAGTTATAAATAATTTTCATTCATATAACTGGTGTGAGAGCGCAACGCCACTGTGAACGTGTTGGCATAGCAACGTGATACTTCCTGCCTGTGGGTCCTAAGAAGGACGTCTCGTTTGATTCTGACTAAGGACACTCCGTATACCGCATCCTTCAACATGAAATGAAATGAGACACAGCTACTGTATTCGAAAAACTGTAGGCCCTGGACTACTTCCGCCCAAATTCTGAAGTGTGCATTCGATGGACCACAGGAGTCCATGAGGCCACAGGAGAGGATTTGTGAATGGCAGTGAAGGGACACAACTGACACTGGTAGGTCACATGATAATGACAACATGGCGGATGTAGTACGTCCGGATAACATTCATACTACACACATTTATACTATATAGAACGTCGTACTCAGACAGAATGCGATTTCGGACGCAGCTTATATGTTTGTTCGGAGCAGTTGTTTTGTAAACGAGGCACGGTGTAATGGAGATTTCGAAAAGAAACTTTATTGAAAGATGAAGCAGTCAGGTTTTATATGGATAATGTTTTCAGCAATGACGTTAGCCAATCATAATAGTGGCCGTTTATTGACAAGCCTTAAAAGAGCCGCCCCTTAAAAACTGATCATTTCAGACAGAGGGTTGAAAATAGGTTGAAAATAATCGTTTTTCCAAAAAAAACCTACTTACATTATAAGTGAACCTCAAGGGACATATTACAATCATTTTAAAAAATCCATGTCATGACCCCTTTAAAAAACTGATGCAACTAGATCTAGCATCTTCTTTTTCAGTGATGCTTCTCATTAGTGTAATGTACTAAATTTATTTATATATATATATATATATATATATATATATATATATATATATATATATATATAATCTATGCATGTTCTCCAAAGGTTTTATAAGTGTCGCCATTAATCTTTTATCAGACCAAATAAAAGACCATTCTTTTCCAGTGCAATGGGGGATTTCAGTGTGATGGAAGCCGCAGAAGATGTTTATTTGCCATTTAATGCTTGATGCTTTGTTTCTGATGCAGGACAGTTAAAATGAGATTGGCTACAGTATTTCATGTCATAAACATGGGACTTGATGGCAAGTTTGACTAACTTGTTCACAATTTCATGCGCAACATTCCTTAAGGTAGATTGGCTACTATAGCACCTTTTGCCTAAAACCACGACAAACCAACCCCTAGTTTTCTTAAGCAACTATGAGATTAAGATCACATTTACAAGTATTAGTATAAAATAAATGTATGCAACTTTGAGCTTATTCTTTTTTTCTCATTAGATAAATATATTTGTTTAATAATTTATCCTTTTTTTCAGTTTTTGACCTGTATGCTAATAATTTTATGGCAATTATTTTTCATGATTTCAAGTACCTCAGTTAGAATTATTAGGGTTTTGGAATACATAATTCACTTTTTCTGTTGCAAATGATATATTTTTTTTTCAATCTATAATCTTTTATACAAACCGAGGAAGAATAAAAAGACACACTGCTTCCATTAGTCACCTTCGAGGGGACTGTTATGGCTTCAAACATCATTTTCATTTCATATCTGATATAGATTTTCTTTCTAAATTGGGCAATGGAGGACACGCTTCCTTTGCACGTATCACATGGATCAGGGTGGCCTGTCTGCGATCAGTTTCTCGAACCCTTGTGGATTTATGTAAAGGAAACTGATCCGAGATCTCACAAAACAGCCACTCATTTAAGGTCGGGAGAATGGAAGCCTAACAGTGCCTGCAAAGTGCAAGATAAGGAGGGAGGGGGAGGAGGGGTTAAAGTGCAGTACGAGCATTTTTCTCAAACAGGCCTTAATCAGAAAGTTGGGAATCAGTATGTGCGGGACCATTCAGGTGTTCAGTTTTATTTTGGACAGGCGCTCTGATTCGGAAACGTTCGGATAAAGCCTGCACCATTCTGATTGTGCTCTTCAATGCTTTACACCAAACACTCTCACTATTGCATACAGTCACTGAGGTCCTTAAGTGCATTCCACACACATTGCTTGTACTTCTATCAAAAGTTAATGGGTGAATCTCGCAAAAACATGCCCAGGACACATTTCACCCTAAAATCAAATAGAAATGATATTGTGCATTAATAAAACAAAGTCTAATTTGATTGACAAGATTGTTTGCATTGTGACAAATTCTCATTACCGCAGAGGTATTTAATTCAAGTTTTAAATACTGTTTTTGGACAGTTATACATTTCCATCAGAGCAGCAGCGGTACTTTGTAAAAGAAAAGATCCTACATCTCAAAATAGTCATCAAAGATGAGAATCTTGGGCCCGAGAGCCAAATCAATGATGTCTACGAAGTTTAACCAATTTTATGATTTACCCAATTTTAGGGGATATATATTTTTATAAAAAGGTCGATCAGATGTTTTATCAGGCCTTTTTTTTAGCATTTAGACACCTACATGTATGGCACAGAGAAGACCCTCGGACTGAGGGGTGCAGGGTTTACCTCCTAAGAAAAGTATGGACCATAATTATATTTTGCTACTAAAACCAAACAATGTACATAATCTAATCATTTTTCAATAAATTAAAGGGATAGTACCCAAAAATGGTAATTCATTTAAAATGGTAATTACTTGCTCACCCTCAAGTTGTTCCAAACCTGTATGAGTTTCTTTCTTCTGTTGAACACAAAATAAGATATTTTGAAGAATTTTGATAGACAGTTGACGGTGCCATTGACTTCCATAGTAATAAAAAAAAAAAAAAATACTATGGAAGTCGACGGGCCCTGTCATACACCTGGCGCAATGCTAGTTTCAGCCCGACGCAGTTATCATTTTCACGTCCAGCGCCACGTTGCTTAAAGCAAATGCACTCACTCCCATATGTTCACCCATGGGCGTGCTGGTCTGAAAACCAGGTGTGTTCAGGCGCATTGTTGGTGCGTTGCTATTTTGAGGAACTGAAAACGACCAACAAAAACCTGGTCTAAAGTCAATAGCGCAGTATTCTTTGTGCCCAAAACACACCCATGACTCATTAAGAGACTAGGTACAACTCTTTTGGACCGATTTTTTCTCGTTGTTAAACTACACTTTTTTAAAAATTATCATGATTTTAATGATAAAAGAATGTAAAAATGCTACGGCAAAAAAACGTTAAATGGTTAACAGAAAGTTTCCGTACTATATATGGTGAATAACTGTAATAGAATTACATTTAATGTAATTTTACAGTAAAATACCGTTTTACAGTTTTTGGAAGTGAAAGGAACGTCATTGTGTAATTTACAGTGAAAAATAGTAAATTGACATTCCCAGAATTCACTGCGTGACACTTCACATTTGATGTATTTTCGTTGAAATAACCGTTTCTTAGTTTTTTTTCTAATCAGTTATTTACATTAGGGTTTTATGTTACATCTAATGTTGTTAATTTAATGTTCATTGCATTTTTAAATATTTCATGTGTGTTACCATGATGGTGTTTAGTGTTTGTGTGAATGACACTGTGCGCCTTCTATATATTAGTATAGTCCTCCTAAAAGCTGCTTGTGATGTGGTTCATTCGTCATGTGATTCTCATCACCACTGTGATTGGTGGTTGTCAGTATATATATATCAAAGGTTCATTACAGATATTAGTATTTCAATAGGTTGGTAATTTAACATTATTTCAGTTAATGAAATATGCTTTCTGACTGTAAATTTAACATAAAAATCTGTAAAACCTAAAATGTTGCTACCATATTTTTGTGAAAATTTCTGTAAATTTCTGGCAACCACAGCTGCCAATTTTTTTTTTACCATACATTTAACAGAATTGTTTTACAGTGTAGCAAAAGTGGATTCGGACACACCCTAAGTGCACCTGCACCTTGTGCTTCAGACCATGTGCTCAGATCTTTAAAGTAGGGCCCAATGGGTGCCGTCAACTTTCTGGTTACCAACATTCTTTAAATATCTTCTTTTTTCCTCAACAGAAGAGAGAAACTCATACAGGATTGTAACAACATGAGGATAAGTAAATGATGACAGAATTTTCATTTTTGGATGAACTATCCCTTTAATATGGTTTAAAGGTGCCACACATTAACTTGTCACAAACCTGGTTTAGTTAAACGATCAGAGTCATCTCTATGACAAATAATTATATTTGCTGCATTCTCGTTTTCTGCAGTGTTTTAGCAAAATTATCTATTTTATTATGTTTTTGTTAAAATAACTGCAACATCTGTAACTTAATGTGGCGTCTTTAGCGGGAGAGAGAAGCAACGCGCACAGAGCGGAAAGGGCTTGAATGAACAGCGTTTGGCTCTAAGTAAAAATATTAGAGAATGTAGCGCTGAAAGATCATTACCGTAAACGACCCTGCGCACCTGTGGTGTGCAGCACTCCGTTGTTTTGACGCGCTGCTCACTTTAAACTATGGACACGGTAAAATTCCATAATTATGTCCCACGGTCAGAATGTAATTATTTGAATATCCTACAAAATATATATATATTTTTAAATTGAAATCATATTAGGCATTACAACAACTACTACTATAATGTATAAATAAAAAAATGAAATAAAGCATATTAATATATTTTTTTTAAATAGAATTCATATAATTTATTTTATATATAAATTGCACTATGGTAAAGAGAATTTGGGATGCAAAATGTGTCATAAAAAATGAATAGTCCTAAAAAAGCTTAATTTCCTTTTAGTGAAATATAATTTTTGTCCTTTAACTTTGATTTAGAGGTGAAATCATTCTTGACATGTTTTGTGATATTCGCCACTTGCGAATTTCCCCACTCGATCACTATCATTTCACTGGAGTCTTAGGGGCCGTTCACACAGAACGCGTTTTTGCATTCCACCGCATTTTTCCATTGTGTTTATCTGTAAACATGTGCTAGAAGGACGTGTTTTGCAGCATCTTGCGCATGACACGGCGATCTATAAAACCCATCAATAGAACTTCCACTGCCCCACGTCTCGCGTTTTTAAACTCAAAAATGCAACAACAAAAAAAAATGTGTGAACGGCCCCTCAAGCTTAAGCAAGGACTGATGACATCACAGATGTCAAAGGGCATTCCTGTGCTTTGAAGGATTCAATTTGTAGTCATCCAACCCCTTTGTAGTCATTTATTAGGCAGCGCATGCCTGCTGCAAACGTTTCCATTTTGCTATTGATTTGAATTTCTCTAATCGTCTGCACTGTATATTCCTTCTAAGTTAAACATCACAAGCTCCCATAAAAAACACAACAATCAGACAAAATGAAAGCACACAGCTCTACCAATTTCCGAAGCATTTAAAGGTTTTAACAAAGACCTCCGGGTCAACTGCAGCAAACTACAAACTACAGCCCAAAGGGATGCGGGATAAGGAGTTACACAAGGCTACGGGCTTAGACCCCTCACGATTCCGAGCAAGAGACAGGACAAGAAACCACGAAAGCAACACTATTGCACAGTAGCACACTGTTACAACAGCCGTCGATCTAATTCCAACCCTTCCTTCAGCTGCCACTGACGAAACACATCTGAGGAAAAGCAACCTAAACAATGAACAACTTTTTTTTTGACGCACCTTGTTTGAAACCGATGGACGAAAATGAATTGCTTTGAATATATTCATATATAGATATAGATATTATATATACACAGCAGAGTATTACCGTGATAAAATGTTAGCAGTAAATTAGCTCACCATGCTTGGTTTGATATTCGTTGTTCAAACACATCATGAAACCACCGGACATGTTGACGTACTGTAGCTACCCAAAAATTACGTAACAATGTAACTTCGTAACTTCTGCTCTAAAAAAACAAAAAAAAGTTATCAACTGGGAGCTTAAATGTTATTGACCCCTCCAGAGTGAACAACTTATTAAAATGAACTATAAAAATGGAATGAAAAACCAACAGGATTAATATATATCAGTATACACAAGCACACACATAATGTATATACTCAGCTTAAAAAACACAAAGATCAGTGTGAAATCAATTCAAGAGCAAATCGTTGTTTCCTGCTGTTTTTCATCCCCTCGTTCTTACGTTCAACTTTCCGAGCTCTTTCTTCTGTGTCTTCCTTCACCGAACTGAATAAAGTTTACCGGTGTAGTTCGGAAAGCATCCCTTCTGGTGCCGCCATAGTGAAAGCCGTGTTACTCAGTGGTCAGTGCTTTCTTAGGTTTAGCTCGTTTCTTTATAGGGGGCGGTGTGTCTCTGGTTTGGGCTGGATTCCCACTGTCCACTGGGTCAGAGGGTGTGGTTGGGCTGTTGGTGATGGGGTTGGGTGCTGGGGTTCGGGTTTCTGAGGCTGAGGTTACGATCTGGGGAGGAATCAGAGCTGGAGCAGGGGTTAAGCTCTTAGTCTCTGCTGGAAAGGAGGCTGCCACCAGGTGGTGCTCTTTGGGCTTTCGTCCCCTCTTCTTCCCAGGCACTACGTTTTTCATGTCCTTCTGTAAGCCATTGCTCTCTGGCTCTTTTCTCTTGTTGTTGGCCACCTCGTTGGTAGATGCACGAAACCAGTTCTGTGCACACAGAGCCACATCAAGTTCAAAGAAGAGTCTAAAAGCCTCTCGATGGATTTGCATTATTTTCAGCAGCAGAAGGAAACTATTCATCCTTATAAAGCCCTTCTACATAAAAATGCACAAGGTGATGATTTGTGCATATGAGATTTTTTTTACTATAAAGTTATCTTTATGTACTAAAACTGAAACTAAAGATTGATTTAAAAGCATATGTAGAAATATGTCTGTAATGCCCAAAAGATATATAGTGCCTACATTTTCAAATGTCTTGGTTATATTAGATGTAAATAATTCTGAAAATGTTCAGATTATTCCTGAAACCAAAACATCTATATACTGTATACACACACACACACACACCAAAATGTATTCAGACACCTTCAACATTTTCTCACATTATCACAGTTTACTGGCTATAGTTTAGAAAATGGTAAAAAAAATATGACAAAAATTCATCATGATGATGTCAGATAACTTTGATAGAAAGGGATGTAATGGATTACAATCAACCAATCAGCTGTCAGCTGTTAAATTTAAGTACACAATTAGATTTAGGTCAACCAATGACCAAGCAATGCTTCATTTTGTTCTGTCTGTGGTGTATAAGGTCGCTGAAGCAAAACATGGTCAGGTCAAAGTGTCTGAATAATTTTTGATCCCAAATTTTTATAAATTTTACTGGTAGTCACTGTATGAACATTTTTATTTTTGGGTATAATATGTCAGTTTACTTTTTTGCTATCCTCACTTACATAAATGAACTATAGGTGTCCTTCACCCACTAGTAAAAAATTATATCTGGTGTCTGAATAATTTTTGGTTTTATATATATATATATATATATAAACATTTTATTTAAACCTGAAAATATTATTACAATAAAAATGACTTTCATTGCTTCAACTTCAATGGAGGCATTGAAACATTACAGTTGCTGTACTTCTTCTTTTTTTTTTTGTTGCAAAAACTGCACAGTTTTGTCTTGTTTATTAACATTGAACTTGATGTGAAAAGACCTTAAAGGGTTAGTTCACCCAAAAATGAAAATTCTGTAATTAATTCCTCTCCCTCATGTCGTTCCAAACCCATAAGACCTTCGTTCATCTTCAGAACACAAATTAAGATATTTTTGATGAAATCCGAGAGCTCATAGACAGCAAAATTAATGAACACTTTCAAGGCCCAGAAAGGAGTAAAAACACCATTAAAATAGTCCATGTGACTCCAGTGGTTCAACCTTTATTTTATGAAGCGATGAGAATATTTTTGTGCGCAAAAAACAAACAAAACAACTTTACTCAACAATTTCTTCACGACTGTATCAGTCTTCTAGGCTGTTGACGTTGGTCAGATTCGTCGTCAGCCTCACATGCATGCGTCGTGGAGCTCACGTGAACAGCATCGGCCAATGGCGTGCTGGGGTAGCTCTGACGTAACTCGGAAGCACTTGACTGTATTTACTACATCAACAGCGTAGAAGACTGTCACAGACGTGAAGAAATTGTTGAATAAAATAGTTATTTTTGTTTGTTTTTTGCACACAAAAAGTATTCTCGTCGCTTCATAAAATAAAGGTTGAACCACTGGAGTCACATGGAATATTTTAATGATGTCTTTACTCCTTTCTGGGCCTTGAAAGTTGCTAAATTGCTGTATATGGAGGGGTCAGAGAGCTCTCGGATTTCATCAGAAATATCTTCATTTGTGTTCTGAAGATGAACGAAGCTCTTATGGGTTTGGAACGACATGAGGGTGAGAAATTAATGACAGAAATTAAATTTTTTGGGTGAACTAACCATTTAATGGTTGAAATTTTGTTATACTAGAACACTATGAAGGGCAAGTGCTCAGATTTCTTTGCATTGAACATACAATATGCAGGGCGAGTGAGTGTGTTTTTGGTTTACCTGCGAGTGTGTCTTGCTGATATGATACTTCACGCCGCTCTCAGAGTTAAACTCCTTCTGACAGAGCAAACAAGTGTACTTCCCTACGTCGCCCCCTCCCTGTGTGGAGAACAACAACAGCAGTGACGCTGATACAGTATCAGCAATGTCTGAGACTAAACGTATACACAGCTGTAAAATGTATCTATAAATTTACAACTACGCCAAAGAATGCAGAGGACTTGCTGTACCTTGTTACAGCTTGCCAAGTGAGCTTTAAGTCCAGATACACTTGAGTAAATAGCTTCACAGTTCTGTTATGGAAATCAAGAGAAATATGAAGAGAAGAACTGAACAACAAAAACAGCAATGTTCAAGATTTCAGCATTTACAAGAGCTTCAGTTTGTCAAGCAAATCTAAATCTACTGATATCATTCAGATGCTAATATTGAGTTTGGAATCTTCCATTCAAACACTAGCAGTTATTAAAGTACCTAATTATTAAATGAAAAACAAGGCGATGTTCTTACGCAATTGGGGCAGCAGATGAATCCTTTTTCCTTCACCTCGTTCTTCCAGCTCTCCACAGTTTCAGGGCTGAAGTTGGGGAGGCCTGGTCGCGTGTAGTTTAGCTACAACAACAGATATAAAACAAAGTGTGTACAGGAAATACTAAATAAGTAGACAAATGTGTATACGAGTAATTACCAAAATTTACAAACACTACTGACTTTTTTTTACTCATTTTTTAAATATCACAATATTAGCTTTTTGTGGCAACATGTAGCTGTTGCAAATGTTTTCAAAAGCTATGTTTCCAACCAAAGTTGCGAATTTAACGTGCGCAAAATTGGAATATCGCATAAAACATTGATTAAACAACATTTGAGATGCTGCGCAATGAAATTGGTCTGCTGGTTACTCCATGCAATCACATCCTCTGTTGAGGGATTTATTCAGTAAATGTGTATGTCTTCTTATGAGATAAAAAAATATCCACCTCAATTAAGTGCATACATTTTTATGTGCATTTTTTATGCGATAACCTAACATTTGCATAACAACAGCTTATTTTACTGATAAAATAAATATAAAATAATTATTTCAATTTAAGTTTAATACTACTGTTTATCACTATATATTTTCATAAAGTTTTCAATGAAATATAAATGCAAACATATATATAATATTAAATGTTTAAATATTAAAAATAAAAGGACTCCTTTCTGGAGAAGTGTCCATGTAAATTGCGAATCCGCGCAACTGGCTTTTAAGGAGAATGGGTTATCAGACTCTAACTAGTTTATTTCACGTTATGCCCAAAACACACCCATGACTCATTAAGAGACTAGGGACAACCTTTAGTCCACCCTGGCGCGCCGACCATTGTCGTTAAACTAAAAAGAATGGACACGCCCTGAAAGCACCTGCGCAATGCACTTCAGACCACGCGTTCAGATCATTAAAGTAAGGCCCATAGTGTATCAGTTCAAAGTAGCTTCAACACAGGCATACCCTTTTGATGTCTGGTACGAGGTCGTCTTTGATGCGTCGTTTGTTGCCCCAGTCTTTGGCCAGCTCATCCTCTGCGATCTCCTGCAGGTGGAATACTGCCACCTGAGCCGAGCGTCGTCGCACCCTGCCGCTGGGCGTCCTCTCCAAATCCAGCAGATCCTCCACCTCTGTTTTCTCCTCCTTCCTCTCCTCCATCTTCTCTACCTGCTCGTCTACTCTCTCCTTTGCCTTCACTCTGGCCTTTTTCAGCTCAGGCTCTTCCTCCTCCTCTTCCTCCTCTTCTTCCTCCTCCTCCTCATCCTCCAGAACATCCTCCTCATCTTTGCTGTCTTCCTGTTTCCAGTCCTCAGATGTGAGCTAAATGGGGAAGGCAAAAAAAAAATATTTGTGAGATAAAGAATTCTGCCTTTAATGTGTATATAACAGATTTGAGTTACTGATCAATAGCATCACACTGGTTGTGACATTTTCCATTTGATGTCAGATTAGGACTATGAAGTGAAGCCTGTCTGAGTAATCTCACCGAGTGAGTGGACAGGGCGGTGACAGGGTGCTCAGTGCGCAGGTGGTAGTCACGGCCAGCTTTGGAGCGATAAGTCTTACCACAGTGCTGGCACAGGAAGACAGGCTTCTGTGTATTTGGCAACTCTCTGCCACAGCGTTTCTGATGATACTGATAACCCATCAGACTGGAGAAATGAGCTGAACAGCCCTGTTTGACAGAGAATCAAACACACTTCATTAATTCACTCATTGATCTGTGGGTTGACAGTCTGGGTACAGCATTCCCTTGAAGGGCTTGTTTGGTAATACAAACAGCATGAATGTACTTAGTGATAAATAAGCTATTTTTCAAAAAATGTCCACATATTCTCCCCTCCTCTCTATATTTTTCTTCTCATCTCTTTATCCACAATTAGACAGACAGACAGACAGACAGACAGACAGACAGATAGATAGATAGATAGATAGATAGATAGATAGATAGATAGATAGATAGATAGATAGATAGATAGATAGATAGATAGATAGATAGATAGATAGATAGATAGATAGATAGATGGAAAAAAAACAGATGGATGGACAGAGAGACAGACAGACGGATGGGCAGACAGACGGATGGGCAGACAGGCAGGAAGACGGATGGACAGACAAAGAAAAGCAGTTGGATGGACAGATAGACAGATAGACATACAGATGGACAGAGAGGCAGATAGATGGACAGACAGACCGACAAAGAAAAGCAGATGGATGGACAGATAGATAGACAGATGGACAGACAGACAGACGGACAGACAAGCAGATGGATGGACAGACAGACCGACAAAGAAAAGCAGATGGATGGACAGATAGACATACAGACTGACAGAAAGACAGACAAAGAAAAGCAGTTGGATGGACATATAGACAGACAGACGTGTGGACAGACAGACAGACAGACAAGCAGGTAAACAGGTAAACAGACAAACAGATGGATGGACAGACAGACAGACAAACAAATAAAAACAGATGGATGAACAGATAGACAGACAGACAGACAGAATGACAGACAAAGAAAAGCAGATGGATGGACAGACAGATGGGCAGAAAGACAGACGGATGGACGGACAGACAGACAGATGGATGGACAGACAGACAGACAAATGGATAGGCAGAGAGGCGGATGGATGGACAGACAGATAGACAGGCAGACGGACGGGCAGACAGACAAAGAAAAGCAGATGGACAGACAGATGGGCAGAAAGACAGACGGATGGACGGACAGACAGACAAAGAAAAGCAGTTGGATGGACAGATAGACAGACAGACGGGTGAACAGACAGACAGACAAGCAGGTAAACAGACAGACAGACAGACAAAGAAAAGCAGACGGATGGTCAGATATATACGGACAGACGGGCAGACAGATGGATGGACAGACAGACAGATGGACAGGCAGACGGACGGACAGACAGACAAAGAAAAGCAGATGGACAGACAGATGGGCAGAAAGACAGACGGATGGGCGGACAGACAAAGAAAAGCAGTTGGATGGACAGATAGACAGACAGACGGGTGGACAGACAGACAGACAAGCAGGTAAACAGTCAGACAGATAGACAGACAAAGAAAAGCAGTTGGATGGACAGATAGACAGACAGACGGGTGAACAGACAGACAGACAAGCAGGTAAACAGACAGACAGATAGACAGACAAAGAAAAGCAGACGGATGGACAGATATACGGACAGACGGACAGACAGATGGATGGACAGACAGACAGACAAACAGACAGACAGACAGACGGACAGACAGACAGACAAACAGGCAGACAGACAAACGGGCAGACAGACAGATGGATGGACAGACAAACAGACAGACAGACAGATGACAGAGAGACAGACAGATGGGCAGACAGACAGAAGGATGGACAGACAGACAAACAGGCAGACAGATGGACAGACAGACAGATGAATGGACAGACAAACAGGCAGACAGACAGATGGATGGACAGACAGACAAACAAACAGGCAGACAGATGGATAGACAGACAGACAGACAGATGGGCAGATGGATGGACAGACAGACAAACAGGCAGACGGATGGACAGACAGACAAGATGGACAGACAGACAGATGGATGGACAGACAGACAAACAGGCAGACAGATGGACAGACAGACAGACAAATGGGCAGACAGACAGACAAACAGGCAGACAGATAGACGACAGAGAGACAGACAGATGGATGGACAGACAGACAGACAAACAGGCAGACAGATGGACAGACAGACAGATGGGCAGACAGACAGATGGATGGACAGACAGATGGGCAGACAGACAGATGGATGGACAGACAGACAAACAGGCAGACAGATGGACAGACAGACAGATGGGCAGACAGACAGATGGGCAGACAGACAGATGGACAGACAGACAGACAAACAGGCAGACAGATGGATGGACAGACAAACAGGCAGACAAATGGACACAAACAGACAGATGGGCAGACAGACAGACAAACAGGCAGAAGGATGGACAGACAGACAGATGGACAGACAGGCAGACAGATAGACAGACAGACAAACAGACAGATGGATGGATGGACAGACAGACAGACAGCCAGACAGATGGATGGACAGACAGACAAACAGGCAGACAGATGGGCAGACAGACAGATGGACAGACAGACAGACAAACAAACAGGCAGACAGACAGACAGATGGGCAGACAGACAGATGGACAGACAGATGGATGGACAGACAGACAAACAGGCAGACGGATGGACAGACAGACAGACAGACAGACGGATGGATAGACAGACAGACAAACAGGCAGACAGATGGACAAACAGACAGACAGACAGACAGATGGGCAGACAGATGGACAGATAGACGGACAGAGAGACAGACAGATTGGCAGACAGACAGACAGACAGACGGGCAGACAGACAGATGGATGGACAGACAGATGGGCAGACAGACAGATGGATGGACAGACAGACAAACAAACAGACAGACAGATGGGCAGACAGACAAACAGGCAGACGGATGGACAGACAGACAGACAGACAGACAAACAGGCAGATGGATGGACAGACAGGCAGACAGATAGACAGACAGACAAACAGGCAGATGGATGGACAGACAGACAAACAGGCAGATGGATGGATGGACAGACAGACAGACAGCCAGACAGATGGATGGACAGACAAACAGGCAGACAGATGGGCAGACAGACAGATGGACAGACAGACAGACAAACAAACAGGCAGACAGACAGACAGATGGGCAGACAGACAGATGGACAGACAGATGGATGGACAGACAGACAAACAGGCAGACGGATGGACAGACAGACAGATGGATGGAAAGACAGACAGACAGACGGATGGATAGACAGACAGACAAACAGGCAGACAGATGGACAAACAGACAGACAGACAGACAGACAGATGGGCAGACAGATGGACAGATAGACGGACAGAGAGACAGACAGATTGGCAGACAGACAGACAGACAGACGGGCAGACAGACAGATGGATGGACAGACAGATGGGCAGACAGACAGATGGATGGACAGACAGACAAACAAACAGACAGACAGATGGGCAGACAGACAAACAGGCAGACGGATGGACAGACAGACAGACAGATGGATGGACAGACAGACAAACAGGCAGACAGACAGATGGATGGACAGACAGACAAACAGGCAGACGGATTGACAGACAGACAGACAGACAGATGGGCAGACAGACAGACAAACAGGCAGACGGATGGACAGACAGACAGACAGACAGACGGACGGACGGACGGACAGACAGACAGACGCACGGACGGACAGACAGACAGATGGATGGACAGACAGACAAACAGGCAGACAGACAGATGGATGGACAGACAGACAAACAGGCAGACGGATGGACAGACAGACAAACAGACAGATGGATCGACAGACAGACAAACAGGCAGACAGATGGACAGACAAACAGGCAGATGGATGGACAGACAGACAAACAGGCAGACAGACAGACAGATGGGCAGACAGACAGATGGATGGACAGACAAACAGGCAGACGGATGGACAGACAGACAGACAGATGGGCAGACAGACAGATGGATGGACAGACAGACAAACAGGCAGACAGATGGACAGACAGACAGATGGATGGACAGACAGACAAACAGGCAGACAGATGGACAGACAGACAGACAGATGGATGGACAGACAAACAGACAGACAGATGGACAGACAGACAGGCAGACGGATGGACAGACAGACGGATAGGCAGACAGACAGATGGACAGACAGACAGATGGATGGACAGACAAACAGGCAGACAGATGGACAGACAGACAGACAGACAGATGGATGGACAGACAGACAGATAGACAGACGGATGGACAGACAGACGGATAGGCAGACAGACAGATGGACAGACAGACAGATGGGCAGACAGACAGATGGATGGACAGACAAACAGGCAGATGGATGGACAGACAGACAGATGGATGGACAGACAGACAAACAGGCAGACAGATGGATGGACAGACAGACAGACAGATGGGCAGATAGACAGATGGACGGACAGAGAGACAGACGGATGGGCAGACAGACAGATGGATGGACAGACAGACAGACAAACAGGCAGACAGATGGACAGACAGACAGAGACAGATGGATGGACAGACAGATAGACAGGGAGACGGATGGACAGACAGACAGACGGATAGGCAGACAGATGGGCAGACAGACAGATGGACAGACAGACAGACAGACGGATGGACAGACAGATGGATGGACAGACAGACGGATGGACAGACAGACAGACAGATGGGCAGACAGACAGATGGATGGACAGACAGACAAACAGGCAGACAGATGGACAGACAGACAGACAGATGGGCAGACAGACAGACAAACAGGCAGATGGATGGACAGACAGACAGACAAACAGGCAGACAGATGGACAGACAGACAGATGGATGGACAGACAGACAGATAGACAGGCAGACGGATGGACAGACAGACGGATAGGCAGACAGACAGATGGACAGACAGACAAATGGGCATACAGATGGATGGACAGACAAACAGGCAGATGGATGGACAGACAGACAGACGGATGGACAGACAGACAGACAGACAGACAGATGGGCAGATAGACAGATGGACGGACAGAGAGACAGACGGATGGGCAGACAGACAGATGGATAGACAGACAGACAGACAAACAGGCAGACAGATGGACAGACAGACAGACAGATGGGCAGACATACAGATGGACAGACAGACAGACAGATGGGCAGACAGACAGACAAACAGGCAGACAGATGGACAGACAGACAGACAGATGGGCAGACAGACGGACAAACAGGCAGATGGATGGACAGACAGACAGACAGACAAACAGGCAGACAGATGGACAGACAGACAGACAGACAGAGAGATGGATGGACAGACAGACAGATAGACAGGCAGACGGATGGACAGACAGACGGATAGGCAGACAGACAGATGGACAGACAGACAAATGGGCATACAGATGGATGGACAGACAAACAGGCAGATGGATGGACAGACAGACAGATGGATGGACAGACAGACAAACAGGCAGACGGATGGACAGACAGACAAACAGACAGATGGATGGACAGACAGACAGACAAACAGGTAGACAGATGGGCAGACAGACAAACAGGCAGACAGACAGACAGACAAACAGGCAGACAGACAGATGGACAGACAGAGACAGACAGATGGGCAGACAGACAGATGGACAGACAGACAGACAGATGGATGGATGGACAGACAGACAGATGGGCAGACAGACAGACAGGTGGGCAGACAGACAGACAGACAAACAGGCAGACAGATGGATGGACAGACAGACGGATGGACAGACAGACAGACAGATGGGCAGACAGACAGATGGATGGACAGACAGACAAACAGGCAGACAGATGGACAGACAGATGGACAGACAGGTAAATAGGCAAAAGAAAGACAGATAGGCATAACAGAGAAAGTGAGAGACAGAAATTAGGACATATTGAGAACAGACAGTGCCGTCTAGGTAGACAGACAGGCGGCAGCCACCAGTGACAGAATTCCTACCTCGTTGGGACATTTGATTCTGCCCATCTGTTTGAGGATGCGGCGTAGCCTCTCTCTCTCCTCCTGCTCCTCCCCAGACACATTTTCACTTGCCGAGGGCTTACAAATGGGAAACAAATACAATGCAACACATTAGTGTCTCTCCAGAAACTCTTCCTCAACTCTTTACAACAATGTGCTTTCAATAACTGCTTTCTGAAAGCCAATTGCCCGGCGCTCTTCAAAACCTTTATAGAAAGGCCATTACTCAAGGCGTGTTAACGACAATTGTCAGACTTCACTGCACTTTATACAACACTCTGTATTTGGTCTGTTGAAAACATCAGCAGAGGAAATTAGACATAAGAGGTATCTAAACAGGACACTAGACGCCTCAACAGAACACCTGAAGGTGAACAAATACTAAGTCTGAGACGCAACTTCAGTTCTGTTGCTAATACACAGAGGCACACAAAACAGAGAGCTGATAATGAGGAGGCCCAGACGATGTGTGACAGAGATGCTCCACGTCCTGCATCATCTGACTATATCAGCTAGCAGCTCTCGCCTGGTTTCTCACTCAATCTAAGCAGGGTTGAGCCTGATCAGTACCTGGATTATGCCGGGAACACACTGCACGGTTTTCAGTCATTCCTATTTTTCTCACACTACTTAACTGTCTGAGGTACCATTTAGTTGCTAATGTGTGTACATTACACAACATATTGGTGACAGGGGGGTCACACATTACCAATAGGAAGAATCGCTGATAACACCGGTCTATAAACTACATTGCCAAAAGTTTTGGGACGCCTGCCTTTACATGCACATGAACTTTAATGACATCTCATTCTTTATTTGAAGGGTTAAATATGGAGTTGGCCCAGCCTTTGCAGCTATAACAGCTACAATTCTTCTGGGAAGGTTTATGGGACCATTGACCATTCTTCTAGAAGCGCATTTGTGAGGTCAGGCACTGATGTTGGATGAGAAGTTTTGATGCATCACTATCTTTAGACAACCTGGCCCAAAATCGCTTCACACGCTTGACGTTCTCTTCCTGTCTAAGTGGGCGGTTCTTGGCTGGGATGATCTGTAATGTGGTCCAGACCTTATGCTGATTCTCAAATGTTTGGCTCAGTCAGACTACTCAGCACCTGGCTCAAATAACAAAATCACAGACCGAAATGCACATCCTCATTAATGTTTCATACTGTTTCTGAGACATTTGGTTGTGCATAATTTAACACATTTCTTTGGAAATATTGTTTGCAGCTAATGCTTGAGCTTGGCAGATGGAGCTAACATCCTCATGGCCCTCTTTAACCAGTTTTTCTCTCTCATGTTTTTACACTAAACCTCTCAAGGGTCACAAGGGACAGCATCATCATTACGGGATCTGCCGTTCCTATTTAGATGTTGGCGAATTTGACTGGAAAAAACAGATGAACTTTACTCATAAGGCAGATTACAATGATTTGCTGTGAAGCAAAGATTACTGGCAGGAACGGTGTTAATAGCTAAGGAATGCTGAGGAAATTATTACAACAGAGAAATAAGCCTGGGGAATAGGAGACAATCATTGCATTTGAAATGCTGCAAGAAGACGTGAGCTAGGCCTTTTCCCATATGTGCAGTAAATGGTTAGAGCCTAATGGATGCTTTAGGTTTTAAAGTGATGCTGGAGTATAGAGGTGGTGTCAGATATAGTAATAGAGATTAGAGGCCGATGTGGCCGTAGGGCAACCAATGGTCTCTGTAGTGGTCACTGAATGTATTATTAAACTCTGCTCTGCTGCACATACTGTACACACACAGCTCCACTAGTTCATTAAAAGGATTGAAATATGTCTACCTCTGTTGGTTCGCATTAAAAGCACATTTCATATAGGATATATTATACTATAGTTTCAGCATGTGATTTTTTTTTATCATTTTCACAAAGATTTCATGGCCCCCCAATATTTTGTTGGATGAATATTTGAACACGCAATATATCAAAAGAAAGAACAGATCCTCTGCACAAAATGTTATTCTTTTTTTATCAACACTTGAATGTTTCATAAAAAAGCTATATTTTGAGCAAAAAGCTGAGGAAATCCTCTTTTGTCAAAGACTACATCTGGATCGGATTCAGAACGATGACCAAAACACAGATGGAGTAAATCGAGTCCATGTCCTTGTCCTGGGTCGACATTTATGTTCAGTAATACTAGGCAGTTTTGATTTATATGCTGTTTCATGTTGATGATCACGTTATTTTACATATGAATATGATTACATATGATATCGCTTGTTTCTGCTTCTACTTTTCTCTTTCTCTTACTTTTTTCAGTAGATGTGTCATAGCGCCCCCCTACCATATATAACAGTGAAAACACGGAAAGCCGGTTAAAGTCGGCATGAAACGGAAGTTGAGATCGTCTTTTTCTCCTTATTGTGACGTATATCCGAGTGAAACGGCTTCTGAAATTAGAAAAAATGTAGGGCGAGGCTTGATTTCATCCTTCGGGAATTGATTGGATCGTTGGAAGTTGGGCGTTGCTAACAAAATGGAGGCAGATTTGAAGTTTGCACTCAGTTGTGGAGAAAAACTCGATCTATCTCTTAAATAAATGTATTTTCTCTCTAAATCTTTTCTACATATGTTATTGAGCATATTTCCTCACTTTTCGCTGGTTTATGCTACAGATTTAACTTATTTTAAGCCTTTTATGGCTTTATTCTGTAAAAGTTTTTCTCAGCTCTCCCTTATAAGGTGCGAGCCGTCAAGACAAGCTGTTCGTCCGACTATATTGAGTAATTTTTACATAAAAAAAGCTTTTATTTCTCATATATTTCTCTCTTTTTGTGTCAAGTCCTTCTTGAAGAAAGTATTGTGTACACTGAGAAAAATGCACCTAACCACCATACTACGATCAGTGACAGGTTTCTGAGAGGCGGTGCAGAAACGAGACGGGGCGATAACCCCGCCCTCGCGCCATAGCACATGACCGGGAGAGAAGAGAGGTCGTTTCGACGGGGGAGGGAAAGTTAACATATTTGATTAAAGATTATAAGGGTAAATGCATTTTTTAAAAATAATGAAGTGCACAGATAAATCAGTTATAGTAAACACTACAATATTGAATATAAAAATACGAATTGTAAAATTTGATTTCATGCCACCTTTAAAAGTTGATGCAATTTTAACGGATAAATAATTGTATTTCAAATGAATTTTGACATCTTGGAGTTGAGCTCCGTAGCTGAATTCTTATAAAAAAAGATGAAGTAAACATTTGCTCTGGCACTGTCGCTCACCTTAGTGTGGTCAGCCATGCAGTGGTAATCGAGTCCAGCTTTGGATCGGAACTGTTTCTGACACTGCTGACATTTGAGAGCGTCCCGCAGCTACAAGAAAGAAAAGACCACAGTTTATGAAGTCAACATCAAATATCATGAAATCATGGGTTCTAAATGTGACATTTATATTTCACATACCAATTACAATGATACATACTTGACTTATTAATGTAAAGTAAATGGTGCAAATAATAGTGGTATTTGTGCTGTATATTGTGAACTGTGAAAGCCATTTGTAGGAATTTGTAGGTTTATTTACCTGAAAAGTATATAAATATTCCCAACCAGCCCCACACAACAACTTGTTGACATTTTTTGATTGATTTTGTTTGGTTATGCTAAAGGCACAGAAATTACACACTTGACCTTTTATAATCAGCTTATATTTAAACAAGATTAAGGTCAACTCGTTAACGCATGCAATTAATTTTTTTCAGTTTAACGTGTTAAAAATATTTAATGCAATTAACGCAACATCAGTTTTTTCTGTCATCCTTTGGCTAGCGTTACATTACATGATCACACTCTTATTCATGCAAATGCTGTTAAACCATTCAAGCACGACAAGACAAAAGAGAATGCGCTGTCTGTGAAAATGACTCCCTGCTCTTGACTAAGAAACTTTTATAGCTTTAATAAGGATTCATCTATATTTAATGTATTATATACGCAGTGAAGACTGTCTGATAACTTTATTAAATATTAGTATATTTCACAGGGCACAAGTAAATATGACATTTATTATGGGTTTATGTGAGGATTGTTTTAAGTTCACATAAATTAATTTTTGAAGCCTTATAAATAAATAAAAAATGATAGCTTTCAATTACACTGTAAAAGGCCGTAAGAAAGGCCGTAAAAACTGCTAGATCCGCTTATTTCTCAACTCTCTTGGAAGAAAACAAACACAACCCAAGGTATTTATTCGATACAGTGGCTAAATTAACCAAAAATAAAGCTTCAACTTCTGATGATTGTAAACAGCACAGCAGTAATGACTTTATGAACTTCTTCACATGTAAAATTGATAATATTAGGAAGAAAATTTTAACCATGCAGCCGTCTACTACAGTATCACATCAGACAGAGCATTGTAGTGTCACTGAGGAAAAATTACAATCATTCACTGCTATAGGAGAAGAAGAATTGGCTAAACTCGTTAAATCATCAAAATCAACAACATGTATGCTTGACCCTGTACCGACTAGGCTATTAAAAGAGATGCTACCAGAGGTCATAGATCCTCTTCTTAATATCATTAATTCATCTTTGTCATTAGGATATGTACCGAAAACTTTTAAGTTGGCTATTATTAAACCACTTATTAAAAAACCGCAACTTGATCCTACAGAATTAGTCAATTATAGACCAATCTCAAATCTACCCTTTCTGTCAAAAATACTTGAAAAGGCAGTGTCTTCACAATTATGTTCCTTTTTAGAAAGAAATGGTATCTGTGAGGATTTCCAGTCAGGATTTAGACCGTATCATAGTACTGAGACTGCTCTCATCAGAGTTACAAATGATTTACTCTTATCATCCGATCGTGGCTGTATCTCTCTATTAGTGTTACTCGATCTTAGCGCTGCATTTGATACCATCGACCACAACATTCTTTTGAATAGACTCGAAAATTATGTAGGTATTAGTGGAATTGCTTTATCATGGTTTAAATCATACCTATGCGACCGTTATCAGTTTGTAGCAGTAAATGAAGAGATGTCACACCGATCGCAAGTTCAGTATGGAGTACCACAAGGCTCAGTGCTAGGACCGCTACTCTTCACCCTGTACATGCTACCACTGGGAGATATTATTAGGAAGCATGGCATTAGTTTTCATTGTTATGCTGACGATACTCAGCTCTATATTTCTTCACGCCCTGAAGAAATTTACCAATTCACAAGATTAACGGAATGCATAGCCGCCATAAAACATTGGATGACTGGTAATTTCCTGCAACTCAATTCAGAAAAAACTGAATTTTTAATTATTGGACAAAAAAGCTCCACAAGTAGTAACCTAGAATACTGTCTAACACTTGATGGCTGCTCTGTCAAGTCTTCGTCGTCAGTGAGGAACCTGGGTGTGCTCTTTGATACCAATCTTTCGTTTGAAAGCCACGTTTCTAGCATCTGTAAAACTGCTTTCTACCATCTTAAAAATATATCAAAATTACGGCACATGCTCTCAATGCAAAATGCTGAACAGTTAGTTCATGCGTTCATGACCTCAAGGCTAGATTATTGTAATGCTCTATTGGGTGGTTGCCCTGCTCGCTTAATAAATAAACTCCAGCTGGTCCAAAACGCAGCAGCTCGAGTACTTACTAGAACCAGGAAGTATGACCATATTAGCCCAGTTCTGTCAACATTGCACTGGCTACCTATTAAACATCGCATACATTTTAAAATCTTGCTTATTACTTACAAAGCACTAAATGGTTTAGCTCCCCAATACTTGAGCGAGCTCTTAACATATTATACTCCATCACGTCTACTGCGATCTCTAAATTCTGGCCAGTTGTTAATACCGAGAATATCCAAATCAACTGCAGGCGGTCGATCCTTTTCCTATTTAGCTCCTAAACTCTGGAACAGTCTTCCTAGCACTGTTCGGGAAGCAGACACACTCTGTCAGTTTAAATCTAGACTAAAAACACATCTCTTTACTGTGGCATACACATAAAACACTTTATCAATTAATTGATTGTTAGGCTGCATTAACTAGGTCAGCCGGAACCGGGAACACTTCCCATAACACCTGATGTACTCGTTACATCATCAGAAGAATGGCATCTACGCTAATGATATTCTCTCTGTTTTATCCCGAGGTTTACTGCAGTCAGCCAGATCTGGGCCGTATCCTAATCAGATGGTGGACCAGAGAAGACCAACACAGGACCCCGAAGCGTCTGCAGAGACCGTGTCAATTATCCTCCCCCTGCAACTGCCTCATCGACACGGCATCTAAATAAACCCGTCACCAGTGTGATGACTCCGATTGTTCGAATATTATCATTAAATAATACTTAAATCGATATGTCATCCGCAATAAACCCGTCTCCAGCGTGTTGCCTCCGATCATTCAAATATTGCACTTTAATAATTATTTAATCAACATCATCCTCAATAAACCCGTCTCCAGCGTGTTGCCTCCGGTCCTTTGAATATTCCGATCTATTATGACCTCTGACCTGTAAAGCAGCCAGAATAATAATAATAATACGTTGTTTGTAAATTGGCCAGAGGAGAACTGGCACCCCGACTGAGCCTGGTTTCTCCCAAGGTTTATTTTTCTCCATTAGGTCACCTAATGGGGTTTTGGTTTCCTTGCCACTGTTGCCTCTGGCTTGGCGTGCTCAGTTGGGGACACTATATTTTTCAACTAAACATCGAAATAAATCTAATTAATAAACTAATTTAACCATGTAAACTAAATTACTGATCTAATTATTGATCTAAAGCCCACACTGTCACCGTATGGAAATTGAAATGAACTGATGACATCAAATGGCTATACAGCTGAATAAAATTAGGCTGCATTATTTTGCTGTTTAACACTGTAAAGCTGCTTTGAAACAATCTACATTGTTAAAAGCGCTATATAAATAAAGTTGACTTGACTTGACTTGTAATGTTGAATGGCTATAATTAATGTTTAAAACTGAAAAAGAAAAATCATAGAGACATCAGTAGCAGTATTAGTATCAGTGATGCTGGCCTTCATTCATAAAAAGATGCCATTACAACAAATATTTAAAATATACTGTCTTCTACATTAATTTGGAGATTGACTGTGAAATGATTACATAGTAAAATATTAAAACTTTTTTTTTATTAATTGCGATTAATCACAGAATTAGTTTTTTATTAATCTAGTTAAATGTTTTAATCGACTGAGAGCACTAATATATATATATATATATATATATATATATATATATATATATATATATATATATATATATATATATATATATATATATATATATATATATATATATATATATATATATATATATATATATATATATATATATACATTTTAATTTGTTGGACAGTCTTGTTCTTTAATTGGTGGAAATGAGAATAAGATATAAGATAAGAGAATAAGATATAATCTTTGGGTCATGTGTTTGGTAACAGGCAGCATTACAGATAGATGTGGAACATTCATTCCTGTTTGACCTATTCAGTTCATGCTAGAGACATTAAATTTACATTTAATCTTTTATCTAAAGACGCTTTTTTATCCAAAGCAACTTACAAATGAGCAGAACAATAGAAGCAATCAAACCAGAGACAAAATTCATGTAATGACAATGTAACCATGTGTGTGCAATAAAGCAAATGACATCTGTATGATCAGATGGGTTGTATTTTGAATTAATTAAGTGTGTGAACATTCTGTCGACAATTTGCTTCTTGCTACGTTTTTCAGGATTATAGAAATCTTTTGTAACATTATAAATGTCTTTCCTGCCACTTTTGGTTAATTTAAGGCATTCTTGCAGAAAAAAAGTATACATTTCTGCATGGACATACACAAAAACACAAACGAGAAAATAAGGTCAACGATTAGACTATCATTTTAATACATTTTCTTTGCCGTAAAACGTCTTCTCACTTAATGCCCATCACAGCTATCATTGATTTCACGCAGGGCTGAGGAAGAGGCTAGAGAAACTACAATTACTTGTGACCCCGCAATAACGCAGCCGATCGATTCCCCCTTTAATAGACATGTCATCATTTTTATAGAGTTGTGCTATACACTGGGCTGGCACCATAAGACTCTACTCCAGATGCACACTGGGTAGGGCCACTCATTGCATTGCTCTCACAGACACTCAATCAATAAAATGCCCCTAATGACTCCCTCTGGCCCCATGCGCGAGGTCCCGAGAGAGAGGTGTCTAATTGCATGCCTGAAACATTCTCCTCTCCGCTTCCTCTGCGGTTTGGTTGTATAAACAACAGAGGGAGAGTAATACATTAAAGGTTTGATTCTGTCTCTTTCATTCTTTTGGCCTCAGAAAGAACACATTTCTGTTTAAATCGCTCATAAATCCGTTCTTACATAAACCGCCCAGATGAATTAAACGTGACAATTTACGTAAGAATGTTTTCACATATGATTTACATTCAGAAATTCTTTCTATTTGTGTTTCATGAATAAGGCTTTGTCCTTCATATGGAAGAGCTTGTGCACATCTGTTACATTATGTTTGTTGTGTTTAGAAAACTGAGACAGATGTTGTCTTCATTGGATGATTGGGGCTGTATGTACAGCACAATCCACCAAAGTCCACCAGGGCAGTTCAGGTTATTAATACCTAAGGAAAAAGACCTTCAGGTGGGAATATCAATGCAAAGTCAATGACAGCGGTCTGTGGTGGTATCTAACTAGATATCTTGTTACGTGTAATACGCTAGATTTAATGGTTGCTGGATAGAGTGAATTGGCGGAAGGAAGGAAACCATGTTTCTCACACAGGGACCAATGGGTTTGATTCAAAGGTAAAGTGAGTCATTCTTCACCACCAAGTAGGTTTTCCAAACACAATTTCTGTTTGCTTTTTGTCCAACAGATCTTAAACTCCATTGGGATGCCACTGGGTTGGAATCACACTGGTCGGATGCCCAAACCAATACAGACTCCACCTTTAACCCTTAAAGGTGCAGTGTGTACATTTTAGTGGCATCTAGCGGTGAGGTTGCGAATTGCAATCGCTAACCACTCATCCCTCCCTTTCAAAACAAATAGAGAAGCTACGGTGGCTGACACAGGACAAAGATGTCGTCTGAGACAGCAGAGAGTGACTAGCGCTCTGTAGAGCAGTTTGTCCGTTTAGGACTACTGTACAAACATGACGATGCAAAATGGTTCTCTGTAAGGTGACCCGCGGTGTATGGAGATAGAAATGACTCCTTCTAAGGTAATAAACATAACAGGTCATTATGTAAGGTCTTTATACACCACTGAAAACATAGTTATGTATATTATATTGCATTTCTGTCAATAGATCCTCATAAATACTACACACTGCACCTTTAAACTCATCAATATTTCACCAATCATTATTACATACATGTACATGCAAACATTTACCAAATTTTAACTATACAAAAGTTTTGTTACCTTTTGGAACTTGGAAGGGTTCAATTTGAGCAGATCAGTTTTTTCATTTTTTTATACAGTTTTTACAAAACGTTAATAAGAAAACAGGCATTCTTTTATAATTATTATTTTTCTTGTTATATTGTTTATAATGAATAGACTGAGGAATACTATGAAGGTTGATGTCTAACTTTAAAAAATGAATGAGGAGGAGTGCTTTTAAAGTGCCAGGATATTTATTAATATAACTCTGATTTTGTTAATCATAAAGAAGAAAGTCATACACACCTAGGATGGCTTAAAGGTTAGTAAATCATGGGGTAATTTTCATTTTAAAGTGAACTAATCCTTCAATCCGAACAATAAATTGTTCCATTGGGAATGTTGAGAGTAATTTGGTAAATAATGTGTCTAATCCTACGCTAGTGTTGTCCAGGTGTCCAAAGTGAGTCCTGACCTTCTGACAGATCTCCATGTGCTTCTTAAGACCGTTGACGGTCTTGCGAGTGACAACAGAGCAGGTGGGACAGACCACTTCCCCTCTCTCAGAGATGGTGCTCTGCCACTGGGCTTCAGCAGGGGGCGCTGAGACAGAAATACATTTAATTAAGATCACAATAATGTAAGTTACACTACAGTCCAAAGGTTGGGGTCGGTAAGATTTTTAAAATTGTTTTTGAAAGTCTTTTATATTCACAAAGATCAAAAATAATTGATTTAATCAAAAATACAGTAAAAACAGTGATGTGAAAGTTTATTCAGATTTAAAATAACTTTTCTATTTTAATATATTTTAAAATGTAATTTATTTTGGTCAAGTCAAGTCAAAAAAATGTTTAATAGCTCTTTTCACATTACACATTGTTTTAAAGCAACTTTATAGAAAATCATGATATTCATGTTTATATCTTCATGCTTTACAGTCGCATTTAGCAAGCTGGGTGATAATATAGTTACATTTTGTAATGAAATAAAAAAAAAATCGAGGTTAAATTTGGATATAATATATATCCGATTGTATATAGTATAGAGCTGTGCGATAATACGATATAAACGATCACACAACTGTACAGCGATGGCAAAGCTGAATTTTCAGCATCATTACTCTAGTCTTCACATGATCCTTCAGAAATCATTCTATTATCATGATTTTCTGCTCAAGAAACATTTATTATTACTACCATTGCTGAACAGTTGTGCTGCTTCGTGTTTTTGTAGAAACCGATTATTTGATGAACAGGAAGTTCAAAAGAACGGCATATTTTGTAATTGTCTTTATAGTCACTTTCAATCAATTTGCTGAACAAAAGTATGGTGATGTGAAAAAAAGAAAGAAAAAATTAACCAAGATTTTTGAAGTTATTTTATTTCACATGTATTTAATTTACATAATTGTATTTGTATTACTTTATTGCACATTAGATTCATATTTTATTGTTTTATATTTATTTGATAATAGTACTTATTTACTCGATTTGTACTACTGTAATTTTGCTTTATATGAGTTATTTTGATATGGGCCATGCAGAGAGAGAGAGAGAGAGAGAGAGAGAGAGAGAGAGAGAGAGAGAGAGAGAGAGAGAGAGAGAGAGAGAGAGAGAGAGAGAGAGAGAGAGAGAGAGAGAGAGAGAGAGAGAGAGAGAGAGAGAGAGAGAGAGAGAGAGAGAGAGAGAGAGAGAGAGAGAGAGAGACCTGAACTGATGGCAGCAGGTTCTTTTCTGCTGTGAGCTTGAACCAACTGCTTCCTCTGTGACTCCTCTGTGAACAGAGTCCCTTCCGCCCTCTTCATCCGACCTGCTTTTAACTTCTCCTCCACCTTATTCATTCCTGTACAACACATAACAAATTACATTCAGGGAAAGCAGAGACCTCACAAGAAAGAAAAAAAATACCACTAAAAAGAACAAACAAAGAACAAATGAGGAAATGAAACTCTCAAGTCAAAGAGACTTGTTGTGTTGTGTGTCTTGTGGTGCAATGCTTCTTGAACATGTACCATTATAACTTCAACAGGAAATGAAACACTTCTAGAAAAGACCTTACAGACCCCCTATTAGCACCAACAGGGGGTAATTATTATCAAAGAATACAAGGTTGCTAATTATAAACACACAGGCGCAAAAATACCGTTGAAATATCAAGGGGTATTAATTGAATGGAGGCCTGGACTATATTCTGAAAGTCAATGTCTGGCAGATTTACTTCAGATACAACAAACTTCTGATAACAAACGCTACTGTGAGGCAGTAACTTCCCTTAATGTAAGAGTTTGGCTTTTCTGAATAAATTAATGACAGCTCAGGCAGAAATTCCACTAAAAGCCCACCAAACCAGCATGATAACATTAGTGATACATCTAAATTGGTGGGCAAAGCTTATATGGCGACTGGTCGGGCTGGTGCTTGCCTGCATACTATGGCGCTGATGCAGGCATACCAGGCCAAGCTTCTTAAAGGGCTAGATGAGGGCGAGGGACCCACTCCGCTTGACTTCGCGGAGCTGCGTAGAGTGCAGACTTGTCTCTCCGGGTTACCAAGGAGACAGCCCCCTCCCTGGCAGCCATGGTAACCACGGAGAGATTACCGAAGTCACGCATATGAGGTTAAAAAGTATATTAATTTTTTTTTTCTTCTTGAAAATGGCAGATCGTTTCACTAGATAAGACCCTATTCCTCGGCTGGGGTCGTGCAGAGCCCTTTGAAGCCATTTGAACCTGCATTGATTTTGACCTTCAACCCGTTGGTTGCCATTGAAATTCATTATGCGGAGAAAAATCCTGGAATGTTTTCCTCAGTAAAACTTAATTTCTTTTCGAATGAAGAAAGACACGAACATCTTGGATGAGATGGGGTCGAGTAAATTATCAGGACATTTTCACTTTGAAGTGAACTAATCCTTTAACTAACATATTATGACCATATAACCTTTTTGTATAATATTATAACCTTACTGTAAAGTGTTTTAGGCCTAGAAGAGTTACGAATATTACATAAAATATGGGCTTAGAACCAATTTCATATGAATCCATAGTGATATTTTAACATTTTTGAGTCTGAAGATGGACTGGTTCAATACAAAAACTCTTAAAAATTGGGAAAGATTCTCTGCAAGGAGTGTCATAGTGCATCAAGCAAGGTCTGATTTCAAGGTCAGTCATGAATGAACAGTCCTTTTGGTACAGCTGCACCTCTAGGCTCAGTGGGCCCCAAGATGCAGCTCCGCCTCTAGGCTTAGTAGGTTTTGTGGTGTAGCTCCACCTCTGGGCTCAGTGGGCCTTGAGGTGCAGCTCCACTTCAAGGCTCAATTGGGCCTCCCCATTGTAGACCTCCACCTCTTGGCTCAGTAAGTGTGTTTAGCAATACAGTTATAAAATATTTACAGATGTTCTTCTTTTTGATGTTGATTGATTTGTTTGGTTTTAACTGCCATACTTGTTCACTGACTGATTACATTTTATATTTTTATGGCTACAAAAGTGTGCCAAATCCCTCTCAAAATCAAATCCAGAGGACAATTATTGGCCCTTAATAAAAAATAATATTTACTGGCTGGAGGAATAGGAAGAGTGTGTGTGTGTGTGTGTGTGTGTGTGTGTGTGTGTGTGTCAGGTTTTATTAACTTAACGTGGAAGTTCATAAAGGGACAAAATAATATTTTCACATAAAACGGTAAAAAAGTAAAGGGTTAAAGTTAGTCTATAACAGTGTTAGGTAAGTTACTAAAAACATAATTAATTACTAGCAATTAATTAATTACATATTCAACAGTGTAATTAGATGACCAATTAAGTATTGGATTATTTATTACTAATTACTTATCCTATATCGACCTCAACCAGTTAAACAATACAATAATAGACATGAAGCTGCTCTTTTAATTCTTTCAAATAAATAATACAAAACTGCATAAATTATTCTTGAACTGACCGAAGTATTTAATTGACATTAAAAACATTCATTTTAACATTAGATGTTACATTTTGATGTTTTCAAGGAAAAGGTAATGAATTACTTAGTAATACATTACACCCAACACTGGTCTATAGTAATACTCATTCGCTTTTATAATACTGAATAATACTGACTTAAGAAAAGCAGAATTTATTGGAATTCCCTACCATTATATACATTCATGTGTATGTGTGTACTTGTGTGTGTGTGTGTTTGTGTTACCTTTCAAACCGAATGTTCCTGAAATAGACGGCTGCTCCCCGGTGAACTTCTTTGGAGTTTTCTGCTTCCTCCCTGGCTCAAATGGAGAAGAACAACAACAAGAGGTCAAACATCTCAATAATATGGCAAAGAGCTACATTCATGGTTGGCTCTATGACAAGGCTCATAAGCAACTGCTGTAATTTACACTCTCATTAATGATGCTCAAACTTCAACACACCAAAGCACCTGCTGTTGCACATGCTGCGGTTCCTCATGTGGAGAAGCTGACACAGCTTCAGGAACCAGTCATGGGAGCAGAGATCGGATATCCATTTCTATGTGTTAGCATAGCCTTTGATCGTCATATTATGTCACACAAACACAGCTGCTCTAGTGCTTTTTTCTTGACATTTCAGACATCTACACACACACACACACACACACACACACACACACACACACACACACACACACACACACACACACACACACACACACACATACTGTCCTCGCCTCTGGCTTGGGCATGGAACAACAAACGAAGGGATCGTGTACCCAAACAAAGGCCATAAATAGCGGACTCACAGCATGAGCCACGTCGACATCTCGACACACTGCATCTCTGCCAGGCAGAGACAGAGACAGCAGTCGCCACCAGGTACCAGAGAGACTTAATGACCAGCAGCCCTCAGCCCTCGGATCTAACACAGAGCACTTACACACTGCTGCTTAAAGGGCCAGGCCACCATTTCCTACAGATGTCTATGAGCGCATTTCTGGGATGTGTTCATGAGAACTTTTTGAGATCAAACCCTGGAAATTGCAGTACAGTTTGAAGTACTGGGAGCTTCATCTTTTTGAGTGGAACTATTTTTCTAGATGGTGGAACTTTTGGTTATGTATTACTAGGGATGGGCATTTCAAGCAAATATAATATTTGAAGATCGCTGGGAATTATTCGATTTTTATTCGAAAATGGCAACTCCTCCCCTGCATGCACGCATGTAAAGGCTACACATATATAAACAGAGAGAGAGAGGGAGAGGGAAAGAGACCATTCACGCTCTCAATCTGTATGATAACAAACTGTTTAATTCATTAGGGAATAGGCTATATCAACTCAAGCCATATAATTATTGTAACATGCTGAAACATATGACTGTTATTTGACATCGCCCCAAGTTACCACAACCGTTAAATGCCACAAGTCTACAGTGTGCGCGTGAGGCGATGTGTTCTTCTTCTGTTGTCTCAGGGTGTTTTTACTCTGGCAGTTTAGTTCGAAATGGAGCACGGTTCGCCTGAAAAATTGCTAATGTGAAAGCTTACATACAGAGCTTGGTGTGCACTGAGGTACCGAACCCGAGAACACACAACCGGAGTTCGGTTGCTCGATTCACGTGAATGTGCAAACAACACTCGGGTGCGCACTTGTTCTGGAAGAAAAGTAACCAGCGCATGCGTTTTAGCCGATTACAATGTCATTAGTTCAATAACATACATGTAAGTGATGATAGTGTTGATGATTTACCTGAGATACGATGGCGAGAGCGAGCCTGCAGTGTATTCGCGCATTGAGTGCAATCAGGGCAGCAAAATAATGGCAATTCACGTCTCCTCAAAAGAGTGTTTGCAAGCAGCAAAGCCGCCTTCAAGCGACACACATACGGTTAACCTAAGTGTCGTTAATTAATAATAACGTAAGATGAACACCAACGCACTAGGGTTCAAGTTGAGTGTGAAACCAGACCAACGCAGCGGAGGGAAGAATCACGCTTGGACCGCATCAAACCTGCCCAGTATAAAACACCCTGAGAGCTGACTGACAGCTTTAGGTGTGTTATTGGCAGCACCTCCCTCTTGTTACATGAACGCATCACCACCACATCAGCACCGAAAACATGGGGATTTTTTTTGGGACGATAATTGCACAAACTATTCGATATTCTATAATTAAATCACCTAATCGAATATTCGAAAATCCCTATTTATTGCCAACATAACCTCTGTTGTGTTGCTCAGAGTGAAACACATATTTATATTTATTATTTAACATTAATTTGAAAATTATTTTAGAAACATTATTCATTATACATTTCTACACAATATACAGTGTTTCTTTTTGTAAAAAAATTAAGAATGTTTTTTAATTGACATTAAATGTATATTTTTATATTTACATGTATTTACATTATTATTTAACATTTACTTGAAAATTATTTTAGAAACAGTATTCTTTTTTGTAAACAATTTAAAGAATGTAACATTTTTACTGGCAACAACACTTATGAATAAAATTTTTAAATTGAATGAAAAATTAATAATTTTTTTTTGTACATATTTGTTTATTTATTACAGATTTCTACATATTTATTATTTAATGTATAACTTTTTATTTATTTATTATACATTTCAACACATACACAGTATAAAGTGTTTTATTTATTTTTTATAAAGAACTTAAAGAACGTAACTTTTTTGCCCGCATTTTCACTAGTAACATGTTAACAACACAAAAAGTTATGAATAAAGAAAATATAAAATTCAATTTAAATGTATACTTTTATATTCACATTTATCATTTTAAATGTATAATTTTTAAATGTATATATTTAATATATATATATTTTATTATATCATTTTACACATCTTTTTTGTAAAGAACATAACTCATCACAAACATCACAAAACAACTTGTCAGTTCACAAGTTCATTAACTATCTGTGGGAAAGTTTAAAAGAGTTAAAAAGCAGAATTCATATCCAAAAGTCACAGAAAAACAAATGTTTAGGTTTGCAAGGCTTTTGCTTGTACATGATGTAACTGGCCCAAAACTCTCTCACACTGGCCTCAACTAAATACTTATTGGTGCTGAATGATAACCATATTCATGTATTATGGTATTACATGTGGTAAACCGAGATACTTCAAAGATTATTCCCATCTCCATGGACAGGTTTCGGCTACTTTCATGCACAGCATTAATCTCAGTGTGTAGCAATCTTACTGTGCTTCATTCTCTCAGGGTCCTCCTCCTGGAAGGGTGGGGGCAGACTGCCCCCGTCACTCTCACTGCCCCCTGCATCAAAGGACGTCCCCTGCTGCTCGGAGCTGTGCTGCTGTCTCCTGTCCGGCCTTTGGGAGGCGCATTCCCCATTCTGTAAGGACTGCGACACCTCCTGGGTCTTCTTCACCTTGAAAAATACGGGTGATAGAGGGCTGTTCTCCATGGGCCTAAGAGGGAGCACAGGGAACACAGATTATTAAAGTCAATCCTCAGAGAACTGGTACCATAGTGACACAAGAGGACTTCATCTGGAACTTAATTATTGCAGTGTGGAAAACAAGTCATGTCCTGAAGCTATTTTTGCTGTGTGTTCAAAAATTAAAAAAACTCAATCAAATTTGCTGCAGAAATGATTCATGCGCAAGGGTATTCGGGAAAAGGGTATTGAGCTTTCAAACCTTTTTTTGGCATTTCCCTTCACAGGGCTTTTCTGCTGTTTGGGTTCGGACTTGGTATCGGATTTGGTCTCCAATGTGGCCCTTTCCGGATGATTCCACAGCTTGTGCTTCTGAAGACGCACCTTGGTGGCAAATACAGCCTCACAGTACGGGCATCTGTGACTCAGCTTCTCTGCTATGGTCGCCTGAACGCCACACACACACACACACACACACACACACACACACACAGTTGGGTTTTCATGTTTTATGGGGACTTTCCATAGACGTAATGGTTTTTATACCGTACAGACCGTATTTTCTATCCCCCTACACTGCCCCTAACCCCTAAACCTACCCATCACAGGAGACATTCTGCATTTTTACATTTTCAAAAAACATCACAGTCTGATTTATAAGATGTTTTCCTCATGGGGACCAAAAAATGTCAGCACAAGGACGAGGATTTCGGATATTGCCATCTTTGTGGGGACATTTTGTCCCCATAACGTAGGGTTTACCAGGCCACACACACACACACACACACACACACACACACACACACACACACACACACACACACACACACACACACACACACACACACACACACACACACACACACACACACACACACACACACACACACACACACACACACACACACACAAAGTAAGTTGTTACTAAAGTAGTCATTGACTATAGTTTGACTTTTATAAGTTTTATATATTAATTATACGTTTTATATATATATATATATATATATATATATATATATATATATATATATATATATATATATATATATATATATATATATATATGTGTTAATATATATATATATATATATGTTAATATATATATGTTTATATGTTTATTATATTTTATTCTTTAAACTAAATTCTAAATCTAATTCAAAATATTGGGGTCAGTTAGATAAAAAAATTTTAAGTAATAATTTTATTCTGCAAGGATGCATTAAATTGATTAAAAGAGACATTTAAAAAAAATTACATTTCAAATAAATGCTGTTCTTTTGAACTTTTTATTCTTTAAAGAATCACAGTTTTCACAAAAATATGAAGCAGCTCAACTGTTGAGCAACTCAAACCATGATGATGATAATTATAAAATGTTTCCTGATCATCAAACCATCACATCAGAATGATTTCTGAAGGATCATGTGACACTGAAGACTGGAGTAATGATGCTGAAAATTCAGCTTTGACCACAGGAATAAATTACTTTTTAAAAAATATATTAAAATAGCAAACACTTATTTTGCATTGAACATTTATTTTATAACATTACTGTTTTTACTTTGTTTTTGAGCATATAAAGGTCATATAAACTGTGAGCACAAGAATCTTACCCACCTCAAACTTAAACGATAGTAATAATGTATACAGGCATGCATAATTAAAAATATATTTTAGGTGTGATATATTTCTAATATATTTGTAAAGAGGATCGATTTAAAGCCTCCTCACAATGTTTTGGATAGAGTTTTTAGTGTTCTGTGCTTAGCATACTAAAAACCTCAAAGAAGTTGTCTCTAAATTACTCAAAAAAATTGCTAGTCAGCCATAAAAACACTACTTTCCAAATCTGCTAACTTAAAAACAATTACATTTACATAAAACAACTTATGACTGACTGACAGGCTAGTTGAGTAGCTGTTCAAACAGCATACTGATTTTAAATGAATGCAGTTTTGTACATAACTATTAATGAATGAGTGTTGGTTGCATACATTGGTTTTGCAGTGTAAGAATATGTGATTTGGATTTCAGTTTTTACCCCTTGGCATCGCTGATAGTGATATTTAAGTCCGTAAATACTGGGGAATTCCAACCAGCAGCCTGAGCTTGGACATTTCACCCTGGAACGACTCTTAAACTCCTCTTTCCACTGAACCATCATATGGGCCTACGTGAGAGAAACACACACACACACACACACACACACACACACACACACACACACACACACACACACACACACACACACACACACACACACACACACACACACACACACACACACACACACACACACACACACACAGAGAAGAGGCATTAGAAACTTTTACACACAGCTCTCTGTGACATGTTCGTCCTCCAAATACAACAGTTGGAAATAGTTTGGAAAGTCCCTTTATTCTGTTCACAAATGGCATAAAAAAACCACCCGAAATCTCAATCTGCGTAGCTTCACTCCTTCATCAACAGCCAAGATGGACATTTTTTTGCTTTACTCACGGGAATAATGCGCAGCTCCTGCATCTCCACACGTGGACGCCCTTTCTTCTTGCCTTCGGATTTCTCATTGTAGGAGGAACCTGAGAAAATATCAGTATGAAAGAACATTTCCAACCCATGTTATAATGTGATGTGATGGCACATATATAGTGTATGTTTTATCTATCCATAACTTTTTTCTCACATCTACTGTCATTATTTTCTGTTAACTTTATTACATTAACATCACCATTGTTAAATTACTTTTGGCAAGATTTTAGAAATACTGCATCGAATACAATTCCTATATACTACAGTGGTATAAAAAGTATTTGGACATTTAACATGAATGTCTTGGCAGTATATAACAAAATGTCAAAGCAAGTGATATTTATTTGAAAGAAATATAGCACAAACACACTTTTTAAGCAATACATTTCACAAAAATATTTTTTTTGGACACTTTGTGGTTGTCAAATGTTACATGTCCATAGTTACTCTACATGTGGTTCATCTGTGGGGTTTATCGAGTTGTGAAAAAGTGTCAAAAAGTGTCTTTTGGGGCCATTTTAGCTGTTTTGGAATTGGTTACCATTAATATATTATCCACCCATGTATGGAGAAAACAATGGAAAGGAAAGATATAAAAAAAAAATTGTAAACCCGTTTTTTAAAAATAAGAGCAGGAAAGTGAATAAGAAAGTCAATGATTTCATGGTGGTTTCTATGGAATTCCAATATTATCCTCTCCTCCTTAAAACACATTGATTTTATCAAAGAAGAACCATTAACCTTACTTCAGATTAATGATTGGCTCAGAAATTCCCCTCAACACCTCTCAACATGGCAGCTCTCCATATGTTCCAGACGTCCCCTCTGGGACTTTAGTGAGGCTGAACGAACATTTAGAGACACAGTCAATTGCAGATGCATTCTGCGTACAAATTAGTGCCATTGCTTATTTCATGCAAGTCCCAGGAGAGCAGATGATAGCATGTGTTGGCTTTCTGGTTGGCGGAGGTCACGAAAGGTTGCCGCAAATCCATACTAACGGTGGCAAGGTCAAAACATTGAGCAAACGGCAGATAATTACACACTAATTCTCCATAGAGGCCCGCTGGCTTATGGCTGCTAAGCAACTATATAATAAGGACACTTACAAAGTGCCTTCAGACAAATTGTCTGCAGTGAGTGTGTGTTTAAATGAGAGTGATAAAGGCCTTCCGCAGACTAGAGTAAATCAGCCATTTCTTTGACACAGCACGAGGAGGACACACTCCTTGAGTTAAAGGTATAGGCTGCCTAAAAATTCTCTCATTTCCTCAACTTCATGTCATTCCAAACCCAATTGCTGTTATCCCTAGAACACAAAAGGAGTCTTGATTCGATACAATGACAGATCAAGCTTCAAAATTAAGATGTTTGTACTCAAAAAAACAAAACAAAAAACACACCCTCCAAACTAGTAGTAACAGCCCATATTAATTATGATTCCTGATGTACTCACGATACAGCACTAGCCTTGAGTACCTTATTGCTTTTATAAAACGGTTACTGCACAATACAAATATGTATCAATGTAACGGTACACAAAACTGACGGTTCGGTACATACCTCGGTTTTGAAGTCCCAGTTCGGTATGGATTCGGTACAGCAGTTTTACAAAATTGCTTTTTATTAATTTTTATTCAACAGTGGTTTAATGAAAAAAACTGTGTCTGTCCTTAAATGAATTAAATTATAACTAAAAGTTTCTTAAAGATAATGCTGTAAACTATATAGGGAGCCCTTACTTACATATAGCTATTAAAGATTAACAACAGAGCCCAAACTATGAGCCTAAATTCAGTTGCTATTTATTTTTAGATATAATAATTAACACTCATAAGCTTCACATAAGGCAGTTTTTGCATTAACTTCTAAATCTAATTATTTTTATTCGTTGTTGAAATTTAATAATTTAGTGGCTTTAATTTTCATGACAGGTTTATTTAAACATACATTAAATAAACAAGACCTCACTAACAGGCTAAGTAGTATATAATGAATATATAACGGCTAATATAATGAATATAACGGCTAATATAGTGCATGTATTCAGTGAAAGAGTTGATTTCTCTAGTGAGCTAACAGCTGTGGACACTGAATGACTTCTGAGTAAACGTGATTCTGCATGACATTGTTTACAAGCTGTTTTATTGTCTTTCCGCGGTTGAAACGCAGATGGAGCGATTACACGACATATGATACATTTCAGTAAGTTGCAATGTATCCTCAACATACCTTAAGATATAATAATTTATGTTTATTCTTTAGGAAGAGATGATTGCATTGACTCTCGCGCCGCGCGCTGCCGCTTTAAGTTGAACTGATACGCGTCTATCAGTCACGTCACATTAAAGAGCGTTAAAACGGCATTTGTCGTTTGAATTTCGTGATAAAATGGACTGAATACTTAATATGTTCGTGTTGGAACTCGGATTGAAGTGTGTTCTGCGCTTACAACAAGCCGACTGTTAACTGTGAAAGATTACATTCATAACCGTTCGGTACACGCGTGCACCGTACCGGAAGCCTTGTAACGAAACGGTTCAATACGAATACGTGTACCATTACACCCCTAGTTAAAAGGATAAAATATAGCAGCGGACACTCAAATGGATTTTCTATTATGAACATAGGATGGACCTGAAGGAAAATGCTACATCTTAATGCAGGTAATACACTCGCTCACTGTATCTTTCTCTCACAATACGCTTCTATATAATACAGTAAACTTCCATGAACAATATAAATGAGAACAAACATATGTTTACATTGCTAAGAGTGGTTGCTAAGGCTGTTGTGCAGTGATACACTAGGGTGACCAGACGTCCCTGTTTTCCGGGGACAGTCCGGTTTTTTGTGTTCTGTCCCCGACTGGAGCTGTCCCCGGAAATGTCCCCGTTTTGCAGCTCGTTCAAAACAACCTGCATATACATTGCAAAAAAGCCCAACATTTACATAGCCTGCTGGTTATAGGAGCAATCGTGTAGTGATTATTTCACCAGCAGATGGCACTCTGAGATATGCTGACTCTACTTGGTCGCGCGCGTGCCGCTACTACTTCATGAAGAACGTAACCGAGAGCAGAGCGCCATTGTCGTAAAATATAAAATGAAACATCGTTATCGCTTTCAAGGTAGTAACATACTAACTATTTATGTTAAATTAAAGTAATACTGTTTGCATGTGCTTTATAACAGAGCCTCAAGAGGGTGCGGGATTGTTTTGTCCCCAAAAGTGCCATGGTCACAACGCAGTGATTATACATCTGAACTATAAATATAAAAAAAACCTAAACAATTACACTTGCAACAAATACACGTGCAGAATAAACATACTCAAACACATGCTTAAAATAAGCCTAAAATGCAAAATAACAAGACCAATTAAAGATAGTAAGAGTTATTTTCAACCACAAACGTAACAAAACATTTGAAGTAAAAAAAAAAACGTAATTTGTACAGTATAAACTTGTGAAAATTAAAGTATTACATTAAATACAATTATATTTGTTAAATAGTTTTATTCATCATATATTTATGTTGTTTAAATTTTTTTTACAATGGTTACTATTAACGGTTTTCATTGTTTGATTTTTTTGTTTTGTTTTTGCGGGTGCGTGAATTGTATTAAAACAGACCAGAAATCTTAATAATCAAACTAAATAATAATAATTATTAATGTTAATAATAATATAGGGAGCCCACAACAACAAAGACATAAAACTTTCAAAAATATATTGTCCCCGTTTTTAATGAATAGATAATAACAAATGCGATTTTTAGTGATATTTTGACCACTCAAATGGGAAATGTCCCCGGTTTCCATTTCAGAAATCTGGTCACCTGGTCATCTGGTCACATAAAAGGTGAAGCAGTCATAGCCGTGTTTTATTGTGCATTTTATCATGGCTACAACATAATATAATACAGGTATAAATTTTTTTTTAATTGATTATTAAATTGTTTAAGGTACAAAAAAGTTTTGTTCATGCTAGTTTCCATGACAGAGTTTAAGATAAATCCTTTCATTACTACTGGAGCTTAGCCTGACAAGCCAGACCCCACATCAAGATTTTGGGGCGGGATAAAACGGTTGTCTTTCAAACTCCCTCTGCACACAATAGGATAGCGCTACAACCAACCAGAGCAACAAAGAAGGTGAAGCAGAGTTAGCTGAGGGATTAAACTTTCGCCGTATCCAGTCGGCAAAACTCCGAACACATCTTCATTTCTTAAGAATGACTTCAGTGCCTTTCTTTGTTCTTTTCTCAAAGAAAAGCTTAACTCCAATAGAACCGCCGCAACTCTGCCGTCATTATGTTAAGCCCGCCTACCGACTCTATACACGATGTGATTGGCCTGACCAGAGTTTGGTTTTTCCAGCTCGCAAGCCAACGGAGAGTTGCTAGACTACCCTGACTGCAAATTACATTTGCTGCCGCTAGGGTGCGTCTAGATTTCTAGGCTAACTGGAGCTGCCAGGTGGCTAAGATTCAAATGATTATTAAACAGCAAGCATAATTTATGCAAAACTGGTGGCCCTTCCAGCACACTCAGTGTCTGAATTCACTCACTTGTTTTCATTCACTCCTTCAAGTGGACTATATTAGTGGAGTAATGTAGGGAATAGTGAATGAGGGTATAGGGGGCGTTTTTGAACACAGACAGAATTTTCAATTTTGGGTGAACTATCCCTTTAAGAATCACACACACACACACACACACACACACACACACACACACACACACACACACACACACACACACACACACACACACACACACACACACACACACACACACACACACACACTTTTCTGCTAAATTCTCTTTCTCTCTGGGTATGGAGGGCAGACTACTTCACTGGCACACTCCTCTCATTCACAATTAGCCGTGTCTTCCATCACAGCGGCTCTGCCAGCCCTGCGACTCTCCACAGAAGTGTGTGGGAGGGGTACAGAACGCTGGGAGAGTACAGAAGAGGGGGAGGAAGGGCGGGTCTGAGACCAGACAACGTGCTAATTAAATGTCACCAAATCCTGCTATCAGCCCCTTTTCACATCTGAGCAGTAGGAACGGCTGGTTTGCTCTTTTTCTCTTCTCCTCACTGATGGCTAGACCCGTTTGTGTGTTAAAAACCACAAAATCTTAAATAATCATAATTGACCGTAGCAAGGTTTGTTGACAAGGGAAGACGGAGGAGGGAACTGGCGAACGTTTTACACAATACTTTAATCGTAAAATAAACAAACACAAAACGAAAGTAAAGCGGCAGCCCCTCACCGACGACTTCAGCACAAACATAAACAAAACACTATGTAAAGTCCAGGGGTCCATTCTTCGTACCTCACTTTATACATCTGAGATGATTTGACAGATCCCAGATCTTCTAATCGTAATAACTGATCTCTGGCTAATTTGGTTCTTCAAACAAATTGACGGATTGGATTCAAATATCTGGATTAAATTGTCTAAGATTACTGCGTGTTCTTGTGTCCCCTGAAATGGGCAGATGCATCGATACTCGAAACCACAATCCGCAATGGAGCGATTGGCTGGCGTCAAGCAACGTAGTGACATCATATAATTAAAAAAGACACCTGACGAAAAACTGGACCTTATAAGGAAGCAGCCAATCAACCCAAATTACATAAATGTTATAAAAGATAAATTAAATGTACAAAAAAAAAACTACCTTTATACTAAAAACATATATCTACTAGGCTACTAAAGTTTCTTTAAAGGATAACTCAACCCCTGGTCAGAGCCTAAATCCACCCACTGGCAATAATTGAAAAATGCTGGAAAAGTAGGCAGAGCCCAGCAGGGACAGAGGGGACGAACTGAGGGCGGGGCTGAGCGGGGGGCGTGCACCTGAGACCCGCAGTGGCAAATTGATTGACAGCTGTCTGACTCGCGAGTCGCAAAGATGGAGAATGACTGGAATGACGCCAGTAGCTTTGCAACAGAGCGGTCATTCGAAGTGGAGCACTTTTCTCCTCCACCTTCACATGAAGTGGAGGAGGGTGAATTGTCTGTGGACACAGGGCCAGAGCTTTATCAATGCGAGCCGCTGGCTCGAACTGCGTTAACTCCCGATGCCGACAATGCTAGCGAAGCAGCAGCGCTGAATGGAAGAATGGGACCACTGACCCATCTATGAACAGTCAAATCCTTATACCGAATACTAAAAATAGATCAGATACATGCAATACATGCATTGCTTATTATGAACAGATTTCCTCAAATAAAAGTTAGACTATATACGCCAGCACTTTGCGGTATTGTTGTTCGTTACCACGGCAACCACTTGTGTGTCAGGGTTTGAAAGCATCTCATGCATGAGTACACATGACGGGTGGCAAAAATATCGCAAGAAAAGCCTGACGTGTACTGACAACTGCATTATTTACCCGCATTTTCTTCATTACAATGTTAAACCAAGTGTCAAGTAAATTTAATTCATAATGTTTCTACTTCATGTAAAATGAGAGTTCATACTGGAGTGAAGCCGTTCTCATCATGTGATCACGGGAAAACATTTCTTAGGGCGTGGGTAGTGAGTCGTTACGATGGCAAACAACATCCAATAGGAAAATTCAACTGCAGTAGCCACCGTTCAACCTTAAGAGGGCAGCACTCAGACGTTTTTACACCATATATTGTAGAATTAAAACATTTAAAAAACATTTAAACATTCAAAACATTTACTCAAATCAATTAACACAGCACTAATTAAGCCCCAGTCTTGCAGGTCATGAAGGTTTAGTTACCCTTTAAAGTTATTTGCATGTCATGTGCTGCATCAAGCTACTCCCATAATGTCTGTTGTACATCATGTGTTAGGCCCCGATCACACAGAACGCGTTTTTCAGGTTCGAAAACGCTAGGCGCACCGTACTGCCTTTTATTGGTTGACGTTTTTCAATTTAGAAAATAGCAGTGGGCTGCGTTTTTTTAATGTTGCTAGGAAACCCCCGAATCAGCTGTCCTGTCAGTCTCATCAAGGTAACGGTCACCACAACGGAAGACCCGCCTCTCCATTCATTCAATTGGACAATGGAAAAAAAACGCGATGACGTCGGGCGCTTTTCCGCTCAGAGTTGATTTTTTTTCCAACTTTATGCACTTTACAACTTTACATCTGAGGCGTTTAAAGACTCCATTTGTCCATTGTTTATTTCTTAAGAAACACGACAATGTATAAAAGGCTCCATTACCTTGTATCTTACACTATCTCCCCGTAGAAGCTGTTTTTGTAAAAATAGGCTAACGATTGCGTCATAACCACGCAGAGGAGCTCGCAGGCAATCTTTTACTGTCTATGAGGCAATCGGGGGGACGTGGAGGCATAAAGTCAAGGGAGAGGCACGGGGAGAAGCCCATAGAGAGCCAAAAGCAACGGGACAAAATATTTCAACAACGTGATTCAGATTTCACTTTGCACAACTACTAGAGGGCTTACAGCTGTCAGACAGGTTGCTCACGTCACATCTACGTCGTCAAGCTCAGTCTGCGGCTGCGCAGTAGCTCACCATCAGGAAGTGAGTGCTTCTACCTGACTTCTCCGTGAAGTCTATGGGGTCGCTGTGTCCATTTCTTTTACTGTCTATGGGCGCAGCAGGTGGTTAAAACGCGAGGCGCCCGGTGCGCATAAGCAGCGCGCATAACGCTCTCTGCCATCAGAAATCTATTCAAAAAAGGCGCCTCTCGCTGCAAAAACGCATTCTGTGTGAACTAAATGCTAAGGCTCCAATAAAATTATTAGGTAATTATTCCCTCCTGAATAAATCTCTCAACAAGTAAAACTGGATATGTCTATATTATGATAGACAACACAACCTTATCATATTATTTCAAATTTATTTTTAAATTATTATTATTGTCCCTGGTTCACATTAGGGTACTCTTGTAAGAAAGTAGCAGTGGCTAGACAGACTTTAGGCATCGCCCCGACTTAAAAAGATGCAATATAATCCTGTTTACATTAAATAAGCCTGCTCACAAGCAGGTTTAAGCTTATGGACATGTTGCTATGACGGCAAGTCCAGGATGAGCGTCGAAGAACCAAACAATCCAAGATCATGCCAAATCGTCAACAATCAATTCCAGTTAACTGAGTTAGTGATGTAAGAAGAATGGCCTGGTCCTCTCACGTCCTTCACTGTCATCACTCCTCCTTTTATCCTCCCGGAGCTCCTCCGTGAGACAATTAATTAGTTAAAAATGTTTAATTGATTGACAGCACTAATCAAAATGCATTCAATTAAAAATATGAAGCATCAGAAGTGTTTTCAGCATTGATAATAATGTGAAACGTTTCTTAAGCATCAAACCAGCATATTAGAATGATTTCTGAAGGATCATGTGACATTGAAGACTGGTGTAATGATGCTGATAATTCAGCTTTGACCACAGGAATAAATTACATTTTAAATATATTACAAATAATATTTCACAATATTACTGTTTTTACTGTATTTTTTTCTTCTTTACCAAATAAATGCAGCCTTGATGATCAGAAGAGACTTCTTTTAATAGAATCTTACCATCTTCAAACTTGTGGTTAATGGTATATTAAATATCAAAACATATCATTTTAAATTTCAGTGCATACTGTATGTTTGTGAATAAAGTAAAGGGTTTTATGCTTAAATACTGTTGTGTTAAACTATTTAGTGAATTCACCGCTCCTCTTTGTACATGGTGGGTTCTCTAAAGCTGTTTTAAAATTAGATTCATACTATTATTTGACCCAAAAAGATCATGTACAAACATTCCTGAGGCGCTTCTCTTTGGAGGTATCCCTGTTAGTTTAGTGGTTTTAGTCCTGTTGTATAAGGGATTAACATAATCTTTGATCTCAGCCTTAGGAGGGCCAGGAAAGTCAATAGCAAAATTATATGCTTTTTAAAATAATGTTTGGGAAGCTTAAAGGAAGAGCCATGCTTGGGCTAGAGGCTATTGTGGGTGGATTTAAAGGCACACTATTTATGATAACGGGAATTAGAGAGATCTGTTCAGGTTGAATTAGGCTAAAGCACACATATGAAATTTGCCGGGTAGATAAGGACTGTATTGAGGGTGTGTGTGTGTGTGTGTGTGTGTACCTGGTATTCCCTATGTTATGGGGACCAAATGTCCAGAAAACCAGTAGGAACCAGTCATTTTTGACCTTGTGGGGAAAATGTTTGGTGCCCATGAGGAAAACAGCTTATAAATCATACTATAATGTTTTTTGAAAATGTAAAAATGCAGAGTTATGTTTCCTCTGATTCAGTTTTTTGGGTAGGTTTAGGGTTAGGGGATAGAATATACAGTTTGTACAGTATAAAAACCAGTATGCCTATGGAAATTCCACATAAAACATGCGTGAGTGTGCGTGCGTGCGTGCGTGTGTATAAACACTACAGTAATTAAGAGATAAGAAGTATGAATGTAAACACATGAAAATGACATGGGAGTTAAATTGGGAAGATTTTGTCCGTCTTTATGACACTTTTATGACACTTCTGCTGATGAGAAAATGAGGTATGAATTTTAATTTCTGTCTGTAAATATAAAGGTCCTTTAGATAAAGAGCATAATTAAAAAATGTTGCTCTCGGGGAAGACATGTTTGTGTTGCTATGGGAATGAGAGCTACTTGTCTTAGTATCTGTCAGGCCACTTCCAGTGTGGATGTACTACTCACACACAATACTACCAAAGAGGCTCGCTTTAATACACACGCAAACTTTTTCATTAGTGGTGTTTACTAAGGCAAGCTGAAAAAAAACTATAATCATAAATATTACACTTCCTCATGCACTGTTCGTGCTATGGACATGAAGGATAGCGTGGCTTGTTGAGGAAAGATGTTCAATTACTGTACTTTTCTAAGTACTTAAAAATTGAATATGGCGGATGATGAAACAGACAAAAAAAACACATTGGTTCCCTCGACAAAAAACACAATACGATTTTTCAATTGGCTTTTGGATTATTGCAGAAAATAAGCTCTGCGACTAACAAAAGTTAATAACCTTCACAACCTTCACAAATGAACTCAACTTTTATGAATTTTGAAGATACAGTTTAATCATCAGAAGTAAAAAAAAGTTAAAGGTGCCCTAGAATGATTTGAAACAACATTTTAAATTGTTCTCTGGTATCTACATAGAGGGTATATGGCTTATTTAAGGTCAATAATTGTCCAGCTACGGTTTTACAGGTCCATTTACAACTCTAGAAATCTTCCCCAGGATGAAATGGTCTATTTTTGCCTTATTTGGAAGGGTCATGAATATTAATGTAGAGTTCTGCTCTGATTGGCTGTTTCACAGCGGCTCAATGATAGCAGGCACAACTTTACTGACCGTCTTGACGATGGAGAGATTAGGCATTCAACCTTATATATATCAATCAGTATATAATCATACTTCAGTTGTCAAAAATATAAATAAATAAATATCAAATTACTATCGTTTCAACTTAAATGGTGGAGGTGGTGACGTTAGCTAGAAGGATCGAGTGAGCTATGTGTAAGCAACTAAACTAAGGGTGTACTCACACTAGGCACGGTTGCCTTGTACCGTGCCCGAGCGCGATTATCCCCCCTCCCCACTCCCCCGCTGGCCTGCACTCACATTGCACTTAATGTACCGGGCCGGAGCACGCTTCATTCACGATGGAACTTTTTGTTTTGAAGAAGACAGGAAGAAAAGCGATTTCGCTAATAGACTGCCTAATACATTTATCATTTATGCCGCGCAGCGATTTTCACTTGATTGCACTGCACGTATCAGAAGATTATTACGGAGGCAGCTGACTTTGATGGAGGGATTTGCAGCTTTACCCGCAAACTTCAATTCATGTTCATCAATAAGGTTAGAACCAGAACCATTATAAACCTAAATATAATTGAATTAATTGAAAAGTGTATCCAAGTAGTAATAGTTTGGTGTTTGCTATCGTAATGATAGCACACAGCTGTTCCATGATCCGGCGCGGTTAGCGCTCACACTGCATGCGAACCGCGCCCGAGTCCAACTGAACCGTGCTCTGGCCCACCTCTTCCAAGCGGGCCAGGGCCAGCTAATCGAGCCGCGCCCAGGCACGGTTCGGAGCACTCACTAGTCAAACGAACCGCGCTTTGGTGGTCAAACGCACTCGGGCACGGTTCAAACTGGCTAGTGTGAGTACACCCTCAGACATAGTATGTTACGTATCTATGGTGCATTTACTAATTTATGACAACACTGGCATGAAATAATATTAACCTTTGTCATTAGACATACTATTTAGTTATGTAAGCCACTTGGATTATCCTATTCTTACCGTATATCATCTTGCGTTGGATATAGACAACAACAGGAATATTATTGTTAATGCTGTCTCTCTAAGAAACTTTCGATTTAATCAGAAATGGTTTAGACAGTCAAGAAGTGGATAAAATCACTTACTGGTTGCAGGAATATGGTTGGAATGGCCCCTTTCTTCAGTATCAGATGCTGAGCAAAGCCTGCTTGATATTGTTCTAGGTTTGAAAACTGTCCGTGGTGAAATGGGCCGAGCAAACTAACAACTTTGAATTAAATTGTTGCGGTATCCGATTATAAATAAGCATCAACCATGCCTGTTGACATGTTTTATCTGTGGGAAGAGTATGAAACGTCTTCACATCCCCTGCACAGCCTGGAACATAACATTTGTTTCCATGATCTGCCATGTTCGCTATCCTCGCGTCAGGCTTGTTTACCTGCAGAGATGATTCGGCTGCGCAGTTCCGCCAGATAGTGAACATGTGCTGGAATATGCAAATGTTGGGGGGCGTACATAGTAATGATCCCATCGATTGCATCACTGCTGGTGTTATGTTGAGATTCGCCTATTTTTTCGTGGTGTTTTTCACAAACGAGATTTACATATGAAGGAGGAGGCAATGGTGTTTGAGACTCACTGTATGTGATTTACATGCACTGAACTCCTGTTATTTAACTATGGCAAGGTTAATTCAATTTTTCATTCTAGGGCACCTTTAAGCTATAAACAAACTACACCAAGGTCGTGCGACTTCAACGTCACCACCACTAAACTTTCAACAACTCTTCCAGTATTTGTTGGGCTGGTTGGAAAGTTTGCGTTAGGATAGTTTGCAAGAGCGTGACTAATGAGTATGTGAGTTTTCCTGTTTGGTGTGATGAAGGTTAATTTAGACACTTTTTACAAAAGTAAATAAAAAATTAAAAAAGAGTTAAAGTGTCTTGAGCTTGTGTTCACCACAGATCTTATTTCAGGCATTTAACAAAAAACCCATAGACGTTGGGATTTGGAACTGGAAGTGCTAAAATGCGAATCATTCCTGCAGCACTCTACAGTAGCTCTTTGACTCCAGCCAATAAGTAACCAGCAAGGTCAACACCCTGGCAACAACATAGTAACACCCTAGCAACCTCCCATAACACCATAGCTACTGCATAGCAATGTGTGAAAACTATCCAATCCTTGGCATCATGGCTGCGAGTTCTGCACAGATAAGACCATTCAAATTCACTAAAGGAAATGTAAACATGTTGTTATCACCAGTGTCTATTATGTTTAAGAGCTGTTCAAACCAAGGACAAAAACTATAATAATATCTATGAAGTTTTGATAATCATTCTGATTCTATGAGAATAGGGAGTCCACACCATATGACCACAACCATAATGACACAAAGGAATGATATATTGTTAGAATCACTTTCAATCAGAATCCACCTGACTTTTAAAGAGATTAAGCATTTAAAGTGACAGAAGACAAAACTGCACTGCGCGCTTATAATAAACAGGACAATATAATTTGTGGATAATTCATTGACACAATGCAATCTCTAGCTCCTCACTTTAACCCTACCTATCTCAACTAAGTGCCTAACCTGAACCCTTAGTTGGGTTTCCATGTTTTATGGGGACTTTCCATAGACATAATGAATTTTAAACTGTATATTCTATCCCCTAACCCTAAACCTACCCATCACAGAAAACTTACGCTGCATTTTTACATTTACAATCATAGTATGATTTATAATCCTATTGGGGACCAAAAAAATGTCCTCACAAAGTCAAGGATTTTTAGATATTGCCATCTTTGTGGGGACATATTGTCCACATAACATCAGGTTTACCAGGACCATGCACACGCACACTCGCACACACACACACACACACACACACACACACACACACACACACACACACACACACACACACACACACACACACACACACACACACACACACACACACACACACACACACACACACACACAAGCACACACACACACACACAAGCACACAAACACACACACAAAACTCATTGTTTTGCCCAAATAAACTACTCTCTGTTTTCGGCAACACCCCCTTAAAAAAGCCTAACAAAAGGTGTGTGTGACACACGCATTCCCCAAGACACAAGAACAACTATTGTGAAAGTCATTGTATATAATTATAAAATGGTCAAATCTGCTCATGACCGCACACACCACACACACACACAGATGGGTATGCTGTAATTTTTGAGAGAGTGAGACCCTCCCAGCTGTCTTTGGCTGCAGCTGCATATTGCTCATTTTCATCCTCACTGGAGCAGGAGAGAGAGAGAGAGAGAGAGAGAGAGAGAGAGAGAGAGAGAGAGAGAGAGAGAGAGAGAGAGAGAGAGAGAGAGAGAGAGAGAGAGAGAGAGAGCGAGCGAGAGAGAGAGAGGAAGGGTAGAGCCAGAACGGAGGGCTGCCAACTGCATAATGATCTCAAATAACCCGGCCACTCTCTTCTTTGCTTTGCCTGCAACAACTTCCTCACTCTCCACACACACACACACACACACACACACACACACACACACACACACACACACACACACACACACACACACACACACACACACACACACACACACACGCTACTCCTTGACCCTCTTATTTTTCCCTCCTCTGTCTTCCTCAATTCACAGGGATCCTCTCATGGGTCTTTCTGTATATAATAATCAATTTATATGGCATACAAACAGTAATGAAAGCAATATCTGGAGCTGATATGAACTAATATGAACACCCTGTCAGTGTTATACATTTCTTCAGCAGTATTTAGAGATAAACACCATACTAACACACTTTTGACTATCTGTGCTTGATTTATTAGCTATTCATGAACTCTTCATTATGTAGTCTTTAAGTATTCATAAGATGCTTATAATGTTTTCATCACATGTTCTGTATGCTTCCTTTATGTGTCCATAAGGTATTCGTAAAGTTCTCATTATTTCAAGGTGTTCGTATGATGAATGTATTCATAGAATAGAAATATCAAAAGTACTAAGTCAATACTAATAAAGAAATTCCAGTTTGTTTATATGCATTTTTAAATAACAAAGTGTGTTCATTAGCATATTAGTATTTGCTGTGGTATCAACATAATAAAATGGTATTGTAAATGCAATCAATAATTCAAATGATCATCTATCATTAAGTGTTCATAAGGTTTCTACACTCAAAAACGATTCTTGCTGCTAATGCAAATTACTTTGTAACAAATGAGCTAAAACAACACAATCCTTGAACATTTTATGACAAATTCATTCCATTATGTTCAATCCACTTAAATTTGTAAAATGGAAGACATTAACGTAATCATTTTGTGTTAGGACTACATGAATAATTTTTCACAAGTTTTCACAAGTTATATATAATTGGATTTAGTATAAAATTTGCGTATTTGGCGTCCGAGGAGAGGGCTCAGAGCTCGGAATTTGGCCCAATATCCAAAGGGAACAGACAATGAAGTGAACAAAACACAGGGCTTAAATAGAGCAAATTAGCCAATCAACAAAACAAGCTAGTTAATAGTTAATCAGTGAAAAAACTATAGAAACAAACTGAAAACACATGTCAAATCCAGCCAAAACAGAAATAAACACAGATTACCAGTAACAATGAGAGGACTCCCTGTATAGGCCTGTTTACATCATAGTTTTTTTTTTCCTTAAAGGAACACGCCGACTTTTTGGGACTTTATCTTATTCGCCATATCCCCCAGAGTTAGATAAGTCCATATTCTCATCTCTGTGCGTGTCATAACTCTGTCTGACGCACCCACCGCTAGCCTAGCTTAGCACAAAGACTGGAGGTATGGCTCCAGCTAGCCTACTGCTCAATAAGTGACAAAATAACACCAACATTTTCCTATTTACATGTTGTGATGTGTATAGTTACATTGTGTACTAAGGCCGACGGAAAATGAAAAGTTGTGATTTTCTAGGAGTCTAGGAACTATTCTCTCATTCCTGCATAATAACCAAAAAAACTTTGTGCCGTACCATGGGTGCAGCAGCGCAATGATATTACACAGCACCTGAAAATAGGCTAACTTCCATCAACACAACGTGACAACCTGCTTTCACAGAGAGCGTGCTGGGGACTATTTTCAGGCACTGCATAATATCATTATGCCTCTACACCCATGGTAAGGCAGTAATTTAATCATTTACTTTAGAATTGTGTTGCTGTTGTTTTCATCAGAAGAATGTCACAATGTAAGCATGTCACATTATGGGCTAGATTTACTAACAAATTAGTGCGAGAGCACAATTCCAAAAAAGCGCAGATGGGAGTGTAGACTTCTGCGTGTGATACTGACGACATGCAAATGAAAGAACACAGACGCAGCCGGATCATTTCCATAATAACTAACGCAATCTACCAAGAGCAGCGCAAATTAAATTCTGGTTTTGGTTGGTAAATAATGCTGCAAACACCAGTAAATTGACTAGCGCAAATCTTTGTAAATCACCTTGCACGATTTAAATACTCTCCTCCCATAAATGTTGCGTCTGAAAGGTCAGCCTCAAAAATAACCCTGCCCACACCCTTTTAGGGCTGTCAATGAATATTCTAAATTCGAATATATATTCGAATAGTTTTAAAAAAAGAATTTCGAAGGTGAAAATTAATAGTCGAATAAAAAACAAAAATGTGGAAAAAAACGGCAGCGGTAGTAGAGGCGTGGCTGTCTGGACGAGGCTTTTAGTTTATACTTGACGCGCTCGCCGTTGTGCTATTCTTTGAAGCGACAGAGAGCGACTCGGAGTAATTGTTTTATAAACCATCAGGAAAAAGCGTCGAGAAGAAGTGGGCTAATATACACAGGTGACGATATTTATTTTAGTACACTTCACCGAAAACCACACTACAAAAGAATCATGTAAAACAAATCAAAATAAACCTTGATATTACTTGTGACATGAGAACAAAATGTATGTAGAAATGGAACGTTAACTTATACAACTAAATTTATGATCTCTTAAATGTTTCCTAATTTCACTAAACTCTTTCGTGAGTTTTCCCTTAGTTTCGTGAACTTTTCTTTATTAAAAGAGCTTGTTTATGCTTTTGTAGGCTCATTTTGTAAATATAAGCAACTAATTTGTGTGTGCAAACTGGACCACCCTTACTTTGCATTGCCCGCCACAAGCTCATTGTCTACAACATGGCATGGGGCCAAAACGGAGAAATTTATTTTGTTAATTTGTAAGGCCGATGAATGAGACCGATCAGTGTGGTGGATGGGGCAGGCTTCAGGGTGTTCTGTCAAGCAATGGAGCCGAGGTACTGACTGAATAGATATTGCATGAATAAAGGATAAATGCACTGCTTCCACTGGTTTGATTATTTACCGTTTCATGTCAAATAAAAGTTCCATGTTTACCACAACACAGCTCGCTCGGAGAGTTCAATATGCTGTAAAACTTCAATTAATATCACTGAATGAAGCCTGCTAATTTTGAGACAAGAGTCGCGACCTTAAATTGCTTGCACAAAACTCTTGATCAGCACTCAAAATGTGTTTGTTTATTTAAACCATTATGCGCAGAGAGCGTGAGGGTGAGGGCGAGAGAGAGAGTGAGGTCTGCGGTCTTGGTCATTAGTTGATTTACTTGTTTGTGTGTAGGTAATACGTTGTCAAATGTTTAAACTTAAATAGACTACCTATACAAGTAGTTATGTCTCTTTGTATTAATTTGTCCTGTTATTGACGTAATGCGCGTGCGTCATTGACAAAATGTGCAACCAGATGTTCGAATAGTTAAAATATTCTTGTTTTTTTTTAGAGGGAATATTCAAACGTCAATTTTGAGGAATTTTGACAGCCCTACACCCTTTCCGCAGTTTTTCACAACATTTCTTTAGTAAATCCTGACAGTAGTTTTTTAACGGCAAAAGAGGGTTTGTGATGGCGCAAGCTGTAAATTTGGCCCTATTTTTCAATGTGTTAGTATATGTTTAAATATTTTCCAAGCAAGTACATTTTTTCCAGTATGGTTTCATTTTACTGCATGTGGCTCTAATTAGCAATTAACACAAAGCCGGCCTGACACCCTTTGTCCAGCCTCTGGCTTTCCAATAGCCTTGGCAGTAGCACAGCAAAACTGTGTTTCATAGAGAAGATGGAAGAAAATCAATTCCCCTGAAGAACTGAAGAAAAAACACATCCTTCTCTGTAAATGTTGCTCTGACAGCTACCCAGCCAAGACATCGTATTTCCACTCCAGAATCAGCAGTTAAAACCCACAGAAACTGTTCTCCACCTTCTCATCCCTTCTCCATCGTTAACCACCTCCTCCACCAGATCTCCTCTGATCTCCTCTTTGGCCTTACCGGTTTTCTGCCACCTTCTCAAATGGTGCCGTTCCATCAGAATCCATAACCATAAAATATGTTGTATTCCGTCATTATGTCAATCGGAAGCATTATCCAATCACACACTTTCTGTTAACACCGATTTGGTGATGCCGCAACCAACTTCACATCTCAGAAACGTCTGCATGCGCTCTCATTCCTCTTTGTTAAAGCGTTAAGTCTACATTTGAATAAATACATTTCATATTTTGATCAAGTTAAAATGCTGTTCATAATAATTAATCATTTGAAAAGATTCCATAAATTTGTTGTAAAGCATGTTATAAATAAATTATCAATCATACTGTTCAAATAAGTAAGAAATTCATACTTTTATTAAGCAGGGATGCATTAAATTGATCAGATGTGAAAGAAAGGGTATTTATAATGTTAAAAAAGATGTATATTTCAAATAAATGCTGTTCTTTTGAAGTTTATATTCAACCAAGAATCCTGAAACCAGTTTCCACTAAAATATGAAGCAGCTCGACTGTTTTCAACACTGATAATTATCAGAAGGTTTCTTGAGCAGAAAATCAACATATTAGAATTATTAATCAAAATAGAAAACAGCTAACAATATTTCACAATATTAATGTTTTTTACTGTTTTTTGCAACAAATAAATGCAGCCTTGGTAAGCAGAAGAGACTTCTTTCAAAATCATAAAAAAAAAATGTAATCGACCGACCGACCCCAAGCTAGTGAACAATAGAGTGTCACACACTTAGAAACGGTCTAAAGTGTGTGATGGACCAAATAAATCATGTGACTGAGAAGCTCATTCCAGAGAAAAGCGCTGTGCCACAGAGGATCACTAAGGACACAAAGTCCTTTGTTTTAAGCCCAGACTGAAGTTGTGCAAACTGAAAAACATGAAACACACACTAATAGAGAACAGTGTTTGAGTCTATGTGTTGGAGCACCAGAAATCTGCAGTGACAGCTACAGTACAGAATGATATAGAGGATCTGCTGAAGCCATTTATGGGTGTGCAGTATCATAACCAACAGCTGGACGCACTGACCCCCTCTCTTCATTTCCCACTTTCTCTCATTGTACAAGACTCATTGTTCAATTTCTCATGCTTGGGTCTTTTCCCAGACGAGAACAGGGGTCAGGGGAGCTAAAAAACATAACCCCATTTTACTAAAATATTAAGCAGCTCAACTGTGTTCAACATTGATAATAATCATAAATGTTTCTTGAGCAGCAAATCAACATATTAGAACGATCAATCTGGATCCCCTGCAGTTTGCATACAGAGCAACAGAGTCTGTGTATGATGCAGTCAACATGGGACTGCATTACATCCTGCAAAATCTCGAAAGACTCGGGATCTTATTTGTGGACTTCAGTTCGGCTTTCAACACCATCAGACCAGATCTTCTATCATACAAACAGACCCAGCTTTTCATGCCCACCCAAATCTGTCAGTGGATCACCAGCTTTCTGACAGATAGGCACCAGCTAGTGAGACTGGGGAAACTTATATCAATCTCAGCACTGATGCTCCTCAGGGTTACGTCCTCTCCCCACTGCTCTTCTCCCTATACACAAATGACTGGACCTCTAAAGACCCATTTGTCAAGTTTCTGTAGTTTGCAGACAACACCACTGTTATCGGCCTCATCCAGGAGTCTGCATACAGAACAGAGGTTGATTAATAGATCTTTAGGCTGTCCGGTGCATTCGTAACACCCTGAGGCTTAACATGCCCAAAACAATGGAGAATGAGATGACATGCACATGCGCATTACCTTGCTTAATCGACGATCGATAAGTTTGATCAATTACATTATTATCGACAATCCCAATGCCCGCCTATGGTCTGCATTGATTGCCTGCGAACAACGCTTTGACACAAACGCTGTAGCTGTGTTGTGTACATGTCGAGAAGAGGCTGTTTTCTGCTCTGCAAAAGCAAATTCTCTTTGCAAACACTTCCAACGGATGAGGATGTGAAGAGTCAGTGGTTAAAGGTGCACTGTGTAACATTTTTTCAGTAAAATATACAAAAACCACTAGGCAAGTGTCATAGCAGCCGCCGAGAGAACGCACAGAGTAACATCATAACATCCTTTTCAACACACTCAGATGTATCTGATATGATAAACAGAGTTGCGTTACCTCACACTCATGCCCGGAAAAATGGAAGTGGAGCCGTCATAATAAAGGTCCCGCTGCTCGCGAGGCGTGTGTTGCCTTCATCTTATTAACAATCGCTCCAGCGGCCTTGCTCAGCTCCACAACACTCCGTCCTGCTCTGCTTCATACTACAGTAACGTTAAAGGGTTAGTTCACACAAAAATTTAAATTCTGTCATTAATTACTTACCCTCATGTCGTTCGACACCTTTGTTCATCTTCGGAACACAAATGAAGATATTTTAGTTGAAATCCGATGGCTCAGAAAGGCCTCCATTGACAGCAATGTAACCTGCACTCACAAGACCCATAAAAGGTACTAAAGACGTCGTTACAAAGTCCATCTCACTACAGTGGTTCTACAATAATTTTATGAAGCGACGAGAATAGTTTTTGTGCGCAAAAAAAAAAAATCAAAATAACGACTTTATTCAACAAGTTCTTGTCTTCCACCTGGACCTTTGACGTCACGAAGCACCACGACGCATGCGTGAGAATATGACGTAGAGCCGGCGAGGAGGAGCTTTGTTTACAAGCAGAGGAAGACGCGTCATATCTACGCTGTTGAATTCTACATTGGTCTTGCTTTAGGTTTTGGCGTAGTTGTCAAAATGGGGCTAAAGTGTGCATTTCCTGGATTTCCTGAGTGCACGTAAAAGTGCCTTATCAAAGCCGTAAAATGAAAGTCATATTCTCGCGCATGCGTCGTGGTGCTTCGTGAGTTCACGTCAAAGGCCCAGGCGGAAGACAGAAACTTGCTTGAATAAAGTCAATATTTTGAAAAAAAATTCTGCATAAAAACTATTCTCGTCGCTTCATAAATTATTGTAGAACCACTGTAGTGAGATGGACTTTGTAACGATGTCTTTAGTACCTTTTATGGGTCTTGTGAGTGTAAGTTACATTGCTGCCAATGGAGGCCTTTCTGAGCCATCGGATTTCAACAAAAATATCTTAATCTGTGTTCCGAAGATGAACAAAGGGGTAAGTAATTAATGACAGAATTTTCATTTTTGGGTGAACCAACCCTTTAATAATCACATCCCTGAACATGATTTTTATCCCGATTCTTTTCCACCAGCTGTGAGGTGAAGACCACATGTCCCAAGATTCTGCGCTCAAATGTGGCGTCATCAAGCTACGCCCTTGTTTTGAACAGGTGACCTCTAGTGGACGGAAAAGTTACATAGTGCAGCTTTAAAATGACCGTACAATCTAGTGTTGTAGTCAAGACCACCTTAACCGAGACCAAGTCGAGACCAAGACCAGCGTGTGCCGAGACCAAGACAAGACCAAGACTTTGTGGTGTTGAGACCAAGACAAGACCAAGACCAAGACAGGGCGAGACCGAGTCAAGACCAAGACCAGACCAGCGCTCCTTAAATTCATCTAAAAGATCCATATCTAGTGTCTGAGAAATGACTTATATTGAATACGGTAATTAAATACAATTAGAATAGTAAGACACTATAGCGCTGTTACCAATCAAATCACTACCAATAAAATTCATGGCACAGAAGTTGCATCTGAATTGATACGATTACACCTGCATAAATAATGTTCAGATTAATTTAACATTAAAACATTAACATTATTTAACCGTCACAGAATCCTTTATTCAACCGATTTGTTCAAAGCAACCGATTCTTTTAATAACCAAACGCTGCCGAATTAGCAAAGACACAGTTTAAAATGTAATTTAATAATAACTTCTTGTTTATAGAATGTTTGTATAAATCAATATCATTTGCAATCACGCTAATATATTCATGAAAACAGCTCTCTTGCTATTGCGATATTGCTTAATTCTATTCTATGTTATATAAAAAAACAATCTCAGAATTTTGTGGGCATTTATATAAATTTTTGCACATTTCTGAGACAATTCTGCATTGATTTTGAACCCGGCAGCATAGTAACAAAATAAATCACATTACAAAGAAGTAAGCTGTAAGTTTTACATCAAATCACATTAATGATATTAAATCAGACAATGCACCGGAAATTTAGTGATATCCTTGCAGTTGTGGTCTTGACTGGTCTTGAGATAAAATCCCGAGTCCTTTAAGTCCGAGACCAAGACAAGACCGAGGAGAAATGCAGTCGAGACCGAGACAAGACCAAGACCATCAAAAAATGGTCTTAAGACCGGTCTCGAGACCAAGACCGGTCTCGAGTACTACAACACTAGTACAATCTTTAGACGATTTCTTCTCAAATCTCCATGAGGTCTAAATGGGGTTTACAAAACGCAATATTATGAGAAAATGAAAGTGTTCTTTGACCTTTGACAAACCTGTTATAAGAGACAAAATTATGAAACTTAAAATAGCATAATAGAGGCACTTTAAGATAACTAATGTAAACTCAGGTTTACTATCAGTTCTCATCTCTCTCTTTTGCTTCCAGACTGCATCACAGCTCACAGCTAATTTTAGACAAATCCAAAATAGAACAGAGCCTTCATCTAGAAGACACAATTTTACACCTGATGAACAGATAAGACAGCACAATGCCTGCTCAAACATTAAACTTGTGCAATTTGCACGTACACACGTACAAATGAACAAGTAGTTTACTTACAACAACCAAAAGAAAAAGTTTATTTACAACTCTATAAATGCCAAAAAAGAACAAAAGATTTTATTAGAGTATATTAGTTTATATAAATTGAATTTTAACAATAGTTTGACTCTCAGTGATGTGGGCAAACCATATCAAAGAGATGCAATGTTTTCAAATGATTAAAATGAAATTAATTAATCTTATTTGGTACATTATCAAGAAATACTTTGTTAAAGCTGCATTACAGAAGACGCTGTGCTTAAATATAAACTAAATTGTATTATTAAAGTAAAATAATTGTTTTATCCCAATTCACTACGTTAGGCCTACCATAATAATTTATGGTTTCGCTGGAAAATAGCAGGCAATTTAGCTGTCATTCATTCTAGTGTGTTTGTGTCTCCGTAAAATAGCATTTAACATGGACACTTATAAACATCATCCCTCCTTAATGTCTGAGGAAACCTCCAATTTTATTTTCAACCACAAATGGCGATAGATAGGCCAGCAGCTTAAACAAAAATATGGCATTTAACAGTAAAATGAAATGAATCTGGCATGAACATTGGCAACATTTAATAAACGTTTAACTCCAATTGTGATTGCAAGTTTGTTTTGCTTCATAACACAGCTACTTAATTTGTTTTTATTTGTCTTAAGAATATTCCTTGTGAGTAAATGTCTGTTATATAATTTATTAACATTGCTGTTAAATGAATTATAAAAGAGCCCAGCAGGCGGTATTTTAACAAGCTGCAAGCCGAACTCAAATGACTCACTCAAACTTTCTGTACTCAAAGCAAGCTGAATTTCTGAATGGATTCGGATTTCTGCAGCAACAGGGAGGATGATCAAGTGGAGATGGGTGGAGTGTGTGTGTGCATGGGGTCACAAAAAAAGGAATGAAAAGCGGTCAGATCCATTTCCCTTGACTCAAGGTCCCTGCACTGACTCTTAAGGGTTGAATCGATTTTTAAACTACTCTCCATAAAGCTACAGCACATCATTGGCCTTGCGGAGCTTGTTCTGGGCATAATCTCCAGCTATCATCTGCTGACACAGGGCCAAAAGTCTGCGGCAGTCCCAGCATCCCATAATTCACTGCTGCTGATAATGCTCCAGGAAAATGTTGCCCTTGTACACTAATCTATAAGCAGGCTTAATCATAAGCCTCGGAAGCTACTAAAATCATTTTTTAGAATGGCCTTTTTCTAATGATAAAACATTTAGGTTCCTCTTTAAATAAAATGATGCTTAATCTAAGTAGCATAGCGGTGTAATCTGTCAAACATGTCTATCTTATCAGTACCCTGTTGTCCAGGGATAAGGGGTTATCAGATAGAGGAAGAAAATGATCATGTCTATTTGATGGATCGCATCTTTCATCAAGATATAATGTCAACAGTCTGACAGTGACTTGATGATACAGGATAAAAGGACTATCCATTTTATGGCACAAAAGAAAAGGACAAAAATCAATATCTACACTTACTGTGTGTGGGAGAGAGACTTTACTTGTAGTTTAACACATTGCCTGTTTACAATTACCTGTAGTTTAATACAACAAGCCTTTAATACAAAAAGGCTTTTCACATTGAGTTAAAAGGGTTAGTACACCCAAAAATGAAAATTAGCCCATGATTTGCTCACCCTCAAGCCATCCTAGGTGTACATGACATTCTTCTTTCAGACAAATACAATCAGAGTTATATTAAAAAATGTCCTGACTCTTCCAAGCTTTATAATGGCAGTGATTGTCTGTTTCTGTTACACCTAGGATGGCTTGAGGGTGAGTAAATCATGGGGTAATTTTCATTTTTGGATGAACTAACCCTTTAATGTCTTTTAAACCCTAGACTTAAACCATTTAACACTTGATGAAGCAACACTTAACACTAGCAATTTTGAAAGTGGGTAAGCACCAATTTAGCGCTGATAACCCTAAAATGTGTTGCCAATGTATACTTTCACAATCACGTTCGTTTGGACTTATGTTTCGTCATCGTCTGCCTTCATCACTCATTTGTTGTCACGGACACTAGTTATGTTCAGCTGTGCACTCATCAATCACCATCATCACCTGTATAGATGTTTGGTTCAGTTTTCAGTTCATTGTCAGGTGTCGTCTAATGTGGATGTGCTGTGTGTTGCTCTGTTCCTGTTCTTGTGAATCATCGTGTGGATTTATTAAATATTACAGAGTTATCTTCATCTCCGTGTGTGTTTATACAACCAGCCCCTGACCATACTGTGTGATATACCAGCATCACATACCAAAACATACCATATTCTGGTAACTAGCATTGCTGGATTTTTCAGCAGATAAATATAGGCCTACACATGTTAAGCTTTGATAAGAGAGAGCACAAACGGATACAAGGCTGAAAATGACACTCAAACTTTATTTCTGCATGAGATACTGTTTGTGTTCACACCTAGCAGTTCTCTTCATCAATGGTGTGAAATGGGCGTAGCTCAGGCATGGAACAGATGGACGCTATGCAGTGGGTCAGAAATGAGCTGCATCATCCCTGGCACCTGACAGCATCAGCACCACAGCAACACCGCTATCCAATAAAAAAAAGCGGTCGCTGAATTTCTGAACCAGGCGACTAGAGACTAATGTAAAAAAATATGGACGTGATCCAATGACATTCGACAACCAGAAAGTGTCCAAATATTTTACATTTGATATTTTATTAGTGCTGTCAATCGATTAAAATAATTCATTCTGTGATTAATCGCGATTAAAAACAAGTATACGTTTTAAAGGTCCCATGGCATGAAAATTTCATTTTATGAGTTTTTTTTTACATTAATATGAGTTCCCTTAGCCTGTATATTGTCCCCAAGTGGCTAGAAATTTTGATGGGTGTAAACCGAGTTCTGGCTGTCTTTCTCTGCCTTTGAGAAAATGACAGCTCAGACGAGCTGATCTTGAATTTTCCAGTTATGACGACATACCAGGAAAGGCTACCTCCCCTTCCTCTGCTTTGCCCGCCCAGAGCATTCGGAGAAAATGGATTCAGTTTATGTCAGCACAGGCTTTAAAAAAAGACTTTACGATATGGATTTGACAGCACCGTGCCAAACAGTGAGTAAAAGTGTTCATTAAAGGTCCCATGGCATGGCATTTTTCTATTATTTTATAATGTTTCCTGAGGTGTACTTATTTTGTTAGTATGACTTTTACATCATAAAATGTCATAATTTAGAAATAAAAGGCATTTTTTCAATACTGCTGTTTGCCCTGTGGCTGAATGCCCTGCTTCAAGAGGCGTGTCTGCTGTGAGACTTCAGTAAAAACGCCCACTGTTGTGATTGGCTGACATCTAGAACGATTCAGTCCGATTTGGTGAACTGATTCGGTTCACTAAAAAGAACAGGTTCAAAAGAAAGATCGTTCGCAAACCGGACATCACTAACGTACCAGAGACGGAGCTCAGCGATCGCTAACAAAGTTATTTATAGTACCTACTGAGTTATGAGAGCGCTGTCAGTCAGCGCGAGTTTATTGTGTTTGTATCTGAGAGTTCTGAATAAACACGAGTCCCAGTCACACCGAGTCCGTCTTCATCATTATTACCAACTGTGTAACACATGCAAAGTACCATTACAGCTGTCGAGATGAACGAGTTAAAAGTAAGTGTTGATAATAGCTTTATTTTTAAAATAAAATAAAAGCGTCAGTGACGCGCGTTGAGTACACAGCGCAAACAAAGACACAACAGCAGTAATCGAATGTAATCCAGTTTATTGTGGGGCTAGGCTGGCTAGCCCGAATATGCTCACGCTTAACTTACCCCCCTTCTGCTTAATCTCACGCCGCGTTTGGTGCCTCCGCTGTGGGCCAGATGCAGTACTGGGGGTCGGGGATGTTGAAGGCCAACGGCCAGTGCAGCCCTGAGGCCGATGTTGAGCAGAAACTCTCGACTGTATGCACATTTTAGAACCGGTAGACGCGACGAGGATGTACAAAACCACTGACTCACAAGATAGTAAACACGAAAACACCGTTCTGTCTGGAGAGAGAGAAGCCGCATTGTGTGCACGAATAATAAATAATTAGCTACACATCAGAAATTACTGATCACAGATCAGAAGGAACTGAAAAAAGACTTCTGTTTTCATTTGTACATCCAAACACTGAGAAACTGCCTGCATTCACTCGTTCACAAGGAATGATCTCTAGAGCGTTTGCATGGGCGTGCCAGATTCTCTGGGCGGAGGAAAGGGAGGTAACCGTTCCTGCTTGGACGTCAAAACAGGAGACTTCAGGATTGGCTCGTCTGGCCTGTCATTTTCTCAAAGGCAGAGAGAGACAGCCAGAACTTGGGTTTACACCGATCAACATTTCTATCCACTTGGGGACAATATTTAGGCTAGGGGAACTCATATTAATGTTGAAAAACCTCATAAAATGAACATTTCATGCCATGGGACCTTTAAAATACCTGATCTGTGATCAGTGATTTCTGATGTGTAACGTTAGCTAATCTTTCTAGATCGTTTAATGATCGCCGTCTTGATGCCCTAAGCGTAATACATCAGTGAATCAAGCCAGTGACTAAAACGATCGTTTCTGTTAGTAGCATGAAACAAATCCGGTTTTTAAGTGATTAAACTACAGAGAACTATAAAGAGTGTTCCCTTTCAGTCGGTCACTACGACGTACGTCGGTAATAACCGACGAATTGGGATCACTTCAGAGAGCCCCTATCAGCTTTGAGAACTTAAGAACAGGCCAATGAACAATTGGCGTGCAAGATTTGCATCTCGCGCCCCGCCCCGCGCCGCGGGTATAAACAGGAAGCGAGAGCACCGCACTGACGTCATTCACTTCGGAGCCTAACCGGCGTTTGAAGTCTACAGACTGCTTCCTGATTATTCAGCGAAGAACTCTACAAGAATACAGAGAAGAGGAATCGTGTGTGTTGGTGTGACAGCGCTTCCAGCGGGACCGCGAACTCAAAGCTGCAAGTGAAACAACTGCTGTTATCACAGCAAACCTGTTGGTTTCGGTGGGCGTTTCCCAAATTGAGTGCAAACACAGGCTGCACTATCCCTGTGTGTTGCCGCGGTTTCCCTGGGTGCTTCAGCACTCTCTTAAAAGAGCGTTTCCTCACAAAAAGAGCAACACGGGTGTGACACTGCGTCTTTTTCAAGATGTCATTCCACCCGTGCGTTTCTGGATGCGGTCGTTCCCTCTCGCCCGCTGACGGCCACACTCACTGCATCACGTGCCTGGGCTTACAGCACGCTGAGGCAGCGTTTGTGAATAGCTCGTGTTCCCACTGCGGGAACATGACTATTGCGGTGCTTAGGTCGAGACTCACCTACCTTCGGGAAGGCGGAGTCCCCCTCCCCATACCTCGATCTAGAGCTATCCCTAACCAGGATAGACCTACTTCGACGGATGGCCGGGGTGATCTGAGGATAACGTTCAGGACAAACCCGCCTAGTGCTCCTACGCAGGTCCCTGAACCCTCTCAAGCACCGCTGCCGGTGGCGCCACCGGAAGAGATCGCTGGTCCCGCCCACGGGCGCCCAGTCATCTCTTTCGGAGCGCCCGCGGACGAGCAGATGTCGATCGCAGCATCGGAGGGGGAGTTCCAGTCCTCAGAGGATGAGGATTCAGCTGCACTGCCTCCCTCTGGGAGAGTGGCTGCGGCTGAGTCGGACCCTGAGTTGACGGCTATGCTTTCCCGGGCCGCCGAAAAGGTCGGGCTTGTGTGGAACCCTCCACCACGTCCCGAACCTTCTAGGTTGGATGATTGGTTCCTGGGGGGGGGGTCGCGCTGGTTCTCAGCGTCCCGCCCCAGTGCCATTCTTCCCGGAGGTGCATGAGGAGCTTTCCAGGTCGTGGACGACACCCTTTAGTGCCAGAAACAGACCTGGAGGCTCCTCCCTCCTCACTACCCTTGACGGTGGACAGGCCAAGGGTTACGAGAGGATCCCGCCAGTCGAACGCGCCGTCGCGATGCAGCTGCGTCCGGCGACCGCCTCCGAGTGGCGTGGTGATCCTCGTCTCCCGTCCAAAGCCTGTAGGTTTTCGTCCAGTCTAACTGCGAAGGCCTACAGGTCCTGCGGACAGGCCGCGTCTGCCTTGCATGCCATGGCGTTGCTTCAGGTGCACCAAGCCCAAGCACTCCTGGACATGCACGAGGGTAGGTCTGACCCAGAGCTCCTCCGGGAGCTCCGGGCGGCGACGGACCTCGCCCTCCGGGCGACGAAAGTTACCGCCCGTTCCGTGGGTCAGGCGATGTCCACCTTAGTGGTCCAGGAACGGCATCTCTGGCTCAACCTGGCCGACATGAGGGAGACTGACAAGAACCGGTTCCTGGACTCCCCCATTTCGTCGGCCGGGTTGTTCGGCGACGCGGTCGAGAATTTCGCCCAGCAATTCTCGGCCGCCCAGAAGCAGACGGAGGCCATCAAACACATCCTGCACCGGCGGCCCGCTGCTGCCTCCACCCAGCCGCCGGCTGCAGCACCTCCGTCTGCCCGTCGCCGAGGACGTCCTCCTGCGGCCGCCTCCGCTCCCGCCCCAGCCCAGCAGCAGCCTTCCACCGGCCGTGGGCGTGGAGCCGGTCGCGGGAAGAACGTCCAGCCCGCTCAGGCCGCTGCCAAGCCAGGTGGCAAGCGCCGTCGGAAGAGACCCTGAGACGGGCCGCCCAGAGATGGAGGGAACTGCTCTTCAGGAGATGGCTGCAGCACCACTCCTTCCCCCGGTGGAGGGCCGGGGGAACCCCATTTTTCTTTCTGTTCCGCCACTGGCCCCAGTGCCAGTGGCACCCAAATTTTCAATAAAAGAGCAGTTTCCAACATCTCTGGGTGCCAAGAGAGCGCGTCTGGCGGTATGCGACGCTACCATGCCTCGTACCCCTCAGACACCTCTCTCCTCGCCAACAGGGGGCGTCGGTTGTGCGGACGCACACAAAGTGCCTCCCCACACTCGCCCGTCCCCTCAGCGGATGCAGGTCGTGTGTCAGACCCAGACCCCTGCACGGACCACTCCTATGTCGTCCTGGGGCCCCTGCGTTCCGCTGCGCTGCCCCGCTCCGGGTACGTCCGTGGTGCGGATGATCCCGCTTGCTCGGTCTCTGGGGGCCTGGCTAGCGCTCCCCAGCCCGTCTCGCTGGATCATCCGCACCATCAGACTCGGCTATGCGATTCAGTTCGCCCGGCGTCCCCCGAAGTTCAGGGGTGTCCACTTCACTTCTATACCGAAGGAGGGCGCCCCCGTGCTTCAGGCGGAGATCGCGGTCCTGTTGGCGAAGGACGCGATAGAGCCGGTCCCTCCAGCCGATATGAAGTCCGGGTTTTACAGCCCGTACTTCATTGTACCCAAGAAAGGTGGCGGGTTACGACCGATCCTGGATCTGCGTTACTTGAACCGCTCCCTTCACAGGATGCCGTTCCGAATGTTAACCCAGAAACGCATCTTCAGGTGCATCCGTCCCCAGGATTGGTTTGCAGCGATCGACCTGAAGGACGCGTACTTTCATGTCTCGATTCTCCCTCGACACAGACCGTTTCTATGCTTTGCTTTCGACGGACGGGCATACCAGTACAAAGTCCTACCCTTCGGGTTGTCCCTGTCGCCCCGTGTCTTCACGAAAGTCGCGGAGGCGGCCATTGCTCCCATGAGAGAGCGTGGTGTTCGTATCCTCAACTATCTCGACGACTGGCTGATTCTTGCCCAGTCGCGGGAGCAGTTGTGCGAACACAGGGACATGGTGCTCCGGCACCTCAGCCAGTTGGGTCTTCGGGTCAACTGGGAGAAGAGCAAACTCTGTCCCGTACAGAGGATCTCTTTTCTCGGGATGGAGATTGACTCGGTCGCCATGACTGCGCGCCTCACAGAGGAGCGCGTCCAGTCGGTGCTGAGCTGCTTGAGTACGCTCAAACGCAGTACAGCGGTTCCACTGAAACATTTTCAGAGGCTCCTGGGGCATATGGCAGCAGCAGCCGCAGTAACGCCGCTAGGGCTGCTCCATATGAGACCGCTTCAGCACTGGCTACACGACCGGGTCCCGAGATGGGCGTGGCACAGCGGGTCCCTCCGTGTTCAAGTGACGCCGAGATGCCGCCAAACCCTCACCCCGTGGTCGGACCCTTCTTTTCTACGGGCAGGAGTGCCTCTAGAACAAGTGTCCAGGCATCATGTTGTCTCCACGGATGCCTCACCCACGGGCTGGGGTGCCACGTACAACGGGCTTGCAGTGTCGGGTCTGTGGACGGGGCCCCAACTGCAATGGCATATCAATTGCCTAGAGTTGCTGGCAGTTCGTCTTGCTCTCAGCCGCCTCAAGGGGTCGCTCAAAGACAAGCACGTTCTGGTCCGGACGGACAGCACGACGGCCGTTGCGTACATCAACAAACAAGGTGGTCTAATCTCCCGCCGTTTGTCCCAACTCGCCCGCCATCTCCTCCTGTGGAGTCAGAAGCATCTGAGGTCCCTTCGTGCTATTCACATTCCGGGCCTGCTCAACCGTGCGGCCGACGAGCTGTCGCGGTTGCCAGTGCTTCCCGGAGAGTGGCGACTCCACCCCCAGGTGGTCCAGCTGATTTGGAGTCGCTTTGGGGCCGCACAGATCGATCTGTTTGCCGCCCACGACACGACCCACTGCCAGTTGTTTTATTCCCTGTCCGAGGGGACCCTCGGCACGGATGCACTGGCACACAGCTGGCCCCGGGCTCTGCGCAAATATGCGTTTCCCCCAGTGAGCCTTCTTGCACAGACACTGTGCAAGGTCAGGGAGGACGAGGAGCAACTCCTCTTGGTAGCTCCGTACTGGCCCAACAGGACGTGGTTCCCGGAACTAGTGCTCCTCGCGACAGCACCTCCTTGGCCCATTCCTCTGAGGCAGGACCTTCTGTCTCAGAGACGGGGCACCCTATGGCACCCGCGTCCAGACCTCTGGAAACTCCATGTCTGGTCCCTGGACGGGACGCGGAGGTTCTAGGTGACCTACCGCAAGCGGTAGTCGACACCATCGCTTCCGCCAGAGCCCCCTCTACGAGACGGCTATATGCGTTGAAGTGGAACCTGTTCGTCGACTGGTGCTCTTCTCGCCGAGAAGACCCCCGGAAATGTTCGATCGGATCTGTGCTATCTTTTCTTCAAGACGGGTTGGAGAGAAGGCTGTCTCCCTCCACCCTCAAGGTATATGTGGCCGCCATCGCCGCAAGCCATGACCTCATTAATGGTGAGTCCTTAGGCAAGCATGATCTGATCGTCAGGTTCCTAAGGGGAGCGAGGAGACTAAATCCTCCTCGCCCTTCTTCTATACCCTCTTGGGACTTGACTCTGGTGCTGACCGCACTTCAGAGGGCGCTCTTCGAGCCTTTACAGTCAGTAGAGCTTAAGATCTTGTCTCTAAAGACAATACTCCTGATTGCATTGGCCTCAGTTAAGAGGGTAGGGGACCGGCAGGCATTTTCGGTCGACGAATCGTGCCTGGAATTCGGGCCAGGTGATTCTCAGGTGATCCTGAGACCCCGGCCTGGATATGTGCCCAAGGTTCCCACTACTCCCTTCCGGGACCAAGTGGTGAGCCTGCAAGCGCTGCCTTCAGAGGAGGCAGACCCAGCCCTAGCTTTGCTCTGTCCCGTCCGTGCTCTCCGGACTTATGTTGACAGAACGCAAAGCTTCAGGACCTCAGAGCAGCTCTTCGTCTGTTACGGAGGACAGCAGAAGGGAAAGGCTGTCTCCAAGCAGAGGATGGCCCACTGGATAGTGGATGCCATCGTCTTGGCGTATGATTCCCAAGACGTGCCCTGCCCGCTCGGGGTTAGAGCGCACTCCACCAGGGGTGTAGCTTCTTCCTGGGCGCTGGCTCGTGGCGCCTCGCTGACAGACATTTGTAGAGCTGCGGGCTGGGCGACACCCAACACGTTCGCTAGATTTTATAGCCTGCGTGTAGAGCCGGTGGCTTCTCGTGTGCTCGCTTCCCATAGTCAGCTTCACTGAAGTACCCGTTCTAGTGTCGGCTTGCTGCGCCATTCCCTTCCCCTGGAACGGATACGTGCGCTTATTTCTCCAGTCGAGTTCCCCAGGTTTGGCGAACCCTGTTGAGTCCTCCGCACCCCTCGGCAGTCGGATGTTGCGGAGCGTCCGACGCCAGGTCTGGCACTCGTATGCATTGGTGGAACTTGTGTCAGGCTGGGTTCCGTATGTCGTGACCCCTACGGCGGTCCCATACGTGTATCTCCACGGTACAGCTCCCTACGGCAAGCTCGTGTCTTTCCCTTGGCAGAGTTCTCTGCCGTCTCAGTACGGTGTCGTCCCCCGCCTAGTTGCCGGGGCCTCCCCTGGGACTCCGTATGTTGTGCTGCCCACGGCCAGCCCATACGTGTTCTCCACATGGTAACTCCCCCTGGGCATGATGTGGCTCCCGCAGCGTCCTTCGGGCACGCTTTCCCAGCGTTATCCAATCAAGTCTGCTGAATGGGTCTTGCGGAACAGCAGTATGACTCTTCTAGCGTGAATCTTCCCGCCCGCTTCAGTACGGGGTCTGAGGGGCTCTCGCTGGGCGCTGGAAGTGGTAGTAACTGTGGCGTTTTCCATAGGGATCCCAATTCGTCGGTTATTACCGACCTACGTCGTAGTGACCGACTGAAAGGGAACGTCTCGGTTACGTATGGTAACCCTCGTTCCCTGAAGGAGGGAACGGAGACGTACGTCCCGTCGCCACAGTTCCTTCCATCACTGCTTGGCCGGTCTCTGGTTCGGCTCCTCAGTGAAAAACGTCAGTGCGGTGCTCTCGCTTCCTGTTTATACCCGCGGCGCGGGGCGGGGCGCGAGATGCAAATCTCGCACGCCAATTGTTCATTGGCCTGTTCTTAAGTTCTCGAAGCTGATAGGGGCTCTCTGAAGTGATCCCAATTCGTAGGTTATTACCGACGTACGTCTCCGTTCCCTCCTTCAGGGAACGAGGGTTACCATACGTAACCGAGACGTTCTTTGATCATGTTCGGATCTGTCAATCACACGTCGCGAGTGTATCTGCACACTTGCCCAAACCGCTGTTATAATGAATAATGCTGTTATGCTGCACAGCGAAGCTCTTACTGTATTCATGTCGAGGTCGTGTTTGCTGTTAGTTGTGGTGAAAGCATTTTGTGAGAGAAAACGCGTTGCAATGAGGAGATCACTGCATTCACGCGATCAACAGACTGTCTGTCTACTCAATGCTCATCACTGCAGCCTTTCATGTGATAGGAATAGATCATAAAATAATGCTATAATCCACACTTTGACGATTTGTTCATCTCGATGGCTGTAATGGTACATTGCATGTGCTACAAAGTTCGTAGAATAAGGTGGAAGAAGACAGATTCGACGTGACTGGGACTGTTTATTCAGAACTCTCAGCTACAAATAGCGCTTGCGCTAACAGCACAGTGCTCTCAACAACTCAGTACAATAAAACTTCCTCCAGCTCTCTGTGGTTCACAAGTGCTTAGTCAGCCTCTCTCTCTCTCATGCATGCAGTTAGTGCATGCAGTGCCTCGCTAAACCACGCCCCCTCCGCAACATAATCTAACACTCATTTCAAATGCAAAGATGTCAGCCAATCACAACAGTGGGCGTTTTCACTGAAGTCTCACAGCAGACACGCCCCTTGAAACAGGACATTCAGCCAGAGGGGTAATAACATTATAGAAAAATGCCTTTTATTTCTAAATTATGACATTTTTTGATGTAAAAATCATACTAACGATATAAGTACACCATAAGTATGCCATGCCATGGGACCTTTAATATTTTATAACGTAATAATTTCACAGTTACTCTCAAAATTAATGTAGAAAAAGCATAAAGACAGTATATTTTAAATACTTGTTGTAATGGCATCTTTTTATGAATGAAGGCCAGCATCATTGATACTAATACTAGGGATGTAACGATTACTGGTTTCACGATAAACCACGATAAATTGTACTGACGGTTAGTAATATCGTTTAAAAATTAATTATCTTCAAAACCACGCGTGATTATCACGATTATGCGGATAATCCTGTCCAGTCAGTGTCCGTCTGGTGCAGGCACAGTGCACCGCTGTTTTTTTAATGAGAAGAAATGGCAGAAGGCAGTGACAGCACTCTGGGAATTGTTCAGACTTCTAAAAGGACCAAATCTGAGGTGTGGTCATATTTTGGCTTTTACAAAAGTCCTGAGGGAAACTGCAGAACATGCCAGAAGAAAGTCACTGTAATAGGGGAAACACTTCAAAACTACGAACGCAAGGCAAGTGGACTTTGACCTCAATACCAAACCTACGTCTGGTATTACTACCACTCACACTAGCCTCTTTTGCGGTTGAACTTATTATAGTCTTTTCAAAAGCCATCTGTTATAATCGCGTTGCGCATTATAACCAATCACACGTGTTTCTATTGAGTTTATGAATGCAATGTCTAATAATTAGAGGCGTTCAGATCAGGGATGGAAATTAGCACCCGCCACCAGCCAAATGCGGGTAATTTTGTGTTGTAGCGGGTAAACTCTCTTCACCTACCGGCCACCGTGGCGGGTAAATAAAAATAACATAGCCTACTGTTTCACCTGGACGGCGGACACTTTTAGAGGAGGCACACCTTCAAAAAAAAAAGTGGCGTTTCAAATCAAATGCACAATAAGTAGTAGAGAAGTTAATTTGCGCGTGGTTGCGTTTTAGCGGCTTTATTTTTTAAAAACATATCAAGCTTGCGTCGCGTCCACCGTTTGAACGCAAGAAGATCTCCAGATATAGGGCTGAATAGAAAAAAAGGTATCAATGGGTCTGTCCAGTAACTCGTGATGAACCTCAGGCCAACTGCACACTTTGCAGAGAAGCATTTCAGTGTCTCAGACTGATTGACTTAAAGCAGCAGCGGTGACACACACATCCGTGCTTCTAAAGGTATAGGCCTATTGTTTTTTTAAATGGATAATATATTTATAGAATATTCCATACATTATCAGAGCTTGGCAGACAGAATTATTATATATTTTTAGACAGGTTAATTAATAGATTATAGCCTAATTAATGTTATTATTAATGTATCATTTTAATCATACATAATAAATAATCCTGCCATATAAAGTTTAGACATTTATTAAAAGAATATTTAGATAAAATTGGAACAAATAATTACATAATAATATAGTCATAATTTAAGTAAATTAATAAAACATTAAACATTTTTGAATTTCAGAATTTTCAAAAAAGTGATTACTGGTTCAGAATGACTGCTTAAAGGGACAGTTCACCCTGAAAATTCTGTCATTTACTCACCCTCAAGTTGTTCCAAACATGTATACATTTCTTTATGTTGAACACATTGGAAGATTCATTCCTACTATGGAAGTCAATACTGCCCCCAAAGCAGCCTGGGTACAAACTTTCTTCAAAATATATTCTTTTTTTGTTCAGCAGAAGAAAGAAACTCATACAGGTTTGGAACATCATGAGGGAGAGTAAATGATGACAATGTTTTAGTTTTGGGTGAACTATCCCTTTAAAGTGCACCAAATAGGCTACTAAAGAGTTCTTTAGAAATAAATTAAATAATGAAATGTAAAATAATATAACATTTTATATTGTCGTGAATGGGTGTCCCTTATTTTGCCACACTGAAGGTGTCAACCCTAGTATGTTGTCAACACGCTTCAGAAGATGCCAAAACTAATAGTTTCATTGTTGGGACTAAAAACCTAAAACTGGAAGCCATTAAAGACCACGAATCATACAAATGCCACATCCATTAATCTGCCCTACTCATTTAATGAAATGTATATCAGTTCATGGTTTGTGTGTGTATAAGAGAGAAAGAGAAAATGTCAGTATTTCATTGAGACTTGAGATTAAATAAACTGCTTAAGTATTGTAGAGCTTGTAGTATTAATTTTCACATGCAGTTACACATTGTCGGTTAAAAACAAGAAAGTGGCTGGTAAAAACATTGAGTGGCTGGTAGATTTTGAAATCCACCAGCCACCGTGGCCGGTGGACAAAAAAGTTAATTTCCATCCCTGGTTCAGATTAGCGGAGTTTTGTTCAGAGCGCACTCTCACTGAAATCTGCACTCAAATCGGAGATGAACGTGTGATGTACGCAGGAGATTCATTCATCATACAGTGGTTGACTGTTTGAGTTCTATTTCAGCAGCGAAAATAGTTTCAAACAAACACAGCAGAACCACAGCGCATCTGAAATGATTGGCATAAAGTCGGCTTTACGTTCGAGATTCGCAAATTTAGGGGCCGTCTCTTAAGTTGCATACAACATTGGTACACGTTTCTAACTTCAATCCATTTAAAGAGAATGACTTGATATACTTTGATATTTCATAAAAATAAACTGTCAAATCATATGAAAATATGGATATGCATTATTTCACTAGGATACTGTTTGGGCTCTTACACAAAATATGCTAGATTTAAATGTGTCATAACTGATAGAACACTGTTGAGAATATATTTACAAATTATTATTATTTATGAGTTATGCATTGCTATTGACGACGGCCATTATAAGGAAGGATATCCCACAGAATAGAATCTAGCTTAAAAAAGTGCATAGAGCTGCTTGTTTATTTATTGTTTGTTGATTTTCAAATATAAAACTTGTTGAAATGTTGTGTGCATCTGTTCTTTTTGAACACAGAAAACCGTGATAATATTGATAACCGTGATAATTTGGGTCACTATAATCGTGATGCGAAATTTCCATACCGTTTCATCCCTAACTAAAACTAATACCTGATGTCTCTATGAAATTTAGAGACATTAGTAACTAATTTATGAGGATACTGGTCAAAACGGACAGTGGTATAATTGTAATTGCAGACGATACGACGGTGGTAGGTCTCATCACTGACAATGATGAAACGGCCTACAGAGAGGAGGTGCACACTCTGACACGGTGGTGTCAGGAGCACAACCTCTCCCTCAACGTCAGCAAGACCAAGGAGCTGGTGGTCGACTTCAGGAGGAATGAGAGAGAACACCGCCCCATCACCATCGATGGAGCACCGGTGGAGAGAGTCAGCAGCTTCAAGTTCATCAGCGCCTTTTCTTCCTGCGACGGCTGAGGAGGTTTGGAATGAACCGCCACATCCTCACGCTTTTACAGCAGCACCATAGAGAGTCTGCTGACTGGCTGCATCACCACCTGGTACGGCAACAGTACCGCCCGCAGCCGCAAAGCCCTGCAAAGGGTAGTGCGCACGGCCAGCTGCATCATCGGAGGTGAGCTTCCCTCCCTCCAGGACATTTACGCCAGGCGGTGTGTGAAGAGAGCTCAGAGGATCATCAGAAACTCTAGCCACCCGAACCATGGGCTGCTCTCACTGCTGCCATCAGGCAGACGGTACCGCAGCATCAGAACACGCACCAGCCGACTCCAGAACAGCTTCTTCCCACAAGCAATTAGACTCCTTAACTCCTGATCCATCAGGATCATAACACACACTGGACAGAATATCACTCAGCACAACCCACTGTAGATACACACACACTATATACACATTTATTTATCATACAGCATCTATTGCACTTTGGATTTCAATTTGTGAATAATATTGTAGACTATACATTGTATATTATTATTATTATAGCGTAATGTATATTGTTTAGTGTATGTTTAGTGTATATTGTTTTAAGTATATGTATATTGTAAGTATGTGTATATTGTTTAAATCTGTGAGAACTACACTCACATTGTGTAAATTATTTATTGTTTATTGTAGTGTATACTGTGCTGTGAGTAATTGTGGGCGCATCAGATGTGTAATCTGATGTTGCTTTAAATGTTGTACATGTCATGTCGTGACTACTATGTTGCTCGGAACTGCACCTAAGAATTTCACCTACTGTTGCACTTGTGCATATAGCTGTGTGACAATAAAGTGATTTGATTTGATTGATTTGATGTTATTATTCGTTCAAGTGCGAAAGAAAACTCAATTCTGGCACGCTGTCTGTGCATACAATACTAGCGCAGGTCTTTTGCATTGTGTGTGTGTCAGGACATTCACAGACAGCGCGTTCTCTTTTGTCTTGTCACGCTTGTATGGTTTAAAAAGCATTTGCATGACTAAGAGCGTGATCATATAATGTAACGCTAGCCAAAGGATGACAAAAAAAAAACTGATGCTCTGTTAAAAATGTATCATATGCGTTAACGTTGACACTACTAATTAACGTATTTAAATGCCTAGTCAGAGGACTGGTTCAGATGATAGAAAGGCAACAGTAACTCAAATAACCATTCGCTATAACCGAGGTCTGCAGAAGAGCATCTCTGAACGCACATCACGTCCAACCTTGAAGCAGACGAGCGACAGCAGCAGAAGACACACCCGTGACACTCCTGTCAGATAAGAACAGCAAACTGAGGCTACAATTCACACGGGCTCAACAAAACTGGACAATAGAAAACATGGAAATGGAGTCTTGATGGTCGGGTCAGAATTTGTCTTAAGCAACATGAACGCATGGATTCATCCTGCCTTGTATCAACATTTCAGGCTGCCGGTGGTATAATGATATTTTCTTGCCACACTTTGGACCTCTTAGTACCAATTGAGCATTGTTTAAACTCCACAGCCAACCCTGAGTATTGTTGCTGACCACATATATGACCACAGTGTATTATCTTCTGATGGTTACTTCAGGATAGCACGATAGCAGGATAGCACGCATGTCACAAAGCTCAAATCATCTCAAACTGGTTTCTTGAACATGACAGTGAGTTCACTAAACTCAAATGGCCACACAGTCACCAGATCTCAATCCAATTGAGCAGCTTTGGGATGTGCTGGAACGGGAGATTCACATCATGGATGAGCAGCCGACAAATCTGCAGCAACTGTGTTATGATTTCATGATAATATGGACCAAAACCTCAGAGGAATATTTCCAGCACCTTGTGGAATCTCTGCCACAAAGAATTAAAGCAGTTCTGAAGGGCAAAAGGGACAGTAAAGACATTTATAATGTTAATAATTGCTGTTCTCTTGAACTTTATATTTATCAATGGATCCCAAAAAAAGCAGCAAAACTGTTTTCAGCATTGATGATAATCAGAAATGTTTTTTGAGCATCAAATCATCATATTAGAATGATTTCTGAAGGATCATGTGACACTGAAGACTGGAGTAGTGATGCTGAAAATACAGCTTTGATCACAGGAATAAACTACATTTTAAAATATATTACAATAAAAAAAAAATGCAAATGTACTGCTTGAAACGTGCTTGGATATCTTTTAAATAAATGTTATTTGGTTTTGATATCTATTGCAATTATATACTTTTTGGGGACACTGTGAAATGAAAATATTCAAATCAAAGTCACAAGAAATGTGTAACTATTTGGATGTAGGCTGATGATTGCTTAAATATTATATAGTACGATAGTGTTATAATAACTTTATAACCAAAGATCTTTTTTCAGGAGCACTTAAAACCTCTATGCATAATGCATTATAAAGTATTCATAATGTACAATATAATATTTGCAGATTCCTTTTTACATCTGAAATTGGTTGTTTGTCATGTTTTTGAATGCATTATACTTCCTAAAAGTGTGTTCGATTAATAGATAAGTATTATAATGTATTATAACTGTGGTTACAATTATTCATGAGACCATACAATGCATTATATAGAGCATAATGCAATTAGTGCATTAAATATACTTTTATAATGCAATATACATAAAGTGTTACCGAACTTTCAGACTGATCTGTTTTCAATTTTCCTAAATAAATGAACTGATATATAACTGTGAGTTAACCTCAAGCCAAAAAAATGAAACTATTCTCTCATTTGCTGTATGTAATAGTTTTTCCAGCCTCTCTGACAGGAAAGAGGCCAATTATAAAGAGGCATATGTTACACTCGCACAAAAAGGTCTTAAGACACACAGTCAAAAAGCGTGTCTGCTCTGCGCTCACTACAATTACAGCAGTCAGTAAGAATGACCTTATTTGTTCCTACTGCCTATTTCAGCTGCACTGGCCAACTGAACACAGCTGTTGCCAAAGGCTTTCCAATGCCTCAGCAAGCACTGCGATCATTCAGCTTTCCACAGGGAAGCTTTCCTAATGCTAGGGGAGAGAGAGACAGAGACAAATAGTTTCAGAGATAAAGAAGGGGAAAGGGAGGAAAACTACGAAAGGGATTTTATTAATGGGCACATTGTAAAAAGTGAATGCGCTATGTATATTTTAAAAACTATTTTACATCTAATGTATAAGATAAGCGGTAACACTTTACAATAAGGTTCATTAGTTAACTACATTAGTTAACATGAACTAATGCACTTATAAAGCATTTATTTATCTTTGTTAATGTTAATTTCAACATTTACTAATGCATTATTAAAATCTTGTTAACATTAGTTAATGCACTGTGAACTTACATGAACAAACCATGAACAGTTGTATTTTTATTAACTAACGTTAATAAAGATTAACTGATGCTGAACGGAGGTGTTGTTTATGGTTAGTTCATGTTAACTAATGCATTAACTAATGTTAACTAATACAACCTTATTGTAAAGTGTTACCAGATAAGCTTTCTAGTAACTTTATCTATCTTAACAATGTTTAAATATTTTTACAGGAAAACAAGACAAAAATATTGATTAATATATTTTTTTGCAGTGTACTGTATGTGTAATTTATAGTTGAAGGAGCTATTTCTACGTGATTAAATCTTTAAAATCATTTTCATTGCAATGTTGGTTGGGTTCAGACATATATATATATATATCAACTATAACTTATTTGACTTGAATATAACCAGTTCATTTTTATATTACATTAATGTTTTTATTTTAATTCATTTTTATTTCCAGTTGCCACTGGGTGTGATTTAATTCAGAAAATATGTTTTCTCAAGTAATATGGGAGCATTCTAGCCAGAGCCAAGTATATAATGAAAAGAAGACAGCAAACTCCCCTGTGGGGATTTGTGGGCTTTAACAGTTTGCTACAATTCACACTGTATACAAAACAAAATGGCTGAAATTAGCCTAAATGTTTTTATGCCTACCTATGTTCTCAAGAACTCCTACTGTATATTTTGAAAAAGACAAATCGCTTCAGTTTTCCCACAAAAAGGAACCGCTAAACACACTGAGAAAATGTTGATCAGGTAGCATAGAAGGGACTGAAGTGGCTATACACTGTAAACCCTATAACGCTCCAAGATAATTAATTGGTTTGAGTACACTCTAAAAAAAAAGGTTCTATATGGCACCAAAAATGGTTCTTGGCTCGTAATCATAGGGGAACCTTTTTAAGTGATATATAGCACCAATTTTGATGCTTCAGTGGTTCTTCAGCGGTTCTTCACAGGTTCTTCACCGGTTCTTTGACTAAGGTGCTATATAGCACCGCTAACTAAGGTGCTATATAGCACCGCTACCATACACAGAACATGCTAAGATATGGTGCTATATAGCACCAAAAATGGTTCCCCTATGATTACGACGAAGAACCATTTTTGGTGCCATATAGAACCTTTTTTTTTTAGAGTGTAGGGTAAACTTAAATTAAGCAAATTAGTTCAATCAAATGAACTTTGAGTATTTAGAACTTTCTTTTGCTAAACTGACACATTTTAAGTAATCTGAATTGTTTCATTGCTTTGAGTTTTGTGAACTTGTTTCTTTTAATTTAGACCAACTGAAACTGGGCTGGGATTTCTATTTCCCAGCATGCTTTCGTGACACTCGAAAGGGAGAGTAAATTGTATGAGTACAAAAAAAATTGAAACTTTTAAACTTTTAATGTCTTAACATACATTTTTTTATGTAACTGATTCCCTCAAAAATTTTTGCTAACTTATTCGGGTTATACAGTGTAAAAGTGTACATACCCCTGTTAAAATTGCAGTTGAGATGAGAATAATCAATCGAAGATAAATCATGTCAGATCTTTTTCCACCTTTAATGCGATATTCAAAACCAACAAAGGTCAAGTAACATACAAATAAACAGATTATGGGACGAATTATGATGTGGTTGTGCCCTGTGCACGGGCATGTGTAAAGACCCCCCCTCGTTCAGCAGGGATTTGTGTGTGTGTGTGGAGGGGAGCGGGGGTGTGGCTGGTGGTTGCGGCACTCTGATTTCACACTTTGGCGGGGTGGGTAGTTGGCGGGAGGGGGTGTTTGGGGTGCGGTGCTCTGATTCTAGTTCAGCTTGGGGGTTAGGTGTGCCAATAGGGCCCACCCGCAGACACCCCCCTCCTCCCTCTGCCTGTGCCCTTGGCATGTGCCTGGAAGGCCCATGCGTTAATCCGTCAAAAAACTGCAATTTTAGCAGGGGTGTGTAGACTTTTTTATAGCCACTGTATATCATGGAAGGATTTTTTGCCTCAAAACCTACAGCATACAGCATGTCCAAACCCCTCCCCAGTCAACCCAAGCCATTTACAAAAACTAAGCTGCAAAAATGTTTGCTGCTTCTCTCCTAAACTTTAGTGCAGATGTCAAGATTTTGAGTGAAAATAAATTGAATTCTCTTCCTCACAGAAAGTGATTGCATGACTCCAGAGCACTTCTTGAGTGCTCACAATTTTGAGTTGAGTTGTATGTGCTACTTTTAAAATACTTTTATGATGATTTGCCTCCAACTAGAGATGCACCTGTCAACCGTCCATCGTTCAGAACCGGATCAGTTTTAATCCAAACAAATAATCGGCAACCGGACGTTTTTTGTTTTGTTTTATTCCGGCAGATCTCTGTTTCTGGACATGTACACAAACTGCATTACAATCGTTTTACCAAAATGTAATTTGTGTGGAAATATTAGTTTGTAAACAGGACGTTGATACAGGCCAGAGACGGGACACGCTGAAGACAGACACAAAGAGGAGAGGAGAGCACAGAAAATAGCCTACTGTATCAGGCACAGCAAGTTCACTGTTCACAATGCTCAAAATATTCTAAGAAAAATATAAATATTGAATTGAGGGTGAGGATTTATATGATTGTATTGCTGAAGGGAACTGGCTGTCTTCAGAAAAGTTTTATTAAAGTAGTGTTTATTAGAGATCGACCAATAGTGAATTTTACAGATAGCGATAACTAAGTTGGACCATACTTGCCGATAACCAATAAATCATAAGTGACCAGCTGAATATAAACTAATGCAAATAGATGTTAACAATCGTGACATTAAACATTTGGGTCAGATTTGCGTGTATTGTTTTTTTCTCACATTGTCACATCCCTAGCTCCCTAACACCATTTCATCTGCATGGAAAAGAGCACCCAGTACAGTTATCCAACATTCATCCATTTGTGATCCATGGAACAAAAAGTCATACGGATACGGGTCAAACAGAATGTAATTTTCCCCTTTAAATGTACAGCAGCAAAATCTCTAAGGGTCAAAGAGAGGGTGGAAATGGTCTTAATTTTGACTAACACTACAAGTAAAGACGGGTACTGTAAGTCGCTTTGGATAAAAGCATCTGCCAAAAATGCATAAATGTAAAGAACTCTGTCTTGACTAACCTTATAAGAGACTGATAACATTGTTTACAGATATTCAAACTTTCCCACTCAATTGATTATAGGTTATTAAATACAGTATTTTTTTTGTTCCAGTTTCCCGCTCTTCATTTGTTACCATGGATTTGAACGAACAGCTGTCACCTGTTCGTCATTGAGTTCACTCATCCGGTGTATTTAAGTTCCTCATTTCATTCAGTTTGTTTGTGTGCCTTTCTACTTGTAGATTACTTTGTTTTAATCATCACCTGGACTAAACGTGACATCCATCTGGTAGGTCTCTAGATATAGCGCATCCAGCAACACCATTACACCCCTGCCATTTCAACAGGAACCAACAGTGTCACAGGTAAATTGACTTAATATTTGAAAGTTTTTTCTTTTTATTAATATCCAGTCCAATATTAGGCTGGTGAAGCCTAAACTAATATTGGTTCTCCTGTAATTACAAGTGGACTTCAGGGGAAAGATAACATGCTGCAAACATGTTGAATATGGCCATTTTAAAGTAAGATAAAGCCGTTCCAGACATTAGAAACGAAACAGCTGCAAGCGTGCAATTCAGCTGCCGACATCTAATTGACTAAGACCAGACAACTGTCTCGCAACCTTGGCAGAAGAAGCCATGCACTGTCTCACAAACACGTACACGCTTTCACACACAAAGATCAATTCATGAACGACACTTTGGGTTAACCCACATCCCAGGAAGGCTTGCCTGAATGCTTCGGGTTCGACCCGACCCGATGGCACTGTGACATCACAACCGCAGCTAGAAAACAAACACTATTGTTCATGTCTGAATTCCTTCCAGGCACATTGTTTACAAGTTAAAAGCAGTAGCCACAATCACAGGCCAAAAAGAATATCTAAATAAACAGAAAATCTCCATTTTCCATTATGTAAATCATTCTGATGAACAGTTGCTGTCTCAATACAAAGAAAAAAAACACACTCATGATCGGTTTCCTTCAAAAGATCTGAGCTTGTCAAAATGCCATCAGTAAAAATCCTGATGAGAATATAATGTGTCAATTGATCAATTAACCCGCTAACCCACCCACATCAATTCCCTGTGCCTGTGTCACTTATTTTTGTATAGACGGCATTCAGTTCTGCCTCAGTGGTCGGTGGAAACACTAACGGCAGATTGTTGTTCTACAAAAGCCGACATCCATTCCAGTAAGTGTTAAATGAATGCATTAGGAACCTGCTTCAGAACATGTAGCCTGTGTCGAGGAGAGGCTCTCTGCATATAGGGGCTGCAAACTCAGCGATAAATATTCTCCGGCAGAGACTGTCTGGCCTGACGCTGCGAAAGCAATAAAATGCTCTTCACAATCCGCAATAAAATTCAAACAGCATGGCCCGGCACAAATATCATCCTCCTAGCTCATTTGTGAGTCGGTGCCAAGTTTGTTTTCCACCAGACTTCTGCCAGTAAGACGGCTGCATTCGCTTCAGTCTGAGCAAAGAATTATGGGATTTTTATGTTCATAGCAGTTGCTCAAATTTAGCGTACTAACTAAAACTGTGTGCTACAGCTGGCACATTTTACATTCAAACAAAACAAAATGCTAAACAAATGGAACAGCTGAATTACATAATTGTAGTAAGCCTCTCCATTTAGCAAAATAAATATAAAAACCCATTATCATTAAAGCCTATCAAATTATGGTTACCAGAGAGAGCCTCAATTACTAATAATGCTGGCCTAACACTGACAATAAAAAAAACATGAATATGGAACTTCCTTTTGTTCTCTTTCAAAGCACTTAACTGCCGTAAAAATGAGCAGCGCTAGTGGAGTGAATGGCCCAGGACGCTGAAACATCACTTGTTTTTTCACAAGAGCTCATTAAACAGCAATACATATACATACTCAACCACGACATTTCCCTAATTGTGCCTCAGATTGGTGGTCTGGATGTGAGTGATCGCTGCTTATTGTCAGAATGTCTTTTGCTATAGAACTGGGGTTTAACACTTTAACAGCCAATAATGTTGTACTGTAAGTCTGGCCTGTAATAATATCAAACTGTAATATCTGTACTGCATAAATTAGAAATTAAATATACATTAATCCTTATTAAAGCTACCATTTTCTCTGGTACCTTTGTTCTTTGATTAACATTAATGACAGAATCACAGCGACTGCTTTATTAGGCTGCTGTCACTTTAAGATCTCCCGCTGCTGAACATAACGCGCATCTCATTAACTCCTAAAGTTCATTTAAGACATTATTTAACTCATTTAAGACTGCTCTTTTGAGAATACTTGACAAAACTGACATTTTGCCATAATTCTGTGTGCTATTGTTTGTTGAGAACTCGATTCTGGACATTCACAGACAGCGTGTTCTCTTTCGTCTTGTCGTGCTTGTATGGTTTAAAAGCATGTGCATGAATAAGAGCAACGGATGCTACATTAATTGCGTTAAATATTTTTAACGTGTTAAACTAAAACATTTATCACATTCGCTAACACGCTAATTTTGACAGCACTAATCATTTCATAGGTGAAACTGTTGTTCCATATCGACTTTGATACATTTTCATGTTTGAGGGCAATTGCTATGCAAGTTGAAATTCAAGCTGAAAAATTAAAACAAAAACGGAATATTGCAAAAATAACAAATAAAGCACCATTTCCATCAGGGGAAAAACATAATATCTAATAATAATAATCAATCAAAAGTGACTGATTATTCTTTGCATTTTGCATCCAAAATGTATTAATCATTCTTTTTTTTTTTTTAATTAGTCATAGCTGCAGCCCTACTAACACTGATCTAGAGTGAAGTCTATCTTTTCGGCATTAAGATTGTAGCAATGATTAACCAACCATGATAACGTTTGCACTTTATTTTATAGCACATGTACTTACATGTACTTACCTAATTAAATATTTGGTAATTTAAGGTAGGGGTAGGTTCACGGTTAGTACCCAGTTATTGTAATTACTGTGAGTACATAGTATGAACATGGGGAACAGGACTGTAAAATAAAATGCTAACATGATCACTAATACTGTCCTCTGTTGACCTGGATAAGTTGACAAAACTTAAAAAGTTACGAAATTTAAAGTTTAAGTAAGCAGAACTTGCAGATTTTTTTTTATTTTGTAATCATACATATGAATTTCTCTGAACTTGAAATATTTGAGTAAGCTAATTCATACATTTAACAAAAATATCATGTAATCTCACATTTTTAGTAGTGGAAATTTGACTAGCTAATTCAATAAATGCCACCTTGCTAATTGGTTACACAATGCTTTGGTAGCATTAGCATAGCACTTGCTAATGAGGACAGTAATATAATACATTTAACATATACCTGTTCTTAAAGGGGTCATGAACTGTCTTTTTAAAAAATGTTATACTGTTGTCTGAGGTCAATTTATGACGTTTGCGTGGTTTTTACATTCAAAAACATCATAATGAATAAGTTATTGGCTATTTTCTGCCTTGGTTAGGCTCTCTGAAAAACGGTCGGTTTTGATGGGCGTGCCGCACTGAAGACTTGGAAGCAGAGCCATAGAAAAAGAGAGTTGCAACACTCTTTGATCTCGCCGCCACGTTGTCACGTGGTTCATGGAGCTCTCAATAGTTCCAAACAACTCCGCACTGTCAATCTGTTTGAATAGGATTAAGCAGGTTTCTCTATATTTGCTGCAATTTTTGGTAAATATTAACACAATATGTGCATCGACTTCAACTAGACTTTACAGTAGCATTTTATTCTGGAGAGAGATAAAGAAGAGATAACATTAATGTTTTTTTTTTTGAGTGATCTGGTTATTTTATTTGGGTCATGTGAGCCTATCATGGGCATTTCTGTTGAAAATAATGACCAGTCATTTGTTTAATTTACCAGGAATGAGAATCCATATCGATTGAAACAAGTTTTAGTCTCAAAATGCTGAATGAATTTTAGTGCAAGTTTACGTTTAACACGAATCTTCCCATTATCTACAAATCCTCTCATCATAACAAACAAAGCACAGAGACGATTTAAATAAAGATTTATTGTGTAGTTTAGTCAGAGGAATTTGTTTTTCATGAGACTTTGTGATTTTCCCTACAATTAGCCTATATATTTAACACTTCAGTACAAATAAAGTAACAAAAATAGACATTTTAATGTTATAATAGTGATTTGATGATCAATCAAAATTCATTCAAAAAAAGAGAGGAAAAAATGGCTAATGAGCCAATAAGTGTTCCTCTTCCGCCATTTACTGGTTAGCTGTAATTTATTTTATAATTGAAACGTTGTTAACGTCCGAATGTTATTTTATGATACTTGATACACAACAGGTGAATATAAATTAATGATTCTAGCACATACAGAATTTAACCCAAGACATAAGTTTTAAATAGTGTTTAAAAAAACAGGGCAACCAATTTAATTCAACTCTTTTTATCCAGGCGCTATTCATTTTCATTATTCATAGGGGTTATACGCTATTCCTTGAATTGGCTTTTTTTAGACAGAAGTCTCAACAGAAGTCAGAAGTCTCTTTTTTAGACTGTTGAAATATGACAGATAGCATCTGGATATAGTAGCTGTTGCAGTGCTGCTCACGTTAACTAACTAACACTTCTATTAATATTCCTGAGAGGTCAACTAATGCCATAAAATCTCAAAATATGCAGTAATTTCGTCAATTTGCCAGCGAGTGTGCTTGAGATACACTGAAATGAATGGGGTTCAATGCTGGAACTATTGGTTGTTTGGAACTATTCAGTCCTTCCAGAAAAATGCTGCTTTTTTTGTGATTGTTGTGGGCAAAAATCCTTGATTATGCGGCATGTTTTCTTAAAAAATGCGATGGAAAATGCAGAATATTTATGCAATTTTATGCAATAAAATTGTGGGAACACGCAAAAACTGCGGTTCTAATCTTGTTTTATTGAGGACCTTAATAAACACATTGCTCAAATTTACAAAACTTTGAGTCAAACAAGTTCTGTAGCTTTACAAAAGGAATATGCTACAAACTTCTACAGACATTTGAGTGCTTCCAATGCACAAAGTGCAATCTCTCTTAAAGGGTTAGTTCACCCAAAAATGAAAATTCTGTCATTAATGACGTCCCCTCATGTCGTTGGACACCCGTAAGACCTCAGTTCATCTTCGGAACACAAATGAAATATTTTAGTGTAAATCCGATGGCTCAGAAAGGCCTCCATTGGCACAATGCACTGTGCACTCTCAAGACCCATAAAAGGCCCTAAAGACGTCGCTACAAAGTCCATCTCACTACAGTGGCTCTACAATAACTTTATGAAGCGACGAGAAAACCTAAATAACGACTTATATAGTGATGACCGATTTAAAAAAACAGCATCATGAAGCTTCGAAGCGTTATGAATCAGCGAGTCGATTCATGATTCGGATCGCGTGTCAAACTGCTGAAATACGTGACTGAATCGACTGATTCAGAACGCTTCGAAGCTTCGTGTTCTGTTATTTTTGTTGGCAAATGGGAGTTTGCGTGCTTCATCATGGTTTCACCGATATCTATGGTTTCACCACGGGGTTCGCAGCTTTTCGATGACGTTCACGTCGGGTAATTACGTCACTTCAAAACTTTCCCATGGCAATAGGGGGAAATGCAGCTCTTGTGTAAAGTAAACAAAATATTTTCAACTTTCTGCTAATATATATGATTTTTTTGCAACGAAAATGCGGGGAATCATGCTAGCCCCGCATATTTTGCATGCGGAATTAGGCAATTTAGGCGGCGAAAGTGCGGCGTATTTCAAAAAATGCTGCCCCCGCATAAATATGCGGACTTTGGCTGATTATGCATTAAATCATGCGATTGCATAATCACGTTTTTCTGGAGGGACTGACTATTGGTCGCTCCATGACATGCTTTACTTCCGCATTCCTCAGTTCCTATGGATTTTTCAACAGCTCTGCTTGGAAGTAAATGCCCACGGCTAGGATTGGATAAGATTTGCATATTTAATGAGCTTCAGCTCCACTCAGTACATGTGGAAATTGTTTTGAAAGCGTCTGGGGATACGCTCACAGGACTTGCGAAATGTCTTTATCAAACAAACACAATGATTCACCTCTCACCCACCCGCGATTGACTTGAATGTTATTTCTGTATTACTTGGTCGGCCCGATCATCAGTGAATATAACCGCGAACCGTACACACACACACACACACACGCGCGTGCGCAAGAAAGGAACATTATTTCACTATAGCCCGTCGGCAGACCAGTGATAGCCCGTCTGAAAAACACATAGCCCCGGGACTTTGGGCTTTGCGAGCTGGCGTTACAAGTCCGAGTCTGATCACGAATTAACCAATAACACCTTCTCCAGCCTGTGACAGCGTGCTAAGGTATGTAATCAATAGATATCCAACGATCTGTAACAATGCAATACTAACACATATAAAAAAACATGTTTTACTCACATAAGTGTGTTGCACCGTTCCTGTCGGATCCAATATAGAAGGCACAGCATTGTGTTTTAATCTCAATATGACTGCAAATTCAGTCTCAACCTCTATCTTGTTTACAATCAATTCTGCGGTGAAATGAAGCGAACAAACGCACAATGTCTTACGCACGTGAGCTGGAACCGGCATCATTTAGCTCCACGAGGCGGTGGGCGGGCTTGAGGCGGTGCTTCTGCATCCTATTACGTCAGTGGTCGACATATTCTGAGATCTCTTGTTTTCTGGGCCTGGTGTCTATAAAAGCTTTTCTTTGACTAACAAGGACGTTTTCAGCTCTGAAATGTACAAGATATTCTTATATCACGATTAACTTTTATATACCAAAGGCTCAAGGGAAAGTTGATTTCTCAATTCATCCCCCCTTTAAACTAAGTTCATGCTCCACTCGTCACCATGATGGAAACCCTACAAAAAAACAACTACATGACAAAAACTCTTCTAAATTAGCATAACAAAACATTAAAGGCGCACTATGTAGTTTTTCATCTCTAGAGGTCATCTATTTAAAAAAAAAAAAGGCGTAGATTGATGACGCCAAGATTGAGTGTGGATTCCGCTGAAGCGATAGTTAATGAGAGACAAGCACGACACATGGCTCGGCAGCAGCAGCTTTTATTTTAAGTGCTGTTTTATCATATTAGATACATTTGAGTGTACTAACTTTACTCTGTGCGTTTGCTCCGCTGCTGCTGCTATGAGACACTTAGCAGTAAGCTAAAACACCGCAGTGAGCTAGATATAAACGCTGGATGGCTTGTGTTGCTAAATGGCATGCAATTAACTTGAAAACATATTGTATGACGGAGAAAATGTTGTATTACTGTACAATAGTTTCCTGTCTATAAATGTCTCCAAACAGTTGTTCCCTCGTCTAATAAAACATATAATATATTAAAGTGTCTTTGGTGTTGTCCTATTTGGTTTGGTCTGTGCCCTGTGCCCCGCTTATTTCTCTGGATTTAAACATTCTTGGAAACATTTGGGATAATGTAAGTACACAAGTCAACCAAATACATAACATTGTTCTAGTGGTTTTTGGATATTTTAATTGTGCATTTAAACACTACTAAATCTCCCACTTAACGGTAATCTTGCACAAAAAATATAATATAACACTTAATTTTGGCATTTCCTGTTTACTGATTAAAATTTAAGTTAGTCTAAATTAAAAGAAACAAGTTCATAGAACTCACAACAATGAAATAATTCAGATTTCTTAATGTGTCCGTTCTGCTTGTCCATTTAAACAACCTACTTTGCTTGGGAACTCAGAGAAAATTACACAACATTTATTTTTACTCCAGCACTTAAAATCTGTAAAGGCCTAAAGTTCATCTAAGTTCAGCCATGCAGGGAGATGGTATGTGTTTCACTGACATTAAAAGCAACCTTACTACCTTCATCTGTCAAAACACCTTTCACCATAATAAGGCAGCCATCATTTCCTCTCTTGAGCACACAAGTGTGAAATCGCTTGTCAAAACCGCAGTGTGTAGTTGTAAAAAACCCAGCTATTTAAAGTGTAAACGTACTGCACAGGCTTCTGAAATACACGCAAACAAGAAACTGAAATGATGTCAATGATTTTACAGTTAAGTTCTTTATTTATTTTCAATATGCCTAGCATTTAATCCATCAATGTTTGAGTACCACCTGCATCAACCAATGATTTGTTAACACTTTGCATGCTCTGTGCGTGTTAGATGTAGCTCTAAACCCGAGCGGCTTGCGTTCTTACCGTGATTGTCGTTTTCAGTGCTGCCCATGCGGGCCATCTCTGCAGGGTGGGCCTGTTTGGCAGCACGTCCCTTTGACATGCCTGAGGAAGGCTTCACCACCCGGGCACCGCTGGAGGTGTCCATGCCTGTTTAGGACACAAATAGATCAGGCCAAAGGAAAACGCATTATCTGCATGCAAACAAAATAAACACAAAGATGTTTTCACTGTATTTGAAAGTATTTAAATTGGGGATTACAAACACCTGCTGAGACCGTACAGCACACACACACACACACACACACACACACAGAATGGCATAAATTGCACATTCACACACATCTAATTTTCGAAGCCTGATTGCATGGGGGAAAATTACAATTACAGTCTTTCAGCACAGTTGTCTTCCCATGCCCGAGAAACTTCATGAATGAATGATTATTTCTTTCTATCTATCTATCTATCTATCTATCTATCTATCTATCTATCTATCTATCTATCTATCTATCTATCTATCTATCTATCTATCTATCTATCTATCTATCTATCTATCTATCTATCTATCTATCTATCTATCTATCTATCTATCTATCTATCTATCTATCTATCTATCTATCTATCCGTCCATCCATCTATGTATTCATCATCTATCTGTCCATCCATCTGTCTATCTACCTACCTGTCTGTCTATCCATCCACCCATCCATCCATCTATCTATCTATTCATCCAACTACCTGTCCATCCATCTGTCTATCTACCTACCTGTTTGTCTATCTATCTATCTATCTATCTATCTATCTATCTATCTATCTATCTATCTATCTATCTATCTATCTATCTATCTATCTATCTATCTATCTATCTATCTATCTATCTATCTATCTATCCGTCCATCCATCTATGTATTCATCATCTATCTGTCCATCCATCTGTCTATCTACCTACCTGTCTGTTTATCCATCCACCCATCCATCCATCTATCTATCTATTCATCCAACTACCTGTCCATCCATCTGTCTATCTACCTACCTGTTTGTCTATCCATCCACCCAGAGCCCGCCCAAGGCATAAGCGCCCATAAGCGGCTGCCCTTTGCCACCAGGGGGTCCCCAAGAGCACATGAAATGACTTTTTGCAGTATGTTATTTCATGATGATTGAAATCGCGAAATGGCCTTAAACAATTACTAAATAAACTGCAAAATGTTAAGTTTTCTAATATATGCACGGATTGATTCTGACAGCACTGCACGAGCTCGCGCGCCATCGGCCAGACACTATTCGCTTGTCAGCCAGGGTTCAAAGTCCAAGTGCGAGAAAACCAGCGCTTAAACATAACGTCAGTTGCCTGGTAACCTTTTTATGAATGGATGGATTTGAGAATGGGATATGGTTTAGTGCGAATATCTTGTCTGACGTGCTGCATGTTTTGTACGGAGTAGGCCTACAGCATAGCTTCCAGTTTCTCAATAAATGTTTTTCTGCAAACTGCTATATCATCCCCTTGGAATTATAAGTTGTGTAGCCTACATTTTAGAAGTTTTTATTTAGATAATTAAAAGGTTCTTTCTACACAGTCGAATGGAATGCAAAAAATAAATTTTTATTTCCGCCCAAATAAAAGCTCTGTTTAATGTTTGAAAGAAATCAACATTTCTTGTTTTTAAAAGAAGCCTCTTCTGCTCACAAAGGATGCATTTATTTGATCAAAAATACAGTAAAAAAGGTATTATTATTAGGTATATTATTACTGAAATATTATTATAATGTAAAACATCTGTTTTATATGTGAATAAAGTAAAAGTGTGATTTATTCCTGTGATCAAAGCTGAATTTATCATCATTACTCCAGTCTTCAGTGTCACATGATCCTTCAGAATTCATTCTGATATGAGGATTTGATGCTCAAGAAACATTTATGATTATTATCAGTGTTGAAAACAGTTGTGTACAATATTTTTAGGATTTTTTGAAAGCTTTCTATTTCAGAGAAATGCTGTTCTTTTGAACCTCCTATTCATCAAAGAATCCTGGGGAAAAGTGAGCATATTCAGCATAAGAGACTACTTACTTTCTTTTTTTTTTACAGTAAGGCTTTGAATATTAACACCTGACCACACCTGTGGGTTTGCTACTGTTACAATTAAAAACCGTTTAAGGGTAAGACCATTACAGCCAGACATGATGAAAGCAACACAGCTACAACAACTAAAATTGATACTGGGTGTGCGAATTATCAAGAATTGACAATAGTCAATCGTATTGGTGGCACCGAGGGGCCCCCAAATAAAATTCTGCTTAGGGCCCCATAAGGGCTTGGGCCGGCCCTGCATCCACCCATCCATCCACCCACCTGTCTGTCTATCTATTCATCCATCTATCTATCTGTTCATCCATCTATCTATCTGTCCATCCATCCGTCTATCTACCTACCTGTCTGTCTATCTATCCATCCACCCATCCATCCATCTATCTCTGTCCATCCATTCATCCATCCATCTGTCTATCTACCTACCTGTTTGTCTCTCCATCCACCTACCTACCTACCTACCTATTTATCCATCCATCCATCTATCTACCTGTCTGTCTATCCACCCATCCATCCATCATCCATCCATCCATCCGTCTATCTACCTACCTGTCTGTCTATCCACCCATTCATACATCATCCATCCATCCATTCGTCTATCTACCTACCTGTCTGTCTATCCATCCATCCACCCACCCATCCATCCATCCATCCATCCATCCGTCCGTCCGTCCGTCTATCTATCTATCTATCTATCTATCTATCTATCTATCTATCTATCTATCTATCTATCTATCTATCTATCTATCTATCTATCTATCTATCTATCTATCCGTCCGTCTATCTACCTACCTGTCTGTCTGTCTATCCATCCACCCATCCATCCAATCATTCACCCACTTCTATCTATCTATCTATCTATCTATCTATCTATCTATCTATCTATCTATCTATCTATCTATCTATCTATCTATCTATCTATCTATCTATCTATCTATCTATCTATCTATCTATCTATCTATCTATCTATCTATCTATCTATCTATCTATCTATCCGTCCGTCTATCTACCTACCTGTCTGTCTGTCTATCCATCCACCCATCCATCCAATCATTCACCCACTTCTATCTATCTATCTATCTATCTATCTATCTATCTATCTATCTATCTATCTATCTATCTATCTATCTATCTATCTATCTATCTATCTATCTATCTATCTATCTATCTATCTATCTATCTACCTGTCTGTCTAGCTATTCGCCCATCCATCTGTCCGTCTATCTACCTACCTACCTGTCTGTCTATCAATCTATCTATCCGTCCATCCATCCATCCATCCATCCACCTACCTACCTACCTACCTGTCTGTCTGTCTGTCTGTCTATCCACCTGTCTGTCCGTTTTTCCTGTTAACTACACATTTGATAATTACCTTTAAGAGCACACACACACACACACACACACACACACACACACACACACACATAAAACACACACATAAAACACACACATAAAACCAAATTAATTAAGTTCAATCTCTGGCTGAATGTATTTTTTTCACAGTCATCAATCCAGAAGGGAAATGGCCAGCTCATTGCAATGAATGAAGCCTGACAATGACTAATTAAAGTAAACAGCGCTGATTAGAATGTGATCATACTTTCTTATTAACTTAAATCAATGTCATTTCAGTTCTTCATTAGGTTTGGCCTAATGGGTCACTAATTTGTGTCTTTTTAAACTGCCATTAATTTAGTGTTCTATTATTTGCTGAACAGTGCCCGAGCATATGGCTGCATGATTTATCATGTGTCAAAAGAGATTTTATGAACATCGCAGATAAATATTTCAACTAATGCATGCCGTGGGAATGTTTCGCTGTCAGAGGCACTGATACATTTCCGGTGAGTGCTAACTGAGAGGTTTACTTTTGCAATTAAAGTGTGATCAATGACAAACTTCACTAAGATTAAAAGTAGAAATGCTACATGAACTGACACACACATACAGTATGTTTGAAAGACAAGAAATCAAGCTCTAGCTACTCTAACCATCACAGGATATGCGATAGGACGTGACAACCCTTCCCCATTCAAATGCCAACCAAAACAACAGGTACTGCACAGTTTCACTGTGCGACTAAACCACAAAGCGAGCCCGCATGCCGTATCACCATATCAAAGAATGGCCCTCGCATCACCTAACCCACATAGAAGAACGATGGATCTTCAAGTGCTGAAGATCATTAGACCAAATTATTTATGGCCCAGACTCAAGCTCATTTGTGAGCCAGAAGTTTATTCCAGAAAGGAAAAGAGCCATAAGGTAATAGGAAAAGCAGCTGGTAGGACTAAGGGCTATGGTATTTGGGGAATTTATCACACACTTTAGAAAGGCTGTGGATGGATGTGTGCCTACACAATCAGAGAAACACACATGGCTCATTCCTGCAGTGCCTATCAAACTATAACTTTTGAAGAATAAATTTGCTTAAGTTGTCATTTAATCAAGTATTTCTATAAATAAAAATCTTTCTGAAATGCCACGGTCAGGTTCAAGCGCTCCAATGTTATTAGATATTCACACAGTAAGCAGGCGAATTAAGAGTATACTTACATAACAGAATAGAAATAAAGAGCTGTTAGAGTTAATTATTGTTTATTGGGGACTGAGTTGACTAACATTATAATGTCAATTTTTTTTTTTATAATACTTTTGAAATATTAACACTATAAGCGTTTTCTGTCGTTTTAACTGGATGAGATGTTTTAGCAATACCAGCAATACCACAAAACATCACACAGTCCATTGCTAATATTTCATACATTTAAAAATAGATGTTTTGTTGTTTTCCCATGAAAAATGATGTCACTTTCTGGAGGATGATGTCATTAAGGAACTGGATTTGTTCATTTTAGTTGGTTTTGTTAAGGTTTTTAAGTGATGGACAGTGATATTATAACAACTAAAACACCTGCAAGATTATATATAATATAAAAATTATATATATATTTTTTTTTATTTTCACCCCATGTTATAAATAATCTTGTCTGAAAATGTAATATTTAACCCAATATGTGACCCTGGACCACAAAACCAGTCCTAAGTGTCACGGGTATATATGTGGCAATAGCCAACAATACATTGTATGGGGTCAAAATTATAGATTTTTCTTGTATGCCAAAAATCATTAGGATATTAAGTAAAGATCATGTTCCATGAAGATATTTAGTACATTTCCTACCGTAAATATATATAAAAATGTATTATTAGTAGTAATATGCGTTGCTAAGGACTTCATGTGGACAACTTTAAAGGCGATTTTCTCAATATTTACATTTTATTGCACCCTCAGATTTCAGATTTTCAAGTAGTTTTATCTCTGTCAAATAGACTCCTATCCTAACAAACCATACACCACTATCTTTCTATCAGCTTTCAAATTATGTATAAATCTCAATTTCAAAGAAAATTGAGACAGGTTTTGTGGTCCAGGGTCACATATAGCCTACTAGGACATGTAGGCCTACTACATAGTAAGCATGACCCACATAAGTCTTTCCAAGTGTTTAAACAGTGTGTGAGTGTTTATATTACACCTGGCAGTTCATACATAAACACCACAACACATTTATCTTGCATATTTCCTCCCCCCCAAAAGCTGTAACACCTTGTAACACATGAAGCCACGCTACTTTGCAAAGGAAAGGGGAGCTTATGTCTTTATTGGCAGTATTGACAGATAATCGACTTCTCGAAGACCACACCTACCTGGAAAGCCACCCAACACTCGCGGGTGAGCGGGTCACCCACGTGGGGTCAGGCTGTAGCCTTTACTCTCGCGTCGCGCCGCTTGACTTTACATGGCAAACACACCTGGCGCGCGGGGGGTCGCGGACAGACGGGCGTTACGGTCGGTAGCCACACTCACAGCACCCGCTGTGCGTATCCGCGGAGGGAGATGATGATGATGAAGAAGAAGAAGAAGGAGGAGGAAGAAAAAAAGAGCAAGCTGATGCAAATGCCCACAAGCCGAACACTTTCACCGTGTTTCCAGACTGCACTCGGCGCCCCTCTTCATTAATATGTAATCCACGAGCTCTCTCGTATGAAAATCCAACTCAAAAGCACGCGCACAAATACGCAGAAACGCCGCCAAAAATATGAAAATACAAGAAGCTTTCATAGGCAGTGAAGCAAAATGGCGACTTTAATACGAAGGAGGAGTAAAAAAAAAAAAAAAAAACCTCGCGCTGTTGCTAAAGGAGGCACGGGGATTTGTTTAGTGCAGTAATCGAGGGTAGAAGAAGTGAACGCGACGCAAAGAAAGCGGAGGGGAAGGCACGGCGTCGCGCAGTTTCCCCGCAGCCCATCTATTCCTGTCCTTACCTCGGGATTATGCCGTGTATTTGTTTGATAGGGATATTATCTCCGCGACCGTGTACAGTAACAGTATGGGTGCTGGGTCACGCGCGTATCCGCTGCTGCTGCTGCCTTTGACAGTTGTGACTACAGTCGGCAGGCAACTTGCAAACTCTCGCGTTATTATTTATGATCACTCATTTTGATATCAGGCCAATCATTTTGGTATTTCTGCATCATAAAGCCCCTGCCTGAATGGAAGCGTTTGATGCGGCTCGACGTCATGCCGCTCAGTTATGACGAAAAGGCTCTTCGGCTACAAAGTAGCTTTATAACGCGCACATTATTCGGTAATGCTCCAGATATTATGACGTAGCCTATGCGATTCCGAGTTTCGAGAAAAAATTACGTAGTTTTTAAGTCAATATGATGAGAATATCCATACCGTTATGACGCCGTCTACTTTGGATAAAATATTTGTATTTTACACACTCTAAAATGCTGGGTTAAAGACATCCCAAGTTGGGTTGAAAATGGACAAGCGATTGGGTTATTTTACCCCAGCATTTGGGTTAAATGTTTGCCCAACGTGCTGGGCAGTTTTATTTAACCCAATTATTGTTTACAATTACTATATGGCTGGCTTACAATGAACACAAAATAGGTTGGAAATTAAAAATCAGACACATAATTACTAGAGGCAGCAATAATAATCAAAAAGTTTTACGCAAAAGTTACGCAATTTAATAAATGTTTATTGTTTAAATATTATTCATTAAACGTACACTCTAAAAAAAAAGGTTCTATATGGCACCAAAAATGGTTCTTCGTCGTAATCATAGAGGAACCACTTTTGGTGCTATATAGCACCATATCTTAACATGTTCTGTATATGGTAGCGGTGCACCTTAGTCAAAGAACCGGTGAAGAACCTGTGAAGAACCACTGAAGAACCACTGAAGCATCAAAATTGGTGCTATATAGCACTTAAAAAGGTGCCCCTATGATTACGAGCCAAGAACCATTTTTGGTGCCATATAGAACCTTTTTTTTTTGAGTGTATTAATAATGTGATTGTATTACACATATGAATAAATGTTCACTTCTATCATACTTTGGGTTAATTTTAACAATAGTTGAGTTAAATAAAACTACCCAGCAGGTTGGGCAAACATTTAGCCCAATCGCTGGGTTAAAACAACCCATTCACTGGGTTAAAGCAACCCAATTGCTGGGTTTGTCCATTTCCAACCCAACTTGGGTTGTTTTTAACCCAGCATTTTTTTAGTGTAGGCTACTTTGGTTTCTTACGGATAGTGTTAAAATGTATTTTCTTAACCAGTAATTATATGGATTTTTGTCTATAATACAAAAGTCTAAATAATCTTAGAATGTTCTTTGCATCTCTAAAAATATTACGTTATTGTTCGTGTCTGTACTTGTCCAAATTAAGCATATATAATTTTTAGTCTACGCAGTAATTAAATGGAACTTTTGAATATTTGTAATATTTTAATTCTGTTTATCAACTAGTAATAAAATACGTTTCTGTTTATATAGGAATTATATAAAATTATTCATATTTATATTGTCCAAATAATTAGCACCTGAGGTCTCGCTTTCCACACCCACGTCACGGGGCTCTTTAAAATGGCTTAATAGAGACTTTGACCCATTTTTCTTCTCTTCACACTATGACGTAATGTAACGAACCCACCATTATTGCGTCCACCAGGAGGGGGAGGCAAATGACTGCTTTTCTGAGGCTGTTGTTGAGACTCCCAAATGTGGAAAGGGTGATACGAATTCTTATACACTTTAAAAAAGGTTCTATATGGCACCAAAAATAGTTCTTCGTCGTAATCATAGAGGAACCACTTTTGGTGCTTTATAGCACCATATCTTAACATGTTCTGTATATGGTAGTGGTACTATATAGCACCTTAGTCAAAGAACCAGTGAAGAACCTCTGAAGAACCGCTGAAGAACCACTGAAGCACCAAAATTGGTGCTATATAGCACTAAAAAAGGTTCCCCTAGGATTACGCGCCAAGAACCATTTTTGGTGCCATATAGAACCTTTTTTTTTAGAGTGTATTATACTACTGGCTGTTAATAGAATATTGGTCCCCTCAAAAAACACCTGAAAGGCCAACGTTAGCGCACAAGCTCTTGAATGGCATGGTAACATCATGATAACTGTTTACTTATCTTATCAGTTTTACAGCATTAGTTAATTTATTCTAATTTAGCAAAAGGGGTTTTCCATCATTACCTCCTTTTCTCATATTTACATTTACATTTATGCATTTGGCAGACGCTTTTATCCAAAGCGACTTACATTGCATTCAAAGTACACATTTAACATTTTGTCAATTCTTGCTTTCCCTGGGAATCGAACCCGTGACCTTGGCGTTGCTAGCGCTGGAGCGCTTCATATACGTTTCATTCTCATAAAAGTGTCCACTAGCTGGATTATTTGACAGTATAGGATGAGTTTATGACAGATGATAACAGGCGATGAGCACTTAACACGTCCGCGGGCTGTACAGGCCTGTCCCTCAAACCATCAATCACATGACTTTAATAATGCACATGAAATGTAAATATAAATCCTGTAGGCTTTTGTATGTTATTAATACATCAATCTTTTCAGCACAATTCACCAAAGCCGTCCAGATATAATCAGCTACAGAAAATCATATGTAACGGTTCAGCAAAGGCCATAAACAGCACATGAACCTCGTGTTACTGGTGAAGGCTGACCTAGAGTTACAAAGTACTCTTACATAATGGACAGTTCCTCTCATTTGGATGCATTCCCATAACCCTGCGGTTATACTGTATGTTAGCAGTCCAGCTGTATTGTAGGCCATTAAATGAAGTAAAGCAAGCTGTGTGAAAAACTGCTCCACCGCCAAATAACTCCTCACTGATGAAATCCAAGAATAATGAATACATGTAGAGAAACTTTTTTTTACTGCTGAGATTGGCAGTGTGTGTGTGTGTGTGTGTGTGTGTGTGTGTGTGTGTGTGTTATTTATGTTTGATCAAGAGCTGTTAGTTCAAAGGTAGAGCAGTTTCCTTTGGGTTTTCTTTGACGTTCCAGTTTGCATAACTGTGATTCATCTATCAATATCAATTCCCTTTCCAGGGGGTCTTTGTCTGGTGTCCTAAGGGGGTCCACCATTTATGGATGGATCACAAGCTACTTTATGTGAAAAACATGTAAACAGAAATACAATATTAAATTCTAGTTAATAACATTTTTGACCACGGTCAACATTTTGAAATGAAAGTCATGCTGAATGCTGTCCATCTCACACTGAAATGCATTATATATTAAATTGTAATTGTGCAGCGATTAGTATTATGTCTACCAGGCTATATTTTGATAAATAAATAAAAGGTAAAAGAAAAAGTATGACTCTTTAAATGACACCAATAATTATTTTTTCAATGGCTTTGAAACGTAAGCATTTTGAAAATGCATTAATATAGTGCAATGCAATTGTCATTATTATGGCGTAATTTAGCTTATATTAATTCATATAATTATTATTTATTATTTATTTTATTTAAATGTTTTTTTATTTATTATTATTATTAAGTATAAATAATTCTATGAAATTTTAATATCAAAATGTTTCAAATGTATTCATTATTTTAACTGTAATATTATTTATAAACTTATTTAACTTATAAATAATATTAATAACAATTGTAAAACTATATATATATATATATATATATATATATATATATATATATATATATATATATATATATATATATATATATATAATGAATACATTTGAAACATTTTGATATTAAAATTTCATATAATTATTTATACTTAATAATAATAATAAATAAAAAACATTTATATATATATATTCCTAAATTCAGTATCTCAGAAAATTAAAACGTTATGAAAAGGTTATTGAAGACAACTGGTGCCACACTCTAATCAGCTAATTAACTCAAAACTCCTGCAAAGGCCTTTAAATGGTCTCTCAGTCTAGTTCTGTAGGCTACACAATCATGGGGAAGACTGCTGACTTGACAGTTGTCCAAAAGACTACCAGTGACACCTTGCACAAGGTCATAATGTTATGCCTGATCCGTGTGTGTGCACATTATATATATATATATATATATATATATAATACTATTATATTAATTCATTTTCAGTTAGTCTTTATTTGATATAAAAATTGTGTGTTCTGAAAGAAAACAGAAACATAATATTTTTCTCTCTTTCTCTTTATCTCCCTTTCCCATCATATAATGCAGCTGTAATTAATGGTTATGGTTGAATACGGATCGACAGAGCATAAATCTACTTCCAGTGGTGCTGATATATAGATTTGTGTGTTGCTGATAAAGCAGAATGGTGTCATAGATCTTGAACACCACTAAGCAAATTTCTCAACACTTACTCCATGGTCAGTTTACCATCAGGTGTTCACTTACCTTTAAGTCACGGCTCAGTGGCTGCAGGAGAGAGGAGCAGTGTCACGAGAAGAGTTAAATGATAAATAAGATGGCATGAGAGATCCAGTATAGGGTGTGTGTGTGTGTATCTGATGCAGCGACGATCGATCACACAGATCTTTCATCTTAAATAGATGGAGTGTGTAACATGTGTTCTGTGGAGCACAACATGAACAGAACCCAGGGGAAAGTGCAGTCATATATCACAATAGCAGAGCAGTTCAGGGATCTCAAATAAATGCTGCTGTCACAAGCTCACTGACAGAGATACATATGCATCCACGCTGCGCCTGACTAGTTCTGAATCTGCCCCGTCACAGACGCTGTTGTGAATAATGAAAGAGAAGCTACACGGAAAGCCTTGGTAAAATAGCACATAGTATTTGTACGTAGACCCTGCTGAATAAAAAACAGTCCGGTTAGCTGGTCCGGGGGTTTGTTTGCTGGTTTTATAGAGGATTTGGATGGTGGCTAACCAGGTAAACCACCTGAACACGCTTGTCCAGGCTCACTATTCAGCTTAAACCGACTAAAGACTAAACAGTAAGAGTGCAGTTTAAGGTGCAAAGACATTTTTTTTTACTACTTTTTACTTTATGGTTAGATCACACGTCATTTTTAGAGTCATTAAACTGAAACTTTTCTCAAAAATGGTATAAAAGTGAAAATGAAAACAAAGAGTACATTTCTAAAAACCCGGCACAAGTATTTTACACTGTTTATATGATTTTTCGGTCACACTTTATATTAGATGTCTTTAAATATTATGTACTTAATAAAATAAAATATAATAATGATAAATATAGCTGCAAGCAGCAATTATCGAGGCCAGGCAACAACAAAGACCAGTGAGCTGCAACAATGAGTCAGAAAAACTGCAACAATGAGTAATTAAAGATTTTTAAAATATTTTTTTGTCAAAATGGCAGAAATATCACAAATACAATTAAGTAATGTACAAGTAATATGTGGTCAGAATGACATACAAAGTTTGGTGTCAATATGCCAAAGTGTTGCAGACTCAGAATTATACTATATTGACAAAAGTTTTGGGACGCCTGCCTTTACATGCACATAAGGGTTGCCAGGTCCCAGAAATATTTCTAGCCCAATGACAGCTCAAAACCCGCCCAAATGGAATGAAAACTAGCCCAATTTTCCAGTTTACATAAGGGCCTAAAAAATAAATGTTACATACATACATACATACATACATATATATATATTGTGGCAGGGTGAAGAATCACACAACACAGTGCTAGGTGAAAAGCCCCTGGAGGGTGGGTTTATTGTGAGCAGGCGAACAAACAGTGAGGTGAAGTCTTTGGTGCGCGGTGCTTCCTTCTTCCCGTTGGTGCAGTGGTGACTCGCGGTGACGTCAGAGGGACGGGGTGGCCGGAGTGTCACAGGCTGCTGTCTGAGAGAGAGAGAGAAAGGTTAGTGCGCTGCCTCATGGAGTGTTCGTGCTCAGACTGGTGTTCCCGTGTGTGGTGTCTTATGTGGTGTGGTGATCGCCTGCAGCCGTGCCAATCCGGTCCGTGCTGAGTGCTGAGTGCTGTCAGGTGATCGTGGTTAGCTGCCAGGGCGACGCTGATGAGGACTCGGGAGACTTGTCACAATATATATATATATATATATATATATATGTATGTAAGGGAGTGCATGCCCACTGGGCAGTGACAACTGTCAGGACAAGCAAATTCAACTGAAATGCCTGAACCACTCCCTTTCTGGTCACATTAGGCTGTCAGTGACAGTGCTCCCTATGGTCAAAGCCCAAGCTATAAACCTGAGAAGGAACCTTCGCATACCATATGAAGTCCTACCCTGTCCGCTCGAAGCCCTGGAATCAGCCCATTCAACAGAAGGGGTTCCGTTAAGGGAACGTGGCTAGGGGACCCGAGGGAACCCGTGCCAGTCACTATTCGGGAGGCCTGACCTAGCGACCTTATGTGGGGTCGTCAGTTCACGTCAGTTTGGCCAACCCTGTCTGTTAAGTACAGAGCCTCTGGTACTCGCCTCCGAAGAGACATCCAGCTAGGGTACTGCAAAAAGGCAGTGTCCTCCACCAGCCGGACCTCAGAGACGGGTTATCCTGGAGAGCAACGCTCAGCGAGGTGCTTTGTAACCCTTGCTAGCGAGGGTAGTTCCGCCGCTCGATCCTCGGATCTACCAAGCACTTACTTTAAAACGTGCTCAGGAGGCCGAATAGGCCTAAAGGCTGATCCTAGCTGGGAGGCCTCGAGGGGCCTACGACCGACGAATCAGTGCCAAGCGGCCGTAAGCTCACAGAAGACTCACTTGAGAGGAGCTCATAAGCCTGCCTGGTAGGTAACCATGCTGTAGGCGATCTATGAAAGTCCCTTCCTGTAGGGACCGCGTAGCAGCAGCGTCGTCTCGTCATGCTAGGGTATGAACAACGCCTTCAGGTCTTGCTACCGGCTAGAAACCGGAGCCTGAGAGCAGGTGACCACTATACCTGCCAATACCTGCCTTTAAAGGAAACACCCCCCATCCTTAGCGAAGCCTAGGCCAAGAGGTGCGGCGCTAAGCCTACACTAGATCTACACAGGGCTCGGGAAAGAAATATTATCACCCCTTAAATAAACACAACGAGGCCCCGAAAAACCCATTCCCAAAGCCCCAGATCTCACTACAGCTCATGCAAAATTGCATACCCGGTCGTCGGCTACTTCACACTTTAAGCTAGGAAAAACACGGCTCGCATTAGTGTAAGAAGCGCCTGGGGAGGAGATGAAGTAGAGGAGTGAGGGTCAATGCAATTCTTACTTCAAGAAGGAGACCCATCATCAACGCTTTCTTTTTTTCGACTGCGATTGTGATATAGAACTCCTACTTCCCCCGGGAGTCCGCCTCTGTGCACCCCACCCTCGACTGAGGGGGCGCCCGAGAGATGCTGGCCCTCGGGCCCCGTCTTCGGTCCTTGGACCATGACGCCTCCCATCTGCCAGGGACCCGGATCTCAGTGGTATGCAGGTCCTCAGACGCTGCCGAATGCACCTCAGCGATGCTGGTCCTCAGACCCAGTCTCCAGAAAAACATCCCCTGATTGAGATCCCAACTGAGCCGATGATTTATGGACGGGGAGAAACCAATTGCTTACCTAACACGAACGATCTCTCCTCTAACGCACCAATATGGCAGCCGCAGCCCGCCTGCAGCGCGTTTTATATACATTCAAAGGCTCAGCATACACAGTCGGGATGGCCGAGAAGATTAATCTACCTTCTCACCGCCATCCCCAGAGCACTTGCAGATAAGTCTCGTCAGCTGCCTCAGCGAGCTCTATCCAAGAAACCCATGACACGCGTCCGCGCTCAGCCTCGGTCTGAGCGGGACCGCCTCATCAGTCTCGGATGCCAAACCCTCTTCCCTCAGGAAGAGAATCAGACGAGAACGGAGCGATCTCGGATTGACAAAACGCTCACATACACAAACAAACAAACAGCTCCATAAGAGCTAAATGAGCATGCTCTTGATCCCCGACAGAAATACATGAATTTGAATTTTCTTAACTCGAAGCATTCAGACAAAACAGTCCTTGAAGACGAAGAAGCGGTGTCATGTTGGCAAGGCGCCCTTATATACTTCCTGGTCGCACCTTGATGACATCATAGGTGGTCGCCGGTCAATAGGATTGCTGTGATTCGATAATAGTTTAGACTCCTGTCACGCTGGAGGCGTTCCCCATAGCGTCAGCTGACGCAGCGCGAGTTCCCTTTCGAAAGGGAACATGTATGTACACAATAAGTGCATTGTATTAATTTAAATGTTAGTGTAGTAGTTAAATACACTTAATATAAAGTGGGACCCTTTTTTCCTTTTCATTTTCTTGTCATTGGTCCTGATAATCACACCACTGTGGTGGTGTTCACGTGCACTCATATACAATCATTCGGACATGACTTGAAGGCTGCACACACTGTATTACTGCATTTCTGAGGGAAAATATTTTCAGGTGGCAGATTTGCTGCTGGTTCTGGGAATGAGACACCCTCTGGACAGTGTCCCACTGCTCTAACTGCCCTCTGTACTGTCAGCATTTGATTGGTTAAGCCATGTGGCAGCCAATGAGGCATAACCCCCGAGCTCCAGCGCTGTCAGATACTGTCACATAATGTCACGGGCTGCTTATAATGTGCACATTTGTGTGTGTCTGTGTTCCAAACGCACAGATAATTATGCGACTGCAATACTCCATGTTGTGTGGTAATTGCCTCTCAAGGTGGCGGTGGAGATCGGCCGCTCTTTAATTATCGGTTTGTGTGACAGCTGCTTCCACAAGTGACACTCACAGACACAAAGGTGCGCCGCGCCAGATGCACTGGTCTGTTCTCTGTCGCAGAACTGCACAGTCACTCAGGACGTTGGGCTGACAATTTTCCCTGCAGGGAAAGAATGAACAGGTGGCGAAACAGAGATAATGTGTGGAGAAATGATCTAAGGAGCTTGTGTTGTGGTGTAGTGTTTATATTAGAGAATGATGTCCTCTGATGCCATAAAACAGCTTTTAAGTGTAGTACATTTAAATCTTATGCTTATTATACACACAAGTTCTTTGTATTCATAAACCTGAAGTCCCTCTCTCTCTGGAAGAGAAGAAATCCATCATTGGTTCTCACATTTATCACCAAGGAGGTACATTTAAATTAAATATTGAATGTCGAATTTAGAAATCAAATAATTAAATACATTTGGCAGAAAGCCAAATCAGTCACTATGGGCCACTGGGATTTCTCAATCCAAGCCTGTAGACCTGCTATATTTTGTGAAAGACAGGGTCTGTCTGGATCACAAAATGCTTTTTGTGAATAAAATATCCATTTTGTGAATGTAATACATGATTTCATGCATTAATTTGAATAACAAAAGAAATGTACTAAAGTATGAAATATGTATTTCGTGATACAGATCCTTTCATCCACAAAATTAGGCTCTCCTTAAAAGAGACAAACTGTAAATTCAGAGAAAAAAGTAAGAATTACAAGATTTTGAAAAACTCAGAATTGTGTTTTAAGGCCGGGACACACCAACCCGACGTTAAAGAACTAGCAGCAATGAAAGCCTGTTGTTGTCGCCTCTCGTCGGCCACGTCTGGGCCAAAAAGCTGCACTTAAACACACTGAAAGAACTACAGTCGACTGTCAGCTAAATGAGACAACTGTCTATTTCTGCAGATTCGTGTGGCGAGGTTGACGAGCGAGAGACGTGGGAAGAGCGAGCGAGACCGGTGCGTGATTGGGAATGAGCAAGTCCTCTCATGAGGGAGCCCGGAGGCATCTAAGGATGAGCGACACTAGTGAAGGATGAGAGAGGACCAGGCCTGGACTTTACGTTGTTTTGTTTACGTTTTGTTATGTGTGTGCGCGGCAGTCGTCCGTGAGGGGCTGCCGCTTTTATTTTCAGTTTGTTTGTTTATTGATTAAATGCCTCCTTCTTCCTATTACAACAAACTGCGTTACATTGGTGCCGAAACCCGGGAAGAAGGAGAGACATGCTGTCGGAGAGCCCTCGCTGCTGAGGGGGATCGTGGTGCTGAGAAGCTCAGGCAGCGCGGTAGAGAGAAGACTGCGAGTGGCTGCCCGAGGCGGTGGTGTTGGAGCGAGTGGAGACCGGTGAGACGGAGAGCTCGCTGCCGTGTCCCTGGGTTGAGGTGGGGTGGCTGCCGCCCGAGAGGGAGCAGAGGAGTTGCCGGTGTTCGCCATGGGCCGTAGCCTGCTGCCGTCCACCATGTTGGGGAGGAGCAGGGAGTGTGGGACTCGCTGCCGGCTGCCCTCAACAGGAGGAGCCACCGCCGGCTGCCAGGGGGCGGAGGAGGATTCAGCCATCCACCGAGCGTCCAGTACCGCGAGGAAGAGCCTCTCGGCGGGCTGAGGACCCGATACCGGTGTACCTCGCAGGTGACACTCATACTCAATCACGCACCGGTCTCGCTCGCTCCTCCCACGTCTCTCGCTCGTCAACCTCGTCACAGTTAATCTATATTCATCATTCAAAAGGGAAACCAATGCTCCAGGCCGCAGATACACCAACCGTAAACAAATCAGCGCTTCCTTGCTGTTCTGCTATTATTCTCGTGCACTGACCCATTTGCTAAGCTGAACAATCAATCAGATCTCTCTCTCTCTCTTTCTCTCACTGATGGCCCGACGTCGATTCTACATGTTGAATCGGCCCAAAAAATCCAGACGGCGTCCAACTAGAGCCAACGGTGCAGAACACATCGAAAATTGTTGGCTTTATAAAGTGTCTCGGGCTTTATAAACTTGCAATTCTAAGAAAGTCTGCAAGATATAAATTCTCAATACTGAGGTTAACTCAAAGGATGTTATCTCAAAATTGTGAGAAAACGTGCAATTACCTTTTTTTATTTATTTATTATTTATTCTGTGGCTTCCCGACAACCTTGGAAGCCACATTCTGTAAAAGGATAAAAGTTGCTAACAAATTGATACATACGTAAGGATTACAACAACTGTTCAGTTCATCAAGTACACAAACTCATGTCCTTCCGTCAGCAACATCAGATTTGAGGTAGGAATATGTGTAATTTATTCTGACAAGTTGAGTTTATTTGTAAAAATCCATTGAAAACTCCTGAGGAAATCCTTGGCTAGAAAATGCTAATTCTGTTACGGGTTTTAGCATACAAACCGAACAGCTCTTTTGAGTATTGAATGATTTCGAGAGGCTTTAGAAGCAGTTTCAATACATGAAAATGAGAAGGGGAGAAATAATGGATGTGGGCCAGATGCACACAGCGGGAAATAAACCGGTGATTAAAGGAATGTGGAGGAGTTTGAGGAAGATCATAAAGAATGGCTGTCTTTTAAAACCTAGTGGGCTGCCTAACTAAACAGTGTTTTTGGGCATCATAGCCTGGTTTCAAGGCATCAATCAAGTGGGCTAAGCAGCTAGCTTGCTAAGTGAAGTTTAACCAAAATATAAAGGAAGAGAAGTGTTTAATTTGACCTTACATAGCTTCAGTCAAATAGTGATATGTCCTGCTTAGGACAGTGTCACTACAAAAAAATGTTTCATATGTAAATGTAGCCCACTGTATTATGGTTGATAAATACTTAATTTGAGTTGTATTAATTTAACCCACCAAGGCATCCCACTTAGTTTTGAGAGGGTGAAAAAGACAAAGGTTGGCAACAAGACAATAGGTAAACATGTTAAGCTAAAATAAATATTTGCACGTTTTCTCATGGCATGTGTACTTTTTGACAGTGGGCCTGCTGAAGTGAATGAGCTTCATTTAGTGTGACCAGGAAAAGCTTGAGGTATTCAGACACACAGCTCAGAGGACCCTTGTGAATAAAATAGCATGCTAACTCCCCTCCATCTCAGCCTGCACTGCTCTGGTGCGAAGAGATTCTGCTCAGCAGGAGCGGACAGAACACCTGTGGATGTGAGAGAGAGATGGGAGTATACCGGTGCACTGCAGAACGGGTAAAATCTCTGATGGTGGAAGCAACTTGATCAACTTTTTCGGTTTTGGTGCATGTAGTGTAAGAATAGGCTGTATTAAACAGAAGCATTTCATTTGTTAACAAAGCAATGTTTATAAGCAAATATGAATCGTCTTTTCTCGATTTCATGCACAGAATGTTTTCTGAAATATCTATTTTAATTGAATATGACTATTTAACTGGAATATCACCTTTTGTAGTGAGCGACAAACAAAATGAACAATAATGAACAAATTAAACGTCTTTCTCACAGTAATAATTCAATGATTCACTCAAATGTAAGGACAAATTGTTCTTAATGGTTTCCTCAAAAATATTATATTAAGCAGCACAACTTGAGCAGGATCATGTGACACTGATAATGCTGTGCCATCACTGGAATAAATTACATTTTAAAATATATTCAAATATAATATATAAACTATATAAAACTATTATTTATATTATAACATTTATAATGATCATGCAGGAAGGGACAGAAAAAGCATGATATATTTGCAGTAGTCACTTTTATTTACAAAAGGCAACAAATGCTGGAAACTAGGAGAGAGCAGGAGATAAAGCAAGCAAACATAATGCAGATGAGAGGAACTGAAACAAACAGGGATTAAATACAGAGAACACAAGATGATTTACTAGACACAGGTGTAGCGCATTAGGGCAAATCAAAACCCATGACATCAAACATGGGGAAACTCAAACCAAGACAAAACAGGGAAAAACACAGATGAAACCTGACATTTACACCCCTCCCCAGTGGGCGCCTCCATGAGGCCATAAACAAAAACATCACTAAAATGGATGGAAGGGGGTTAACAAAAACTCTTGGGGTGGGAAGGAGAGCTAACCACTAACACAAGTTCAGGGGTGTAAGGGGATGAGTCCAAAGAGGAGCAGGCAGAGGACAAAACCATGGGGGAACCAGCTGAATGGATGCCGAGGCTCTTCCTTATGATGCCGGAGGGACAGCTGTCCACGGTGGATCTCTGGGATCTGGCAATAAGCAGGGAGGAGTAAGAGGAAAGGGCAACCGAGGCAGAGTCAGGGAGGTTGGAGAACCAGGCGAAGCTGGAGGGATGGAGGGACAGGGTGACACTGCAGGACAGGAGAGCTGAGGTGAAGCCAGGAGATCTGAGGACCAAGTCAGAACTGGGGCTTGGGAAGCCCGAGGCAACACCGCTGGGAGCGAGGACAACAGAGCCGCTGAAGAGATGGAGGAGCACAGAGGAACCAGGCGTAGCCACAAGCCCGGAAGTCCGAGGTCCAAGGTGTCGATGGTGGGTACGAGGATGACCAGCCACAGTGGAGCCAAGGGAATGAGGAGCCACAGTGGATCCAATTAATTGCAGGGCCGAGGTGGAGTCTTTCAGCCGGAAGGCTGAGGTGGAGGCAGGTGATCCGAGGATCAAGTCCAAGCTGGAAGCAGGGAAGCCTGAGGTGGATCCAGTGAGTTGGACAAAGCCAGACGAGTAGGAGGTGTTGAGGAGCTGGTCGGCACCAGCGAAGTCGACAGAGCCAGGAAACCGTGTGGAACCAGCAGATGATGTGGGGCCAGGAGACATGGGCTGCGTTCTAGTTTGTTTTTATTATCACTCCCTAACCTCCCTCTATTACTTGGAATCCAGTATGGAGTTGATTTATGTATTTTTTTCAATAAAAAAAAAAAATTGTTTAATGCAGCATTCTATATGTATATAGGTGTGTGTGTGTGTGTGTATATATATATATATATATATATATATATATATATTTTTTTTTTTTTTTTTTTTTTTTTTGCGGAACCAGCAAAGGAGGAAGGGCCAGGGAACAGGTCGGGAACAGAGAGACCATACAGCTAGTCAGGACTGACAAAGGGTTTGAGGATGGGTACAAGGGAGGGGGTAGTGTCCTCCAAGTCAACGAGCTATTCCTTAACTTCTGGCTCTGGGAGGGACCAGGAAGTGGGTGCAGGGGGTGTGATGTACCAGGCGACGGGCTCTGACTCTGGGATGGACATTGTGGCTGGCTCTGGCTCTGGCTCCATCTTTGACACTGGCTAAGGCTTTGGGTCCATTCTATACCCTAATCAATAATAACATGTATTCTTATTTCACTTATTTCTGTGCTTTAATTATTATATTGATTAATAATACATTGTTAGCTAATCTGTGGGCTTTGTATATGTGCATTTCTGAAATGCATAACGTGGACAAATCACTTTAAATTGTAATGTAGACGTATGCATTTTTTCTGTAAATCTGCTTTGAAACAATATGTATTGTGAAAAGCGCTTTACAAATAAATGTGAATTAAATTGAATTGAATGGTGGGCGTAGGATCTAGCACGAGGTTTGTGGCAGGCTTGGGCTCTGTTTCTGGGTCCGTGGAGGGCATGGCGAGGGACTGGATGGGCTCTGAATGGTGAGCGGGCATTGGTTTGGGTGCTGTAGGGTTGGGACCTCTCTCTTACATACAGTAGAGGGGGATCCAAAGTGAAAAGCCACCCAGTCCACATACTCACAAAGCTCCCCTCGAGGACCATCTCCAGGCAGGCATGTTTTCATCTGGGCATTGAGTCTTTGAAGCTTTCATCAGGATAAAGAATGAGGTGAGCCAGATCTATGTTGTTCCAGATCTGAAAGTAGACCTCGAGGTAGCGATCCCCCTGTGAGAGATGGAGGATCTGTACTGCTGCTAGATCCATCAAATTAGCTTGTTTCTTCTGTCATAACTGGTTGCAGGAAGGGAGAGTAAAAGCAGGATCTATTTACAACAGTCACTTTTATTTACAAAAGCCATGAACCATGAGCATAACCATGAGTTGAAACAAACAGGGATTAAAGCACATGAGGCCAAGAACCAAACAAACAAGTGAAATCTCAAAATAAGACAAAACAGGGTAAACACAGATGACAATTAATGTTTTACCAGTATTTTGGATCAAATAAATGTAGCATTTATATTTAAGATTTATCTTTACACTTAACATATATATATATTAGGGCCGGGACTCGATTAAAAAAATTAATCTAATTAATTAGAGGCTTTGTAATTAATTAATCGAAATTAATCGCATTTTAATTGCATATAAATATTTGACCTGAGAACAGTGAGAAGTAATTTTTTTCACATGGATTTTTAGTATACCAATTGAATAATGACCATTGAATAATGAATAATGACATAAGCTTAATCAACAAAATATTGTTTATTTATTTCAGTCCAGCAGACCAGTGCAATGTTTGCCATTAAGTGTATCGATAGCATATTTAGATGTAACTTGTTATTTAGATAATTACTTGTAACTTTACTCTGAGTCGGGGTAACATCCACGCTAAGGGCCCTATTTTAACGATCTGAAACGCAAGTGTCAAAGCGCAAAGCGCAAGTAACTTTGTGGGCGGGTCTCGGCGCTGTTGCTATTTTCCCGGCGGGATAAATGGCTCTTGCGCCCGGCGCAAATCTAAAATGGGTTGGTCTGAAGTAGCTTCATTATTCATAGGTGTGGTTTGGGCGTAACGTGAATAAACCAATCAGAGCGTCATCCAACATTCCCTTTAAAAGCAGGTGCGCAAGTTCCATTATGGATTGCTATTATTATGGCGTATTTACCAGGCGCACGCCAGGAGCGGTTCACAGCCGAGGAGACTGATGTTCTTGTAAGAGCAGTGAAAGACAGAGAAGTTGTGTTGTATGGGGATGGGAGAAACCCACCCAAAATAGCGTTGGTTAAATAAATAATTAGCCTGAATAATTTGTAAGCTAGATTTATGCCTATTTTTTCACATCTTCGTGGCACACCACAATGATTTCCGTCATCTCATGTGTTAATATTTTTTTAGTGTAACAATTTATGATTTGCAAAAATAACTGTTGCATCTGTGTAGATTACATGAGCAAAGTGTATGCGCGTTGTGCACGCTATGGTCAAGCATGCGCCCTTAAAATAGCATAATGAACAACGCGCAACGCGCCACTGACTTTAGACTAGGTTTTTTCTGGTCAGTGGCGCAATTGTTTAATGGAACAGCAAAATAGCACCAGGGATTGTTTGCGCCGGAACACGCCTCCTTTTTTGCGCTGAACCGCCCAGGGAGCGCAAGTTCATTCACTAGTTTAGCGACGTGCTTCTGTGGAGGGAAAAGCGCGCTTTGCGCGGGTGCAAAATAGGAATGACACATGCGTCGGTGTACAAAGTCAATTGCGCTGGGTGCAAGATAGGGCCCTAACTGTGTGTTTGGCGTTGATGTGATATTTGAGGCTCGATGTGCTGCGGTGATACGCAAATTCCTTGTTGCATAGCTTGCACACAACCATGCTCTTGTCGACGCTTCCATCCTTTCTTTTTTTAAAACAAAATTTCTCATCCACGGGATGTCAAGCAAAGCGGTCTCGTCAGCTTCTTCGTTCATGTTTGTTGTTGTCAAGAACGCTAGCTGGTGCTCCAGTATAATCGGTCCGTCGAAACTCATTCATTGAAAAACGTTCCGCGGTGCAAAAATAAGTGTGGTTAAAATTGTTATTTATTTTTTGCGTAATTAATCTTAATTAACGCGTTAAAGTCCCGTAATTAATTAATCTTAATTAACGTGTTAAAGTCCCGGCCCTAATATATATATATATATATATATATATATATATATATATATATATATATATATATATATATATATATATATATATATATATATATACTGCCGATTTTGCAGGTTTTCCTACTTACAAAGCATGTAGAAGTCTGTAATTTATATCATAGTTAGGTACACTTCAACTGTGAGAGACGAAATCTAAAATCTAGAAAATCACAATGTATTATTTTTAAATAATTAATTTGCATTTTATTGCATGACATAAGTATTTGATCACCTACCAACCAGTAAGAATTCCTCTCTCTCAGACCTGTTAGTTTTTCTTTAAGAAGCCCTCCTGTTCTCCACTCATTACCTGTATTAACTGCACCTGTTTGAACTTGTTACCTGTATAAAAGACACCTGTCCTTACACTCAATCAAACAGACTCCAACCTCTCCACAATGGCCAAGACTAGAGAGCTGTGTAAGGACATCAGGGAAAAAATTGTAGACCTGCACAAGGCTGGGATTGGCTACAGGACAAAAGGCAAGCAGCTTGGTGAGAAGGCAACAACTGTTGACGCAATTATTAGAAAATGGAAGAAGTTCAAGATGACGGTCAATCTCCCTCGGTCTGGGGCACCATGCAAGATCTCACCTCGTGGGGCATCAATGATCATGAGAAAGGTGAGGGATCAGCCCAGAACTACACGGCAGGACCTGATCAATGACCTGAAGAGAGCTGGGACCACAGTCTCAAAGAAAACCATTAGTAACACACTACACCGTCATGGATTAAAATCCTGCAGCGCACGCAAAGTCCCCCTGCTCAAGCCAGCGCATGTCCAGGCCCATCTGAAGTTTGCCAATGACCATCTGGATGGGAGAAGGTCATGTGGTCTGATGAGACAAAAATAGAGCTTTTTGGTCTAAACTCCACTCGCCGTGTTTGGAGGATTAAGAAGGATGAGTACAACCCCAAGAGCACCATCCCAACTGTGAAGCATGGAGGTGGAAACACCATTCTTTGGGGATGCTTTTCTGCAAAGGGGACAGGACGACTGTACTGTATTGAGGGGAGGATGGATGGGGCCATGTATCGCAAGATCTTGGCCAACAACCTCCTTCCCTCAGTAAGAGCATTGAAGATGGGTCGTGGCTGGGTCTTCCAGCATGATAATGACCCGAAACACACAGGCAGGGCAACTAAGGAGTGGCTCCGTAAGAAGCATCTCAAGGTCCTATAGTGGCCTTGCCAGTCTCTAGACCTGAACCCAATAGAAAATCTTTGGAGGGAGCTGAAATTCCGTATTTCCCAGCGACAGCCCCGAAACATGAAGGATCTGGAGAGGGTCTGTATGGAGGCGTGGGCCAAAATCCTTGCTGCAGTGTGTGCAAACCTGGTCAAGAACTACAGGAAATGTATGATCTCTGTAAATGCAAACAAAGGTTTCTGTACCAAATATTAAGTTCTGCTTTTCTGATGTATCAAATACTTATGTCATGCAATAAAATGCTAATTAATTACTACAATTAAATTCTATTAAATTACTACTATTAAATCATTCAATGTGATTTTCTGGATTTCTGTCACTCACAGCAAAAAAAAACCCAAACTAATTACTTAAAAATCATACAAAGTGATTTTCTTTGATTTAGATTCGTCTCTCACAGTTGAAGAGTACCTATGATAAAAAATTACAGACTTCTACATGCTTTGTAAGTAGGAAAACCTGCAAAATAGGCAGTGTATCAAATACTTGTTCTCCCCACTGTATATGTATTTACTTTGCATTTTGATGACCATACCATAATTGTTTCAATCCATTGTGAAAGAGAAACTTCAAAATCTTTATTTTTTAAAACTTTATTCCAAAACACACACATACATCTGTCTTTGCCACATCGTTGTTTTGTATAATCATGTTGGTAGCAGGTCATTACATAACCGATGTTCATTTCCCTCATTTTTGCATAACAAGATTTAAAAGAAACCCATTGCATGTCTGGAGAGAAAAGTGACTGTGTGTCAGGATGCAGGAATCAGCAAAATACTCTGGAAAACCATCTTTCATGTCACATCAATTTCAAAGAGAATTCTGACCTGTCAGCCCCACATAAACACTTTTAACCTGGATGGACGGAATTGGCTTGTGTCACATGGCCAGATTTCCGTCAGCTTTGAGTACACTGTGCAACTGAACAATGACTGGTGTCATGAGCATCAGACAAGCACTCTGAGAGTCTAACTGCTTTGCGAAAATGAGATTTTACTGTAAATCTGGCCCTCTGAACACAGACAAACATTCGAGCCTCCTAAACAAACATGCTACTGCATCACAGTGAAGTCAAGTGGAGCGTTCAGGATTTTACCGCACCAATGGCAAAATCACAAAATGGAAAGAAATTCCAGTACATTCTCTCCACAAAAGGTCCTTTATCATACTAGAGGAAATATAGTAAATACTTAACACGCCTTCTTGCGTTCTTTGTGATAACAAACCTTGTTACTCAAAAGGCTAGTTCACACAGCCAGCAACAAATCAAACATTTAAAGTTGACTTTTGGATTTAGTATGTTGGGAAACACAACTGCCATGTTCATATTGACCCAACAAACACCCAACATGGTTATACACATGATCCAATGAAACACAACAACTATTTGGTGTTCTCTTCAATCTCTCCATTACAACGGTTGACCTGAACGAGACAACAGTGCTACGAATTTCATCATCTTGGAACGCAACGCCAAACTGAGCTAGAATAGAAGCATTTGAGAGCGCATAGTATGTTGCAGACCTAAAGATTCTGATTGTAAGGTAGCTGCTTTAAAAACAGTCTCTAACAGGTCTAGCCATGCAAACATGTGGCAGAGATTTACATTATTGCTTTGTAAACGAGGACAACTGGGACTTCTACGAGTGACAATGATCTAGACACATACTGTAACTCCTAGAGTAAAGGTGTATTCATATTCTGATTCTTTGTATATTAGGAGAAAACCTGAACATATACATTGTCTGCAGGATTTCAAAATGACACTGAAATCAAAAATATAACTTAGTGCATTCATGAAGGTAACAGCAGGAACAACATAGAAAGCCATCCTGAGAAGGAAATAAAAATGATGGTTTGTTTTTAAGTGTGCACATCTCATATAATTAACATTCGATGTTTAGTTTAAACAAATTGTCATTAATATCCAGTTTCAGATCATGTCGTCATTGTTTTTGTCAGTGAGAACGTCCCTTTAGCCTGTTGTCTAGAAGTCACGAATAGGAAAATATTGGATAATCAAACGTCATGCCCTAATTCTACATCTAATTCTCTTTCTTACGTCTGCAAATGGAATGATACAATCTATCGTGAGAGGTAGGAGGAGGAATTGTCTCTTCCCACACTTCCATCTACGTCCATTTTGAGCGAGTGATGCTGTCAGACATCTGAACCCTTTAAACCTCAGGGAATCAACAGGTGTTGCTCCTTTAACGTGATCTGAGATCACTGTTCAAGCTCAGATTTGGATCTGAGATCAACTTCTTCAGAGGTCTTGATCCCATCCATACCCTTACTCTTGTCTGACAGAGCTCTGCTTGGTGCTCTAGGGTTTGTAGAGATGAGGTGAGACTTGAATCTTATCACTATATTACAGTTTTAGAGTCCGACTTTGTCCTTTTGAGTCTTTGAAACCCCATCCAGTTTTGCATAAAAAGATGGTCCTGTCTGTTAAATAGGTGTGGAGTTAACAGTCTCCTCCGCAGCTCCACCGCCAGGCAGATTCTCTCTCTCTCTCTCTCTCTCTCTCTGACTGTCTGTAGCAGGAACAAGGCCTCTTGTATCTGTCGGGGAGACGAGAGAGCTGCCAAAAGGATAGTGAGCTAAGAAATGTTGCCGAAGGAAGCTGTAAAGAGAGAAAAGAGACCAGTGAATGAAATAGAGCATCGATTATTCATGTGATTGCAGGAAATACATGTAGAGAAGGGATGTGCATCACAGAACCTCTGTTGTTAGTTTGTTATCTCTGGCTTTACTTTCTCATCTATAAGATCCCTCTAGAAATCCATGTTCTCCCCTCTAATGTGGAGGGAGATCATCAGAACCTTAAAAACACCCCCATATAACCATGTCTCGTGTGCACAAATCAGTTGTGAAGGCTGTTACTAAAGGTATACTCTTAAAAAGTGAGTTTGGAGAATATTTTAATGATCTAAAGAACTGTTTTTCACTATAAAGAACCTTTTGTGCAATGGAAAGAGTCTATGGATGCTAAAGGTTATTCATGGAACCATTGATGCCAATAAATAACCTTTATTTTTTAAGATACCTTAATTTGTCCACAATCCTAAAGGTCCTTTCACACTGGATGCGATTTTGACGCGTGATGGTTTTATTTTTTGATAAGCTGTCTGTGTAATGAGTGCTTCCACACAGAATGCGAATGTGCTGTGGCGAAAAAATTATGTTTATTTTTTTAGTTTCAAAGTCGATTTTTTTAACTCTTGCAGCGACCGAAAAGGCTTCAACCAATCACATACAAGGAAACAAAGGTGACGAAATGCCCAGGTGATGTCATTAGCTTTTCACTCAACATTAACCTTTGCCAGGTATCGCATTTCTCACGAGATTACAGCTGTAGTTGTCGTTAAAGCTGTACAGATGCAGCTGTGTTTGCCCACAGTGGGCTACAGACAATGATAACAACCTTTAGAGTTAAAACTCGTAGATTTTTTTAATGTGCTTCCGTCAGTACGACTGTGGCACTTAAATGTTTACATTGTGACTCAACTGGAAACACAGCTGCTCCGGATCGATTGGTTCCCTGAAGTGTGTGGTTTGTCTCGTCAGATGCGGTGCTACTGTCTCTGGAGGAGCTCCTCAAATTGTCCCATGAACATTTGAAATTAAGTGCGGAACCGGCCATGATAAAGCTCCTGTACAAGATTAGCATACAGGCTCTCTGTTCTTAAGACTGGGTGCACCCAAAACCTTTTCTGTCTTTTAAATAAAATTAAAAGCTCGTCTTCACTGCATGAGGAAGTGTCCGTGCTTTCTCAGCTGTCACCGCAAATGTTTTGGAATGTAGGAGCTCTGATACATCACAGATGTCGCAAATTCATGTCGCGGCATGTGGTTTTGACGCGAACTATTCGCACACAAAATATTCGCTTTTCAGCTTCGCTTTTTCATTACGTGTCTGGTGTGAAAGTGCCTTAAGACAGCATGTATCAGTGTAAAGCATCTATTTAATTTAATACCAGAAATTACAGAATAAAAAAAATAAAAAAATCTAATTAAAACAAACTGCTTTAACTAATATCTGTTTGCATTAAAGTCTCTCCAAAGAGGCTATTAAAGTGTCTCCAAAGACTCCCTAAATGGATAGTGTGGCGAGCAGCGAGGCCGAGGGACCATGAGGGCGGGACGAGGCGGCACTCATCAAGGAGGATGAGCGCCAGCTGCGCGCCGCAGCGATCTCGGCCCTCGCGGAGGAGTGAGGGACTATAAAGGAGGAGCGACGACAGTGAGGGACGAGAGAGGACCAGGCCTGGATTTTGTGTTGTGCTTGATTTACGTTTTGTTATATGTTCGCTGCAGTCGACCGTGAGGGGCTGCAGCTTTTTATTTTCATTTTGTGTTTGTGTGTAGGCGGCAGTCGACCGCGAGGGGCTGCCGCCGCCATTATTATTTTGTTTATTTTTGATTAAACATTTTGATTGTTCGCCGGTTCCCGCCTCCTTCTTCCCGCACACAAACAAACTTTACTACAGTGGTGCCGAGACCCGGGAGGAAGGAGGGACACGCTGTCGAAGAGCCCTCGCAGCTGAGGGGGATCGCGGTGCCGCGGAGTTCGGGCAGCGCGGAGGAGAGAAGTCCGCGAGTGGCTGCCCGAAGCGGTGGTGCTGGAGCGGATGAAGGTCGGTGGGACGGAGAGCTCGCTGCCGTGCCCCTGGGTCGAGGTGGGATGGCTGCCGTCCGCGAGGGGGCGAAGGAGTCCCCAGCGCTTGCCCGGAGCCGAAGCCTGCTGCCGTCCGCCAGGTTGGGGAGGAGCAGGGAGCTGGAGACGGGGACTCGCTTCCGGCCGCCCTCAGAAGGAGGAGCCACCGCCGGCCGCCAGGGGGCGGAGGAGTGTCGAACCGTCCACCGGCCGTCCAGTACCACCGCATGGCACCGCGAGGAAGAGCCTCTCGGCTGGCTGAGGACCGAGCGGCAGTGTGTCTGGGAACCGGACCAGAATTTGATCGGGTCATTTTTATAAATTCAGTTATTTTTTTGTCTTGTGGACATCTTTTATGTAAAATATCTTATTCAGGACTTTACTAAAGAAAAAATGACATGCATTTTGTATGATCCCTCATATTTTGCTAAAATTATTAAAATTTTCACAGATTCTGCAAGGGGTTCACATACTTTCAAGCAGCACTGTATGTAGACAATAGGCCATACAAAATAATGATGGGAGAACCTGAGCTTTTTGAATCTCTTGAACCAATAGCTCTGTACCGTTTAAGGGTAAGGGTTTACCTTGAGATCAACGGCTTCTAGTGCCAAACCACTGACATTTCGGTGACATAACAAATTCTCATTTTCTGAAATGATTTGCCTTGGCCAGTTTGATTCTGCCGATTCGAAACAAGAGTCACAAAGGATTCAAAGTTTAATTTAATCGAAAGCGCCTATCGCTAATACAAATACAAATAGAGCTAATATCTACTTTACTGTTTGACAAAATGATGTTACAATAGATCACATGTACTGTAAAATCTGACAGCAATGATAACTGAGTGGTATTTGTGTAGCTTCTTTAGCTAAAATGACTCTAAAAACTTTAACCAATTTTACGTTTAACTGATATCCATTCCTACTAACATGAGCTCATTGGAAAAAGGTGCCTGTAGCTAAATTAACTCCAAAAACGTACCTATACATGCAATTCCCTGCAGTTTCCAGCTGAAATAGACACCAGTAAAAGTAAAACCCCAAGAACATTTAGTGCCTGATTTGTAATTGTGTACAACCCACCTAGTACAGCATTGCACTTGCTACATTAGAAGACAGCCACTTATTTGGCTCACTAGGTTTTAGAAAATAGCAAAAAACGAATTAAAACAAATATCGTTTAAATTGTAATTTGACTAGTGTGTACTTTTCAAAAAAATGCTTCAGAAACCAAAAATTCTTAATATTCAGATGTGCAGCAAGCCATCATTCATACTCGAAGTGAGACAGACCGCCCAGATGTTGTTTGAGTGGAGGTTGTCTAGTGGTAGCAATTAACATAACTCTCAAGAACATCATAATTTGCTATATTTCTTATCTGTCACCAACAGTGTTATCAGAGAAAAATGCAGGAAGGATCTTTTCATCAAGGGCAGAAACAAAAAGGACTAGACAAAATGAGATCATATCAGAATACATTATAACTGTAGCAGCTGACTGGAAACACTGCATGATTTATTTATTTAAAAAAAAAATGCAATCAGTTTGTAGGGATTGTAAAAAAAAAACACCCCGCTGATTGCAATTTAGAGACGCGTTTCTTCCGGCCTGGGCAATCAATGATAGTCTTGTTCAATCTGACGAGAAAGAACATATGAAAAAGAAAGTTAAAAAAATATAAAAGTATGATGGAATGAACAATTAGAGTCACTGAACAATGGACAATCAGGATTTGAGGAAAGGAACAGGTGGCATGGCTTGTGCTGCAGTGACATCAAATGACACAGTGCCAAAGCTGCTGAAAGTCAGAATGACTGGTGAATGCGTGTTATCTGCAGCACAGTCTGATCACTGGCGCCCATCTATGAATAACATTGGCCCCACTTTATATTAGGTGGCCTTAAGTACTATGCACTTACATCAAAAAATAAGTACAATGTACTTACTGTGTTCAAATTGTATTGCAAAACACCTTTGCTGATATTGAGGGGGGATACAGGTAAAGTTAGGGACAGGTGTGGTGGTAAGGGTAAGTTTAAGGGTAGGGTTAGGTGTAAGGGAAGGGTCAGCAGTGTAATTACAAATGTAACTACAGAAATTAATTACAGATGTAATTACATGCAGGTATTTTTAAAAATGCAAGTACAATGTAAAAACATTTACAGTGACGTAAATAAGTATTTGAACAGCCTGCTATTTCGCAAGTTCTCCCACTTGGAAATCATGGAGGGGTCTGAAATTGTTATCGTAGGTGCATGTTCACTGTGAGAGACATAATCTAAAACAAAAAATCCAGAAATCACAATAAATGATTTTTTAACTATTTATTTGTATGATACAGCTGCAAATAAGTATTTGAACACCTGTCTATCAGCTAGAATTCTGACCCTCAAAGACCTGTTAGTCTGCCTTTAAAATGTCCACCTCCACTCCATTTATTATCCTAAATTAGATGCACCTGTTTGAGGTTGTTAGCTGCATAAAGACACCTGTCCACCCCATACAATCAGTAAGAATCCAATTACTAACATGGCCAAGACCAAAGAGCTGTCCAAAGACACTAGAGACAAAATTGTACACCTCCACAAGGCTGGAAAGGGCTACGGGGAAATTGCAAAGCAGCTTGGTGAAAAAAGGTCCACTGTTGGAGCAATCATTATAAAATGGAAGAAGCTAAACATGACTGTCAATCTCCCTCAGACTGGGGCTCCATGCAAGATCTCACCTTGTGGGGTCTCAATGATCCTAAGAAAGGCGAGAAATCAGCCCAGAACTACACGGGAAGAGCTGGTCAATGACCTGAAAAGAGCTGGGACCACCATTTCCAAGGTTACTGTTGGTAATACACTAAGACATCATGGTTTGAAATCATGCATGGCACGGAAGGTTCCCCTGCTTAAACCAGCACATGTCAAGGCCCGTCTAAAGTTTGCCAATGACCATTTGGATGATCCAGAGGAGTCATGGGAGAAAGTCATGTAGTCAGATGAGACCAAAATTGAACTTTTTGGTCATAATTCCACTAAACGTCTTTGGAGGAAGAAGAATGATGAGTACCATCCCAAGAACACCATCCCTACTGTGAAGCATGGGGGTGGTAGCATCATGTTTTGGGGGTGTTTTTCTGCACATGGGACAGGGCGACTGCACTGTATTAAGGAGAGGATGACCGGGGCCATGTATTGCGAGATTTTGGGGAACAACCTCCTTCCCTCAGTTAGAGCATTGAAGATGGGTCGAGGCTGGGTCTTCCAACATGACAATGACCCGAAGCACACAGCCAGGATAACCAAGGAGTGGCTCTGTAAGAAGCATATCAAGGTTCTGGCGTGGTCTAGCCAGTCTCCAGACCTAAATCCAAAAGAGAATCTTTGGACGGAGCTCAAACTCCGTGTTTCTCAGCGACAGGCCAGAAACCTGACTGATCTAGAGAAGATCTGTGTGGAGGAGTGGACCAAAATCCCTCCTGCAGTGTGTGCAAACCTGGTGAAAAACTACAGGAAACGTTTGACATCTGTAATTGCAAACAAAGGCTACTGTACCAAATATTAACATTGATTTTCTCAGGTGTTCAAATACTTATTTGCAGCTGTATCATACAAATAAATAGTTTAAAAATCATACATTGTGATTTCTGGATTTTTTTTTTTAGATTATGTCTCTCACAGTGGACATAAACCTACGATGACAATTTCAGACCCCTCCATGATTTCTAAGTGGGAGAACTTGCAAAATAGCAGGGTGTTCAAATACTTATTTTCCTCACTGTATGTACACAATAAGTGAAATTGTATCAAATAAATGCATTGTATCAAATTATTAATTAAAATGTTAGTACATAGTAGTTGAGGCCACCTAATATAAAGTGGGTCCATAACATTTAGAATGGAAAGAGAGAGACCAGAGAAAGGGACAATTTCCATTGATTTCCATTGACAACAACTTGATTTCTGTAGAAACTGAAAATTTTTTTTCAGTAGTTAAAGGGCACCTATTATGCCTCATTTTACAAGATGTAAAACAAGTCTCTGATGTCCCCGGTGTGTGTATGTGAAGTTTCAGCTCAAAATACCCCACAGGTCATTTTTATAGCATGTTACAATTGACACTTTAGGGGGGTGAGCAAAAATGAACAGTTTTTGTGTGTGTCCCTTTAAATGCAAATGAGCTGGTGCTCCCGGCCCACTTTCAAGAAGAGAAAGGACAATCTCATGCACTGATAATGTCAGAAACTGTCAGTAGCGGTTTTCAGTTCGAACTGGAGTTTGACACGGATGCCTACAGAGCCAGAGCCATGTGAGCATGGAGATAGAACAGGTATAGTTCCCCTTCGAGGGAACTCGAACTGCGTCATCATGACGACACTTTGGGGAATGCCCCTAGCGTTAAGCATCTGAAGAATGAATAGAATCAGCCCAATCCTGATTGGTGTTGCGTCATGACGTAGTATGTGACGGCATACCCGGAAGATACAAAAGGACGTCTGAACACAACAGCGATAGCTGTTAGCGCTCTGTGTTTGTCGGTCTACCAACGTTGTTTTCACAAGCATTTTCTCATGGCTCGCGAACTCCGTGGCTGGTCCCGTGCCTGTTGAGGCAGCACGGCTGATCAATCATGGGACTCGCAGATGGGTCTGTCAAGGAAATCTGAGAGTGCTGGGGCATCTTCTCCTTCCCTGTTTGACAGTTCCATTGTTCTCCTTCCTCGTGTGGAAGCCCATGCTGCGGCTTCTTCCCCCGGGGTGGAGGATCCGATGCGTGAGCTGTCTGACTGAGGCGGCGTGTAGGTTTCGGGTCTGCTATTAAAGTGATACAACGTCACACTGTGAGAATGCATGTGATACTGTTGGGTGCGAGGCATGCGGTCAGCTCCTGAGGGTGCTGGCTGTTTTCATTGAGAAATATCTCAACGCGTACTGCCGTGCGCCTTTCGCGTGTTTCAGCCTCGTGCCTGTTTGGCTTTCTTCTCGAGGGATGAAAGCCAATTGTATTATAACGGCTTAAACCACGTTGCTGAGGCAACGTGTGGTTTACGAGTCCGTATAAATACAATAAAACGTAGTATCGTAGTATAAATAGTAAAATAAGTATCGTCTGATGATTATGGCTGCGTTTAATTCTGAGAAATTAAATGAAATATGATCTGACTTTGAGGAGTTAGATATTCAGCCTATCATTCAGACCATGTTTCACCGTATTTGTGGCTGCATTTAATTCCGAGGAATTAAATTAAAATATTATCTGACTTTTAGGAGTTAGATATATTTTTTACCTATCATTCAGATTAGGTCACACGGGTTGGGTGATTATGATGGCATTTAATTCTGAGGAATTGAGTGTCATGTTATCTGAGATACTAGATAGAAGTTAGATACTTTTAATCGGTCTGTCACCCAAGCGTGTTTGACTTGTCTGGATATTCATCTAAGATGGGAGCAATGCATGGACAGTTCCTGAGGGGGCTGCTTCCATGAATGGTGAGGCTGCTCCTCTTTGGAGCCCTCCGGAAGTTGATGTCGTTCTCGCCGCCTTGTGGCCTGCGGGACACATCAGTTTCAGGCAACTGCTAATCGCAGTGTCCGCCCTAGTTTTGCGGCCCTGTCGAGCTGCTCCCTTAGATGAGGCCCCTGCCGGCCAGCCCCCTCTCCCGGGTAGGAGCGATCGAGGTTGCCTCCCCTGTGGAGCTTTTGGGAATCAATGCTGTGCTCTCGCCGTCTAGTATGCTTCGGGCCACATCGTTTCTCCTTGCAAGCGCGCTGCACCAGCCACCTCTAGCAAGACGTGCGGCGGTCCAGCAAACGCGTACGCACATCGAAAATCTTCCTCAATTTTGCCTTGCCGGTTAGCCGCTTCAGGGGGTCGGGGAAGAGGCTCGGCTGACACCCGAGGCCGGCTTCGAGAGGCTGGTTCCCTTAGCAGATTATCTTGGCGCATGCTTATGCCTTCGAATATATCTGCATGGGCCCTGCGTACTGTAGAATGGGGTTACAGGCCGCAGTTCAGTTCCCCTCCCCCGAAGTTCAACGGGGTGGTCTGGACTGTGGTCGGCCCGGAGCAGGTGCGGGTTATGGAAGGCCGCTTTGCAGAGGTCTGTGGGAGACCCGGCATTTCTCATGGCACATCAACTGCCTGGAAATGCCGGTGGTCTACAAAGCTCTGAGGAGCTTTTTCCCGGGCCTCCGCAGCCACCATGTCCTGATACGATCCGACTATACAGCCCTAGTATTGTATCTGAGTCATCAGGGGGGCCTGATGTCGTGCCCTCTATGCAGACTGGCACACATTTTTTATTTATTTATTTATTTTTATTTCACACACACTTCATCATTTTAAAGACAAAATTAATAATTAACGATAGTTTCAGAAAGGTTATTGTGTGTAAAAAAGGGAAACCCCAAAGAAGCTACTGAAAGCTTTTAGGAGGGGGCCCAATAACACCATACAACATTTAACATACAATAAAGCTCAATCCATAAACATACATAAATATAAATACAACAAGACAAACACTATAACAAACAGACGATCCCAGCACAAATGTAACACTTTCAAAGTGATCAAAAAGTATATGTTAAAATCAGTTTATCCTTAAGGTTTTTCTTGAATACGGAGACAGAATGCAACAATTTAAGGTTTTCCTCAAGCTCGTTCCAAATCTGTGGACCTCTACAGACAACACTCAGGCTCGTACATTTCAATCGTCGTATTTTACCAGTAATTAAATGTTTTTCCCTTGTGTGATATGTATGCTGGGGTTGGCTGATTGGGACAAGTTCACACAACCTGTAATTTAACACCAGGTCCTCCTGTGGTCCCAAGGGAAATTGTCATCCCTCAGGGCGATGTACATCCCCGGGGACCAAAACCAGGGGGCAGACATCCTGTCGAGGCAGGGGCTAAGGCCCGGGGAGTGGCGACTCTACCCAGAAGTGGTGGAGGCCATGTGCAAGAGGTTTGGCCCGGTGGAAGTAGATCTAAGAGCTTTGTGTCTCGAGAGACGTCCCACTGCCCACTGTGGTTCTCCCTCAGTCATCTGGCCCCGCTGGGGCTGGATGCCATGGCTCAGACATGGCCGAGGTTGCATCTGTACGCTTTTCCCCCGATCACTCTGCTCCTGGGAGCTCTGGAGCGTGTCCGCCAGGAGGGCGTCAGCCTTCTAATAGTAGCACCCCAGTGGCCGACTCGAGTTTGGTTCTCCGACATCATCGACCTGCTGGATGGTCTCCCATGGCAGGTCTCTCTGGTTACCCCCGGCCAGAGGTGTGGAATCTCTGGGTCTGGCCCCTGAGGGGGCAAAGTACCTAGAGGAGGGCCTGTCGGCGGGTGTCGTGGAGACTTTACTCAGTTCTACCAGAAAGACTCAGAGATAGGATGATGAAAGAAGCATACATTTATTAACAGCCCAGCAAGCATAATAAAGTTTTGGCATAGGCCCCGTCCATAGTTAGTAATCCGAGGGTAGCGGATCAGCATATCCCTGCCTGAAGATGAAGGCAGGGGCGCAGCCGACCCCCCTTTAGCGGTATGGACGGAACCATCCTGGTGGTGGTGGGGAGGGTGGAGGTTGTTGTCGCATCAGCATCTGCGAACTCAAACATGTGTAAGTACGACCTTTATACAGAAAATACGAAGACGTGATTGGATGGAGATGAAATTAATAAGTGACGAAGTGATTAAGTCTTCCTGGCAGAACTTAAGCTGAAGCTTCCATTTCCAGAGCTCCCTCCACCAGGAGGTTGTACAGCCTGAAGTGGAATGTGTTTTCCACTTGGTGTAGAGAGCGGGAGGTGAACCCAGTTAACTGCCTGGTGGCTTCAGTGCTGGAGTTCCTCCAAGACCGCTTCTCCGCCGGTTTTTCCCCGTCCACACTTAGTGTGTATGTGGCTGCCATTGGGGCTTTCCACGCACCTATAGGTGATGGGCCGTTGGGAAGGCACCATCTGGTTGTACGATTCCTCCGTGGGGCTCAGAGGATGAGGCCTGCGGCTCGTTCCAGAGTCCCAACCTGGGACCTGACGGTGGTGCTCGAAGGGTTGGCTGAGGCCCCCTTTTTTTGCCGCTGGAGTCGGCTGAGGCGAGAATCCTGACCTTCAAGGTGGCCTTTCTCCTTGCTATCACTTCTCTGAGGAGAGTAGGGGACCTCCCCTGGCGGAGTTAAGGCCATCTTGCATCCCAGTCCGGGCTATGTGCCCAAGGTGTGGCACGGTCAGTGGTTCTTCAGGCCTTCCATCCTCCACCTCACGTGATGGCGGAAGAGGGCCCAGTGGAGAAGATATTATAGTCTGCATTTCCCTAAGACGCCTAGCACTAGAGTGCTCGCCCCCTAGTTGTGCCTGGGTTCCAGCTTCACACTAGGTTGGGTATGATTGGTGCGGCATAGTGGGTACTTGTTCCCCAAAGTGTCGTCACGGTGACGCAGTTCGAGTTCCCTCAAAGGGGAACGTCTCTGGTTATGACTATAACCCTTGTTCCCCGAGAAGGGAACGAGACACTGCGTCTCGTGTCCGCCCAATCAGACAGAGCCCTCGCTTCATCGCAAAACGCTATCTCTGTTGTGTTCAGACGTCCTTTTGTATCTTCCGGGTATGCCGTCACATACTACGTCATGACGCAACACCAATCAGGATTGGGCTGATTCTATTCATTCTTCAGACTCTTGACGCTAGGGGCGTTCCCCAATGTGTCGGCACAATGACGCAGTGTCTCGTTTCCTTCTCGGGGAACAAGGGTTATAGTCATAACCCGAGACGTTTAGTTTAATTACGTGTATAACTTATGTTGTCAGTCATCTTGATCTGATTTCGAGAGTAAATGAAGTAAGTGAAGTGAAAACTGTTATGTTCACTCTTAAATCCAACAACAAAACACTTGAGGTGCTTACAAGACATTCTTGTTGCTACAGCTGCTCCGGCCGACAAAATGGCGGACAGTGTACAACTAGTGCATTAGCTATGCTAATAGGGCAGAGTCCATCAGCAGTCATGGGCGGGGCCTGTACAATGTGATATCACTTTGTGCATGCAATGTCTAGTGTTTTGGTTTTGTTTCATGTCTTATTTTTTTATTTAATCATAGTCATGTTTCCTGTTTGCCATATGCTTCCCTTGTTTGTGTCATGTTCTAGTCATGTGATCCTGCCATGTGCTTGTCATGTCAAGTCAAGTCAACTTTATTTATATAGCGCTTTTAACAATGTGGATTGTTTCAAAGCAGCTTTACAGTGTTAAACAGGAAAATAATTCAGCATAATTTTATTAAGCTGTATAGCCATTTGATGTCATCGGTTCATTTCAATTTCCATACGGAGACAGTGTGGGCTTTAGATCAATAATTAGATCAGTAATTTAGTTTATATGGTTAATTTAGTTTATTAATTAGATTTATTTCGATGTTTAGTTGAAAAATGTAGTGTCCCCAACTGAGAACGCCAAGGCAGAGGCAACAGTGGCAAGGAAACCAAAACCCCATCAGGTGACCTAATGGAGAAAAATAAACCTTGGGAGAAACCAGGCTCAGTCAGGGTGCCAGTTCTCCTCTGACCAATTAACAAACAGCGTATTATTATTATTATTATTCTGGCAGCTTTACAGGTCAGAGGTCATAATAGATCTGAATTTTTGAAGGACCGGAGGCAACACACTGGAGACGGGTTTATTGAGGATGATGTTGATTAAATAATTATAAAAGTGCAATATTTGAATGATCGGGGGCAACACGCTGGAGACGGGTTTATTGTGGATGACATATCGATTTAAGTATTATTTAATTGTAATATTCGAACAATCAGAGTCTACATGCTGGAGACGGGTTTTAATTGCGGATGAGTGTACTATGTGTACTATGTTGTCATAATCTGATTGGTTTATTGTCTTGATTGTGCACAGGTGTCCCTTGTCTTATCATTAGTAGTCTGTGTATTTAAGCCCTGTGTCTTTGTCTAGTATTGTCCCTGTAACCACTGTCCATTTTTTCAAGCCATGTTAGCCAAGTCTTTCTGTTTTATGTTTGCTCATGTTTGTATGTAAGTAAAGCTGCACTTGGGTTCTATCAACTTGCCTGCAGTGGACTTGTTATAGTATAGAAGCTGCAAACAGCTTGTTCTGAGATACCGCTTATGATTTATGGGGATTAAAAAAAGTGAGTGTGTGGATTTTTACCAGTATAAGGTGGTTGTGTACACACACTGCCGACACACATTTATGTTCAAACACCATGTAAAAGGGAATTTTGCATAACAGGTCTCCCTTTAAGTAAGTAAATACACTCAAAAAAATAAAATAAAATAAATAAAAATGGTGCTATATGGCACTAAAAGTGGTTCTTGGCTCATAATCATAGGGGAAGCACTTTTGGTGCTATATAGCACCATATCTTAACAGGTTCTGTATATGGTAGTGGTGCTATATAGCACCTCAGTTATCCCAAAGAACTGCTGAAGAACCACTGAAGCACCAATATTTGGTACTAAACAGCACCTAAAGTGGTTCCCCTATGATTACGAGCCTAAGAACCACTTTTAGTGCTATATAGCACCATTTTTTTTGTGTAATAATTAAGAAAATTTATCTGAAAAGATGTTTCCTTACCGAACTTTTGACTAGTAAAGAGTGTGTGTGTGTGTGTGTGTGTGTGTGTGTGTGTGTGTTTTTCACAGTTATGTCGTTTATACAAGCTGATGTTCTACTGCTACAGTAGGATCATGCTAATGCACATCCTAAATAAAAATAAATTTTTTCCCATGTTTTTCTTTCTAAAAATAACCAAATCTCCTGGGTTTCTTTTCATTTTCCACATAGGCTAGATAATTAATGGGTAACTATGGTGTTATGGTCTCGTTCTGTTTTGATTTAGTTGTCATTGTGTTCTGCTTTTCCTGAGTTCTGTTTGTGACTGATTACGTTCACCCGTGGTTAATTTAGTTCCCTCTGTAACTTTGTATTTGAAGGCACAGTATGTAATTTTCACCACAAGAGGTTGCATATTCTCTGACTAATGAATTAGCCACAAGTAATGTAATGTTTAATGCTAAATTACTACTCATACATGTCACTTTATATGTGGAATTAAATGGTGGAGTAACGCAGCACAGTTTTATGTGTTCAAAACAATCATACTAAAAGTACATTTGAACGTACCAACAGCATTTGCAAAAAGGCTGACTTAATATTTATGTATAACACTTACTGTATTTAATTACTTGTGTTCGGAAATACCACATTGAAACTGATTCTTGGTTTATTTCTCCTCTTGTCCAAAACTCTTCTAGCATACTACTATTAGCATATTATTACTCTTACTATTCCTGCCATACAAAGATATGGTAAAATATTAAGAGTAGCATGTTAGTATGTGGCTCTGAACTCAGCAACTGTTTTGCCATGGTTTTTACCGCAGTACAAGCTGAAACCGAGGACATGACGCAAGCCATGCAATGAAGAGGGATTGAACAAAATATATAACTGTGCTAGTGTTTTTTAGATATTTTAATGCAAAAATCTTACATATTGTGCCTTTAATAAGCCCTTAGTTTCCTCAGTGTTTTGTCCAGTATTGTTTATGTTTTTGTGGTAAAGTTATTATGAGTTTGAGTTCCTGTATTGTCCTTCATGTTTCCAAGTAACGACTTTGCTATTGAATTTCCTGCGTTGCACGATCATTGCAGCCACCAATACATGACATATGGAAACCCGGGATTTGTTTTTCCTCATTCTGAACTTTTGTCCTAGTGTAGTGACACATTAGCTACGTTTCCATCCAAAGTTGCGAAATTAACTTATGCACAAATTAGAATATCATAAAACATTTGCGAATAAAGCAGCGTTTCCATCAAGTGAGCCAAAGAGAACAAAACCGTCACGTCATGGCAGGCGAAATACAATAAAGTTGTGTATAGCCCTATTTGTATATATGGGATTAGTTTAACATGGAGAGGTGGGGTAATATCAGAGCTTCTCAGTGATTTCAGTCCCGCCCAAAAGTGGCATCTCAGTAATCATTACGGACAGTGTCAATAAAGATTAAGGTGACTTTTTAGAATTACCTCAGGACAGTAATCCTGCGCGAATAGACCGTGTACGTAAATATTCCGTAATTTCCTGTTTAAAAGTAGTTTTTCTGCGGTTTTTCAAGTATGCATTCTAGGCGGTGGGACAAGTCTGTGCCAAACCTCAAGTGTTTTCTGCAGAACAACTAAAACAGCAATTCAGATGCTGTACAACGATATCGGTCTGCAGTTATGCCGTCCCATCGCAAATGTCTTTTTTGATGCGCATCAAGGAATTTATCCGGTAAATGTGTTTCCGTTGTAGTTTATGCGCATGTTTTCTTATCGGATAAAACATTTATCCAACTCAATTGAACACATACATTTTTTTTTGTGTGCACATTTTTTGAATTTATGCGCATTTTGTCGTTTCTACCCAGTGTTTTTTACCCAGTGAGTCAATGAAAGGAGAGTGTATTGTAATAAACATCCAATAAAATGTATATGAAATAGACAAAATAAAACTTACATTTATACATTATTTGCCCGGTTTCACAGACAAGGCTTAAGCTAGTCTCAGACTAAAAAGCATGTTTATGCTGTTTTAACTGAAAGCAACTTGCACTGATATATCTTAAAATATGTCAATGCCATTGTTTTGTCTCAAGACGCACAGCAGTAATGTTTTTTTTCTAATGCACATTTATAAAAGATACTTAATATCCTACTTGAAACTGTGAAGCCAGGCCTATATGTGTTTTAGGTGTCCATGTTACTATAGTTACTATAGTAAATTAATAACTGTAATAAATTATACCTAATCCTAGCCCTATAGTAAGTACATGCAGTTAATTATTATTACTCAGTACTTAAATGTATAATTACACAGAAACTATAAAATAAAGTGTAACCTAAATTATATATCATATTTATATTTGTATATATTTAAATGCTGTGCAGTAGAAAGAGTCCAAATGATGTAAACTATTGGGTGCCACAATTTTAAGGAATGTTAAAGTTAACATTTTGAAATAACACAGGGTTGTCATAAATAATGACAGAGTTTTGTTTTTCTCTGAATATAAAAAAGAAAGAAAGTAACATGCTGAAAAATGTGGAATGAGAAGCTTGTTGTGGGCAGATGTTTGGAAGGGCCTCAGGATGCTCTCCTGATGGAAACAGGCATATGGAGAAGACAAGCTGATTACGCTAGCGGTTGTCTCAGGGAGTTTGTGTGGGTCGCTCTCCTCTAAATGAAGCTGAGTCTCAGAGATTTCCCGTCGGGTTCACAGCTTAGGCTACATCAACATTTAATTGCTTTGTTGAAGACTTAACATTTCACTGAGCATCACGAAATCTATCTTGTTTAACGATAAATCATTTTACATTTCCTATTCCGATTGATATGTCTTCAAAGTAGTACAATGACTTTCTCAGATCTTCATTTCCTTGAATGAAATGAAACATTAAAGCCTTTCAATTTTACAGTACATCTAAATGGCACACAAGCAAAGTGCATTGCAACACACATAAAACAATCATGAAAACATGCTTTTTTCAGGAAAAACATTTACGCAATATTAGTGTTTAAATACACATGAGGAGCACCAAAGGCAACGAGTGACATCTCAAACATGACAATGAGACTAAAAAAGACTTGCTTTGTTAACAGGAACAAAGCGTTGCATTGTTTGCTATGACGAGCAGTGGATCATATGTTTTTCTCTTTGTATTTAAGGTTTAAAGGCTAATACAGTTGGACGATTGGGTGATAATTTGGAGAAGAGGTAATGAGGTTTGGTGTTTCAATATAAACAGCAATTATAGTGTTGGGAGAATCTGCCTCGCTCTCGGCTAAATTGCTTCGGTGTGAGGAAGGGAGGAGGGTTCGGCGAGGGATGAAGAAGACAGAATTACTTGGCCTTACTTGGAACCAAAAGAACAAAGCAATTTAGAAGAGTGCAGAGGCAACATTTCAGAGGATAAATACCAGATAGCAATTGGACTGAAAGGTCAATCTAAGCCTCCGAATCACTCATGTGAGCGTTATGAGCTTTAACAGAGAGAGCAAGATAAGAAGTCCTCCCGATGAGCTTCATGTTGATCATTAATAAACAACGCTAAATTATTGGGCAGGGGAAAGAAAGCTATTGCCCTTACTGATATATGTCGTACCACGGTACATTGATATATACTTTGGAATTGATGAATGATAGCACTTTTGCTCAAGGCATAAAAGGAGCCGTTTTGTTAGCGGACAACCAGGTTCAAGACATATAAAGAGTCTCGAAATTATTCCCCTACATCTCTCACTCCACTTTCCTGCTAAATCTCCATTGCCCTGGTAAAGGGAAAAATCTGGCAAAAAAAGCTAATCAGGACATTTTTTAAAATCATAATTTTCATGTTTTGTTTACATAGAGTTATGTGAGGCTTAATTGTAGAACAGGGATGCTTCGCTTTGGGCCAGGGCCTGTGCCACGATCTGATCTGAGATCTGATTTGTGCCCCCTCAGTTTCAATTTGTCCCCCCTTCACCCCCGAAACGCGATTGATTTTAACAGGCATTATACATAGCTTACCACTGACCGCCAAAAGCTAGTTATTTTTGTCTATACATTTTTAAAGATAGGACATTTTTCTTACACAAACGCACCACTTTGCTTGACTTAAAAAATTACCCAGCAATTCACTGCCATTATAAAGTTTGGAAGAGCCAGGACATTTTTAATATAACTCTGAATTTATTAAAATATATTTCAAATACACCTATGGTGGCTTCAGGGTGAGTAAATCATGGTCTAATTTTCATTTTTGGGTGAACTAACCCTTTAAGAGACTACGTACAACCCTTTTGGACCATGCGCCTGGCGCACAGACTGTTTTTTCGTCATTAAACTAGGAAAAAAATTGGATTCGGACACGCCTTAAGTGCACCTGAACCATTCGCTTCAGACTATGCGCTCAGGTCGTGGATGCTAAAATAGGGCCCATAATGTTATTTTAGGCATTTAAATGAAGTACTATAAAAAAACACATTTATAGTTTGTTAAATACAAATTCCATACACTGATGGAAGCTAATAATCCTTTCAAATATAATTTGACAAAGTTTTTTATTCATATCAGAAACTATAAAGTTTACTCTATTCTTCTCCCAGTTCACTGGCCCCTTACTTTAATATATGTCAGGAGAAATGGATGAATTTACATGATGGTATGTTATAGTTTAACTAACATGATCATTAAAGGTGTTTAAATGGGTCCTATTATGCTCGTTTTTTACAAGATGTAAAATAAGTCTCTGATGTCCACGGAGAGATGTGAAGTTTCAGCTCAAAATACCCCACAGATCATTTTTAAAGCATGTTAAAATTGTCACTTTGTGAGGGTGAGCAAAAATGTGACGTTTTTGTGTGTGTCCCTTTAAATGCAAATTAACTGCTGCTCCCGGCCCACTTTCAAGAAGAAGGCGGAGGTTCAATAGCAGCTCCGATTACCTCACACAGACAACAACTCTTCCTCTTCTCTAAAACATGGCCCTTTGTTGCGTGTTTCCGGGGGCAGGGTTTATGCAAATTTGAGGGTTAGTGATGTCACTAACCAGTGAAGAAGCTTGTTGTAGTTCCTACCAGCTGTTGTAGTCCCTAAAAAGTGATTTCTGTAAAAGTAAATAGTGATGTCACTAACCAGTGAAGAAGCTTGTTGTAGTTCCTACCAGCTGTTGTAGTCCCTAAAAAGTGATTTCTGTAAAAGTAAATATCTACCTTAGCATTGAACTTTGAGCGTTGTAATTTTGCAGATGTTGTTTATGCTCAAACAGCAACATTACAGCTGCAATCACAATATATCATATTGTTCATGATATAATTAACAAATTTGCGAATATTTTGAAAAAAATTAAATAAAAGCGATCTGCATGTATCAGAAGCCACCTGCATCATCAGAAGGGGCTATGGACGTCTGCACACCGCGTCCGCATGTAGCCCAATTTTGTGACCGTGTGGATGGTGCTCGTACAACAGTGTATGTGAGAGAGACTTGAACACTTGATCTTGCTCGTATTTCCGCGCTCACGGCCATAAGAGTATATTTTGGCTTAACGATTTCCTGTCATTATATGGACTAGATTTGCAAAAAGTTCCTTCAAAACTTATTTTCTGTTCCACAGAAGTCATGCAGGTTTGGAATGACACAAGGATGAGTAAATGATGACAGAATTTTTTTTTTTGGTTGAACTATCCCAAGTTAAAGAGAAGCACAAAACCTCCTACCCCAACACCAAAACACTTGCCCCTTCAGTTTGTTTACATCAACATTATCCAAAGCATAGATCAAGACCCTTCTATTTTCAGAGTGGTAGTCTAGTTTTTCACCCAATCAATATTTCATATTTTCATTCATGCCCACTGAATCAAAAATGACAGGCTGCTATAGACGGCCTGTCTTCAGACATCCACTGGAAACCCTGCTGGCTGAGAGACACGTCTAAGAATAAACTCACACAAGCTGTGTCCTCCAGCCACGCCAGCCTAACAGTCCCCAGGAGCCAGATTTAACACACTCTGACGGGTGATGTCAACTATCAGAAACAAACTAATCAGATTTGGCGGGACTTCTATTTGACCGCCCTCCTCTCTCCAGCACCCTTGGCCTGTTTGAACCCTCACACAAATCCTCTGTTGAACCTCAGGTGAGGATTTTTCCATTGGGTGGCTCAATTAGATTCCTTTATCATAGCACGGAGGCCAGGACTTGGTGAACTGTTAAATTAAATTTGCCCCCTAAGCTGTTGGGAGAATTCCCTGACACAGCGTTTAAGTGGTCTCTAATTCCCTCTTCTTGTTAATGTGGGGTACACTGGGGTTTGACACTTGCTGAGGCGGGAGTTCTGAGGACGTGCCTTGCTCCGAGGAGACCGTGATACTTTGTGTCTTCAACTCCAGGTTGTCCTTTAAAACTTTAAAAATTGTATTGAAGTGAGCTTCAAAAGAAGAGAAACTTTCACAAAAAGACACAAAAAGACTTTCATCCCAAAATACTTAATGCCAATTATGGAAATTATGGATATATGTTATATTAGCAACACTTCACTAAGGTCCCATTTGTTAACATTAGTTAACTACACTGGTTAGCATGAACTATAAAAATAAATAAATAAATAAATATTTTTACAATGTCAGTTAATGTGAATTTTATCATTTGTTCAAAGGTTGGATTTGTTCATATTATTTAATAGACCTGAGCTAACATGAATTAACATGAACAGCTGTATTTTTACTAACTAATGTTAAAAAAGTTGAATAAATAAATGTATTGTTCATTGTTAGTTAATGTTAGTTAATGCATTAACTAGTGGGATATTATACAACAGAACATTTCTGGTCTTCGAATTTAATTGGCTGAAATTATATTATATTATATAATTATCACATTTTGTCTGTTAATTAGTTCAGTTCTCATCCATTCCCTACCTGCCTGTTACTATAGTTTCTGATTTGATGGCCATGAGTAGTCTCCTCTAGCCTGACGTCGTCATACTCCATTCTAGTCAGAATATGAGTCTGATACTGCTCCGTTGGGCTGCGATTATGGGGCGTGTTTCAACCGAACCAGGAAAGACCTCAATTGGATAGATCTACAACCAATCAGAGCAACGGAGCGACGCATAACGTTAGTTGTCAAATGTCAACAGAACTCAACTGTGTTGCCAAGTCCGCGGGTTGAAGCGACCCCAATTATGTGATATACAGACCCAGGAATACGAATTTTAGCAGGCAGCCCTGCCAAAATAACACATATTTAACCCCCAAAATGCCTTTTTTCCGGAGAACCCCCCCCCCCCCCCCCCCCCCGGAAAGCTATTGGGCTTGTTTTTGGCTAGTTTTGAGTAGCAATTGAGTAGCAATTTTTGAGTAGCAATTAGTAAAAACTTGGCAACCCTGTCTGTACGCACGCTGGAATAAGTAACGTTAGAAGAAAAAGATGAGTGCAAACGATCTTTGCCGATGTTGTAAAAAAATAATTTAAGGATACACAGAGTACTTACCAACACCATCATCATTTCTGAGAGAACTAGTGAAGGTGAATGCGAACAAGTTCTCTGTTTAGGATTAGAACAAATTAAACCCAAGTGCCTTTGATGACGTGGATGATTACGATACGGTTTATCATCTGTCCATCATCGTCTAAAGCCCGCCCTGACAATTTCATTGGCATAATTACTCCTCTATGGATCAAGTCCAGACCGAACTGCCCGAGCTCAAATGTTGTGGGCGGGGCTAAGTTCGGCTGGCATCCAGGCTAAGTCTCCTCACTCCTATCGACCCCGCAGAGCTACTCCACACCCTCTTTCAAGATCGTCGGCCGATAGAGGAGTATGTACAGGAGTTTATTGAGCTCGCCCATCTAGTGCCCTGGAGCGATAGCACCTTGAAGTCTCTTTTCTGGGTTGGGCTTGATGACCATCTCTTCCAGGTACCAGCAGCAGCTACCACATGTTCCTTCGTCCAGTATATTGAATATGTGCTGTGGTTGTGTCTTCCCTCACAGTTGGTGAGGTTGATGAAGACACCATCACCGCTCAGCCACACCCTTGTCATGCCTGCCCATGAGTTTGAGTCTCATCCCGTGATGGCTGCCGTCCCAGAGTCTCGTCCCAGAGTCTCATCCCGTCGTAACCGCCATCCCAGAGTCTAACTGCCATGCCTGAGTCCCAAGATGGCTCCAGCCCCTGTCCAGAGTACCGAGATGGCTCTAGCCCCTGACCCAAGTCCCAAGATGGCTCCAGCCCCTGACCCGAGACCCGTCCATGGCCATCCCAGAATAGCCGGCGCTGCCCTAGTCCCCTGACCTGCCAGCTTCAACCTGGTCACCTGCACGGCCAGCATCACCATGGAGGCTTCCTAACCTACCAGCAATGCTCTGCTCACCAGCAGGTTACACCCAGAACTTTAGGGTGCCCACACCCCCTACCTGGATGGACTCTTACGGAGTTTCTTTTGCACCACGCCCCTATCAAGAGCCCTCCCTCTTCAGTTGGACTATCTTTGTACAGCGTCAGGACGCGACTATTCCGGTTTTTATTTTATTTTATGTGTTTCTCAGTTCATGTTTGAGTTTCTTTGTTAATCCAGTCTGTTAATTAGTTCAGTTCTCGTCCATTCCCTACCTGTCTGTTGCTATGGTTTCCGATTTGATTTGAGATTCAGTTCAGGTCTGTCTTAATTATCTCATCAGCTACTCCCTTTGCCTTCACGTATTTAAACCCTCAGTTTCTGTCTGTTCATTGTCTAGTATTATTTGAGTTCTATGTGATTATGTGGCTGTACATTCTCATGTTTAATATTGGATTAAAGTTTCCTTCACTACCTTCGTTCACTTGATTACAGCCACCTAATCTGTGACAAATATATTATATTAATTATACTTAACTGGCTGATAATTTATTGATTATAAAAAACCCTAACCATAAGTATTAAATTAAATTAAAAAATATTGATATATTCCTGTCACTGGGTAAGCCTGTGACTATGCATGGACTGAACACACACACAAACACACACACACACACACACACACACACACACACACACACACACACACACACACACACACACACACACACACACACACACACACACACACACACACACACACACACACACACACACACACACACACACACACACACACACACACACACACACACACTCATTTCTCATACACTGGTGTCATGTTAACACGGTCTGTTTGCTGGCACTGACAATCATGTATACACGGACCTGTGTAACATTTGATGGTATCGTGTGTTTAAAGCTATAAAACGGCTCCAGAAATTTAGTATGGGGTGGGAAGTGCTGCTTGTGTCGAGCAGCTGCACGTACATGTCAGATTTTGTCTTATTGATGTCGTTTATTTGACAATGCGTTTTGTGCAGTTTGTGTTTTGTTGCATTTAAGTTTTTGTTTTAGTTTTTTTGTGTTTTTCCCACAATTAGTGGGTGTCTGCCATCGTGTGGCAAATGGCTTCCACTGTCACTTTGGGCCTCCATCCGCTACTGCTATTAACAATTGATAACAATCCATTGCACGAAAAAACAAAACAAAAAAAAACAAAAAAAAACAAAACAAATATATATATATATATATACAGGTCCTTCTCAAAAAATTAGCATATTGTGATAAAGTTCATTATTTTCCATAATGTAATGATAAAAATTAAACTTTCATATATTTTAGATTCATTGCACACCAACTGAAATATTTCAGGTCTTTTATTGTTTTAATACTGATGATTGTGGCATACAGCTCATGAAAACCCAAAATTCTCAAAAAATTAGCATATTTCATCCGACCAATAAAAGAAAAGTGTTTTTAATACAAAAAAGTCAACCTTCAAATAATTATGTTCAGTTATGCACTCAATACTTGGTCGGGAATCCTTTTGCAGAAATGACTGCTTCAATGCGGCGTGGCATGGAGGCAATCAGCCTGTGGCACTGCTGAGGTGTTATGGAGGCCCAGTATGCTTCGATAGCGGCCTTAAGCTCATCCAGAGTGTTGGGTCTTGCGTCTCTCAACTTTCTCTTCACAATATACCACTGATTCTCTATGGGGTTCAGGTCAGGAGAGTTGGCAGGCCAATTGAGCACAGTAATACCATGGTCAGTAAACCATTTACCAGTGGTTTTGGCACTGTGAGCAGGTGCCAGGTCGTGCTGAAAAATGAAATCATCTCCATAAAGCTTTTCAGCAGATGGAAGCATGAAGTGCTCCAAAATCTCCTGATAGCTAGCTGCATTGACCCTGCCCTTGATAAAACACAGTGGACCAACACCAGCAGCGGACATGGCACCCCAGACCATCACTGATTGTGGGTACTTGACACTGGACTTCAGGCATTTTGGCATTTCCTTCACCCCGGTCTTCCTCCAGACTCTGACACCTTGATTTCCGAATGACATGCAAAATTTGCTTTCATCCGAAAAAACCTTTGGACCACTGAGCAACAGTCCAGTGCTGCTTCTCTGTAGCCCAGGTCAGGCGCTTCTGCCGCTGTTTCTGGGTCAAAAGTGGCTTGACCTGGGGAATGCGGCACCTGTAGCCCATTTCCTTCACACGCCTGTGCACGGTGGCTCTGGATGTTTCTACTCCAGACTCAGTCCACTGCTTCCGCAGGTCCCCCAAGGTCTGGAATCGGTCCTTCTCCACAATCTTCCTCAGGGTCCGGTCACCTCTTCTCGTTGTGCAGCGTTTTTTGCCACACTTTTTCCTTCCCACAGACTTCCCACTGAGGTGCCTTGATAAGGCACTCTGGGAACAGCCTATTCGTTCAGAAATTTCTTTCTGTGTCTTACCCTCTTGCTTGAGGGTGTCAATGATGGCCTTCTGGACAGCAGTCAGGTCGGCAGTCTTACCCATGATTGCGGTTTTGAGTAATGAACCAGGCTGGGAGTTTTTAAAAGCCTCATGAATCTTTTGCAGGTGTAATTTTGATTCAGATGATTAGGTTAATAGCTCGTTTAGAGAACCTTTTCATGATATGCTAATTTTTGGAGGTAGGAATTTTGGGTTTTCATGAGCTGTATGCCAAAATCATCAGTATTAAAACAATAAAAGACCTGAAATATTTAATTTGGTGTGCAATTAATCTAAAATATATGAAAGTTTAATTTTTATCATTACATTATGGAAAATAATGAACTTATCACAATATGCAATTTTTTTGAGAAGGACCTGTATATATGTCTAATTAAAATGGTGTTATTGAAAAACATTAGGTCTAACACAATCTTTTTGCCTATAATAAAATTGTAAGTTGGGTTGTGCTTCAAGCAACCTTTGAATGAGTCTCTGTCTCATATGGGCCATCCTTGTCAACTGTCAACAAAAGTTCTGTATGTTTCAGGTGTTGGACTCTCACCTCTGCTGAGCAGCTGTAGGTTGCGCACTTCCTCTCTGACCTGGAGCTGTAGGACCTGCTGCAAGACTTCCTGTCTCAATGCCTCTTGGATTATACCCATCCTCTCTAGCTTCTCTCCATTCAACCGCAACAGGGCACGACCTGAAAAAGTGTGTGAGAGAGAGGATGAATGACAGTTTAAAAAGTCAATGCCAGCTTTGTAAAATAGCAAGATGGCACAGAAAAAGATTATATCTGGAGAACATTTTTTTATCAATAGTAGGGAATTGGTTTACATTTCTTTAAATCCTCCCAGAAGCCATCAAATTAATGTCACAAGTCTTGCCAACAGAACAAGCCAACCCAAGAAAAAGTCTGTGAGATGTCCTGCGGCTTTCTGAATTTGAATCCAGGAACCTGACATGTAATAAGGCTTTCCCTTCCTGCTGTACAGTTTTAGCTCTGCTGCTTTTAAGACATCTAATTTTGTGCATAAAGTAATTCCAGAACATATTGTTATAAGCTTCAAAACGTCCACCATTGTGCCTGTACCTAAGCAATCAAAAACCACCTGCTTAAACGACTGGCGTCCTGTTGCTCTGACCCCCATCATCAGCAAATGCTTTGAGAGACTAATCAGAAACCACATCTGCTCTGTTCTCCCTCCCTCACTGGACCCACTGCAGTTTGCATACCGCACAAACCGCTCCACTGATGATGCCATTTCATCCACTATACACACTGCTCTCTCCCACCTGGAAAAGAGGAACACATATGTGAGAATGCTGTTTGTAGACTACAGCTCAGCATTCAACACCATTGTGCCCTCCATACTTGACATGAAACTCCGGGCTCTAGGCTTAAACAGCTTGTTATGCAGCTGGATCCTGGACTTCCTGTCAAACAGACGCCAGGTGGTCAGAATGGGCAGTAACATCTCCTCATCACTGACTCTCAACACTGGAGCCCCTCAGGGCTGTGTTCTCAGCCCACTCCTGTACTCCTTGTACACACATGACTGTGTGGCAACCCACAGCTCCAATACCATCATCAAGTTTGCTGACGATACGACAGTGGTAGGTCTCATCACTGACAATGATGAAACGGCCTACAGAGAGGAGGTGCACACTCTGACACGGTGGTGTCAGGAGCACAACCTCTCCCTCAAAGTCAGCAAGACCAAGGAGCTGGTGGTCGACTTCAGGAGGAATGAGAGAGAACACCGCCCCATCACCATCAATGGAGCACCGGTGGAGAGAGTCAGCAGCTTCAAGTTCCTCTGTGTCCACATCACAGAGGAACTCTCATGGTCCGTCCACTCCGAGGCCGTTGTGAAGAAGGCTCATCAGCGCCTTTTCTTCCTGCGACGGCTGAGGAGGTTTGGAATGAACCGCCACATCCTCACACGCTTCTACACCAGCACCATAGAGAGTCTGCTGACTGGCTGCATCACCACCTGGTACGGCAACAGTACCGCCCGCAGCCGCAAAGCCCTGGAAAGGGTAGTGCGCACGGCCAGCTGCATCATCGGAGGTGAGCTTCCCTCCCTCCAGGACATTTACGCCAGGCGGTGTGTGAAGAGAGCTCAGAGGATCATCAGAGACTCTAGCCACCCGAACCATGGGCTGCTCTCACTGCTGCCATCAGGCAGGCGGTACCGCAGCATCAGAACACGCACCAGCCGAATCCAGAACAGCTTCTTCCCACAAACAATTAGACTACTTAACTCCTGATCCATCAGGATCATAACACACACTGGACAGAATATCACTCAGCACAACCCACTGTAGATACACACACACTATATACACATTTATTTATCATACAGCATCTATTGCACTTTGGATTTCAATTTGTGAATAATATTGTATACTATACATTGTATATTATTATTATTATAGCGTAATGTATATTGTTTAGTGTATGTTTAGTGTATATTGTTAAAGTATATGTATATTGTAAGTATGTGTATATTGTTTAAATCTGTGAGAACTACACTCACATTGTGTAAATTATTTATTGTTTATTGTAGAGTTTACTGTGCTGTGAGTAATTGTGGGCGCATCAGATGTGTAATCTGATGTTGCTTTAAATGTTGTACATGTCATGTCATGACTACTATGTTGCTCGGAACTGCACCTAAGAATTTCACCAACTGTTGCACTTGTGTATATGGTTGTGTGACAATAAAGTGATTTGATTTGATTTTTGAAGCTCTGTGAAAAAAATCACCCAAAGTGACGGATGAAGAGAATGTCGACTATAAAAAATAAACATAATAAATAGACCTATTTTGTGTTTGTAAACAGCAATGACGTGTTTTGTGGGCGGAGCCTAATTCGTTCCCTCGATTTATAGATTGTGCGCATAACTCACTAATTCGTTCCCGCGATTTACTAAATTGTGCGCACAATTTATAAATTGAGGGAACTAATTAGTAAATTGTTCGCACAATTTACTTTTTTTTCTTGCATGTCATGTGCGGGGCTCCGCAAATATCAACTCGCAATTGCAAGAAAAATAGTAAGAATTGTGAGATAGGCCTAAAAAATTTATGTTTAAAAATGTTACCTATATAAATGTTACAGGTTTAAATATTATTTCATGCTGTAACTGTAAAGCTATTATGCCCCTATGAACTGCATATGTGAATATATTGTAGATCTATCGTTTACATCAAATCCACCCATTTTCCTCCACTTGTTACCATTGTTTTTCTGCCACCACAATGTGCGCAGCTGCAAATGATGTTACTGATGTCGATTGCAAATAGGTCTATAATAATACAATGTATTTGATACCTTAAATCTAAAATCTTAAAAGGTGTATCACAGGTCAGAATAATTGTAAATACAGGGAATTAACCAAATAAATAAGACAAACAAAAGCAATAAAAAGCAACAAAATTAAGGTAAAAAAACTAAAATATTGTAAAAAAAAAAAAAAGAAAAAAAAAAAAAGAAAGTTCAGTCTGAATAAAATGGTCTAATTAATTACAGTATTAATTATTTTAATTAAACAGTAAAAAGCTAAACAGGGGAAAAAAAAGGTTGAGAAAAATTATAGAATAATTTAAATATTCATTAATAAATAGTTCAGTGTAATTAAAATGGTCTAATTTTAAAAAAGCATATACACTGGCCAAATTGATATACAAATGATTATTTTGACCAAATGAAGTAGTACTTCATGTATCCTTTGTGGGTAAGGTGATTCCAAAATAGCGCTGTGAAAATTCATCCAAGGTGGCAGATGTAGTGGAGAGAAATACTGACTATAATAAAAAACTACATAAAATAAATATAAGATAATAATACAATTTATATGTATAGGACTTTTCATACAAAAAAAGCAGCTGTATCACAGGTCAGAATAATAATAAGAAATTGGAAACTAACTAAATAAATAAAATAAGACTAACAACAGTAAAAAGCAACAAAAAGAAAAATATATATAATGACCACTGTCACGGTTAGGTTCAGTTATGTTCATTCTTAGTTTTGTTTTCATGGACTTTTAGGGCCCTATTTTAACAATCTGAGCGCACGGTCTGAAGCGTATGGTGCAGGTGGACTCTGGGAATTCACTTTTCCTAGTTTAATGACAGAAAAAACAGTCGGCACACCAGGCACAGAGTCCAAAAGGGTTGTACCTATAGCTCTTAATGAGTCATGGGTGTGTTTTGGACATAACATGCAGTAAACCAATCAGAGTCTCATCTCCCATTCCCTTTAAAAGCCAGGTGCGCTCGCGCCATGGCGGATTCGCTATTCAGAGTAATTATTTTATTTTTATTATTTAAAAAGGTTTGTGTGCTGCTACCCGCCCATAGGTGCATATTACTAACGCGCTATTGACTTTAGACCAGATTTTTGTTGGTCAGTGGCACAGTCGTTTTCAGTTCCTCAAAATAGCAACGTGCCAACAATGCGCCTGAACACACCTGGTTTTCAGACCAGAACACCCATGGGTGAACAGATGGGTGCGAGTGCATTTGCTATTTAAACAATGTGGCGCAGGACGTGAAAATGATAACTGCGTCAGGCTGAAACTAGCAAAAAACAGTGGCGTCGCGGGCGTATGATAGGGCCCTTAGTTTGTTATTCATCACATGTATTCCTTTGAGTTCTCACCTGTCTTCCGTCTCCATGGTCCCACTTCATTATGAGTTTGTTAATTATCACCTTGTTATCGGCACTTCTTAATTCCTGCTTTTCTTATGTTCATTGTCCGGTCTCGTATAAGTCAAGTGTGTGTGTTGCTAAAGCTGTCTCCTGGATTATTATCATGAAAACTTCATGTTGGAATACTATTGATCTCATTCATCTGTTTGCACTAATTTGTTTGCCGAAAAAATGACCAATCGCATGAGTCGAAACAACAACAAACTACTGGAGACTCAATAGCAATAGATGCACTGTACGTGGGTGTGAGAGGGTTAAGAGATACACACATCTTTTAGTTTAAACCAGTACTCATCACTTCAGAATTAGCACAGATACACTAAGTATTTACACCAAAACTCTAAAGTATAGTTAAGGCTTAAGTTGCAACTTGCTATTGTAGAATATCTCATTTGCACAACAAATCTCTTATGAGGATCCATTTCAGTTAGTATGCTACCTCAGACAGCAAAGCAGGTGACTAGTTTTGTAACAGAGAGTTTATTTACATCAGCAGTCAGACAGGCAGACGACGTACAGCCTGATCACGTACCTCACTGTCCCGTCACTGTCAGAGCCTCGTCCTTCAAAAAAACATCACAAAACAGGAGAATTTATTGTCATTTGCCCCGAATGCGCTCACTCTAATTAAGCGCATAAATCATCTTGTTCTCTCTTACAATATAATCATCCATCCTCATTCTTACCTGGCAAGTACACAGACACCCCCTCACAAGAACGCCAGACATACAGTTTACGTAACAAGAGTCTATTTTAGGCCTCATTAATGAATGTGTTGAATTTCCGCACATATTGCTTTGTGCAATGATTACTAATGAAGTCGGTTTACGTAAGGCCCATTTTGCGACCTTGGATGAGCCTATTGATTTGTGTGGTGTGTGTCCAGGAACATGTGCGCTGGACAGCTATTCCACACCGTAAATGAAACATAATGACCTTAATAACAGCTGGCTGTGGCTATTCCTCTGATTATGTAGAGGAATTGGAGAGATGAGAGCAGTGTGGTTTGGGGGTTCAGAGACTGGATAGCGATGATTACAATTTTACAGATCATTTACAGGACTTCAAGAGCTGTCCCTTGAGAGAAACCACTAACCAGCGTTTAATTACTTTCTCATAAGTGAGATTTGAAAACAGAAACTTTTATACGCTCAGAAACGGTGAATGACTCATCTTGGTTATTCAGTGGTTAGAGGCAGAAAGGTTGTCTTCTTTCACATCAGCTAGAAATAGCATGACAAGCATAGCCTTCCTTTGTCAACATGAACAGAAAGTTTAGTAAGGCCTCCATAGATATTTGGCCAAACTCTACCTACATTTTTGCAAAACTCCAAAGACGTACCTTTACATACAATTCACTGCAGTTTCCAGCTAAAATGAACACTAGTGACAGTAAAACACCAACAACGTAATTAATTCCACATACATTGTGATTACAGGAGCAGATTATTGATTAATAAAGACTTATTCTCATGCGGTTGCTAGCACAATGCTTATGACCTCAAAGCACTTTACCATAGTGCACAGTTTGTAAACTAACTAATACATTTTGATGTTTGCAGCACATCATCAGCTCCATATGTGTGGTTTTCTAGCATAGTAAACTTGCTCAGTAGCTCACCTAATACAGCACTGCACTTGTGATGTTCAGTGAGTCTCGTGAAACACAGATCATGGTAAAAGAGCTCAAAGACTATGCACTAAATGGCACGAGTGCTTCAGCAAATACACTACACAAATACATCTCTTGTTTGCTTTTAGATGCTTCACACCTTCACACTTCAGGTCAAGGCCTTCACACGTCAGGCCAAACGGTTCAAAGAACGGTAAGGAACAGTTTTAACTCATCACAATAAGCAATTTTCAACTTTTTAGACAAGATTCAAATAATTTTAAATTCAATTTAATGTAAATTAAGTTGAAATTACTTAAAGGCACAGTATGTAATTTTAGGCCGCTAGAGGTCTCTTATTCAAAACAAAGGCATAGCTTGATGACGCCTGGATTTCGCAGAGCTTTTATTAGACACAGACGAGCGCTTCCGCTTCTTCCGCTTATACATCCGGTTTTATCATATTAGATATATTATCTGAGTGTGTTGAAAGTTGTTATAATGCTTCTCTCTGTTTGTTCGCTCAGCGGCAACCGATATTAGGCATGGTAAAACATGGTACTCACGGTAAATCAAGAAAACCAGATTTAAACCATAAGACTAACTGTGTTGAGCTATATAACAATGATTTGTTTTCTGTAGATGAATGTCTCCAAACAGTTGCTCACCTGTCTAATAAAACACAATATTAACACGTCTTTGGTGTTTCCATGGCTTCTACAAAATAAAACTGGAATGGTAAGCAGAAAAAAAAGCCTAGACGGAAAAAAATCGATGGTAACGCAGGTATGATGTCATTCATTACGGACGTGTCCTGGTTAAATTTGCTTATTTCTCTGGATTTAATCATTCTTGGAAACATTTGGGATACTGTAAGTACACAAGTCAACAAAATATATAATATTGTTCTAGGTATTTTTGGGATAGTTTAATAAAAAATCTTACATATTGTGCCTTTAAACATCCAAATTGATGGTACTTAAAAAAATTTGGGGCAGCAACTTTTTACAGTGTTATATTTTTACTTGAGCTTGGTTTGGCACAACACGATTACAAGCCATATTCGGCCCAGAATTCTCAGCACGGTTGTTTACTGTGATGGTTTTTATGCCTGTAGTGACATCGCCTCTCAGGATCTTGTCTGTTGCCTGGTTATTTGCACGTTATTTGAGCGAGGTGAACACAAGTTATTAATAAAATTAAAAGAAATACCTGATCATCCTCCATAACGCGGTCACTATTTACATCTCATACCAACATCCGTACCGGCTGGCCCTGATCAGCATGGAATGGAACGGTTTAAGACCCCTTGTGGTGAAAATCAAGTTTTTCCACATATACTAAATGAAGCAAGTGTGTACAGTTACATTCAAGCTATTTTAAAGTATGACTATTTTTCATTTTGTATATATATATATATATATATATATATATATATATATATATATATATATATATATATATATATATATATATATATATATATATATATACAAGTATGTCATTTTGGTGATCAAAGATGAGTTTTAAGGGATTAAATTACTGACTAAAGGGGGACTTTAAGCAACGAATACGGTTTGGTCCATTTGTGGAAAAGTTGCTTTTGTTAATATTACTGAGTTGGTTTAGTGTACGCAATTTTCATACTCACTCACTGGGCATTTCATTTCCAGACTGTCAAGATACGTACAATAACCAACGTGTTAAAACATTGCCATTTCCGCATTCATCTGTTCTGAATACATGCTTTTCGTGCCACTCACTGGACTCTGTCACGGTTCATGAATGCACCGTCTCCCTTGCTCTATGTGTGTGTGTGGTTGTGTTGGAGGCGTGGTGTCTGATTACTTTTCACTCTCATCACTGTCACCTGCTGCACTAATCACCGGGGCTATATCAACGCGTGTCTCACTCTGCCTTGTTGTCAGATTGTTTGCAGTTGTCCGAGTGTTCCTGTCTGCTCGTGGGTTCTGTTTTTCGTGTGTCCTTCACTCCGGTTTCCTGGATTCTTTCCCCTTTGTCTGCCCACCGCATCCCTGCGCCACCACCAGTGCTTCGCCCTGGATTCTGCTGATGCTTTTTCCGCTCCAGTCTGATCCTGAGTCTCTGCCGATGAGCATTCCGAACTGCTGTGTATCTGATATTCCTGAGTGAGCGTTCTCGCCAGTAACGTTCTGAGTATGGTGTTCTGAGAATCCTGAGTTCAGTTCCATGCCGATGAGCATTCCGAACTGCTGTGTATCTGATATTCCTGAGTGAGCGTTCTCGCCAGTAACGTTCTGAGTATGGTGTTCTGAGAATCCTGAGTTCAGTTCCATGCCGATGTACATTCCGAACTGCTGTGTATCTGAGATTCCTGAGTGTGCGTTCTCCGCCACTAAACGTGCTGAGTATTATGTTCTGAGGATTCTGAGATTCTGTTCTATGACACTGAACTATCTTATATCTGAGTTGAATAAATCACCTTGTTCTACTCGCTATTGGATCTTCTGTCTCTCTTTGTCTCCGGGCATAACAGACTCACTGTCGCAAAACGTGCAAGCTGCAACTTAATATTTTACAGAAATGTCGCCAGAGGCATATTTTTTTCAATGAGCCTGGGTTGTATTCAGCCCGGTCGGGCATTTGACCGGGCCAAAGACCAGCAAGGGTGCTGGTGAGCTGCAGAAACAATGCATATTAGCTTGTACTGGTGCTATCACAAGCAAAGATGCTCTCCACACAGCAAGTGCAGAATGATGCTACAACTGCAAGCCAGACTCGTGGATATACTGTCACAATCTAATTGTGCTGTGTCGTGCCACACTACGAAGCACGCTTCCAGTGTACAGATGGTGTAAACATCTGTGCCTAGATGCCCAAGGCATGCCAATGTCATAATCCGACCTTGGTCAGGACATAATGAAAGGCTCGTCACTCTTTCGTCACAGCCACAGTGATGCAAGACGCAAGATGAAGTAGTAGATGAAGTGAGCGTTTTGCTACTTGATATTGACTTGCTACTTGCTATTGTTAAATCAAAGGCAGGTGGAATTCATAATTTAGAAGGCAACATTCTCATTCTAAACAGCATTTTATTGGACAAAAAATCTGGATACACCCATGAATGTAAAATGAGTAAAAGTGTAAATCTGTTCTGTATTTTTATAACTTTAAGGAGTGCACTGGCATATAAATGATCTCGAAACTAATAGACACACTCACTCAAAGCTTTCAAAGCAATTTCAATTTTATTGGGTCTTTATTGTGATTTGCTGTACAGTGGAAGAGATCAGCTGCAAAACTGAAGCAATTTTACAGAAATATCTATGGTTAAAGAGATGAAGGAGCGGCCAGTGTGAGAGGACACCTGTTTGTGTGTGTGTGCGCATGTGTATGTTTGAACAATAAAGAACAAAGCCCTTAACTTGAATCGCAAGGTGAATTACAAACAGAGAGAGAAAGAGAAAGAGAGAGATGGCAAAAACAAAGCGAGGCCTGGAACACCATACTGAAATGGCCCATCCTCAGCATATTACAGTAAATCACTGCAATTCACAGGACACCACTTTATTAAGCTCTGTCTCTTGCTATATATCTATCATATACAGTAGGAATCTCCACCTATAATATCCAGAAAGCTTCAACAGGAATAGGAAGTGCCTTTTCCATTTCGGAAAGGTGATTTTTAAAGTAAATTTCTGTATAATTGTGAAAGTAAATTGCAGTGGTCAAATAAATGAATGTGTTGAGATATCCTGAACCTGTGATGGAGTGGAACAAAATTGAAACCAAAATGCCTATTGTTCTGCAGCTCTCTCTGTTATCAAAGTGTGCTCCTTGCCCTGTTATCTCCTATGTGATATATATGGATGTGTCATGCTTGACAAATCATATGACGAATTAAGAAACAACAAATTATGAATGTTAAATGAGAGTAGAACTGGACAAAACTGCTCAAAAGTTGTGATGTCACATTTTCTGGAGGTAAATAAGTAGTGTGACGAGGGGCATCAAACTTCATAGACACAGATACATCCAGTTCCATTTATTTATTATACATTCAGTTTCATTATCAGTTGTTTTTATATGTATGTGACTGATCTAGGGCCCTATCATACACCCGGTGCAATACGGTGCCAGGCGCAACGCAAGAGTTTTTTAATAGTTTCAGCCCGACGCAGTTATCATTTTCACGTCCTGCACCACGTTATTTAAATTGCAAATGCATTCGCACCCATCTGTGACCAACAAAAACCTGGTCTAAAGTCAATAGCGCAGTATTTTTCTGTTATTTAAAGAGCGTGTTGGTAATATGCGCCTATATGCGGGTACACAATGTGTGTACACTGTTTATTACACACACATGGCAGCAACATAAAAACATTTTTAAATATTAATAATAAAAGGATTCCTCTCTGGACAAGTGTTCAGTTTATCCGCTTGCAAATTCCGCCATGTAAATAGCGAATCTGCCATGGTGCGAGCACAACTGGCTTTTAAAAGGAATGGGAGATGAGACTCTGATTGTTTTATTGCACGTTACGCCCAAAACACACCCATGACTCATTAAGAGACTAGGGACAACCCGTTTAAACTGTGTGCCTGGCGCACCGACCATTTTTCCCGTCGTTATACTAGCAAAAGGGCCATTCTGACACGGCCTAACTGCAACTGCACTTTAGACCATGCGCTCAGATCGTTAAAATAGGGGCCCTAGTGTCAGTTGGACCACACAGTTTATCATGACAAAGTTTTAAGAAATATTTTACAAAAAATAATATAATTACTGTATATTTTAATATGTATTTTAAAGTAAATATAATTTTTCATAGTAAATAGACACATACTGGAAAAAAATACAGAAAAAAAAATACTACAGTAAAAAGTTGGTTAATTATTAGTTCAGTCACTAGAAGCTAGACGCAAACTCTATATGAAGCAATAGGTCCTTTACATGCAATCTGCAAGAAATCACATCATTACCGCATGGCACAAGCTGATTGGCATCTGCTGATCCTGCAGCCAATGAGATAGTACTACTTTGAAAGTTGTCATGAATGAACTGCAAGTTATCTTACTATATACATTAATACATTAATTATTAAAGGTACACTATGTAACTTACAATATGGAGTCAATACACCATCAAACCTTCTTCCTAAACATGTTTTTGTCTTACCCTGATTCACTATGGTAAACCCGTTGTGTGTGTTCATATTTTAGACCTGATGTGATGGTTTTTGTGGGAACTACATACGTCACTTGCCCGTGTGTTGCTACTTTGGCACGTGTATGGGATGGGAGTGGCATAGGTTTGTTGTCAAAACTAGCGAGAAAGGTCAACATGGAGCAGCTAAATCGCCAACCTTCGGGGAATCGCCCGTTTTAAACACACACCAAAAAGAGGAGAGTCTGCCAGCAAAAAGAGAACCAGACAGAGCTCGTAATATAACAAGAATCAACATTGGCTTGGTTTTTCAAAGATGGCGAGAACTGAGGCATTTGAAAATGTTGTAAAAGCGACTTGGAGATGGTGTTTTTATTAGTCGAATTGCCATATGTAGCTCTCTAACAGAGTTCACTGTGAAGTATTATCTATTGTGAAGGGCCATCTTCATCCGCACAGTCACGCAGAGCCGAAGCATAACCAAAACAATGTTCTTCTGCAAAATTCTTCTGCAAAACTTCTGCAGTTTTGTTTTTAACCTCTAAAAAGTTACATAGTGTACCATTAACATTATATAACTCAATAAAATATACACTTAAGTTGTAAAATATATAGGCACCAATATGCAATCCTGTACTGCAGTACTTAAACCATTTTCACAGTTTTTTAAATGGTGAATTTCTGGCAACCACAGCTGCCTTTTTTTTTTTTTTTTGTAAAAATGCATGTACTCCATATGTATGAAAACAGGCTGCACTACATTATACTGTATAAAAGAGGTTATATACAGGAAATAAATGCAGGTCCAAACCAGGAATTCTATGCATTGTCATCATTATTATTCATGATGAATTCTGTGTTTCATGTTTGCCAAAATAAAGTGAATCTAAAAAATAATCTAATTCCGAACAAATTCAGGACAAATTCATATTCTTCAAGCTAATGTAACAACCTTTCAAACTGCACTCTCCATACATCCATCTTCATGCTAAAAAGCACCAATTACCAAAGTATATCCTGTTAAGCCTGATGTATAGGCTGTTAAATAAATTCCTGGTGTATTTAACTACTGGGGGCTTATGGGGTATTATTGGACAGAGATGACCCACTGACCCAACCTCCAGTTGCCCCTGGGGCTTTAGGGGACAGTCATGGGCCAACACTGACCCAGTTTCCAGCTCAGAGAATTCACGCATCGCTGTGGGGATTGCATTCGCTTCCCAGTCACTCGCAATAGGCTGGGATGAATAATTAGAGCATGGGTGATGCTAACAGCATTACACAGGATAATGGAAACGTCCGTGACCGGCCAGAGGTGCTACTTCAGGCTGATATTTGGACTATCTTTTCAAAGATGCATTGTATTTTTCATTGTGATATGGCGCTTTGATGCTGCACAACATTGAGGGGCTTGCTTTATGAACCACTATAATGCACACCCACTAATTCAGTGCTTTTAAATTCAGCCCTCCAGAAACACTTTATCCAGAATTGCTGTTTGTTTGAGGCTTTTGTGTAGCAGCAGACAGCACAGGTGAACAGAGCAGAAATGAATTCCCTGCAGACAGGTTTAATGTGCTCCCAAATAACACCCTGAAGATAGTGATAGAGGTGCTGTCAGAAAACAAGATGAGGTGGAGTATAGAAGAAAAAGAAAAATGGCTTCAAACTGTTGGTCTTAAAAAGTACACTTTGTTCTTTCAGTTTATCTTAGATTTATGACAAAAAAAGACATTCAGTTACTTTGTGATATTTTTTGGCTTTTAGAATGAATATGTTAGCCTTACTGTTATCTATAAGCTAGCGCGCTCCAAAACAATGACAACATTTGCATTTAGAAGATATAAGTGTTCAAAACTTACAGTCTTTCACTTCTGCCAATATGGATCAATGATTTATGACTAGAATCTGAAGCCCCGCCCCTACACTATAAATAGACGCTGAATCTGCAGCTGAATCTGTCACTTGTTCACTCATTTACTGTTTTCTACATGTGAAACCCAATTGAATTCTGCACAGAATGCTGTATTTTAAAGCGATATGGAGGAGAAACGGTTAGAGACTGCCGCTTTACTGAGCTCAACGGCTTTGGCCGAACTATGACATAAACAAAACGCTATTGGTTATTATAAAAAGGGGAGGAGCTGTTCGATTAGTCCTGCCCTGTCTTCCTGTTTCAGTGGAAATTACGTCAACCTAATGCTGCATGTTTCAAGGCACTTCAGTGGGCCTTTGACGTTTGTTTTGCCAACTTTTAGGAGTACACTAGTACAGAAATGACCTTAAAGTTAACAGACACTGACTAACAGCTACAAAACTGCCATTTGGATTTCATGGGCTCTTTAAGATTCGTTTAAAAAGGTGCAGTACTTACTAGAAATCAATCTGGGTGCAGTGCAAGGCAATTCACACTTGCAGCTGTTAAACATCTGACTCAAAAGACCGATAACTATGTTGGAGCAGAAACACTCTGTGCCTGAAGCAAGTGACGGTCTTGTCTGACATGAGTCAGTGTTTTACAGTGTGTGTAACAGTGCTTCAAGCTACAGTGCCAATGACCCAGGGAAAATGACACGCGCAAACACTCGCTTAGAGACACACACCATCTTATAAAGAAGGTTGATATATGAAGCAATAAATAATAGCGCAGATAATAGAATAAGGCCTCTAGCTGGTGTCGGTGCCCAAATGAATTACTTAAAGGGGCGTTTGGAGGGGGCATACATTCTTCACTCCAACCTAACTAAATGTAATGCTGCTAAAATGAGTGCTTGTGCTCTACCGTCACTGTCTGAAGGACAGGAAGATTCACGGCATGCATACATCACCCTAAAAACATACGAACGTTAGAAGCACCAACTGCACAGATAAAAAAGACCCACTAAATCACAATTGATTTTGATCTATAGGCTAAACTTCGATTATTTGTACACACAGACAGTATGAGCTCTTGTAAGCATCTGTATGAACAGGTTAATATGAGAGAATATTATTGAATGTTTAATTGAAAATTCTGTCATTAATGACGTCCCCTCATGTCGTTCGACACCCGTAAGACCTCCGTTTATCTTCGGAACATTGGCACAATGCACTGTGCGCTCTCAAGACCCATAAAAGGTACTAAAGACGTCGTTACAAAGTCCATCTCACTACAGTGGTTCTACAATAACTTTATGAAGTGACGAGAAAACCTAAATAACGACTTATATAGTGATGACGATTTCAGAACACTGCATCATGAAGCTTCGAAGCGTTATGAATCAGCGAGTCGAATCATGATTCGGATCGCGTGTCAAACCGCCAAACTGCTGAAATCACGTGACTTTGGCAATACAAACCACTGAATCGACTCATTGATTCATAATGCTTTGAAGCTTCATGATAGAGGTCTTCACGGAGCCCCCGAGACCCGTGGACCCACAACAACACGTGGAAAAAACACACAAGCAGTGCTGACTGACTCTGATAACGGGCAGGTGTTATAGATTGTAAACCTTATTTCCCGGCTCACACTTTTATTATCCTAATTTTACAAATTTCAAGTTACAAAAAACACACAAGCAGTGCTGACTGACTCTGATAACGGGCAGGTGTTCTCCGAGTCCGGATCGACTCGGGTATTACACACAATGTTAAACAGACCCGGGACCCGAAGTAATAGATTGGGACCCGACCCGGACCCGGCTGACCATTTAAAATATAGACCCGGGTCGGGTCCCAATCTATTACTTCGGGTCCCGGGTCTGTTTAACATTGTGTGTAATACCCGAGTCGATCCGGACTCGGAGAACACCTGCCCGTTATCAGAGTCAGTCAGCACTGCTTGTGTGTTTTTTGTAACTTGAAATTTGTAAAATTAGGATAATAAAAGTGTGAGCCGGGAAATAAGGTTTAAAAAAAGAAAGAAAGAAAAAACACGAGCGATCTCTCTCTCTCTCTTGCTCACTCGCCTCGCGTTCGCTCTCTTGCTCTCTCAGCCACTGCAAGCGCACGGTAATAATGGTTACCTTCATGAGTGATGTGCAAAAAAAGCTAAAAAACAACGAATATAAAGAAGTTAAACCCACGGGCACCTCTTCTGTCTGGGCATCCTTCATGCATATTGTGGACAAACATGAGAAAAAATTAATTGCTGTCAAGTGTATTATGTGTGATGTACTGTTGAAGTTTGATTTGAACTTATATTTAAATTATTTATTTCAAATCAGCAACAAAATCTCAGGTGAACTGTCACATAAATGTTTCATATGACGCTCAAATTGCGTAAAGAAGCTCTATTTCAGGTTGCTCCAGCTAACGCGCATGTGCAGTCTCAAGTTCGTGTCATGTTTCTATGGCAACCCGAGCTTCCGCAGTGACTGACTTTAATAATAATATGAATGAACCGTCTTGTTTAACCTTAAAGTTTTGGTGAACAGACTCGGCTCACAGAGATGATAGCAAATAAATAATGCTGACCTCAGCGGCCACGGAACGAGCAATCGTTATTATAGTTCAAAAAGGCAAACAGTCAAAGTTATTATGCGAGTTAACTCGAGTCGAAATGCAAATCTGCAAAGACGCATTTGTCATCCGTCACCGTGACATAAAGTGGACTTTACAGCTGAAATGATGAGTGAATTAAGCATGCTTGGAATAACAAGAGAGGAATAACATGGATTTAACTCTTTGGCAAGGATGTAATGCATCAAGTCAATCAAGTAACGTTACAAGGAAGGGAGACGACAGCTAGCCTATAGGTAAGACAAAAAGGTATATTTTTCGCAACTTGTTTATTGACTTGTTAAAGGTCCCGTTCTTCGTGATCCCACTGTTCAAACTTTAGTTAGTGTGTAATGTTGCTGTTAGAGCATAAATAATACCTGTAAAATTATAAAGCTCAAAGTTCAATGCCAAGCGAGATATTTTATTTAACAGAAGTTCCCTTTCAAAGCCTACAGCGAACGGCTGGCTTGGACTACATCCTGGTACTTCCTACATAAATGACGTCGGTAGAACAGACTAACCTCCGCCCACAAGACTACGCGAAAAAAGGGGGCGTGGTCTTGTTGCTGTCCCACGTGGAGAAGAGGACGTGTCGCGTGGAGAAAAGGAAGTGCTGCGTTTCAGTGTGTTTGTCGCCATGTCGTCGAGACGCTGTTATTTTCATCCCGGAGTCAAATCACCTTTGTTTGGCTTTCCCAGGGACGCTGTAGAGATCATTAAGCGCATATATATCTCCCGTTAAGAGGCGTGACCTTTCCACGTGCGCTAAGCTGCTGTCGAATCACAACACAGGAACCGGGCCACGTTTTGACGATGATACCCCAGACACCACCAGACTAAACTGGATGGAATCTGTCATTAGGTGTCTGGAGAGCGCCCGGTCCCGATACAGGACACAGCCAGACCCAAAGCCTGAATCACCTGCATCGATCGCGGAGTACTTGTGCGAGCCTCTCGCCTTCAACCTCTCCGCTTCATTTCGGCCTGTCGACCTGCCGGCTACGTCCTGGCTCCTCCCACCTTCGGCTCCACCGGAGACCCTCAGACGCGAGGCTCAACCGGGTTCCCTTGTGCTGCCGGCTCCCCCTTGGTCAGTCATCACACCACTTCCGCCACAACTTGCGGGCCATCCGCTGCACTTCGGCCCTCCACCCCTACGGCTGCAGCAGGTTTCTCCTTCCCCTCTATGTCGCCTCTGTCACACCGGCTTTGCCTCAGCCCTCGGGTTCTCTGGCTTCACCTTCGACGGTCATTGCTGTGTCATCGGCGAGATCTCCAGAGCCAGCAATGTCGCTCTCAAGTCCATCGGCTCTCCGTCGGCACCTATGGATCCATCTGCCAAGTCTCCATCGGTCGATCCTCTGATGCTGTCAGTCACCGCTACAACTCCTCGACTCCGCTGTGGACTGCCGGCACTGTGGAGCACTGGGTCTGTGCCAACGGCCAACCATCATCGCCATCAGGGGATTGTCGTCCCACCATCACCATCCCTTGGTTTCATCACCTTCACCACATCCTGCCACCATCCTTTCTCTTCTGCCTCCCCGCATCGTTTCTCCAGAACCCCCTCCGTCCCTCTCTATGTGTCACCATGTTACGGTGCGAGGCCGCACCTTGTCAGAGGGGGCATTATGTCACCATTCTGTTTAGTTTAGTTCTTGGACTTTCAGTTTGTTTTCATTTGTCACATGTTTCTTTGTTCTGACTCCCGCAACTCGCCTGTCTTCGTCTTCCTGCCTGCACGCACCCATGACAATTACTTTTTAGAATAAAGGTTTTGTTAAAATCTTATTTTTGTCCACCAAATCAAAGCCATGTGGTATGACCAACATGTGCAGAAAAAAACATGGAACAGGAAATTAAAATATAGAGAAGACCCTTATGAATGTGTGTCAAAGTCTCTTAAAATGTCAGAAAATGTGTTCAGGTTTTAAATGTAATTTTTAAATAAACAATACATTCTTATGTAAAATAGATTTAAAAGCTTTTTCGAAGAAAATTATTAAGATGTGTTCACTCATATGTATTGATCAATTACATTTTTTAGCTTAATTCAATTTCAACTTTTCTTGAAAGTGGTATAAAAGTTGTTCAAAACCATAATGAAACCAACATGAACACTGAGTACATGTCAAAGAATTACCACGTGTGATTTAAACTAGATTTTTATTCTTTCTCATGGATATATGTCATTGTCCCCAAAACAAACCATCCAGCCATTAAATCTCTCCTAAGGCACAACTCTTTACTGATTGGCAAGATGTCACATGGCTCATATAGCTTGACACGCATATAACTTTGAATGGTGTATCTATGATTCATGCACTCCACTCACAGCATTTCTACAGTCCGTGTGCCATCACAAATATTACAAATAACAAAGGCTCTGAATGTCCACCTTTGGTAAATCCATTAATTTAAACTCGTCTCCGTTTTTAACACTGCTAAATTTCCAGGAACGAATGTACAGATGGCAGTGTAAAATGATTTTATTACTTGAAAGCGTCGCTCTGGTGACCCCTAGATGGTGAGGCCTCATGGAAATGACTGTGATTTGACAAATGGCTCAACATTACGGTGTATAATTGTCCATTAGTGGGAGAACGCATTGCACACAGCTCTGGGAGTTGGATGAAAGTGTGTTAGAGGATGTAGCCTGCCAAAGCTGTTCCTCAGAGAGACCAGAGTAAGCCTTTGCGGATCTATGATTATCCTCGGCAGCTTCATAAAAAGAATGACTGGATAATCAGATTTAAAAATCATTTTGGTTCATATCAATCAAGTTTTTTAATCATTAACTAAAACTAACCAAAACATAAATCATTACTTGAAATAAAATAAAGGTTAAACTGAAATACAAAAAAATAAAAAAAAATATTTTATTTCAGGTGGTTGCTGTGAAGGAACATTTTAATGAACAGTATTGCCATTTATATGCTTTTGAAAATTAAATGTCCCTAACACTTGGGCCAAAGTTAGTGTGTTGATATAATGGATGCAGATTCTTAATTTCAACACACACAGAACGCGTTTTTCCATTCCAATGCGTTACTTTTTCATAGTTTTCTATGTAAACACGTGCTAGACGAACGTGTATGACCGTTGCATTCACGTCTCGCGTCTTTTGCAGTGTCATGCGCTAGAGGATAAATTCATAGGCGTTTATTATTAGACACCCCAGGTTAACTTAAGTCAGGTATACAGTCAGTATAACATATCGACAACATTGCAACGGTATAATTTCTTCCTTTCTTTTAGTTTAACTCAGTAGTTACCAAACTGGGGGCCCTGGATGTATAAAAAGGGGGGTACGGCAAAGCTAAGGGCTATAGTTATGCAAAAGAAACCTCTTTTGGGTCCGCCCGCGCACAAATTGACCCTCCCAGGTCTACAGCTAACTGGCAAACTTATTATTACTAAGTTATTACTGTCTTACTCATATAGTCCTTCTAAGCAGCTGTGGGACCACTATTACCTAAAATTGTGCCCACCCTTACCCCACACCAAACATTTTGGCAAGTGGGGCATAAATGACACACCCAAAATAAAGAGGTTGCTGCTCATAAGTTATTCTAAATAGACACATAACCAACATAGGCCAACACTTGAGAGTTTACAGTTCAAGACTCAGAATTACTCAGACTGTTATTAATATGGAGATATAGAAGCTAAAACATAAAAACTAAAATAAATAAATAAATAAATATTAAGAAAATATTTTTAAGTGTATAAAAATATGTGACTGTATTTTTACAAACTTAGAGACACAATGAAGCTGAAACCACAAGTCTCTTCATGCTACATTAGAGGATGTTATCTCTAAAACTATGAAACATGTTTTAAGACCTTGTCATGTGACTTTTTAGACAAGGCTGATAAGAAAATAAGAAAATATGTTATTGCCCTGTAATGATGATGATAAAACTGTATTTATCCCCAAGGTTGAACACCCATTTGCAGTCTAATGTCTGGCAAGAAGAACTGTCCCATTCATGTTACTGTTGTTCTCACTCGTTGAACCGTTCACACCTCTGCTGGTATAAAACTTTATCTTCATTAATCTTTTATCATTATTCTTTTGTTTGTATTCAGTCATTATTAGCCTTTATTCTGGCATTACATGGCTTGCCCATCTACACCACTATACATTAATCCACCTATTATCTTAAGTCTTTCTAGAAATATAGCATATTCTTGGGGCCTTATGTGAATTATTAAAAAAATGTGATTATGGAATAAAATAGTTCCTGATGTGACGGGTGTATTAGAGCTACAATTAGCATCATGCTACATAAAAGGTGAATGTGGCGAGCAGCGAGGCTGAGGGACCGTGAGGGCGGGACGAGGCGGCGCGCAGCTGGCGCTCATCCTCTCTGATGAGCGCCGCCTCGTCCCGCCCTCACGGTCCCTCAGCCTCGCTGCTCGCCACAGTGAATATTACACTTTCACTCAAAACGTACTTTAAACCACCATCGAATGTTTGTATTAACTTCAGGATTGCGATCTAATGTGTATTTTAGTCATATAATGATGTTGAAATATGTTATGTTATATGCAGCTAATCGCTGCACCTGCTTAGCATTTATAACGTAAACATCCATTATCGATATGCAAATACACCAAATCGCATGAAAATCACACACAAACCATATTTGAAACCCAGGTTGTCCAAACGTGTGCTGTCATGAAGAGAGCTGTGCTGTGCAGTACCTGTGATGGCATGGTGAGAGAAGGCCTCCACGTAGGTCAGGTAGTTGTGAGGACAGTGTTTCTTCAGCCACTTACACACATCCTGCTGGGTCCATAGCACTACTGGTTTGCATAAGCTGGAGAGCGTTGGGCTGGTGTGGTACACAGTGAAGGCCTCTCCTGGCTGGATCTATAGAATAGGGAAACATTCTTATTGAGTGTGATTACATGCACGTTCTTAAAACGATTATGCTTAATAAGCCGACAAAATGTATTAATATAATGTAATATAATCTGCATAACGTCATTAACGGCTTAAATGAGACATATAATGAAAATCTGACTTTTTGTGTGTTTAAGTGCTATAATTGGGTCTCCGGTGCATCTACCAACCCAGAAATGGTAAAAAAGGACAACCCAGTAACTTTGTTTTGGAAAGACTTTCTCTGCAAGCAAGTGAAAAAACGAGCCCCTCAGATTTCAAATGGAACAAATCCTCTTTGTGATCCAACTTCACACCCAGAACACGTAAGTACTGCACTTCATAATGCAAATCGCCTTTCTGAATGTACTAATGTTGTCTCTTACTGTATTCACACAGACCAGAGCTTGTTATTTTTAGCCCGAAAATGCTCACCACCTGTACAATTCAGAAGTGCACTTTTATTACTTCTTAAAAATAAAACTGATGACATACACTATATTGCCAAAAGTATTGGGACACCCCTCCAAATCATTGAATTCAGGTGTTCCAATCTCTTCCATGGCTACAGGTGTATAAATTCAAGCACTAGGCATGCAGACGTTTCTACAAACATTAGAGAAAGAATTGGTTGCTCTCAGGAGCTCAGTGAACTCAAGCGTGGTACCGTGATCGGTTGCCACCTGGCCAATAAATCCATTTGTGAAATTTCATTACTACTAAATATTCCACGGTCAACTGTTATTGGTATTATAACAAAGTGGAAGCGATTGGGAACAACAGCAACTCAGCCATGAAGTGGTAGGCCACGTAAAATCACAGAGCGGGGTCAGCGCATGCTGAGGTGCACAGTGTAGAAGTGTAGACGTCTCCAACTTTCTGCAGCGTCAAGAGCTACAGACCTCCTTCGTGTGGCCTTCAGATTAGCTCAAGAACAGTGTGTAGAGAGCTTCATGGAATGGGTTTCCATGGCTGAGCAGCTCATCCAAGTATTACATCACCAAGTGCGATGCAAAGCGTCGGATGCAGTGGGGTAAAGCACGCCGCCACTGGACTCTAGAGCAATGGAGACGTGTTCTCTGGAGTGACCAATTGCGCTTCTCTGTCTGGCAATCCGATGAACGAGTCTGGGTTTGGTGGTTGCCAGGAAAACGATACTTGCCTGACTGCAATGTGCCAAGTGTAAAGTTTGGTGGAGGGGGGGGGGGATTATGGTTAGGAGTTGTTTTTCAGGGGTTGGGCTTGACCCCTTAGTTCCGGTGAAAGGAATAACCGGGGAATAACCTGTTTTTTTTAATTATTTTTTTATTTTAATAAAGTCTTGTAAACACTGTTTACTTGCATTACCAGGTTATTGATTTGCATGTTAAACCAGTAAATCAGGGTACATTTAAATAAACTTAAATAAAAATTAAATAAAGTTCAGTTTATTGGTGCACATGCAAAACATACTCAGTGTCACCATCTGCACAGAAACCAGTTTAACACTGTTGCAAAAATGTATACAGTCCATATGTTAACCAGGAAACACTCTCACCAGGCTTTAAAAAAGCCTATCTTTAATGCTTAAGGCAGGCAGGAAGAATGTGGGAAAAATGGTTTGCTTTCCTATCTTCAGGGTGTACTTACAGGGTACTTTTTTCTTTGAAAGCGCTAATTAAAACAACTAACGTTGCATGCTTCTGTGTAAACAATGCTCTTCTAATTACACGCGCACTTTGTTCTGACTGCCGCAATGAGCAGAAAGATTCATCAAAACACACTTTTACGGCTCTCTGCTGCAGATTCTTGCATAGGGGGAGCTGTAATAAAAACTTTTACTAGGATATATTACGCTTGTGTGAGAACATGATGAAATGCAGTGTTAGCTTGTGTGAACTATGAGAGTAAACACTCACAGGGCCTCTCAATTTACGGTTTGCTGTTTTATCATCCTGATTGGTTTAATCGTGACTACTACACAGTAAAAGTTTAAAACTTACATTGTGGGAAATACCTTTGAACTTGAGCAAAGAAAGCATTCATAAGTCACAACGTCTTATTTCTAAGGGCTGTCAAATTTAACGTGCAAATGATGGACTTAACTCTGTAAAGCCTGAAACGAAAAAAAATATATATACAGTATATATATATATATATATATATATAACAAGTATTTGATACACTGTCGATTTTGCAGGTTTTCCTACTTACAAAGCACATAGAGGTCTGTCATTTTTATCATAGATACACTTCAACTGTGAGAGACGGAATCTAAAACAAAAATCCAGAAAATCACATTGTATGATTTTTAAATAATTAATTTGCATTTTATTGCATGACATAAGTATTTGATCACCTACCAACTAGTAAGAATTCCTCTCTCTCAGACCTGTTAGTTTTTCTTTAAGAAGCCCTCCTGTTCTCCACTCATTACCTGTATTAACTGCACCTGTTTGAACTTGTTACCTGTATAAAAGACACCTGTCCTCACACTCAATCAAACAGACTCCAACCTCTCCACAATGGCCAAGACCAGAGAGCTGTGTAAGGACATCAGGGATAAAATTGTAGACCTGCACAAGGCTGGGATGGGCTACAGGACAAAAGGCAAGCAGCTTGGTGAGAAGGCAACAACTGTTGGCGCAATTATTAGAAAATGGAAGAAGTTCAAGATGACGGTCAATCTCCCTCGGTCTGGGGCACCATGCCAGATCTCACCTTGTGGAGCATTAATGATCATGAGAAAGGTGAGGGATCAGCCCAGAATACACGGCAGGACCTGGTCAATGACCTGAAGAGAGCTGGGGCCACAGTCTCAAAGAAAACCATTAGTAACACACTATGCCGTCATGGATTCAAATCCTACAGCGCACGCAAGGTCCCCCTGCTCAAGCCAGCGCATGTCCAGACCCGTCTGAAGTTTGCCAATGACCATCTGGATGATCCAGAGTAGGAATGGGAGAAGGTCATGTGGTCTGATAAGAAAAACTCCACTTGCCGTGTTTAGAGGAAGAAGGATGAGTACAACCCCATGAACACCATCCCAACCGTGAAGCATGGAGGTGGAAACACCATTCTTTGGGGATGCTTTTCTGCAAAGGGGAGAGGAAGACTGCACCGTATTGAGGGGAGGATGGAGGGACCATGTATCACAAGGTCTTGGCCAACAACCTCCTTCCCTCAGTAAGAGCGTTGAAGATGGGTCGTGGCTGGGTCTTCCAGCATGATAATGACCCGAAACACACAGCCAGGGCAACTAAGGAGTGGCTCCGTAAGAAGCATCTCAAGGTCCTGGAGTGGCCTAGCCAGTCTCCAGACCTGAACCCAATAGAAAATCTTTGGATGGAGCTGAAAGTCCATATTGCCCAGGGACAGCCCCGAAACCTGAAGGATCTGGAGAAGGTCTGTATGGAGGAGTGGGCCAAAATCCCTGCTGCAGTGTGTGCAAACCTGGTCAAGAACTACAGGAAACGTATGATCTCTGTAATTGCAAACAAAGGTTTCTGTACCAAATATTAAGTTCTGCTTTTCTGATGTATCAAATACTTATGTCATGCAATAAAATGCAAATTAATTACTACAATTAAATATTAAATTACTACTATTAAATAATACAATGTGATTTTCTGGATTTCTGTCACTCACAGTTGAAGTTGTTCTCCCCACTGTATATATATTTTAATCTCAGTTGTCACTCTATATCTCCCAATAATATGTCTTATTAAGATGATATTCAAATGCTTATAATTCTATGATCAAAGCTCTGTATTTTTTATTGTGGAGTGCAAAACAAATAATGTAATGCAATGCAAAGATGATTAAAATATGATAAAATAAACATTCCTCAAAAGCCTAATGGATTATAGTTGATCCTCACATTTAAACGATTTTTCTAAAAAAAAAAAAAAATGAAAAATTGGATAATCCAATAAACCTAAAAAGCTTCTGTCCAATAAGTGTTCATATTGAAATATTAATAACAATATAAAATGTATTCTTATGTTTGCTTTATAAAAGTTTTCACAGGTAAAACACACACAAACCATGACTTGAAGGGGGATGTTTTCCCAAAAGATCTTTTAATACGTTTTCAGCAGTTTTGATCATGTTGATAATTTAGAGGCCTTAGAAATGTGCAAATCAAATATGATACAGCAGGCTTTATAACCAGAGAATATTACAGAGAAGACCAACAGAGGACTGTTGGGACATTATTTGGTTACACTTTAGATTAGGGTCCAATTCTCACTATTAATTTTGCCTCAATAAACTCCTAAATTACTGTTTATTAAAAGTTAGTAAGGTAGTTGTTAAGTTTAGGTATTGGGTAGGATTAGGGATGTAGAATATGATCATGCAGAATGAGGAATTAATAGTAATATGTGCTTTATAAGAAATAATAAACTGCCATATCCTAGTAATATGCATGATAATAAGCGACTAGTTAACAGTGAGAATTAGACCCTAAACTAAAGTGTTACCCATTATTTAATAGTTGACAAACTGAATATATTAAACTGAAAGCACTGAATTATTAAGGTGTTTGTCTCATTTACCGTTGCTCTGTGACATTGTGACACTTTAGAAATCGGTGCTTGAGGGCGAAAAAGTTTCCCTTGCAAATTTCACAAGAATTTGCCACACTGTAAAAAGTTATCAGTTAACTTAACTTGAAAAAAGTGAGGAAACCTGTTGCCTTATAGTTATTAAGTAATGAACTTTTAAGTAAAAAAAAATTATGAAAAATTAAGTTATGTGAACTTGACAATTCCATATTACGCATGAAGTAATAATTTTAAGGCAACATGTTTCCTCCCTTTTGATTAATTAAGTCAATTCATACATTTTTTACAGAGCACATTGACTAACAGAAAGCTGACTACTGTGTGTGAGATATATTTTATATTCGCTACAATATTTCACAACTGACAATGAACCGAAATTTCGCAATTGTAAACGCACCTGTATTGTAGACCTCTATCATCTCTTCAAGAAGAAAGTATGCATTTCAAATAAAAGGACTATGGTCAGTCAGAATGATGGCAACTCTTGCAAAGGAAGTATTTGTTGTCAAGAGCCGCAGGTCACACATTAATCAACACCTAATGACAAAAGCCCATTTTCACTCAGGAAAGACATGTATTGACTTTGGTAGCAGACAGGGCAAAAAAGATAGTGGGAAAAAAAAGGACTGATTCATCATTTTATTTTCAGAGTAAGTGCAAGATGGCTCAACATACCGGTGGAAAAGCCTGAAAATGTGATTCAGTGTGAGAAAAAAAAAGTCAAACACAGAAGCAAAGCAAATAAAAGAACAGCATAGGCCAGAAAAGCAATGGATTCAAATGACAGAGTATAATATAAAAGAGAAAAAGAGAAGTCATTTAATCCTCTGCATATTATTTCTCTATGTGTAATGGGTCATATTTCTGCTGGTATAGGTACTGTACTTTCCGAGAACAGGATACAAAATAGAGCCTGAATCTCTTAAAGGGATAGTTCACTCAAAAAATGAAAAGTCTGTCATCATTAAGACCCTCATGTTGTTCCAAACCTGTTTGACTTACTTTCTTTTACACAAAAGAATATATATATATATTTTTTTTAAAAGACAGTTTTTTTTGGTTTTCTTTTGTCCATACAGTGGAAGTCAATGGCCTCCAATGTTGTTTGATTCAGAACGTTCTTCAAAATAGAAGAATGAACAAATGAAAGAAAGTCATACAAGTGAGTAAGTGAATGACATATGACCCTTTAAATGAACATCAACTGTTCACCAAATGTTTATTCTCAGTTACTGTACTTTATAAACGTATATTTCACATTAAAGGAAAACTTTGATCATTCTTACTATAACTTGGGTAACAGGGTTGAATGGTTGAGCCGGATGCAGTTTCTCCAAAACACGTTGGCCACAATTATTGGCACCCCTGGACAGATCTCTGAAGTATATTCCCATTTTTTTTTTTGACTAGGAGCTTGAAATAGTCCAGCCATGACTTCCTGTCCAAGAGTATAAATATGCGGAAACACAAAGGCCAAATTCCCTTAATGATAATCACAATGAGTAAAACCAAAGTATATAGTTCTGATGTGCAGCAAAAATCGTTGAGCTTCACAAAATAGAAAGTGGCTGTAAGAAAATAGCTAAAGCATTGAAAATCCCCGTTTCCACCATCAGGGCAATAATTAAAAAGTTCAACTAAAGATGTTCTGAATCTGCCTGGAAGAGGACATGTGTCTATATCGTCCTAATGCACGGCGAGGACCTACATCACCACATGTTGTTCAGGAGGGTTTTTAAGAAAAATCCTCCTCGCTCATCCAGAAACAAACTCCAGCATATTCAGTTGTGAGACACGACTGGAACTTCAAACGGGACCGGCTTCTATATGGTCAGATGAAACTAAAAAAAGAGCTTTTTGGCAGCAAATCCACCAGATGTGTTGAACAGGGATAAAAAGTACCCCATGTCCACGGTTAAAAATACAGCTGGATCTTTAATGTTGTGGGCCTATTTTTTTTGCTGGAGTTCCTGGACATCTTGTTCAGACACATGGTATCATGGATTCTAACAAATACCAGCAGATAAAAAAATCAAAGGCTGATGGCCTCTGCTAGAAATCTTATAATGGGCTGTGGTTGGATCTTCCATCAGAACAATGATGCAAAACAAACATAAAAATCAACACACAAATGTGTCACTGAGCACAAAATGAAGCTTCTACCATGACCGTCCCGGTTCCCTGACATGAACCCTATATAAAATGAGCGATGAACTGAAGAGAAGAAGCAACAACATGGATCTGGGAATCTGAAGGATCTGGAGAGATTCTGTATGGAGGAATGGTCTCTGATCTCCAAACTCATCAGGCATTATAGAAGAAGACTCAGAGCTGTTATCTTGGGAAAAGGACGTTGCAAAAAGTATTTGATAAAAGGGTGCCAATAATTATTGCAAATGTGTTTCGGAGAAAAGCATTTATTTCATAAAGTGATTTACCCCCCACTTTTAATTATTTGACTTCATTGAAAGGATAGATTTTTGTGAATGTTTTGAATAAAAGATCAAAAGGATAAACATGCAGATTTACAGCCATATTTGATCATCAGGGGTACCAATAATTCTGACCAAAACTGAATGTGGGCACCAGAGTCCAAGACAAATTTCCCCAGCTGGGACAATAAAGTGTATTGAATTGAATACTAAAAAAGTACAAAAATACAGTGATAAAATACACTGTAAAATACAGTGTAAAATGTAAAAATTACTTGATTTACAAAGTCATTTACACAGCTATTACACATTCATGCTGGGTTAAATTGTACTATATGTAGTTTATAAAACATAGATAACAGTTCATGCCTTTAATGTTTACAAAAATAGTGTACCATATTTATGGAAAGTGCTGGGAAATGAGAACGAGGATGAGACAAAAAGCAGGAAAGGGCAGAAAGAGGATCTAGTGAGTGCTGCTTCACTATCAACACCTCCTCCCTCTCCTCCATCCTCCGCTCCCTCTTTCTTTGCCATCCATCACCCTCTATCTCTCCCAAGCCAGCCTCTGGGCATTAAACAGCCACCCTTGAACCCATGAGACCCGATTCTGTCCAGCCTGAAACATACAGTCATTAATAATACACAGGGGATTGAACCTGTGAGGAGAGGGACGGCCCAAACCGGGCGGCCATTTTATGAGATGAGTCTGAATGCTTCTCGCCGATGCATGATTAGAAGAAAAGTCATGACCTCCTTAGCTAATGAAAGTGTATATACTCTCCATAAATATGAAGCAGAACAACTTTTTTCAACATTGATAATAAAATGTTTTTTGATCAGCAAATCAGCATATTAGAATGATTTCTGAAGGATCATGTGACACTGAAGACTGGAGTAATGATGCTGAAAATTCAGCTTTGATCACAGGAATAAATTACATTAATTTAATCAAATAAATGCATTCTCAGTGAGCATAAGAGATTTTTTTCAAAAAGTCTATTTAGGGATGTAAAAATTAACGCATTAACGCATGCAATACATTTTTTTAATGGAATTATTAACACAGCATCCGTTTTTCCCGTCATAATTTTGCTAGCGTTACATTATGTGATCACGCTCTTATTCCCGCAAAACTTTTAAAGCTATGGAACGCCAGGAAGCTCAAAAACACTGACTTTTAACGAGTAAACAACACATAAACAATGCCTCAACTACTCGCTGTTTATGTTGTTTACGCTGTGTTTGCACGTTAAAGATTAATGCATAATGTCTTGTCTGTGTGACATACACACGACTCGCGTGCACAGAAAGATGCGCACCAGAATCGAGTTCTCTTTTGCGCTTGAATGAACAATAACGCACAGAATTATGGCAAAATGTCTGTTTTGTCGAGTATCCTCAAAAGAACAGTCTTAAATGAGTTAAATGGCGTCTTAAATGAACTGTAAGAGTTCATGAGATGCGTGTCAGATCCGTGTTATGTTCGGCAGCGGGAGATCTTAAAGTGACAGCAGCCTAATAAACCAGTCGCTGTGATTCTGTCATTAATGTTAATTAAAGAACAAAGGTACCAGAGAAAATTGTAGCTTTAATAATGATTAATATGTAGTATTATTTATGCAGTGAAGAAGACTGTAAAGTGATTGATAACTTTATTCAATGTCTGTATATTTCTTACCTGTTTTATTATGGGTTTATGTGAAGATTGCTTTAAGTTCACTTAAATCACTTAAACTGATAGCTATCAGTTATACTGTTGAAAGTGTATAATGTTCATAAATATACATTTCATAGAGACATCCGTAGCAGTATTAGTGTCAGTGATACTGCCCTTCATTCATAAAAAAGATGACATTACAAAAAATATTTAAAATAGACTTTCTACATTAATTTGGAGAGTGAAATTATTACAATAAACATTTTTAATTGCGATTAAATAGTAAAATATACAGGCATCGAAATACCATCCATAATACCTGAAATCTCATCACCATCTTTTTTTATAGTATATGGACTAATTTTATGGTCATTAGTTGTCATTTTTGCAGCTTGACAGGTTCAGAATGAAACAAGCGTGATCGATTTCTTTAAGCTAAATGATCGTATCAAGTGGGAGTTTATGAAGTGTCGTCTGTACATGAACTCTACTGAGTGTGTAGAGTTCTGCTGGCATATTATTTCATGCCTTTTTACTTCATATTTCCTCTAGGGCCCATGTTCTGAACCACTGCTATAAATTCTTAATCAGTGTAATTAATATGTAGATTATTACTCTCGTTTCCCCTCAAAATCTCAGTTGGCCACAGAATTCCTTTGTATGTTTCTTCATCCTCTTTCCGACCTTTCAAATCTTTACTTTTACTCTTTTGGCAACTTTTTCCAACTGTCCTCTAAGTCTCTGTCATTTATTCTAAATCTCGCTCTTCTTTATTGCCCATTTCTCTCTGCCTCGCTCTTTCTGTCAGTCTGTTTCTGTCTCTGTGCCCCTTTATTCTCCCGATGGCATAAGTTCTTCATGTCCTGGCTTCGGATGTCTGATTTCGCCCACTGGAGCTGAATCAGGGATTACGCTTAAAGGCATTGACGGATGACATCTCTTTAATATTCTGCCTGCTTCTTCTGTCTTAGAGATCGTTTTGCTCTTACAACCTCAGATACAATCAGAGATCACAATGAGTTAGCCGGCTCAGTGTGAAGCACACAGTGAGTCTGTTAGCATGTAAATAGGTGATGCCACACTGACCTTGTTGTGCTGCTTGTTTTTTGACTTAAACATGAGATTCTGCTTGTGTTTCCAAGTAAATCCACTGCTTTCTGCCTAATGTTTTCCTGTCTGTCTCCAGTTCATTTCAATTTAGTTCAATTCATCTCAGTTCCAGTATAAGTTTATATAGTTAAGCATTAGTTTGTATAAGTTCAATTTAGTTCCGTTCAGTATAATTTAGTTTACTTTAGTTAAATGAGTTCAGTTCATTTCTGCTCAGTATAATTTAGCGAAACTGAATTCAGATCAATTAAGGTCAGATAAGTTCAGTAGAGTTTATTTTATTTCAGTTAAGTTCACTCAGTTCAATTCATTTCTATTTAATTCAGTACATGTCAGGTTAAATCATAAGTAATTTTAGTACACTTCAGTATAATTTATTTTACTGTACACTGTAAAAAATGGTTTGATCAATAAGTTATATACAACATACATTTTACATTGCTTTAACTCATCAAAATAAGTTAAGCAATTTCAACTTTTTTAATAAGTTATACAAGATTCAACTAATGACTTGTTTAAGTCAGTTTAATGTCATTTAAGTTGAATTGACTTAAATATGCAAGTCGATTGTAGTTAAAAATTTAAAGTAGCAACTTTTTTACAGTGCAGTTCATTTCTATTGAGCTGAGTTCAGAACAGTTTAGTTCAATTCATTTTAATCCATTTCTATTTAGGTCAGTTCAATAATTTGTTTAATTAAGTTAAACTTCAAATCAATTTATTCCTAATCAGGTCAAGTCAGTTCAGTTCAGTTCAGTTCAGTTCAATTTGATTCACTGAATTGAACTCATCAGTTCATAAGTTCTTAGTTAAAATAATTTAAGTTCACAGTTAATTTAGTTCAGTTCCGAGATCAATTTGTTTATTTTACTGATCAATTAGTTCAGTTCATTTTTGTTCAGGTCATTTCAGTATAATTTAACTAAATTGAATTCAGATCAATTCATTTCTATTCAGGTCAAATCAGTTCAGTAGTTCAGTATAATTTATTTTATTTCAGTTTAGTTCACTTCATTTCAATCCTTTTCTATTCAAATGCTACGGTGAAAAACAAATTGGTTAAATTGGTTAACAGAAAGTTTCCGTACTATATATGAATATGTACGAAAAACTGTAATAGATCTAACCTTACATTTAAATGTACAGTTTTTGGAAGAGAAAAAGAACAAGTCATTGTGTAATTTACAGTGAAAAAACGTAAATTGACATTCCCAGAATTTACTGTGTGACACTTCACATTTGATGTATTTTCATTTTTTCTAATCAGTTATGTACATTATTACATCTAATGTTGTTAAATAAATGTTTATTGCATTTTTTTAATTTCATGTATTACTATGATGGTGTTTAGTGTTTGTGTGAATGACACTGTGCATCTTCTCTATATTAGTATTGTCCTCCTAAAAGCTGCTTGCTGCATTCATCATGTGACTCTCCTCGCCACTGTGATTGATGGTTGTACATAACAGATATTCATATTTTAATAGCTTGGTAATTTAACATTATTATTTTAGTTAATGAAATACGTTTTTTTTTTTTTTTTACTGTAAATTTAACTTAAATCTTTAAAACTAAATATATTGCTACCGTATTTTTACGGTAAAGTTCTGGCAACCATAGCTGTCGTTTTTTTACCGTAAATTTTACTTCGATCTTTAAAACTAAATATGTTGCTACCTTATTTTTTACTGTAAATTTTTGACAACCACAGCTTTTTACAGTAAATTTAACGTGTTTTTAGTACAGTGTACATGTAATTATTACAATATAAACCTTTAAATTATACGGTTTTGAATTGTAAAATAGACAGTAAACGAAGTGCTGTCCCGTAATATTGTGGTACCGTATTTTTTACAGTAAAGTTCTGGCAACCACAGCTGCTGTTTTTTACCGTAAATCTTACGGGGATTTTTAGTGTAATATGTTTTTGTTCAATTAAGTTTTATTAATTTAAAATTAATTTATCCCTAATCAGGTCAAGTCAGTTTAGTTTAGTTTGTTTCACAGAATTGAATTAATCAGTTAAATTCAAATCAGTTCAGTTGAATAGTTGATACATTAGTAGATTTACAGTATACAAGTAAGCTTATTTAAGATCAGTATAATTTATTTTACAGTGGTTCATTTTAGTTCAGTTTATTTCTATTCAGCTGAATTCAGAATCATTTAGTTCAGTTTATTTGAATATTTCTATTCCGGTAAAGTCAGTTCAATACAGTTTAGTATAATTTTGTTTAGTTCAATTCAATTAAATTTAACAAATCAAATCATTCCAAATCTGGTCAAGTCAGTTCAGTTCAGTTTGTTTGACTGAATTGAGTTTATCAGTTCATTTCAAATCAATTCAGCTGTTGATAAGGCATTCCTCTTATTTGACCTGATATCTACCATTTGATGTATTCCAAATGATTATGATTATTCATATATTCTACAGTTCATGGGTTTAGTATGTATGTGTCAGAGACTGTAGTAACCTGTAACTGCATTATTTACTGCTATTTGTTTAGTCAATCCTTCTGTCTGGTTATGCCGTCCTTCAACTCAACATAATCTTTCTTACAAATAGGTAGACCTTCACTCCCGCTTGTCTCTCCATCTCTCTTTTTCCTTTGCGCCAGGGCTGCTTACATGCATAAGAACTCAATGATCCCTCTCAGCCTGGTTACAACTGACTGATATGAGACTTCAGATGTGGGTCTGCATTCATTATGAGGTTCCAAACCGTCACCACAACATCTGTGCACATCTACAGGGTGAGAAAACCATAGTTCTGATTTTTATTGGAATTCATTCATTTATCTGAGATTAACTGAGAACTGCATGCTGATGTGAAAAAGATTGAGCTATTCAGCCCAATTAAGACAGGCTGGCCAAGTTTGGTGAATTTTTGTAATCTGTGTGCTTTTCTAAATTGTTTTGTGCCGCTGATGGGGTCGGTAACCTTCACAGTAATGAGGAAACTAAACAAATCTGGAGGCCAATCTCCTCTGGCTGTCAACCTCAGGTAGCCTCATCACAGCTCTGCTTTAATAGACTAAACTCACTGCATGCTAAACAACATTTGTGCTCTGTCTGGCATTGTTCAAGCGAAGGAATCAGATAGTTTACTTCTTTTCCTCTTCCCATTAATCCCGTATTTAGTCTGTCTTTCTCACTCTTTCATCCTTTTCATCACTAATATTACGTGCATGCAAGACTTTACACTAACAAAAATTCAACTGTACTTCAAAGTCACACATTCTCACAAAAAAGCAAGCTATTCACGTTCAATGAAAGTTGCCAATTTCTGGCAACATGACCGACAACAACTTGAGCCCCTAAAGGACATGGCCATGGGAAAAAAATATGAGATGGAGGAAAAATATATATGTCACTGCTATTATGTTCTCTCACAAATGTTTTGCATTCCCCTGATGAAACTTGGGGAAGACATTGCATTTGTTCGCTTCATTTCACCGGATTCGGTTGTAAACAAGAGACTGGATTTGCAGACAGGATGAGATTAAAAAAACGATCTGACAGGAACGATGCAACACAATTATGTGAGTAACAAATGTTTTTTATATGTGATAATATTTCATTGTTACGTTTGATATCTACTGATTATGTACGTGTATAACTAAACATAACTTCCACGCTGTCACAGACTGGAGTATCCTCTGTATTTGAGGTGTTGTTGATTCATTGTGCTGCGATTTGTGATCAGACTCAGACATGTATGAGCCAGGGCTCACAAAGGCCGACATCCCATCTTAAATAGTGAAATAATATTCCTTTCTTGATGTGCATTGTTCACTCTCTTGACTGGTAATTTGAAGGAAAAATACAAATACAAAAAATACAAATACAAAAAATACAAATACAAAAAAAGTTTTGAACATGCTGATTTGTCTGCAGTGAAGTTTTGCTGGTGCACGTACTTAACTTGTGGGTGCGCGCACATGCGTGTGTCTGTTAGTTATGCATGGATCGCAGTTATATTCACCGATCGGGCGGGCCAAGTAATAAAAAATAGCATTCCAATCAATCGCGGGTGGATGAGAGATAAATCATTGTGTTTGTTTGATAAAGACATTTTGCAAGCCCGTGGGAGAATCATTCCAGATGCCGTTTCTCCACATTGGTAGTTTTCAAAACAATTCCTTATGTGTAATGATGGGGGAGCCGAAGCTCATTATAATATGCAAAAATGTTATCCAATCATAGCAGTGGGTGTTTACTTCCAAGTCTTCAATGCGGCATCATAAAAACTGAGCGTTTCAAGAGCTAGGCTCAAAATCAGGGTAAAAAACAGCCTATTACTTATTCATTATGATGTTTTTGAATGTAAAAAACACGCAAACGTCATAAATTGACCTCAAACAACAATTTAATTTTTTTTTTAAAAAGACAGTTCATGACCCCTTTAAGGACTGGTAATTCATATCACAAAGAGTAGTTAAAGATAAACATAAAAACAAATAAATGAAATGTTACAAATAAAATAAAAAATATTAGGCTGTCATATAAAGTTAGGTACAATTATTTTGGCCTTTGCAAACAAGATTTTAAATTAATTTATTATTTAAATCTTTTTCATTTATTTTCCAATGAAGATGCATTTCTTTTTTTCCTAAATATTTTATCGGTAATGTGAAGAATACATATTGGCGCAGTGTAACTTGTGAATAAGTTGGACTGTAGGTACTATGTATATAAGAGGCAAGATTTTGCGCTAAAAAAAAAAACTTTTTACCAAAATATCACTTTTCTTCAGATAAGATCATTTTAACCAGCTTTGATGTAGTAAACCAAAGTCACTCATCAAATTTTGGAATATCTTCTAAAGAATGTGTTTCTTAATGAGATGCAAAACCACAAAACAAGAACATCTTGTAGGTAATTAAATAAACTGCTTGAGAAACCATTCTTGTACATTGTTCATTAGTCATGGTCATGGTCGTCCTAATTATTTCTATCCTTGACAATCTTGCCAACAGCAAACTGACACATTTGCTCACCTTGAAATAACGAAAGTTTATCCCTAATCATTCCCTCACCAGTCTTCAGCCAAATACAGTAAATGAATGTTATCTTTAACACAAATCCCATTAGCAGAACTCATTTTCATGCCAGGACTGGTCCCATGAGATAAGCCTTGTCAGAATAAGCCACAACATAACATCTTCCAAAGGACATCATTTTGCCGCTCTAACTGGACTCTATACCCACAACCAATGCCAAGAGCAATCATGTGTAATGGAAGTTTAATCTAAGAATATGATCTGGTAATGATGGATTCATGACCACCGAGTATTTTTACCATGGTGTCATAATGTCATTGGACACTGGGAGCCAATTACAGCGGGGCTGCTGCTGCGAGGCTTGCTTGACTTTTGCTATACGATACACAACATTCTTCATAATACCAGGTTGTGTCTCACATGGCTGTAGGTGATATGATATAATAAGCACATATGAATTGTTAGCATCCAGGATGTTAAAACAATATTTACTTTTTTAATTTAGAACATCATGTAGGAAATATTTGTCAGGAGCTATTTGCTATATAGTAAAAATAGCAAATTTTCTTAGCGATAGCTGCTATTTACACTAAGTTTAAACAGCGGTAGATTCTATATACACTATGTAAAAGCAGCAGTATTTTCTTTGCAATAAGTGTTAATAGTTAGATGCTACTTATACTTATAAATAGAGGCAGAAACGATTTGCACCTCAGTATTGTGGTACATTAAACAGTATGCGATAATAACAGTGTAAATGATTATATTTATTAAAATTATTAAAATGGATACCGCCTTATTGTGACAATAAAGCCCTCCCTACACCTATACTAACCCGTAAACAATGTATTATTAAACACAAGTTGCACACTTTATTTCCACTTTTCTAATATTTTCTTTATTTTTATTGAAAAGAAAGACCTTTCCGATCTGATATGTGATGGGAAAAGGGAATAGATCGAGTTTGGCAAAAGACGGATTGTGAAATGCGCCTTTGCTACTGTTGACTACCTAGCATCTTCCATAATATGTAAGTACATATGGAAAGTAGGGGAAATATTTTATGACTCAAATTGACTACCCATTATGTTTCAATCTGATATAGTTTACACTGCATGCCTTTGATTCAAAGCTGAACATTTTAAGTGCTAACAATAACCCACCAGTAGTTCTTTAGCTAGCGTTAGCATCAATGTTCTTTGTGTACTTTTTAAGTATCAATACCACAATTGTGTTAGACCAGGGATGGGCAAACTCGGTCCAGGAGGGCCACTGTCCTGCAAAATTTAGCTCCAACCCTGATAAAACTTCTAGTAATCCTAAAGACAATCCTGAAGCTTGTTCAGGTGTGCTGGCCCCACTTTATATTAGGTGGCCTTAACTACTATGTTCTTACATCAAAAAATAAGTACAATGTACTTACTGTGTTCATATTGTGTTGCAAAACTCCTTTGCTGATATTGAGGTGGGATACGGGTAAAGTTAGGGACAGGTGTGGTGGTAAGGGTAAGTTTAAGGGTAGGGTTAGGTGTAAGGGAAGGGTCAGCAGTGTAATTACAAATGTAACTACAGAAATTAATTACAGGTGTAATTACATGGAGGTATTTTTAAAAATGTAAGTACAATGTAAAAACATGTATGTACACAATAAGTGCAATGTATCAAGTGATTAATTCAAATGTTAGTACATAGTAGTTAAGGCCACCAAATATAATGTGGGTCCGGTGTGCTTCATTAGGGTTGGAGCTGGCCCTCCAGGACCGAGTTTGCCCATCCTTGTGTTTGACGCTGCACTGCCATGGATCAGCATGATCGTTTCTGAGTTTAAGAGAGCAGGCAACACAATAATAAATAACCTTACCTGGCCCAACAAAATTACTGGCGTTTATGCTCATTTTTTATCTTTCTAACTTTCTGATTCTTCGGTTGTTCAGGTGATGATTTTTTGTTGTTGTCTCTTCTGGTAGAGCATGATAATAAGTGTGTCCGATACCAAACAGCACTATGCAGACGTAGCATCTTGCACCAACTGAATGCAGTGTCTATTGTATGATACAAGACATATTAAAATAGTACAGGTTTCAGTTACCTGGATGGTCTGATATAATATGCAGCATAGCCATGAATGACCAAGAATATTAGAAAAATATCAGATCGCTAAATGCTGTGATTGGCCAATCAGGGTCAGGCAGAGAGCTGTGTAATGACCAATGTAAAATCGCGTTTCCACTGCAGGAACTTTCTCCAGGAACTAGGGACTTTGGGGTGGTACTCTGTGTGTTTCAACCGCAGGAACCAGGGTCTAAATGAAGTTCTGGGTAAAAATTTCCCCCTCAGAAAGTCCCTGTTCGCGAGGTAGTACTTTTTCAAAGTTCAGGAACTTTTGGGGGTGGGACTTGGGCGCTGAGCATGCTGATTTCAACCACCATTTTTAAAAATCTGTTGCGGTGCGTGCAGTAAGAGTTGTTTGCTATTCGAATCAACAATGGAATTTAAAAAATAAGACTGATGGACTGGCGACAAAGTTCAGGCTTTATTAAGTTTATATATGGAGGACGAAATCCAGCAGGAACTGGAAAAAGTCAAGCCAAATCACTAATTTGCCTAATCTCCAAGGTACTTTAGACCGCGATAGAAATGCAGACAGCAACAGGTTTTGGGGGGAAAAGTTCCTGGGACAAATTGGGAACAAATTGTTCCAGGTAATTTTGGTGGAAAAACACTTGGGGTTACTTGACTGTAACCCTGTTCCCTGATAAAGCGGAACGAGATGCTGCATAAGCTTATGCAAATGGGAATGTCTTTGACATAACCAGCTGTGAAAATAGTGTGAAAACACGTCAATGAAATTGACCCGGAGGTATTTATAGCCTCGGCCGGTGACGTCATAGGCGCGCCTCCTGCACAAGGCTATAAATAGATGAGCTTCAGCTGGAGCAAACCAGATCTTCTTTGTTTGAAGACCAGTCCTGAAGCATCATCAGCACGGCCTAGCAATGCAGCATCTCGTTCCGCTTTATCAGGGAACAGGGTTACAGTCAAGTAACCCCAAGTGTTCCCTTTCAAAAGCTACACTCAATGCTGCATAAGCTTATGCAAATGGGAACGAGAATACCCACGCCGCCGTGCTTGATGGTGCCTGGACCCCTTACGGTTGTGTAGGTGTGCACAAGAACGCAAGAAGCCTCAGGCATTAGCCTGTGATGTCGACTCAAGGACATGAGAGCCCAGAGTGGCATGAGCATCCAAGCTATAAAGTCTTAAGAATGTGTGTGGAGAGGACCAACCTGCCGCATCACAAACACTTTGTAAGGGAGCACCCCTTGCTAACGCAGTAGAAGAGGCGACTCCCCTGGTGGAGTGAGCCCTTAATCCTATAGGTGAAGCTTGACCGCGCACCTCATAGGCAAGAGCAGTAGCATCCCTGACCCAATGTGACATTGTTTGATGGTGGCAGAACCTCTGTTACGGCCCCCATGGCAAACAAACAGTTGCTCTGACTTACGCCACTGGCTAGTGCGGTGGACGTAGGCCTGAAGAGCATGGACTGGACACAGTCTATGAAGTTTCTCCTGATCCGGCGTTGTGAACGGCAGAGGGCAGAAGGTTTCAAGAGTGACAGGATGTACAGTCGACAAAGGAACCTTAGGCAGGTAGACAGGGTGGGGATGCAAAATCACTTTCACCAAACCTGGGGCAAAGTCTAAGCAGGATGGCGATATTGACAGAGCCTGCATGTCCCCAATTCTTTTCAGAGAAGTTATAGCCATAAGAAAAACCATCTTTAGAGTCAGAAGTTCGTCAGACGCTGATTCTAGAGGTTCAAAGGGGGTCTCAACCAGACCGGCGAGGGCTAAAACTAAGTCCCATGAAGGGATCTTGGCTCTTAATGGAGGCCACAACTGCCTGGCACAACAAAGTGAGCAGGCAGAAGATGCCTCCCAAGCGGCACCCCATCCACCAGGGCATGGCAAGCCAAAAGAGCGGCCACATAAACCCTGAGAGTGGAGGGGCAAGCTAATGTTTCAAAGGGGGTCTCAACCAGACCCTCGAGGACTAAAGCTAAGTCCCATGAAGGGATCTTGGTTCTAACAGGTGGCCTCAACCGCCTACCCCATGAATGAAGCGAGCGAGTAGAGGATGTCTCCCAAGCGGCACCCCATCCACCAAGGCGTGGCAAGCCGAAAGAGCGGCCACATGAACCCTGAGAGTGGAGGGGCAGGTGCCTGATGACAACTTTTCTTGCAGAAAATCCAGAACTGAAGTTACCTGGCAGTTGACTGAATCTACATTGTGTCGTACACCACCTTTCAAAGACACCCCATTTATTAGCTATAAACTTTCCGAGTGGAGGAAGCTCTAGCACATAGGATGGTCTCAATAACTGCAGGCGAAAGCCCCGTGTCCCTCAGTTGGTGCCCTTCAGGGGCCAAACATGAAGGTTCCACAGGTCGGGCCTGGAATGGAATATCGTGCCCTCTGCCTGAGACAGAAGGTCCCTCCTCGCCGGAATCGCCCAAGGTGAGCCGTTGAGGAGAGACACTATCTCCGAGAACCAAACCCTGTTCGACCAACGCAGCGCTATCGATAAGAAGCAAGACCCTTGCTGGCGAACCCCGGCTAGAACTCCCAGGAGCAGAGCAACTGGAAGAAGGGCATACAGACACATTTTGGGCCATGTATGAACCATCACATCCAGACCCAGCGGGGCTGGGTGACAGAGAGAAGCAGGGACATTGCGCTGTCTGAGAAGAGGCGAAGAGGTCCACTCCCTGTGGTCAGCTCTGTAAAATCTGATCCAGATCTGCTTGAGTACTTCTGGGTGGAGTTTCCACCCCCCCATCTGTAACTCTGTCTGGACAGTAAATCTGCTCCCACATTCAACCGCCCTTGAATGTACACTGCTCGAGTGACAGGAACTTGTTCTGAGCCCAGAGAAAAATCTGTCTCGCTATTCTGATAGCGTGAGCACAGACCCCCCTGGTGATTATATACAAGATATTTAGCTGTACTGTCCACCCGCACTAGGACATGACAGCCCCTCAATTGGGGGAGAAAGTATTTCAGGGCCAGAAATACAGCCGTCAACTCGAGGCAGTTGATGTGCCAACTGAGTTGATGACCCTCCCATTCCCGTTGGGCTGGACGACCACTTAAGGCCGCACCCCAGCCCGTCAGGGAAGCGTCCGTCGTTAGCAACTTGCGACGACAAGGTACGCCTAGAGTGGGACCCAAGGCAAAAACCGGGGTCTGAACCACATAGTTAGTGTACGAAGCCACATAGCGCGCCACTTTATTTGCCTGAGGATTGGCCCTAAGTCCTCTGGCTTTGAGCCACAACTGAAACGGTCTTATGTGCAACAACCCCAAAGGGAAACCCGTGGATGCTGATGCCATTAGACCTAACACTCTGGTGCTGATGATCAGTAAGATCTTGGTCTAGCCTGACTTTGCTCAGGGAATTTCTGAATGGTCTTGATTCAAGCGGGAAACCATTGTGCCCACCTTGTGACCAAAAACCAAACAAACCCTAGATAAGTCGTTCTCTGGGCAGGAGAAAGAACACTTTTCTTGGTGTTGAGTCTCAACCCTAGAAAAACTAGATGAGCCAACACACTGTGTTGAAGCGCCATCTCATGTGATTGTGCTAATTTTAGCAATCGCCTTTGTAATTCAAAATTTGAATGCCCCGGAATCCCAATGGAGCCGGTAATACATTCATACATTTTGTTTATGTGCGGTTACAAGGCTAGCCAAATGGTAGACCCGAAATTGGTAAGCTTTTGCCCCCAAGAGCGAACCTCAGGAACTTCCTCTGTTGTGGCAGACTTTATATGCGAATACATGCGTCCTTCGGATCAATCGTGCCGAATCCAATCACAATGTTGAATATGCGACACGACCGCCTTCACTGTAACATCTTGACCTTGAGTACTTTAACTGCTTCACAGTTTAAGACTCGAAGATCTGAGATTAGACACCCCCCCCCCCCACCCTACTGGGGACCAGGAAGTAACTGCTGTCACTTCTGACAGTACGAACGCCAACTCGGCCTTCACGGAAGTGGAGACCACACCGTTCCAACAAGGAGGATGACAAATAAATTAGTTTACTAATTTTACCGTGCTTAACACCCATGCAGAAACGCCTGGCAGAAGTTCACACGCTGCCTGAGACTCTGAGAGTGACAATTTTAACACTTCCTGTTGAGGGGATGTTAGACGTTCTATGTCCTGGATGATAGCAGGATTTAAACACTGAACGTCTAACATTTCACTGGAAACCACTGCCCCCCCGAATCACCAGAGGCGGCGGGGATGGAGTAGTTTTGAGGATAACGGGGTGGGGCGAGCAAATGTTTGACACGCCCTGTCCCGTGGGGGCAGACTGGGCACCAGACCACCGGACTTCTTATATTGATGACAGTCCCGAGGTCTGCCCTGGGAGGTTGTTGAGGATGACGAGCCGGTCTCCAGTCTTTACGAGGGAGAGCGCGACTCGCCACACTCTGCTTATTACCCCCCTAAATCTTGAAGGACTGAAGAGAGGTTGTGTGGCTGATAGCCCCTCCCCTTGAGTGCATTGAGGAAGAAACTGAGTGAACACTTCATGTTTCTTCCACTTCTTTAAATCTGGCCACTACAGAGTTAACTGAGTCACCAAATGAACCACTCAAATCCTTCAGAAGGTCAGCCTGATATGCTTGCAAGACAGCCATAGTGTGCAGCGCAGCACCAGCCTGTCCCTTTATATTTATTATTCTTATATAAATCATATACAACATATATTCCATATAAAATAATATACAATATATAATTCATATATATAAGCTTTGCCCATGACAGCCGACGTTTATTTTCTACATGGCTTTATGGGGAGGTATGTCTCTTTAATGAAAATGCAGACCCAGGCGAGAGATAGCTCGTGAGCGTCTCCCACCTGGGGTATTCTCACATATCCACGCGATTTCGCACCCATGATAGTCGAAAATGTCGAAGTCAAGGGTACAAAAACACGTGAAGTAAATGCTTTCTAGACAGAAACCTCAAGCTCACTGTGCTCGGGGATCTCTCGTTCACGGTACCAGACAAACTGCCCTGGTCACCGCGCGAACAACCACCTCGATAAATTCCTCGTATGGATTCACCATCATGTGAGGAACGATCGCAGGCGGCTGCTCGAGGTCCGCGGACCCAGAGATTCATCATCATTCCCCGCGCGAGCCGAAGAAACGCCGGTGCGCGCTTCGGGATCACGCGGGGAAACATGCATTTGGTGAGCGAGCAAGCGAAAGGGACGGACCCGTCTCTTGCTCGTCAACAAACCCATTCGAGAGCTCCGAAAACTGGTGCGGACTGAAAGTAGCCCAGACGAGCATAAAGCATTCTAACTGTAAAGGCTTGCAATGCTCGCACTCGTCTGACTCAATGCAGCGACCGCATGCTCTTCCCCAAACACACACAGCAATAAACATGCACATCCAGTTCTATTTGAAAGAGAACATGGATATACAGCGTTTTACTCTGCTGACTCGTTTCCAACTGATTAGATTTAACTAGAACTCTTTCCACTAATGTTTCTTTGTAACAGAGATGAGAAAGAGAGAAAAATCTGCACACTGCCATGTTGAAAACTAACTCCTAACAAAGATCTCAAGTTGAGTCTTGAAAGAGAGAGAGAGATTTTTTTTTTTTCAGAGACTTTGTAACACACCATAACACAGAGTTGGTCTGAAAACAAAAAGACCTGGTTTGCTCCAGCTGAAGCTCATCTATTTATAGCCTCGTGCAGCAGGTGCGCCTATGACGTCACCGGCCGAGGCTATAAATACCTCCGGGTCAATTTCATTGACGTGTTTTCACACTATTTTCACAGCTGGTTATGTCAAAGACATTCCCATTTGCATAAGCTTATGCAGCATTGAGTGTAGCTTTTGAAAGGGAACTTATTTTCACTTAAAATGCAAAAAAATCTATAAGCAAATGTGATTTCCCTGAAAAATGAAAATACTGCCTCTGTGGTGCAACCAAAACTTTAGCCCTATTCGGTTGGGACTAGTCTTCCAGTACATTAGAGAAATGTGTGTTTCACAGCCATACTTTGTGATTTTAACTGGTTCGAATATGCCATGTCTGAGTTTCTCACACAATTACAGTAAAAATTCCAGGGAAAATGTTTAGGCAAACTTCCAGCCTTTAGGCTTACAATGCTTTTGAGAAACCCAGCCCTGTCTGTCAATAACACTCTGTTTAGTTCTGGTATCTATGTAGCCCCTCCTTCTAAAAAGTACAATGAGCTCTGATTGGCTAGATCAGTATGTTGTTCAGTATGTACCCAACTGATTGGTCAACTGTGTTGAGTTAGAGAAGAACTCCCTTTGGACTGTGATTTGTTTTCCAGGCTCAAACAGCAACATTACACACTAAAGAAAGTTGAAAATGTAAAAAAGCATAATAGGTCCATTATAGGTAACCTTAGCAAAGCTAGCATTTGATAACCGTTCTGCAGAAACAATTTGAAAGACTCACACAATTTGTAATTCAAGTGTTAAGTTTAAAGTTTTCTCTTCATTCTAGTTGCCATAACCTTGAATTTCAACAGTTAGCTGTGAGCATGTGTGTTTGAATACATGCCAATGACCTTCTCCTTTTCACACACACACACACACACACACACACACACACACACACACACACACACACACACACACACACACACACACACACACACACACACACACACACACACACACACACACACACACACACACACACACACACACACACACACACACACACACACACACACACACACACACACACACACACACACACACACACACACACACACATCCAGCCTCATGCAATACTGAGCTCATCTGAGCCAATCCTGAGACCAGGACAGAGGCATAAAATCTGTTCTATTTAAAGTGATTCTCAGAACGCCAGAGCAGCTCCATTTACACACACACATCTCCTCACAGTTAACCGTCAACAAGAAAAAAAAGGAGTTTAACATATAATAACCACATGCCTCTGTCAGCCACTCTGCAAAGCCTTTGTTTTAAGGTGACACTACAAAAGATATTTTTTCAATTCACTCCATTCAAATCAATTATTCGCAACATAACAGACAGAGCGTAAAGAACGCGCTAATCAAATCTGGCAGTTAAAATCCGGGTGAAAATATTTTATTATGAAATGATTATGGCCCTCAAGGTTGATGCATACAAAGAGGGACTAATTAATTTCAAGTACGCCTCTCATTTGCGTCTGCTAATAGAAAAACCATGCGCATTATGAGACACTTCAGATCAAGCTTAGCCTGATTCTTGGTTAATGGTTCTCATAATTAGATGCTATAATATCCAGACATCAGAGGTACAGGTAGAGTATGAACCTGTTATGACGGTTCGTGTGTGCAGGGAGAAAGAACGGCTAGCACTGATGAATAGATCGGAGGAGAAGTTTACACACTGCAGCTGAAGACATGAAATATCATGGAGCCAATGCAGTAAACAAGTCAACCTGTCTGAAATGAAGAAATTCTGAAATGACCTTCAGAGCTTTGTCCTTGTAAAAGTTAAAAAGAAATACAACTGTTGGCATCCATTAACAGTATAAAGAAGTACAAAAAAAATGATATAGTTAATTTAAATGAAGGCTTTGGTATCTTTGCAAATCTGAGCACATTGTTGAAATCTCTTATGAAACTCGAAAGGAAAAAGTTAAAGGGGTCATGATATGAGAAATCAAATTCGCCTTGATCTTTTGATACATAAGAGGCTTTATAGAGTTTATTTAGAGTTTAGAGAGTTTATAACAAGTTTTTCTGTGCCAAATACACTCCTTCATGATTTCGAACAAGTTTCAGAAAGTTTTTTTTTAATTTGTATGGGCCTGTATGATGTCATAAAGGAAGGAATTCCTTGTAAGGGCACTTCTGGATGAGGGTGTACACATCAACCACAGCAAGAGCAAGCCCATCAACAAGCTTCATTTGGGTCAAGGAAGCCGTCAGATCTGGCATTTTGATTTTAGACCACGCAATCAACAACGTCACTAAAGAAGTGTGTTTCTGGTTGTGAGGGAAAGATAACCCCCTTTCCCAAATAACCCAGCGTTAAGGAAACAGTGGATGCAGTTTGTTTTTATAGAGCAGTAACAGAGTTCTGCAACTGTGTTTGTTTGTTCCTGGTCACTTCCAGCGAGGGAATCTGCATCAAATGTCTGTGTTTTGTTGGCAATCGGCGCGAAAGTGCATATCATGTCAACAACATAAACATATAGTGAATCGAAAGTTATCCAGGTTTCGGTTCCTTGTTAACAAAACAATCTGCAGTCAAATGCTCTATACAAACATAAAAACCATGAATAAATTATTTCATAATCTGTAAATGATGGTTTTATATAGATAATGTTTTCAAAACACTTACTCACATGCAATAGCGAGTGGGCGTTGATAATGTTTCCTATGCAATGACAGAGGGTCAGAATGATAGAAAATAATAGTTTTTCCACCAATACATTTTTTTGTGCAACATTATAAGTGAACCTCAAGGAACATTTTTAAATAATTTAAAAAAATTCCATGTCATGACCCCTTTAAGAAGGTAGTGAGATCTCATTAGTGACTTTCTCTCCTATGGCAAGTGTGTACCTGTATTCCTTCTGTGCCGGGTTGCTGTAGCAGCTTGACTGTCCTCCTCGTCATCCTCTGCCCGCGTCCTTCATGCCAGGTAAAGTTGGCCCCGGCCTTGCGTGGCAGCTGATAGTTCAGCTCCTCTGCTGAGACTGTGTGCTCCAGCGCAGCCCGACAGAAGCTGAAGCTGGACGCAGCTGTGGAGGATAGATGAAGAGAGATGTTGAACACATCACGCCATTTTACACAGGATCATTGTCATTCTTACAGGAAGCTCCATGAATTCATTATAATATCAATCATAGGTCATTGTGCTATAGTAACACAATAAGCAAATATCAATGCAATTTTCAGCGTACGCAGTTAAACGCACACAGACACGTTTAACTAGTAAATTAGTCAAGTTTTCTAAGCATATGTATCATTCAGGGGTGCTTGACAACCCAACATTCCTAATCAGCAAACTTGTGATTAAAGTCCAGAAAAAGAGAAGAATAGACATTAATTCCTCTACTAAGTGGACATTGAGGGCCAATCTTTAACCCCACCAGATACAGGAGACATGTGTGTCAGGTCATGGACCCGCTGAGCAGTCCAGAAGCCCTTTGTGTGTGTGTGTGTGTGTGTGTGTGTGTGTGTGTGTGCGCGTGCGCATGAAAATGCAAATTAAGCACATCAGTATGTCAGTGTCTGTTTGTGATGCCACAACATAATTATCATATACAGACTCTGTCATGCATACAAAGTATCTGCAAAAGACAAACCTGCTGTGTACAAACTACTGTGTAACACTACTTTATCATGAAGCAGTATGTATTATGCAGTATGCATCAGAAAACATTTCAAACAGTTGCATGCTTCTTTGTTGTCACAAAACCTAATCAAAAAAAGTTATCTTGGAAATAAAATTGGTTATTTTGCAGTGAATAACTGGATTTTAATCTTTCCTCAAGAAAGATCACATAATCGCACTGAAAATAGAAGGTGAAGTATTCTGCTCATTTAGGCAAAATGTTCAAGTACTGGACTATGTTTTACTAGAAAATACTAATTTGGTCTTTCTACTTCAAAACTTTAGATTTAATTAATTGTGTTACTTGCATAATAATTATGTAATTATTAATTGTAATTATTTGCTAAATGTATTAGCAATTTCTGAGTGACTGTTACACCATTATTTAGATATTCCATGCATATGGGTCAATCTAATGTCATATAAAACATGTAAAAAGTGCATTATAGTATAGAAATTCAGGTGAAAAATTTGCTAACTTGTCATCAAAATAATGTGACGATGCAACAAAACTCGCACAAAAGTAGAGACAAATCTTTTGTTCCATATTGACACATACATCTATTTAGATTTAAAATTATGAGGTTAAAAAAAAGTTAAACATAAATGAATGAATCATTCACAATAAGATCTTCAACATGCATTTACAAAACAGATGCGTTTTCATTTCATGCCAACTTTATTGGGGCTAAAAGATAAGAAGCGGTTACACTTTATGTTAAGGTGTCTTTGTTACAGTGTAATTATACATTTATATACTTACCGATTTCACAGAACATAATTCTCATTCTATTTAAATAAAGCTTTGTTCTGTCTAACTAACACTTTTAAGTTCACATTACTTAATGTCTTAACTATAAAATTTTTGTATTTTGTACTATTCACATATGACTTTTTTTACTCAGAAAGTTAAGATTAATTGATTGGTTTGAGTGCCATTTTGTCAAGCAGTTATTTTTCTCTGTTTGCATTCACTCATTTCACTCAAGTCACCTTGAATGTTGAACTGTCAATACAACTGAAAATTTTGAGAGAACATCACATAAGCTGACTTCATAAATTGATATTGATTATCCTCAGAACTCACCATTATGGTGATCAGTGCTCCCTATATTCAATGTCAAATAATGAAAAAATGTGTTACTAACACTTATGTCATAAAGACCTTGTGAAGTTTTTAATTGAGCTGATATAATCCCTCTATATTTGTGACAATACCATGTAATAATTATTATAGTAAATTATCAAGTACTTTAATTTCTCTTCTGTAAGTGAACTATACTAACTAAGCATTTGTCAGTACAACATACTATTCACTTTACTTGGTTTTAAGGAAATGGGTGTGGCGAGGTGGACGAGCGAGAGACATGGGAGGAGCGAGCGAGATCGGTGTGCGTGATTGAGAATGAGCGTCACCTGCGAGGCACACCGGTCTCGAGTCCTCTCATGAGGGAGCACGGAGGCATATAAGGACGAGCGACATGAGTGAAGGACGAGAGAGGACCAGGCCTGGATTTTAAGTCGTGTTTTGTTTACGTTTTGTTATGTGTGTGCGCGGCAGTCGTCCGCGAGGGGCTGCCGCTTTTACTTTCATTTTGTGTTCATTTGTTTTATTCAAGTTTTTGAATATTTGCCGGTTCCCGCCTCCTTCTTCCCACACGAACAAACAATCTTACAATCGGTTTGCATGCTTTTTTTAAGTAAGTCTAAGTAATTCGATTTTACAGTGTAGTATAGTAGTATGCTATATGCTATAACACACACATAGCTCGCACATCATGCAGAGATCACAAAATCATTCAGTAGCGCAGAAATGTATCAACACTGTTCTGTGATTTATCACTAAAATAGCTTAGAAACTGAAAAGTTCTAGCATATATTTCTTAGTAACTAAAACTCACAGCTTAACTATTAGTAGAGAGACGCTGGCAAGTAGAATGAATTCACACGCAACTCCACTAATGCATTCATATACATGTAATCTTTATTGTGCTACTTTATCTGTATCTGATTCAGAACGAGCAGAAATCTGTGAGAAATATAACGACCCGAAGACAAAAGAACTGATGCAAAAGCTGTTGTAGAAGGAGTAGTCGATAGCTGTCCTGTGCACAAGAGAACTCGTGTCCGAGTCTCAGCTCAAGGTTCAGGATTATTTATTTATTAATGACGTCATCAGCAACTAGTCGACGTGAACTCGACTTTCATTACATACATGTCAACTTGAAAAAAATCGGAAGTTGTTCAACCCTTAGTGCTTGTAAAGGTCATTGGTCTTTCTATTCTTTTTCTGACCTTCTTCTACCCCTGGCTATCTCTCTCTCTCTCTTTCTTTGTATCTACCTCTCCCAGTTGGCTATCTTATATAAGCTCTTTTTTCCCAGCATGCTAATGTGATTACGAGAGCACTTGCTAAGTACAAAATATTTAATGAAGGGTAAAGGATGATACCAGCGCATATCAGCACGTAAGAGATTAAAATACAAGAGTGCAAGTCAGTGAGAAAGAGGAAGCGGGAGATCAAAAGCGATGAAAAGACTGTAAATAATACATTAATGGCCATTCACAAGAACCCACAAAGGACTGAGGTAGCCCTACACAGCTTGGAAAAAGTTTTGTTTGTCTGGTTAAGCTGGTCTCAAAGCTCTTTGCATAGAGTCTCATTGCGTGAAGAGCTAGAGCCCATTGTGTTTCAAACAGTGCTGCAGTCGCCGCTACCTCTGTGCTAACTGAAGTATTATAAAAGCCACTGTGGGAAAATGGAAACTCTGGGAAAAACGGCTAGAAGATGCTGACAGCTAAAACAAAAGTGTTTCCACCTATCAAAATCCTCCCAAAGGGCAGGTCAAGTTCATAGTGTAATCATGGGGTGATGGGAAAGAGGGATCATGGAGCAGTTTGTCAGCGTTCAGTGATGCATTTCCTGTGTCTGCTTTTCTCACTGTTCTCTCTCTCTCTCTCTCTCTCTCTCTCTCTCTCTCTCTCTCTCTCTTGGGCAGAGAGGAAATGAAAGTCGCAGGCTTATTACTGCCACTCAAATCTGTGGTAGTTAAAAAATAGTGCTCTACACACTGAGATGGATCAGAAACACATCCCATCACTCAAAGAAAGGGGTGGTTAAAGACTGTACAGCATCTGTCCGTCATCCATAGGGGGTTGCGGCTAAGAATTATATTTTCTCTGGATATCCGGCAGAATCTACCCATCTGCCCAAATCTATGTGTCAGCATTTCACTCAGAGAATACCAACTTCTACTCGGTATCCCAGAACAAGACACTGGCTACGTCTGAATATGCTTACAGTATGTCCCCACTACATAGTAGGAGAAAAACAGTATGCCAAAAGAGTAGCTTGTCTGACTTCATAATAAAACAGTATGTGAAAATTACCCACATGGCCCACTACATCCGATGAGAGTCTGAAATGCGCAGTTCATGGACATTTTACTATCCCATGAGGCCACACTGAACAGTGAATCGACGCAAATGACGCTGGTAGGTCACATGACTGTGATAACATGACAAATCTAGTACGTCCAGATTACATTCATACTACACACATTCATACTATATATAACTTACTTTTTTAAAGATTGCAAAATACTTATTCAAAAGAAGTACCAACACACTGTCACAAGCACGCCAGGCTCCACCCTCCCAGACACAACGTGCACTTTCACCAGAATACTGATCACACGCACCTGCACGTCATCATCACAGCAATCACCACCTGCACTTAAGCCACACGCATTCAGTCAGTCACTGCTCAGTCTCGTTTGCACATGCTCACGCTACTGCTTGCTTCCACATAGCCCAGAAGAAAGACCCGAAGAGACTGAGCCTATTATCCCTACCCAACTGTTCGTCAATCCCATCACCTGGTCTGAAGAAACCCAGCCCTCTGCCAATGCCTGCGCTAGCGTTCCACCGGGTTGCCCCGCAGGCTTGCAGTTTGTCACCCGTTCACGACACACTCCTCTCATCCACTCCTCCCACATGTCACTGGGCACTGGCTCTCAAAGTCCTGCCGCCTACTCCCGCTACGAGGATTGCCCACTGCCATGGAAACCGCAGAGTTAATGTTCAATCACATCTTCCGCTATTACGGTATACCTGAAGACATTGTATCGGACAGGGGTCCTCAGTTCATATCCAAGGTATGGAAGCCCTTTTTCTCCCTCCTAGGTGTGACCGTCAGCCTCACATCAGGGTACCATCCTCAATCGAACAGGCAGACGGAACGCAAGATTCAGGAGCACAAGATTTCCTCCGTACCTTCTGTCACCATCAGGACTCCTGGAACCAGTTCCTTGGATGGGCCGAGTACACACAGAATTCACTCCATCACCTCCCCTCTTCCTGTGGTCAGGGGATCCCTCCTATGTCCCTGCAGTCGACTACTGGTTCCGGTAGAGTGAGAGGGACTCTGCATATCAACTACAACGGGCCCTCCGCAGACACAGGATGGCAGCCGACCTTCGCCACTCAGAGACTTCCACTTTCCAGGTTGGGCAGAAGGTCTGGCTATCAACCCAGGACTGCGTCTGCAGTGCAGGAAGTTGAGTCCCAGATTCGTTGGCCCCTTCACCATCCTGCACGCTATAAGCTCCAACTCCCACCACAGTACTGAATTCACCCCACTTTCCATGTGTCACTCCTTAAGCCTTACCATCTGTCTGTTTCTGTTTCCCCATAGCCTGGCGTTACCCCGAAGCCTCCTCCTCCGCTTCTCCTAGAAGATGGCGCAGCTTACCAAGTCAGGGTATATTGGACTCCCGGCGTCATGGTGGTCAGCTACAGTGCCTCGTGGACTGGGAAGGTTACGGCCCAGAAGAGCAATCGTGGGTACCCAGACATGATATCCTTGACCCGAACCTGCTTGAAACCTTCCACTCTTCTCATCCTGACAAACCGGTGCCTCGGGGTAGAGGTCGACCACCATGGCGTCGGGGTCCTCGGCCTTCAGGAGCGGGCCGTGGAGGGGGGTAATGTCACAAGCATGCCAGGCTACTCTCCCAGACACAACGTGCACCTTCACCAGAGTACTGATCACATGCACCTGCACGTCATCATCACAGCAATCACCACCTGCACTTAAGCCCCACGCATTCACTTAGTCACTGTCCGGTCTCGTTTGCACATGCTCACGCTACTGCTTGCTTCCACGGACTCACCTGCATTACCTACCTGTTCTCCAAGTCTCCTGAGTGTCTCCACGTCTTGTCTCCTAGATCCTTGTCTCCATCGCTCCATCGTCCTGTTCACCCAGTCACCTGCAATCAGACGTACAGTATTACCCATTGACTTTACTATTCCGTTGGACTCTCTCTTCTGATACTCACCTCATCTGCTCACTTCCTGGTTCTGTTTAATAAACTCTGTTTACCCCTGCCATCAGTTCTCCGTGTCATCTCTGTTTGTAACACACACAGTGTATGCAATTTCATACACAGCCATACACTCTGTTTGGAATCTTAGCAAGTTGCCTTGCCTTGCAGCAGCTTGCTGTCTAGCATCATAAATTATATGGATAAATGACAGTGACTGATCTGAAACGATTTACATAGGCAGCAACTCTATGTACCACACAAACAGAGCCATTTTCAAGATATGCAATTCATTTTGACATTAGCAGTTTGCTAGGCTACCAACGTGACCATTGCAAATCTCAGAGGAACAGTGTGCAGTTATGTTCTGGAAAGAATCACTGTTTTAAAGAAGGGGGGGGGGGGGGGTGAAATGCTGTTTCATGTATAGTGAGCTTTTTACACTGCTTTTTACAAAGACTTGGATTCCCATCCTAAACATCGACAAAGGTTTTTTTTTTTTTTTTTTTTTTGTTTTGTGCCAAAAATACTCCTTCCGGTTTCTCATAAGTTTCGGAAAGTTTTTTTCAAGTATGGGTATATGTGACGTCAGATGGGGCGGAATGTACTTGTACCTTGCGCTGCAGACACAGGACTTCAAGGAATCATCAATGTCACCAAAGCAAGACAACCCTGTACATCTTCCCAAAGAACCCAGCGTTAATGGAACAGTGGATGGAGTTTGTTTTTCCGAAGCAGGAGTTGTGGAAGTGTTTGTTTGTTCCCTGAATTTCGCCGACAATGGTTTATAAACAAGGTACAGTTCAACTCCGGATTTGTAGCTCGTCTAATGCTGAAAGATGGAGCAATCCCAGCGATTAAGGTTCATGGTCGTGTGTTGGTAGCAGGCGGTGAGTAAAACTGCTTCAACTGTCTTTGTGTTGTTAGCTATCGATTCCATTGTTTTTCTATGCAAACATGCATAGCTCAACGGAATAGCTGCGTCCGCTCGTCATTCTTTAGCTCCGCCCGAACGATACGCCCCCAGCCTTTTTTCGGAAAGACTCTGTAACGCGTATCTTTCTTTTATAAATATAATAGAACTAAAGACTTTTCGGAGATATGAATGATGCAATACTACTCTAATACTACTACCCCCCCCCCCCCCCTTTAAATGAATCGGATAAAAGAATAATTCAATGATTATTTATCTTATATACATCTTATATCCGACTTATATCCGTCTATATCCGAAATCGCCTCCTCATTCAATAATCCCTACATTACTCCACTGATATACTCTAGTCCACTGAATGAGTGAATGAGAATGAGTGAATTGAGACACTGAAGGTATAGGGGGCAACTCAACTAATGAATTCAGAAACACATACTACTCTTAACATGCTTACCATATCTTTCTATGCAATTTAATTTTGCGGTGGGACTTCGTGTATTGCGCATAATTTTACTCATTCCCACAGATTTTGTGCTTTAAGTGCACGCACATAAAGCAGCCTCTCAGTACTAAATTGAGTTTGTTTTCACTGCTTATTATGCTTAAACAGTCAAATACACACAAAATCATGTCAAAATGCCGGTCTTAACGAGTAATCATGTAAACACAGTCAGTTATGTTTTAAATGAAAGAAAACGCATGTGTAACAGTATAATGGATCTGTGCGACAGGTGACAGTGACTCTTAAAGTGACATCAGCCTAATATACCAGCTGCCAAATTATGAGATAATATTAAAAATATCTGCATGGCCGTTGAAGGTATTTAGAAATACACTATATTGACAAAAGTTTTGTGACGCTGTAACGTAGATCCACTGGAGGTGAGTGTAGATTAACCCAAGTGCAGTTTTATTGCCAATAATCCAAAGTGAGCAAACAGAAACAATGACTTGACTTGACTTGACAAAACAAAGAACTCCTCAACAGCCATTTACAGGAAACAATACTCGACAAACTGACAAGGCAAACATGAGGACTATATACAGAGACTAGGGGAACACATGACTATGACAATGAACAGCCAAAACTCAACCACATGACAAGACAATGAACCACTGAGAACTATGGACACATGACTAGACCAACCAATGAGAACATGACACATAGAGAAGGGAACCAATCAGAACAAGACACATGAATCTAGGGAAGCACATGACATGCTCACATAAGGGCAAGGAGGTCACGTGACAAGAACCAGGAAATATGACTGAGGCAAAATTACAAAATAAAAGACATGACAACATAAGCGTGAACCAAATCCCAAAGCCAACCGTGACAGACGCCTGCCTTCACATGCACATGAACTTTAATGATGTCCCATTCTTAATCCGTAGGGTTTAATATGTAGTTGGCCCACCGATTGCAGCTATAACAGCTTCAACTCTTCTGGGAAGGCTTTCCACAAGCTCTAGAGTCCAGTAACGGCGTACTTTACACCACTGCATCCGACGCTTTGCATTGCACTTGGTGATGTAAGGCTTGGATGAGCTGCTCGGCCATGGAAACCCATTCCATGAAGCTCTCTACACACTGTTCTTGAGCTAATCTGAAGGCCACACAAAGTTTGGTGGTCTGTAGCTCTTGACTCTGCAGAAAGTTGGCCACTTCTGCACACTGTGCGCCTCGGCATGTGCTGATCCCGCTCTGTGATTTTACGTGGCCTATCACTTTGTGGCTGAGTTGCTGTTGTTCCCAATTGCTTCCACTTTGTTATAATACCACTAACAGTTGAGTGTGGAATATTTAGTAGTGAGGAAATTTCATGAATGGACTTATTGCACAGGTGGTAACCTATCACGGTACCACGCTTGAGTTCACTGAGCTCCTGAGAGCAACCCATTCTTTAACTAATGTTTGTAGAAGCGTCTGCATGCCTAGTGCTTGATTTTATACACCTGTGGCCATGGAAGAGATTGGAAAACCTGAATTCAATGACTTGGAGGGGTGTCCCAAAACTTTTGCCAATATAGTACATATTATCAATATATAAATTACCTAGAATATCCCGTTTGCCCTCCCTCAGACTTCTCGTTGGGCTTCAGAATGTGAACTTGGCCAGAATTGATCTTCAATTAAGTGCTCAAGTCCTTCAGTGTGAAGAAGACAAAAAGTGGTCTCAACACTGCCATCAGAAGAGGGGTGGGGAGGGGTGGGAGGAGACAGACAGGAGAAGTCAAATGTGGACAAAAAGTCTGAATATTTTCATTAAATATTCTGGGAGGGAGATGTACAAAGCTCTTTGAGTGCTGATGCAAGGCACTAAACCGCTTAGATACATGTAATAGAAGACAAAGAACGAGAGAGAGAGAGAAATGGAAACAGGAGCAAGGACCGTTAAGTAAATGCAGAGGGAGAGAGAGAGAGAGAGAGAGAGAGAGAGAGAGAGAGAGAGAGAGAGAGAGAGAGGGGATCTGGGATCCAATGGCAAATGCTTTCAACCCTGAAGAAAGAGTCACTCTCCTGCCTGATGTGATTGATGGAATGGCTTAGATCTTCTCCTGCCACCATGGAAAAAGATTAATCATGAAAGTTTCCAAACTTCATTTGACATTTCCTTGCTTTTTTTTCTAACAGTCATTAGCAAGCAATTACCCTGTGGTTTGGTGTAGCTTGTGGGAAGGTCATAACGAGTCAAAACCTGTGTAGATTACCACAGCACTTTTGGAAAAACTCATTCCTTCCTAAAGAAACTACTATACTCCTCTTTTGAGTGGAATAAACTTTCCCAGAGGCTCCATAACTAAAGTGTTACCACATATTTTCTGCATTTGCTTGACATAAAAGTTTATACACCTACTCATTCTTTATTATTGCTCTTTTTTTTAGCAAAAATGAATGCTTTATTATTACTATTTAAAATTTTTGAATAATAGTAGTCATTAAAACGATGACATATCCAAATGGAAGTATACAATAAAATAAAATAAATGAAAAAATGTCACCCTTTGTCTAGATTATGGCAAATTTTAAGATTTTTTTTATGTTTGTGAAATATGTCTTTAGTCCTCATAAGCCTGCATTTAAAAAAAAAAAAAAAAAAAATACAGTAAAAAGAGTAATATTGTGAAATAATATTACAACTTAAAATAGCTGTTTTCTGTTTTAATATATTGAAATATGTAATTTATTCCTGTGATGAAAGCTGAATTGTTAGCATCATTACGCCAGTCTTCAGTTTCTCATGATCCTTCAGAAATCATTCTAATATGATGATTTGCTGCTCAATGAACAGTTATTATTATCAATACTGCTTAATATGTTTGTGGAAACCATGACACATTTTTTTCAGGATTCTTTGATGAATATAACAGCATTTATTTGAAATAAAAATCCTTTGTAACATTACGTTACCTTCTGATCAATTTGATGCATCCTTGCTGAACAAAAAAAAAAACTTTTGAACGGTATACTGTGTGAATATACCTTGAATTGCCATCTGATACCATCATATACATTCTAAAAAAAAACTAACATTCAAAGCAAGTGTCCTCAAATGAAAACGTTTGCACCTTAAACTATAGTTAACATGAACATTTTAAATAAATATAGCCACAAGCTAATTTAAAACATATTCCTGAGATTATTTTTTCAATATTTAAGGCTATTCCATATCGGCATGTTTTACAGCTAGTGGGTGTTCAATCCATGGTTAGTATTTACCAAGGGGAAGTCTTGTGGACACTATCTTGAACCCCTGAAATGAAGCATGAAATTATTCCATTTTGACCCAGCTCTAGAGAGCAATTCAATCATGTTGAGAAAAATACCGTAAAAATATAAAGTTGTTCTCAAAGATTGTGTTGTCGAGCTTCATCCATACAAACTAGCTTTAGTACTTAGCCGGCAGGGTGAATAGTCCCGTCTTTCCTTTTTTTCACTTCAAGATCTCCAAAGGAAACTCGTTTGACCCACAAAACCAAGCAGAGACAACTTCAGGACCAACATGAGTTCAGTTTATGTACATGGGGATTCACAAAGTCAACATAACATGGTTAGGGTTAGCTCTAGGGTTATCCAAACCTTTTCTGTTCAATGAAGTGCTAGAATTCGAAATTCAGCTTCACTTTACTTGAGGGTTATTCAGTTTATGGCAGTGACATGCATTACTAAAATGAATCCACACTGCAAAAAGTCAGTCTGTGGGAGATCAAATTGCTCCGACAGCCAGCAATTCAACCTGAAACGAAGGAAGATTGACAGGAGAGAAGCATCAGGAATAACAGGAGATCTCCCGCTGAAAAAAAAACAAGTCTGAGACGGCCTCCATCAACAGAAAGAAACATCATTAAACAAGGAAAACAAACAACAGAGGAAAGGATTATTCACCACGGCATTGATTTACTGACCGAAAACGACACTCCTACGGAACGGTTAATAGCAAGGAAAATAAATCTTCCATGCTGAGAAAGACAGATATTTATTCAGCTAGTTGTTAAGGTAAAGATATTAGTGTTAGGGGACTTTCACACAGAACGCGTCTTTGTAAATAACAGAAATAGCCAAACAGCAGAATAGATAGCTACTATTTTTGACATCGAAAGAGAAAATAATGGCACTGGCTATGACATTTGACCTTGATAAAAACTGTGTTGCTGCTCAGAGAACGACAGGACAGAGATCTGTTTGGGTTCACCCCATCCTCCGACACCATCAAACAAAACAGTTGCCATGCCTACTTGCTGCTACTGTAAACAAAAGCTCACAACCTTTGCCCCGCCTCTGGGGTCTTCCGATTGGTCCATTGTTTTGGAACTGAAATTGATGAGCGGTGCTACATTTAAAAGTTCAAATTCTTTTAACTTGACATGTCTAGCACGTTTACATAGGCCACGTTCTCACAGCAGCAGAATACGGTTGCCAGTCCTGTATTTGAATCGGTTACTTAATTGACTTAATATACTTAATAATGTACGTAAATTCTCAGGACTCACAACCGCATTCTCGGAAAACCGAGATAATACAACAATGATATAAACACAACTTCAACCATTCAAAAAGTGTTTTTCCTTTTTTGTTTTCCACTGACTAGAATTAATTTAGAAATGCAACTTTCAGAAAAGTTGTGTTTTTCATCTCCTCTGAAGCTCTGTAATATACTTATGTTGGAACTACCATTTTACATTTAAAAAATAAGGCAATACTTTCAACTTCTGTAAATGCTGTATTGCAGCACTGCTATTTGTCCTTATTTGTAAGTCACTTTCGATAAAAGTATTTGCTGTTTGCTATATGTTGATGTAAGGTAATAAATATGATAAAGCATATGTAATAGTACAAGGCTTTCATTCAAAGGCTCTTAGCTGTATTTACCTGCCATGTGTGTTGGACTTAAGAGCATAAGAGTGGCATAACAGGTCTAAGGTGGGAAACTGTGTCCTGCCCTAATATGATGTGTATAAATTATTCTCACCGACTGCCTTATCATGTCATACATAAACCAAACTTTGTAGAGAGAGCTAATTTGCCTAGCCCCTGTAGTTGTGATGTAGTAAATAATACCCATAAAAGAAATGAGGACTTAATTGTGAATGCAAAAACAAATGAACATCTGAGCAGTCTGGAGGGAAACTTTTTTTATAGACTTCATTAGCATATTCGGCATCTTCTGCATAATCAGAATATTCAAATACTAGATATCAAATACTAAATATTCACTTAAAAACCCAGCAGTACGTTATACTGGAATATTACATAATCTCATGAGCTATTGTACTAAATCATAACAACAATAGGAAGGAAAACCACCGATGAGATCTCAGTATCCTTACGGTGTGGTCACATTTACTGTTTTACAGTGAATTTCCTCAGGCGAAATCTAGTCATTTCTGTAGGATACCACTATATAGTTTTTCACTATATTGACAATAGACTGTGTTTGCAAAACTTCACTGACATTTCGCTAATGTGGCCACATGTTAAAACTGTAATATCGTAGTTTCCAGGCAATAATTCGATTAAATGGATTTTGCTTCCATTGCTATATTTTACATTAGTCATCAAGTGATGACCTAAAACAGTCCCATTACTGTGCAAAATGTTAATATTAACATAAACTGCACCTTTTCAAAAATATGCTTAATTATTAACACATAGGCTGAATAAGAAGACTGACAATTGTGTAAATGCACAAATCATAGCAGAAGTAAATATTGTATTAATATAATGGGCCCTATTTTAACAATATGAGTGCATGGTCTAAAGCGCATGGCACAGGTGCACTCTGGCATGTACAGATCCACTTTTTTTAGTTTAACAACAGGGAAAATGGTCGGTGCACCCGGCGCATGGTCTAAAAGGGTTCTCTTAATGAGTAATGGGTGTGTTTTGGGCGTAACGTGCAATAAACCAATCATCTCCCATTCCCTTTAAAAGGCAAGGCTCGCGCCATGATGGATTTGCAAGCGGAAAGACTGAACGCTTCTCCAGAGAGGAATCCTTTTATTTTTTATGTTTTTAATGTTTTGTGTCCCTGTGTGTGTAATAAGCAGAGTGTACGCACGTTGTGGACCCGCCTATTGGCGCATATTACTAATGCGCTCTTTAAATGACAAATAAAAATAATGTCTATTTCAGTTGCTTAAAGGTCCCATGGCATGTATTTTTTATTTTATTTTATAATGTATTCTGAGGTGTACTTATATTGTTAGTATGATTTTTACATCATAAAATGTCAAAATGTAGAAATAAAAGGCATTTTTTCTATACTGATGTTTGCCCTCTGGTTGAATGCCCTGTTTCAAGGGGCGTGTCTGCTGTGAGACTTCAGTAAAAATGCCCACTGTTGTGATTGGCTGACATCTTTTCATTTGAAATGAGTATCAGATCTTGTAGCGGAGGAAGTGTTGTTTAACGAGGTCTACGTTTACTTCTCATCAGTTCTCTCAGAACGTCTCAGTTCAGTGAACTGTTGTAGTTACTAGCATATACTTCAGGTTATTAGTTTATTTCTAGTCGGAGGGACTGTCACTCATGTCAGAAAGTTAGTAACTTTAGTAAATGATGAATCAGCGCTGACTCAAGACGCGAACCGTTTGGAACGATTAAGTCCGATTTGGTGAACTGGTTCGTCCGGTTCACTAAAAAGAACCGGTTCAAAAGAACGATTCGTTCGTGAACCGGACATCACTAATGGACCAGAGACGGAGCGATTGCTAACAAAGTTATATATTGTAGCTAATGAGTTGTGAGAGCGCTGTCAGCACGAGTTTTGTTTGTATCTGAGAGTTCTGAATAAACACGAGTCCCAGTCACGCCGAACCGTCTTCCTCCTTATACTACTAACTTTGTAACACATGTACCATTACATTTACATTTATGCATTTGGCAGACACTTTTATCCAAAGCGACTTACAGTGCCCGTATTACAGGGACAATCCCCCTGGAGCAACATGGAGTAAAGTGCCTTGCTCAAGGACACACTGGTGATGACCACTGGGATCGAACCAGCAACCTTCTGCATATCAGTTCCATGGTTTAACCCACTGGACCATCATCTCACACCATTACAGCTGTCGAGATGAACGAGTTACGAGTAAGTGTTGATTGTAGCATTATTTTTAGATATTTTCCTATCATATGAAAAGCATCAGTGACGCAATTTGTGCATTGCGTACACAGCGCAAACAAAGACAAAAGCGCAGTAATCGAATGTAATCCAGTTTATTGTGGGGATAGGTGGCTAGCCTAGCCCGGATACGCTCACGCTTACCCCCCTTCTGCTTAATCTCGCGCCGCGTATGCTGCCTCAGCTGTGGGCCAGATGCAGTACTGGGGGTCGGTGATGTTGAAGGCCGACCGGTCAGTGCAGCCCGAGCCTCGGCGTGTGTGAGGTTTATCTCTAAAGATGTGGCTCTGTTGATGTTGAGCAGAAACTCACGACTGTATACACATTTGAGAAAAGATAGACACGACGAGGACGTACAAAAACACTGACTCACAAGATAGAAAACATGAAAAAAACGTTCTTTGTCGGGAGAGCGAGAGAAGCGTGTGCACGAATAATACAGTTCTGTGTGAACTTGAATAATTAGCTACACATCAGAAATCACTGATCACAGATCAGAAGGAACTGAAAAAAGACTTCTGTTTTTATTTGTACATCCAAAAACTGAGAAACTGCCAGCATTCACACGCCATGATCTCTCGAGGACAAACAAATATCGCGCTCGCATGGGCGTGCCAAATTCTCTGTGCGGAGGGAAGTCATATTAATGTTGAAAAACCTCATAAAAATGAAAATTTCATGCCATGGGACCTTTAAAATAGCAACACGCCAACAATGCACCGGAACACACCTCGTTTTCAGAGACCAGCATGCCCATGGGCGAACAGATGCATTTGCTATTTAACTAATGTGGTGCACGATGTGAAAATGAAAACTACGTCGGGGGCTAAAACTAGAAAAAAACATGTGCGTCGCTAGTGCTGTATTGCGCCGGTGTTTATGATAGGGCCCAATATATTACTAAGACACATTTGCGCCAAAATATCAATGTTTGGTTGGACGCACAATCTTTGACATGAACAAGAAATAATATGGCAAAGTCTATGCATGATTTCATTGATATATTTTATTATTCAACCTATATTTTGGCCTGCGACCCACCACGATCTAGAGTTTCAGCAGAGCTCCCAATATCACAGACTACCAAAGCCAGACATTTCAACTGGGATTCTCATCCCATCACATTTGTTCAAGACCCAGTTATGTGATCTATACTATCCACATTCATTTTATAACTCTCTAAGTCACATGTATATCTATTTTTATTTCTCCCTAAAGGAATTTTAGCAGAAAAATCTGATACGAATTTGACACACAAGAAGCATATTATGAAACATAACTGACAGCCAAATTATGTCTCCTGAGCACTGAAAGCAGAAACAACTTCCTCTGGGACAAACATTAACAGAATTCATCATTGTAAACCATCCAACCAATAGTGATAAGAAAAACTACTCACGTATTCCAAAAAAAAGACCACAATAATGAAAAATAATTGTACCTTCGATGAAAGTCTGTATGGCAGCTCTGTACGCCGGAGCAGTGCCGGGCTGAACCACCATTACCCTCTGCCTCCTCATGGGCCTGCCCCGCCGGCTGCAGCCGGCCTACCTTCACCTCAATTCAGCCACAGGAGTCAACCGGCCCGGCCTGGCCACTGCTGGGACCAGAAAGGTCAAGAACAGCCACCGTCAAGAGCACAGAACTTGTTACTGTGCATTTCTAAATGGTTGAAATAGAAGATAACAGCTTATGCACAGCGATATAATGTCCTGCTGCTATAAACAAGCATACAATGCTCCTACCAGATCAATGAAGCTAACCTCTGCCCAATGTACTCAACACTGGCCGCATTCAATAGTGTATCGACTGCATTGACTTGGGAAATGTGTGTCTGTGGATGAAAAGGTCAACTATAATATGACAGTGCCAATTATAAACATGTGTGTTTTTAGATTTGAATGGATAAATGGATAACCCTAACCTTACCTAACCCTAACATATGTAATTAATTAAATGTGTTTAGTTCTGTTATTTCTAGGGGTGTAACAGTAAAAGAAAAATCCAACCACACCGTTCTCCACCCACAGTTTGGCACGCACTTGCACCGCGGTTCAACTTAAATCTGACGAAGCATCTATAATATGGTTTGTTGAAAATAACAACGGGTTAAAACGGACAGACAAAGTTAGGTTAATGTGTGTTTCTGTTGATGGATAAGCATTCTGGCTACAACAGCGATGATCAAAAAAATCTGCCCTCCCAGTTTAAAAGTGGGAGGTTGTCCCCAGTATCTGCTGCTATTCTTGGCTTTTCATGGAGCACAGGATGAAAACAGGATGGGGAATTTAGAACAGAGCCATATCGCCAAATGTAGATTTTGTTGCAAAATATGCCAATAAAAAGTTGACTAAAAGTTTGTCTGTGGTGTTTTTGACTTAAGTGGACCTGACTGAAGTTAAGTAAAGTTAAAGATAATAAGTAATTTTAACTTGGCCAGAAAGGTTGAGTAATTTCTACTCAGTTGAAGTTTCCTTTGCAATACTTTTTACTCAAACAATAGAACACTGAATTAAACCACGCTTTTAAAGTGTATGTTTTACTTAGAAACATCTAAGTAAATAACTGGTGTAGACACCATATCTACTACATAGTAAGCTCAGTACCCACCCGAACACAAAGACCTCAATACTTGGTACACAATACACAATAACATTCGATGGACCGTTTTTGATTATGAATGTGTCATTTTAAATAGAAAATTAACTCCAGATGTCACAAATTGGCAAGTTACTAAACCTAACAACAAAAGCAATGATAAAATAGTGAATACAGCTAAAATACAGCATAATAAATCAACCTTAAAAATTGTTCAAGCCGCAGTGCATGATGGGAACACCAGTATCATAAAAGTTGTTTTACTTCATTTTATAAAGTTGGCATTCACGTTTTAATTTGAGTATTAATATAGAATTTACTTTGTTTGTTAAAATTTTGCCTGAACTAACTTTTTCATGTAGAAATATTTTTTTTTTACATAAATGTGTTTTGTATGTAGTATTTACTTCACCAGAGAATAATTTTTATCAGTGTAGCTTTTGTAACTTAACATTAATAATGATTCATCTTTATTTAAATTATACAGTGAAGATTATTATATGCTATTTTACATTTGATTATTCAATTTCTGTTGGCCTACCTGAAAAACACTGTTTATTTTATTTGTATCTTCGCCCTATTGTATTTATTTGTGCTGTTGCTTGTAGTTTGATTATTTATTCCCTTTTTCTTTACTTTTATATGACGGTAGTTATTTTTCTCCTGAACATATCACATACCAAACCATATCCTTTTGTAGTGTGAACCGAAACGGTGACCCTATAACCGTGATAAAAACTGAACCGTAAGTAGTTTGACTTTATACCCCTAGTTATTTCTCTTTCACAATCAATATATATATATATATATATATATATATATATATATATATATATATATATATACACTCACCTAAAGGATTATTAGGAACACCACACTAATACTGTGTTTAACCCCCTTTTGCCTTCAGAACTGCCTTAATTCTACGTGGCATTGATTCAACAAGGTGCTGAAAGCATTCTTTAGAAATGTTGGCCCATATTGATAGGATAGCATCTTGCAGTTGATGGAGATTTGTGGGATGCACATCCAGGGCACGAAGCTCCCGTTCCACCACATCCCAAAGATGCTCTATTGGGTTGAGATCTGGTGACTGTGGGGGCCATTTTAGTACAGTGAACTCAATTTGAAATGATTTGAGCTTTGTGACACAGTGCATTATCCTGCTGGAAGTAGCCATCAGAGGATGGGTACATGGTGGTCATAAAGGGATGGACATGGTCAGAAACAATGCTCAGGTAGGCCGTGGCATTTAAACGATGCCCAATTGGCACTAAGGGGCCTAAAGTGGGCCAAGAAAACATCCCCCACACCATTACACCACCACCACCACCAGCCTGCACAGTGGTAACAAGGCATGATGGATCCATGTTCTCATTCTGTTTACTCCAAATTCTGACTCTACCATCTAAATGTCTCAACAGAAATCGAGACTCATCAGACCAGGTAACATTTTTCCAGTCTTCAACTGTCCAATTTTGGTGAGCTCGTGCAAATTGTAGCCTCTTTTTCCTATTTGTAGTAGAGATGAGTGGTACCCGGTGGGGTCTTCTGCTGTTGTAGCCCGTTCGCCTCAAGGTTGTGCGTGTTGTGGACCACACCCCTAAATACATTGAAGCAACTGCCATGTGATTGGTTGATTAGATAATTGCATTCATGAGAAATTGAACAGGTGTTCCTAATAATCCTTTAGGTGAGTGTATATATATATATATATAAATGAATATCATGATTTCTAAAGCAAATCTGGATATTCTGAGCTGACTGGGACTGATTAAAGCTTCAGTGCATGAATCCATGTTCACACACATACATACACAGAAGAGTTTCTCTTGAATTGTCAAAACTGAGTTACATTATGACTGAAATCTATGATCAGTCCTGCGACAGATGAGGCTCAAATATTCTCAGATTCTAGGAAAACAGAGTGAAAATTGATACCAAATAAATCAAATAAGAATTAAAATCTTTAAAAGCCTTTTCTCATTGCAATGTTGGCATAGTAACAGTATTATTCATTTGTATGCCACAGTGGAGGACTGTAAAAGAATATATTATATATATATAATATTTATATTTTAAGTGTGAGAAAAGTCGTTTCATTATAGAATTATTGCATTTTTGTGTTTGCATTTCCTGTGCAATTTGAAGATGGATAAATGAAGGAAAGAATAAATGAATGAAAAGGGGAAAAAATGAAGAAAGGAACAAAAGAAACAAAATAATAAACAGAAGGAAAGGAGGAACAAATGGGGAAAAGAAAGAATGGGAAGAACAAGTAAATGGGGGAGCAGAAGGATGGAAGTAAGGAAGGAATGAACAAATTAAGGAAATGAAGGACGGACCAAATAAAGGAAGGGAGAAAGGAACAGAAGGAAGATAGAAAGTTAGGATTGATGAACTAACCAATGATGAAACGAATGAATAAATGAAACGATGGAACAAAAGGAGGGAAGGAAGGGGAAAAAATTAAGGAAAAATTAAATGATGGGAAGAACAAACAAACAAATTTATGAATAGAACATAAAATAAAAATAAGGAAGGAACAAATGAAGGATAGGAAATAAAGAACGAATTAAAGAAAACAGAAAGAGGGATGGATGGATGGATGGATGGATGGATGGATGGATGGATGGAATGAACAAAATGAAGGAAGGATGGTACAAACAAATTAAAGGAGGAAAGAAAGGACAAATGGAAGAAACAAGGGAACAGAAGGGAGAAAGGCAGGAATTAACTAATGAAGGAAAGGAAGGGATGTAAGAATGAAAGGTAAGAAAGAGAAGAATGGAAAGAAAAAAATAAGAAAATAAGGAAGTGAAATGAAAGAAAGAAAGAAATGAATAAACAAACGAATGATGGATGGATGAAAAGAACTGAAGATCAAAAGGAAGGAATGAGAGAACAGAAGGAAGAAAGGGAGGAATGAACAAATGAAGGAAAGGAAGGATGGAATAAATAAAAGAAGTGAGGAAGGAACACAAGAAAGAAACAAAGGGGTAATAAATATAACTAATGAAAATAAAAGGAAAGAAAGAAGGATGGATGGAACGAAACAAAATTAAGAAAGAAAGGAAGGAAGAAACAGAAGGAAGAAAGGAAAGATGACACAAACCAACAAATGAGAGGAGGAGAGAGTCATCTCTGGACACCAGAGAGAGAGAGAGAGAAAGAGAGAGAAAATAATAAAGGACAAACAGAACTCAAGACAGAGAGTGAAAGTAATGAACAACAGAGTACAGCCGAACACACACACTCTCATACAAACAGTGGGGTGTCTCAGCTGTTTGTGTATGTGTGTGTGTGTGTGTGTGTGTGTGTGTGTGTGTGTGTGTGTGTGTGTGTGTGTGTGTGTGTGTGTGTGTGTGTGCGCGTGTTTACTGAACTGCAATCTGCTTATTGATCAAACTTCTAGGTGCAAACAGGCCACCTCAGTTCAGATCCTCACAGGAGGTGCTGCTACACAAATCAGTGTCAGTTTAACTCTCTCTCTCTCACTCTCTCGCTCACTCACACACACACACACACACACACACACACACACACACACACACACACAGAGACCCACACACACACTTCGCTCTGCAAAATGCAAACTTTTTCTGTACAGTGCAGTCAGTGGGAGAAACGTATTCTACCACATTTGAGCTGTCCTGTCATCCTGTGTGTGTGTGTGTGTGTGTGTGTGTGTGTGTGTGTGTGTGTGTGTGTGTGTGTGTGTGTGTGTGTGTGTGTGTGTGTGTGTGTAAAAACACAAAAAATACCCTTTTTACATACTTTAATATTTTCACGTTTAGGCTTAGGTAAATATGTTAAATAACATGATGGTATTGAACACATTTGATTAAAATCTCATGGATTAAAGGGATATTCCACCCAATATTGCCATCAATTAATCACCTTCATGTTTTATTAAACATTATTTAATTGTCTATACAACTGAAGTCATTGGACTCCAATGTTGTTTGGTTTTACAGCATGTTGTTTGGTTTTACAGCATTCTTCAAAATATCTTCTCTTATGTTCCATAAAAGAAAGAAGGTTTGGAACAACATGACGGTGATGTCCAAATGATGACCACATTTTCATTTCGAGGTGAACTATACCTTTAAATCAAATCATTGATAATATCAGCCATGTCCACACAAACGGTGTGGGATGAGTTATGTTAGTTTAATATTTTAGAGTGGTTTGTTCAAATCCAAGAATGAGCAATAGTAATTGCTTTAGCAGGTATTCAGAGAACATTTCTCTCTCATTCACACAGACTCAAGAGTAGAAAGGTTATGTCTTCATGAACTCACCCAACTCCTCAAAGGACCCAAATGTAATCTCTCTTTACATTCTCCATTCACTGTATTCTCTTGCTTTAATTGCCATGTTATCAGACTCTCCCTGACAGCTATGCCAATTACCCGTCTGCATTGTGTGCTGTCCAGAATGGCCGTTTAGACGCAGAACAGAGAAGAGAATAAAAGCTACTGCACTTTAGGCATCACAGTCTCTCAGCACGTTCTCCATCTGTCTATCATTGCCATTTTTCAAGACAGAAATGAAAGTTGAAAAACTGAAATGTTATAAATACTGAAGACTTGAAATATCATGCTGGGCTTTTTTTTTTTTTTCAGATATTGATATTCTGTGGAAACATGCTACACCTTCATTTAACAGCATAATGGACACTCTGCTAATTCCACAGAAAAAAGAAAATCATGCAGGGTTGGAACAACACGAGGGTGAGAAAATGATGACAGAATTTCCATTATTTGTGTGAACTATTGCTAGTTCACACAAATAAGCTAGTGCAACATAAGCATTTATGGCCCCACTTTATATTAGGTGGCCTTAAGTACTATGTATTTACATCAAAAAATAAGTACAATGTACTTACTGTGTTCATATTGTATTGCAAAACACCATTGCTGATATTGAGGTGGGATACGGGTAAAGTTAGGGACAGGTGAGGTGGTAAGGGTAACCCCCAATTTCCACCGGCTGCATTACGGCTCCGGCACGGCGGCGGAGTCAATAGGTTTCCATTAAAGTCAATGGGCCCTATTTTAACGATCTGAAACGCAAGTGTCAAAGCGCAAAGCGCAAGTAACTTTGTGGGCGGGTCTCGGCGCTGATGCTATTTTCCCGGCGGGATAAATGGCTCTTGCGCCCGGCGCAAATCTAAAATGGGTTGGTCTGAAGTAGCTTCATTATTCATAGGTGTGGTTTGGGCGTAACGTGAATAAACCAATCAGAGCGTCATCCAACATTCCCTTTAAAAGCAGGTGCACAAGTTCCATTATGGATTGCTATTATTATGGCGTATTTACCAGGCGCACGCCAGGAGCGGTTCACAGCCGAGGAGACTGATGTTCTTGTAAGAGCAGTGAAAGACAGAGAAGTTGTGTTGTATGGGGATGGGAGAAACCCACCCAAAATAGCGTCGGTTAAATAAATAATTAGCCTGAATAATTTGTAAGCTAGATTTATGCCTATTTTTTCACATCTTCGTGGCACACCACAATGATTTCCGTCATCTCATGTGTTAATATTTTTTTAGTGTAACAATTTATGATTTGCAAAAATAACTGTTGCATCTGTGTAGATTACATGAGCAAAGTGTATGCGCGTTGTGCACGCTATGGTCAAGCATGCGCCCTTAAAATAGCATAATGAACAACGCGCAACGCGCCACTGACTTTAGACTAGGTTTTTTCTGGTCAGTGGCGCAATTGTTTAATGGAACAGCAAAATAGCACCAGGGATTGTTTGCGCCGGAACACGCCTCCTTTTTTGCGCTGAACCGCCCAGGGAGCGCAAGTTCATTCACTAGTTTAGCGACGTGCTTCTGTGGAGGGAAAAGCGCGCTTTGCGCGGGTGCAAAATAGGAATGACACATGCGTCGGTGTACAAAGTCAATTGCGCTGGGTGCAAGATAGGGCCCAATGAGTGTATTTCCACTGAATGCGGTACAGCTGCGTTCCGACTCCGGCGATCCGCAGCCCTCCGGAGCAGATACGCAGAGCTTCTATTTTTGCCGGATGCCGGAGCGCTCCGCAGCACTACAGGGCAGAGTACGCAGGACAGGAAGTCGAGTGACAAAACAGAACAGCCAGAAACAAAATAAAAGATCCGTTTAATTTTCAAAATAAAATACACCGCGCTCATATTTCCCTACACTACACCTTGAAAACGTCATAATGGGCGGAGACAGGCTTGTTTAAGTTTTAACCCCGTTGACACGATGGATGAAGAAATGCTGATTATTGAGGTACAGAATCAACCCATCATCTATGACCCCTCACATCCTTTTTATAAGGACAACATTAAAAAGGATGCGGCGTGGAAAACTATAGAACTGTTTATAGAAACTACATATCGCGCGATCACACCAGAATATGCGAGATTACATGGGGCCTCATGACGTCAGCTGTCAGTCATGACCGCAGCCGTTCCGCAACAAATCCGGACCTGGTGGGTATTGACGGACGACGGAACACGGATCTGTCACGCAGCGGAGCCGTTCCGCAGCCGTAACGCAGCCGGTGGAAATTGGGGGTTAGTTTAAGGGTAGGGTTAGGTGTAAGGGAAGGGTCAGCAGTGTAATTACAAATGTAACTACAGAAATTAATTACAGATGTAATTACATGCAGGTATTTTTAAAAATGTAAGTACAATGTAAAAACATGTATGTACACAATAAGTGCAATGTATCAAGTGATTAATTCAAATGTTAGTACATAGTAGTTAAGGCCACCAAATATAAAGTGGGTCCGCATTTATGCATCCAGTGTCTTAATTGTATAATAATATATTGATATTTCATGCATTCTGACTTAGTTACACTGTTAAAGAGAGAAACATGGCCAAAATAAAAAAATACAATCTTTTAAAAAAAAGAGTTGGATGTAAATACCTGCATGTAATTACGTCTCTAATTAATTTCTGTAGTTACATTTGTAATTACACAGTTGACACTTCCCTTACACCTAACCCTACCCTTAAACTTACCCTTACCACCACACCTGTCCCTAACTTTACCCGTATCCCCACTCAATATCAGCAAAGGAGTTTTGCAACACAATATGAACACAGTAAGTACATTGTACTTATTTTTTGATTTAAGAACATAGTAGTTAAGGCCACCTAATATAAAGTGGGGCCAAATTTTCAAATTCCAATGTTGTGTTGTGCATTACTAAGTCAGTTTTACCAATACAATAAAGCTGTTGAATTTTAACATGTCTGTTTTTAAATGTTAAAAGCAATTTTATTTCATACAAATTATACGTTTCAACCACTTGGTGGAATTGGCAGACGTTCCCTTAGCGCTATGGTATCGGGTCAAAGCATTCTCGAGCATAAATATGCAGCTATAATGCATGTAGGTGATTGTGAATTAATATTTAATGTCGTAAAATAATGGTTAGCCTACATACTGTTAAAACTAATTGTGGTATTGATATTTTTGTAAGATTGGCGATTCTATAGAACAGTGGCAACTTTACCGCGCTCCGAGTGCGCCCGAGTGGTTGGGAGCATTTCCGTTGTGTTGTGGCTTGATTTTGTTGTGTTGTGGCTTTTTCGTTGTGTTGAGGCTTTTGCGTTGTGTTGTGGCTTGATTTTGTTGTGTTGTGGCTTTTTCGTTGTGTTGAGGCTTTTGCGTTGTGTTGTGGCTTGATTTCGTTGTGTTGTGGCTTGATTTTGTTGTGTTGTGGCTTTTTCATTGCGTTGAGGCTTTTGCGTTGTGTTGTGGCTTGATTTTGTTGTGTTGTGGCTTTTTCGTTGTGTTGAGGCTTTTGCGTTGTGTTGTGGCTTGATTTCGTTGTGTTGTGGCTTTTTCGTTGTGTTGTGGCTTTTGCGTTGTGTTGAGGCTTTTGCGTTGTGTTGTGGCTTGATTTTGTTGTGTTGTGGCTTTTTCGTTGTGTTGAGGCTTTTGCGTTGTGTTGTGGCTTGATTTTGTTGTGTTGTGGCTTTTTCGTTGTGTTGAGGCTTTTGCGTTGTGTTGAGGCTTTTGCGTTGTGTTGTGGCTTTTGCGTTGTGTTGTGGCTTGATTTTGTTGTGTTGTGGCTTTTTCGTTGTGTTGTGGCTTTTGCGTTGTGTTGAGGCTTTTGCGTTGTGTTGTGGCTTTTTCGTTGTGTTGAGGCTTTTGCGTTGTGTTGTGGCTTGATTCCATTGTTTTGTGGCTCTTTCGTTGTGTTGTGGCTTTTTCGTTGTGTTGTGGCTTTTGCGTTGTGTTGAGGCTTTTGCGTTGTGTTGTGGCTTGATTTTGTTGTGTTGTGGCTTTTTCGTTGTGTTGAGGCTTTTGCGTTGTGTTGTGGCTTGATTTTGTTTTGTTGTGGCTTTTTCGTTGTGTTGTGGCTTTTGCGTTGTGTTGTGGCTTTTGCGTTGTGTTGAGGCTTTTGCGTTGTGTTGTGGCTTGATTTTGTTGTGTTGTGGCTTTTTCGTTGTGTTGTGGCTTTTGCGTTGTGTTGAGGCTTTTGCGTTGTGTTGTGGCTTTTTCGTTGTGTTGAGGCTTTTGCGTTGTGTTGTGGCTTGATTCCATTGTTTTGTGGCTTTTTCGTTGTGTTGTGGCTTGATTTATTTGTGTTGTGGCTTTTTCGTTATGTTGCGGCTTGATTCCGTTGTGTTGTGGCTTTTGCATTGTGTTGTGGCTTGATTTTGTTGTGTTGTGGCTTTTGCGTTGTGTTGTGGCTTGATTTTGTTGTGTTGTGGCTTTTTCATTGTGTTGTGGCTTGTTTCCATTGTTTTGTGGCTTTTTCGTTGTGTTGTGGCTTGATTTATTTGTGTTGTGGCTTTTTCATTGTGTTGTGGCTTTTTCGTTGTGTTGTGGCTTGTTTCCATTGTGTTGTGGCTTTTTCGTTGTGTTGTGGCTTGATTTATTTGTGTTGTGGCTTTTTCATTGTGTTGTGGCTTTTTCGTTGTGTTGTGGCTTTTTCGTTGTGTTGAGGCTTTTGCGTTGTGTTGTGGCTTGATTTCGTTGTGTTGTGGTTTTTTCGTTGTGTTGAGGCTTTTGCGTTGTGTTGTGGCTTGATTTTGTTGTGTTGTGGCTTTTTCGTTGTGTTGAGGCTTTTGCGTTGTGTTGTGGCTTGATTTTGTTTTGTTGTGGCTTTTTCGTTGTGTTGTGGCTTTTGCGTTGTGTTGAGGCTTTTGCGTTGTGTTGTGGCTTGATTTTGTTGTGTTGTGGCTTTTTCGTTGTGTTGAGGCTTTTGCGTTGTGTTGTGGCTTGATTTTGTTGTGTTGTGGCTTTTTCGTTGTGTTGAGGCTTTTGCGTTGTGTTGTGGCTTGATTTTGTTGTGTTGTGGCTTTTTCGTTGTGTTGTGGCTTTTGCGTTGTGTTGAGGCTTTTGCGTTGTGTTGTGGCTTGATTTTGTTGTGTTGTGGCTTTTTCGTTGTGTTGTGGCTTTTACGTTGTGTTGAGGCTTTTGCGTTGTGTTGTGGCTTTTTCGTTGTGTTGAGGCTTTTGCGTTGTGTTGTGGCTTGATTCCATTGTTTTGTGGCTTTTTCGTTGTGTTGTGGCTTGATTTATTTGTGTTGTGGCTTTTTCGTTGTGTTGCGGCTTGATTCCGTTGTGTTGTGGCTTTTGCATTGTGTTGTGGCTTGATTTTGTTGTGTTGTGGCTTTTGCGTTGTGTTGTGGCTTGATTTTGTTGTGTTGCGGCTTTTTCATTGTGTTGTGGCTTGTTTCCATTGTTTTGTGGCTTTTTTGTTGTGTTGTGGCTTGATTTATTTGTGTTGTGGCTTTTTCATTGTGTTGTGGCTTTTTCGTTGTGTTGTGGCTTGTTTCCATTGTGTTGTGGCTTTTTCGTTGTGTTGTGGCTTGATTTATTTGTGTTGTGGCTTTTTCATTGTGTTGTGGCTTTTTCGTTGTGTTGTGGCTTGATTTATTTGTGTTGTGACTTTTTCATTGTGTTGTGGCTTTTTCGTTGTGTTGTGGCTTGATTTATTTGTGTTGTGGCTTTTTCGTTGTGTTGTGGCTTGATTTATTTGTGTTGTGGCTTTTTCATTGTGTTGTGGCTTTTTCGTTGTGTTGTGGCTTGTTTCCATTGTGTTGTGACTTTTTCGTTGTGTTGTGGCTTGATTTATTTGTGTTGTGGCTTTTTCATTGTGTTGTGGCTTTTTCGTTGTGTTGTGGCTTGATTTATTTGTGTTGTGGCTTTTTCATTGTGTTGTGGCTTTTTCGTTGTGTTGTGGCTTGATTTATTTGTGTTGTGACTTTTTCATTGTGTTGTGGCTTTTTCGTTGTGTTGTGGCTTTTGCGTTGTGTTGAGGCTTTTGCGTTGTGTTGAGGCTTTTTCGTTGTGTTGTGGCTTGATTTATTTGTGTTGTGACTTTTTCATTGTGTTGTGGCTTTTGCGTTGTGTTGTGGCTTTTTCGTTGTGTTGAGGCTTTTGCGTTGTGTTGTGGCTTGATTTCGTTGTGTTGTGGCTTTTTCGTTGTGTTGAGGCTTTTGCGTTGTGTTGTGGCTTGATTTTGTTGTGTTGTGGCTTTTTCGTTGTGTTGAGGCTTTTGCGTTGTGTTGTGGCTTGATTTTGTTTTGTTGTGGCTTTTTCGTTGTGTTGTGGCTTTTGCGTTGTGTTGAGGCTTTTGCGTTGTGTTGTGGCTTGATTTTGTTGTGTTGTGGCTTTTTCGTTGTGTTGAGGCTTTTGCGTTGTGTTGTGGCTTGATTTTGTTGTGTTGTGGCTTTTTCGTTGTGTTGTGGCTTTTGCGTTGTGTTGAGGCTTTTGCGTTGTGTTGTGGCTTGATTTTGTTGTGTTGTGGCTTTTTCGTTGTGTTGTGGCTTTTGCATTGTGTTGAGGCTTTTGCGTTGTGTTGTGGCTTTTTCGTTGTGTTGAGGCTTTTGCTTTGTGTTGTGGCTTGATTCCATTGTTTTGTGGCTTTTTCGTTGTGTTGTGGCTTGATTTATTTGTGTTGTGGCTTTTTCGTTGTGTTGCGGCTTTATTCCGTTGTGTTGTGGCTTTTGCATTGTGTTGTGGCTTGATTTTGTTGTGTTGTGGCTTTTGCGTTGTGTTGTGGCTTGATTTTGTTGTGTTGTGGCTTTTTCATTGTGTTGTGGCTTGTTTCCATTGTTTTGTGGCTTTTTCGTTGTGTTGTGGCTTGATTTATTTGTGTTGTGGCTTTTCCATTGTGTTGTGGCTTTTTCGTTGTGTTGTGGCTTGATTTATTTGTGTTGTGGCTTTTTCATTGTGTTGTGGCTTTTTCGTTGTGTTGTGGCTTGATTTATTTGTGTTGTGACTTTTTCATTGTGTTGTGGCTTTTTCATTGTGTTGTGGCTTTTTCATTGTGTTGTGGCTTTTTCGTTGTGTTGTGGCTTGATTTATTTGTGTTGTGACTTTTTCATTGTGTTGTGGCTTGATTTATTTGTGTTGTGACTTTTTCGTTGTGTTGTGGCTTGATTTATTTGTGTTGTGGCTTTTTCGTTGTGTTGAGGCTTTTTCGTTGTGTTGTGGCTTGTTTCCATTGTGTTGTGGCTTTTTCATTGTGTTGTGGCTTGATTTATTTGTGTTGTGGCTTTTTCGTTGTGTTGTGGCTTGATTTATTTGTGTTGTGGCTTTTTCGTTGTGTTGAGGCTTTTTCGTTGTGTTGTGGCTTGTTTCCATTGTGTTGTGGCTTTTTCGTTGTCTTGTGGCTTGTTTCCGTTGTGTTGTGGCTTGATTTATTTGTGTTGTGGCTTTTTTGTTGTGTTGTGGCTTGATTTATTTGTGTTGTGGCTTGTTTCCATTGTGTTGTGGCTTGATTTATTTGTGTTGTGGCTTTTTTGTTGTGTTGTGGCTTGATTTATTTGTGTTGTGGCTTGTTTCCATTGTGTTGTGGCTTGATTTATTTGTGTTGTGGGTTGTTCGTTGTGTTGTGGCTTGATTTCGTTGTGTTGTGGTTTGTTTCCGCTGTGTTGTGGCTTGATTTATTTGTGTTGTGGCTTTTTTGTTGTGTTGTGGCTTGATTTATTTGTGTTGTGGCTTGATTTATTTGTGTTGTGTTGTGGCTTGACATCTTTTTAGAAAGAGAAGGAAGCAATATAGCTACTCAAGAATAACATGAGACTGGCAGAAACTGTGTGTGTTACCCTTTAATGTCAGGTCAGTGGTCCTTTCCTGTTCCTTCTTTAATCAATGAGACACAACAGGGCTTCATATTAATGTTTCCCTTTTCCTTTCTAATTAGAAGAGACTCTCAAACAAGCGCTTTTAAATAATCTTATCTTCCGTTTTGTAGATGAGTGTAGATTATCGTATCTGGTGCGGAAACCTCTCAGCGAGTATAAAGTGGACAGTGTCAAAAGATGTTTAAATATTCAATTGAAATGTTCTAAATGCTTTTTATATTTAATTAAAATGCAGCTTATTAATGCAGTTTATTTTTGCTTACTATCCCTGGTTAAATTTAATTTATTTTGGATGTCTCCCTTTGACACACTGGGACCTTCATATTTTTTTTAACCCTACCCAATAATAGCAATTTTTGGGAGGGATCTCCTGTTGTTGGCCTGTAACTAATAAAGTCAATACTTTTTCTTTTTAATGTAAAAATACAACTTTTAGGATTCGGGATGATACAATAAGAGCTTTTGACAAGTTAATCGTTCACTCAAACGATTCGTTCAAACTGTCATTGAAGTCATTGAAACTGAAACTGAAACATTTACGGAAGAAATTCATTCAAACACCCTGAATCTTTCAGGAACAAACAAGTGCATGTCTTTACGAGTGAGTCACTGATTCCTTTATTCAACTGATTTAAAAAAAAAAAAAGATTTCAGGAACCAAACACCACTGCTGTGTGTTGCATGGAGATGGTTGATTCTACAAATAGTCAAATAGTATTTTTGGAAGATATTCCACAGAAAAAGATCTAAATACTCACTCAAAACTATTTAATTTTCATAGAGTCTGTCAAATTTAATTATACTGTACATAAACAGACATCTCATAATATCAAACAGCGCCTAACTGACAAAAATGTGATTTTTTCCACTCACGTTTCTTAAAGAAGACACCTCAGCAGTTCACTTTTACACATCATATTTCGCACATGAAAGATTAGTTTGATTCTGACTGACACACAGATGTAATGGTTCACAGGGTTCAATCTATCAGGGTTTGCTAACTGGAACGAAGCATTTGCTGATATGTCTTTAATGTATTTAATTTTTAACAGTCTTTATTTTTTGGTCCATGGGGAGTTATATAACTCAATACAGCCTTGAGCCAGAGAGGGAAAATCCTGAGGGTGACTTTGAAGCTGTAGCTTGAGTTCAAAAACCAAGAGGACTGTTTACTCTGAGATGACCTGCCAGAGTGTATTTCTCGCTATCCTCCCTCGCTCTCTCTCACGCACACACATGCCAGTACAAATCAAATCCTTTCACAGATAAGGTGGTCTGGACTCTTTCAGAATGGATTATGAGAACAGACATGTTAAAAGGTCAGTGATACACTACTACCTCACAAACACACACACACTCACTCACTGAAGCAGCAGAGAGAACCAATGTGTCACAGCGCAGAGATTAGAGTCACAGAGATAATGCATGACCTCTAGGAAACATAATAAAGCGATTACGGGAGTGTAAATAAGGAAAACATGAAATGAGAGCAGTAGTCCATCTGATTTAAACACACCTCAGAGCCAGAGAGAGAAAGTAAGACACAGGCAGGAAAGATGCAACCTCTTGACTCTTTGAATTTGAGTTTCACCCAATATTAAAACCAGGGATAAAGCGATATATCAGCCAGACTGAATAACAAGTTAAAATACTTCCTTTCTTGGTATAATTTCCATGTGTACATCCTTTGAACCTCTTTGTCAGATCATAGGGGATCTCAGTTATTTGATTTATGTCATTCTTTAAAAACACAGTGGAAAAAAAAAACTTAATTAATGGGTTTTATTGAAATAAAAAAAAAACCTAAATATTGAAATCAAATAGAAAAAAATGTGCTCTTTAAAGGGATAGTTCAACGAAAAATTTTAAGTGTCATCATTTACTCACCCTCAAGTTGTTCCAAACCCGTATTCATTTCTTTCTTGAGCTTAAAGGGGACCTATTATGCAAAATTCACTTTTATAAGGGATTTGAAGACAGATGTGTGTCCACAGTGTGTGTAAACAATCAGCCTATAATGGTAAAAATCCACCCAGTACTTTTTATAATCCCCATTAATCATTATTAATCTCTCATAACGCGCATTTCATATTTCCCCCTACTCCTACGTAAGAGTAGGGAAACCCCACCCATGACTGTTGATGATCTGCCCTTTTATCATAGACACACCCCTGAGTGAGAAGCACAGACACCACTATTTACTCGCTGTATCAGATAGCTGGAGTGTTACAATGTCTGTGCCAAAAAACATTTTATAAAATGGTTAGTTCCAGTCCTTGATTCTGATTGGTCAATAGCTGTGTTTTATTCATGATGAAACACAGCTATGACCGCTTCTCCCACCTCTTCCTGAGTCTCTCATCTGTGTCCGACTCCAGTTCAAACATGTAAGGCTGCACTCCACATCTTGTTAATTGTGACATTTTGGCTGAGTGAGTTTGGCCTGTTTTGTTGTTGACGGAGTATCCAAAGCTTGTGTAAAGGATCTGGAAGGGGGGTGGGGAGCAGAAGCTCATTTGCATTTAAAGGGATACAAACAAAAACGGGGCAAACAGGGGCAAATTTGAGAAACTATAGTAACTGATCTGGGGTTTTTTTTTTTGCTGAAATTTCGGACACATTCTGGGGACTCCAGAGATTTATATTACACCTTTTGAAAAGGGGCATAATATGTCCCCCTTAAGACAAAATAAGATATTTTAAAGAATATGGATAACCAAACATTTGATGGGCCCTATTGACTTCCATAGTATGGGGGAAAAAAATACTATGGAAGTCAATGGGGTCCATCAACTGTTTGGTTAACAACCTTCTTCAAATTATTTTCTTTTGCGTTATATATAAAAAAGCAGAATAAAGAAAAATCTTATACAGGTTTGGAGAAACTTTTCATTTTTGGGTGAACTATCCTTTTAAGGTAACAATTGCAGGATACCACTTTACACAGTGTGCGATGATTTTTATGACGTCTATGTTCACTTGCATTTTGTCAATTATACATTTTTATTCTAAATTTATTTATTTTTATTTCAGCATTTACTACTATTATTATTATTACTACTAATGTCTTTATTACTAATTTCTTCATTATGAATAATGAACATTTATTATTTTAAAGCTGCTCTATTTAACTTTTCCGTCCACTAGAGGTCGCCTATTCAAAACAAAGGCGTAGCTTGATGACGCCAAGTTTGAGCGCAGAATCTTGGGACATATGGTCTTCTCCTCACGGTGGAAAAGACTCGGGGCAGAAATCATGTTCATGGATGAGATTATTAAAGGTCCCATGGCATGGCAAAAAATGTCATAATTTAGAAATAAAAAGGCATTTTTTCTATACTGTTATTACCTCTCTGGCTGAATGTCCTGTTTCAAGGGGCGTGTCTGCTGTGAGACTTCAGTGAAAACGCCCACTGTTGTGATTGGCTGACATCTTTGCATTTGAAATGAGTGTTAGATTATGTTGCGGAGGGGGCGTGGTTTAGCGAAGCACGGAGAGCTGGAGGAAGTTTTATTGTAACAGACTTCATTGTAATGTATCTTATAATTTGTTTTTGTGTACATTTTTGACTTTTCTGTGCATTTAAATAGGTTTTAGGTCTGTATTATCTGTGTAAATAAGTAGAGACTTTTATTTTGACGTGTGTTCATCATTCAGTGCAGTGGGCTTAAACAGATTTAAAGTTTACAGTTTGTTTAGCACCCCCCAAAAAGACAATAGGTGTGTATGTGCTTGTTTACTGTCATTTGTAATGAGTATGTTTGTGTATTTCGCTGTATTGTTTGTTATTGATAATGCTATGGAGAGAGTTTGTGTACGAAGTGTTCATGTGCACTTCTTTGTTTTTTGTTCAGCTCTTACAGTGATTTTTGGAGATAAACGGTTTCAATAAACTCCTGAAACATCAGTAAAGTCTAGCCATCATTCGGACGGGGTCCGCTACATTTATTGTACTGCGTGAATGCAGTGATCTCGTCATTGCAACGCGTTTTCTCTCACAAAATGCTTTCGCCACAACTAACAGCAAACACGACATCGACATGACTACAGTAAGAGCTTTGTGAGCATAACAGCGTTATTCATTATAACGTAAGTTTGGGCAAATGTGCAGATACACTCGCGATATGTGATTGACAGCTCCGGACATTATAAAGAGTGTTCTTTGATCGCTCTCTGTAGTTTAATCACTTAAAAAACGGATTTGTTTCATGCTACTAACAGAAACGATCATTTTAGTCATTGGCTTGATTCACTGATGCATTACACTTAGGGCATCAAGACGGCCAGCAGCGGGGCTGACAGTATTAAACGATCTAGAAAGAAAGTCTGAGTGAACTTGAATGATTAGCTAAACATCAGAAATCACTGATCACAGATCAGGCATTAATGAACACTGTTACTCACTGTCGCAGTGCTGTCGAATCCATATGGTAAAAGTCTGTTTGTAAAGCCTGTACTGACATTACGACTGATAAACTGAATCTATTTTCTCCACATTCTCTGGGCGGGCAAAGCAGAGGAAGGGGAGGTAACCTTTCCTGGTATGACGTCATAACAGGAAAATTCCAGATCAGCTCGTCTGAGCTGTCATTTTCTCAAAGGCAGAGAAAGACAGCCAGAACTCGTTTTACACCCATCAAAATTCCTAGCCATTTGGGGACAATATACAGGCTAGGGAAACTCATATTAATGTAAAAAAATCATAAAAATAAAATGAAATTTTCATGCCATGGGACCTTTAACGTTACTGTAGTATGAAGCAGAAGCAGGAGTGATTGTTAATAAGAAGAGCAGAACACACGCCTCGCGAGCAGTGGGACTTTTATTATGGTATAGTCGCTGGCGGAACTTTTATTATGCCACAGTCGCGTGGCGCCATTTCCGCTTTCTCGTCATGAGTGTGAGGTAACGCAACTCTGTTTATCATGTTAGATACATCTGATTGTGTTGAAAATTATGTTATGACGTTACTGTGTGCGTATGACGCAATCGACAGGCGACTCCCTCACACGTCCCAGTTCCTCGGTTAAAATGTCAATTTCTCACAATTTACAAATAGTTGGAAACATTTGGGATATTCTAAGTACTCAACTGAACAAAATATATAACACTGGCCTAGTGTTTTTTGGATATTTTACTGAAAATCTAATCTAAATGATATGAGTATGTAATCTAAATGATATAACCTGATCTAAATGATATGAGTAACAAATAATGTAAATACATAACATATACATAAATACTGCATATAAATAAAGATATCTGAAATAAAAAAAAAAACTAAATATTTATTGGCTAAGACTAAGCTGCCATTTTCTTTTTACCATAGCATATCACACATGTCAGACGAGACAAAGCAAAAGAGAACTCTATTACCTCAAGTATAGTACTTAACATTCAAGTGCAAAATGAAAATGAACTCAACACCTGTCAGCCAGACCCTCATCAAAAACTCATCTGACCCCTAACAATGGCACCAATGTTGCAGGACCCATTATTGATATTGCAATTTTTTTTTTTTAAATGAACTAATTAAATGTCAATTAGCTGACACTTCCATCCAAATCACCTGAATTATTAGAGGGAGAGTCCCTCTGGAATAACCTGGAGTCTTAATCAAGGACAAAGTCTGTGATCCACTTTGCATATTATTCATGGCATTTGCTAACTTTGGCAAATCCACAGACAAATGTTTGTATGCAACATGCATCAGACGGTCCCTACACTCTTAAAAAAACCCTTTATTTTTTGCAATAAAAACATTTTTTTTATTTTATGAAATGTTCACTGAGAGGTTCTTTGGGGAAACAAAAACTTTTCAGTGAACATTTCATTAAAGAACCAGTTTTTTTCTTTCTTTTTACTAAATTGCATATATATATCACAACAAGAGATTATTTAATCATGATCATTTAAACTGTACTTTAAAGTAAAACTTTTAATTTGACATTATTACAAAGTGCTCTTTTTGAGTGTTTTTAAGTGTGTTAAGAAACCTTCTGAAAGTGTACTCTCTTTAAGTGCACCTAAGGGCCTTTTATTTAGTTAACATTATCTGGAACTACTTTTTTATATAAAAACACTTCTAAGATTTGAAGTACACACTTCTTTTTCAAAAGCCGCTGAGGAAAGCACCAAAGGCAAAGGCATTTTTCTACTATCTATTGTGGTACATATTAAAATACCATGGTATTATCTTCTGGTAACTATAAAGATGAATCAGAGGATAAAATCGAATAAACTGTGTGGTAAACCTAGCCACCTCATTTAATATTTTCAGGCGGTGTGTGAAGAGAGCTCAGAGGATCATCAGAGACTCTAGCCACCCGAACCATGGGCTGCTCTCACTGCTGCCATCAGGCAGGCGGTACCGCAGCATCAGAACACGCACCAGCCGAATCCAGAACAGTTTCTTCCCACAAACAATTAGACTACTTAACTCTTGATCCATTAGGATCATAACACACACTGGACAGAATATCACTCAGCACAAACCACTGGAGATACACACACATTATATACACATTTATTTATCATACAGCATCTATTGCACTTTGGATTTCAATTTGTGAACATATTGTATACTGTACATTGTATATTATTATTATAGCTTAAAGGGTTAGTTCACCCAAAATTGAAAATAAAGTCAGTAATTACTCACCCTCATGTTGTTCCAACCATGTAAGACCTTCGTTCATCTTCGGAACATAATTTAGTATATTTTTGATGAAATCTGAGAGCTGTCTCACTCCTCCATAGGCTTTCAGAGGGAATGAAACTTGATGGCCCAGAATAGTAAGTAAAAACGTCATTTAAGGAGTCCAAATGACTACAGTGGCTCTGTATTAAGTCTATCATGCGACGAAAATACTTTTTGAGCGGAAAAACAACAAAAATAACGACTTTATCCCACTATTATTGTTATTCAATTTGAGCCTCTGATGAGAGTTCGCGGGAGTGCCACGACGCATGCGCGAGAACTGAGATTAGTAGTAGTAGAATCTACTAGTTCTACTAGTTCTCAAACTCTCGTCAGAGGCTCAAATTGAACAACAATAATAGTGGGATAAAGTCGTTATTTTTGTTGTTTTGTTTTTACTTACTATTCTGGGCCATCAAGTTTCATTCCCTCTGAAAGCCTATGGAGGAGTGAGACAGCTCTCAGATTTCATCAAAAATATACTAAATTATGTTCCGAAGATGAACGAAGGTCTTACATGGTTGGAACAACATGAGGGTGAGTAATTACTGAATTTATTTTCAATTTTGGGTGAACTAACCCTTTAATGTATACTGTTATTGTTTAATGTATGTTTAGTGTATATTGTTTAAAGTATATGTATATTGTAAGTATGTGTATATTGTTTAAAGCTGTGAGAACTACACTCACATTGTGTAAATTATTTATTGTTTATTGTAGTGTATACTGTGCTGTGAGTAATTGTGTGCGCATCAGATGTGTAATCTGATGTTGCTTTAAATGTTGTACATGTCATGTCATGACTACTATGTTTGCTCGGACTGCACCTAAGAATTTCACCTACTGTTGCACTTGTGCATATGGTAGAGTGACAATAAAGTGATTTGATTTTGATTTGATTTGATAAGTGTTTGTGTTACTGACCAGACAGTCAGAGGGGGTCAGAGAGAGAACGCTGATGTGAAAGAAAGGGACAGAGACAGAGTTTGAGTCAGAGATATGGCCCATGGGTGATATTTTGAGGGACATGGTGAGCTGTTTATCACACACAGAAACAGAGATGAGAAGAGAAGGACGACGCGGCCTGTTGAGCCCCTCTCTCGTGTTCACAGGTTCATAACGCACACATTAGGTGGAGTAGAGCTGGATGAGACTGATAATACAGATGTAAAAATCAGTGCAATCAAATTGTGTAATTGCTTTTTGCTGCCAGGAGCTGCATCGTTTCTGCCTAGTGCCTTCAGCGAGGCCATTGGCCAATCAGAAACCTCTATCACACATGAGGGACAGACCCAGACAGTTCACAATTACAGAATAGAGGACTGGTTTAATAATAATGTCTACATGATACATATGAAGTGAGGGGGTCTAAGGGGGAAAAAAGAAAAAAAAATTATATCGGCATATTGCTTTGGGGGAATATATACAGTATAGCCTATAAACACCTGTTCAATTTCTCATTAATGCGATTATCTAATCAACCAATCACATGGCAGTTTATTCAATGCATTTAGGGGTGTGATTCTGGTCAAGACAATCTCCTGAACTCCAAACTGAATGTCAGAATGGGAAAGAAAGGTGATTTAAGCAATTTTGAGCGTGGCATGGTTGTTGGTGCCAGACGGGCCGGCCTGATTATTTCACAATCTGCTCAGTTACTGGGATTTTCACGCACAACCATTTCTAAGGTTTACAAAGAATGGTGTGAAAAGGGAAAAACATCCAGAATGCGGCAGTCCTGTGGACGAAAATGCCTTGTTGATGCTAGAGGTCAGAGGAGAATGGGCCGACTGATTCAAGCTGATAGAAGAGCAACATTGACTGAAATAACCACTCATTACAACCGAGGTATGCAGCAAAGCATTTGTGAAGCCACAACACGCACAACCTTGAGGCGAATGGGCTACAACAGCAGAAGACCCCACCGGGTACCACTCATCTCCACTACAAATAGGAAAAAGAGGCTACAATTTGCACAAGCTCACCAAAATTGGACAGTTGAAGACTGGAAAAATGTTGCCTGGTCTGATGAGACTCGAATTCTGTTGAGACATTCAGATGGTAGAGTCGTAAACAGAATGAGAACATGGATCCATCAAGCCTTGTTACCACTGTGCAGGCTGGTGGTGGTGGTGTAATGGTGTGGGGGATGTTTTCTTGGCACACTTTAGGCCCCTTAGTGCCAATTGGGCATCGTTTAAATGCCACGGCCTACCCGAGCATTGTTTCTGACCATGTCCATCCCTTTATGACCACCATGTACCCATCCTCTGATGGCTACTTCCAGCAGGATAATGCACCATGAAACAAAGCTAAAATAATTTCAAATTGAGTTCACTGTACTAAAATGGCCCCCACAGTCACCAGATCTCAACCCAATAGAGCATCTTTGGGATGTGGTGGAACGGGAGCTTCGTGCCCTGGATGTGCATCCCACAAATCTCCATCAACTGCAAGATGCTATCCTATCAATATGGGCCAACATTTCTAAAGAATGCTTTCAGCACCTTGTTGAATCAATGCCACGTAGAATTAAAGCAGTTCTGAAGGCGAAAGGGGGTTAAACACAGTATTAGTGTGGTGTTCCTAATAATCCTTTAGGTCAGGGTTTTCAAACTTTTTGTGTGTGTGGACCACTAGTTGTAATCAAGAAATTTTGCGGACCACCTCATAACGCACATAATAAAATATATGTCTACACACAGACCTACCTGAATTAATCCGCACCTCTAAATAGGCTTACTAGCACTAAAACTATAACTGGTCATCACATCAGTACAACAGGCTTGTTAAAAGAAAGTTTACTGTATACAACGGCTGCCACATATTTATTTTATTTATTTACAGTGCATAATCGGGTTCATTTAAATAACGGGCTTATTTTGCAATGGAGTATGAAATCTATACAGTAATAAGAATACTTGGATATAGTCAACATTTCAAAACCTTTGGCAAATTTAGGGGATTATTAGAGTTATTATTTAAAGTTTACAAGTCCTCAAAAAGTGAGGCACTGAACTTGAACGTCACGGCCGAACGCCACTAGCCTATTTTAGTAATCACACAATAACTTGACAATTGAATTAAAATTTTATATCAATATGGCCTACATATTCTTTTTACTTTTTATTTTTATGGGAATTTCCTGGTAAAATGATTTCCACGGACCACCTGCAGTACCCTCGCGGACCGATTGGGTTAATCGACAGCATTTAACTTTTATTTAATCAACAAAAGTCAGTGGTTTTCAACACTTTTCACTCGAAGGCCCTCAACACAATATTTGAAGGCCCCACCTCCATATACGCTATTTCTGGTATTTCTAATGTAACTAGTTTTTTTTTATTGGCTTATTGAATACATTCACTATAGAATTCATTTTGTGATTTGCGTGTGTGTTCTGTATTCCAGACCTGTATGAACTTCTATAAAAACAATAGTTATTGAGAGAAAATAAAAATAAACACTATTTCACTTTATTGTATCTGGGTATTTTTTAGCATTTTTGTTTAGATTTGAGTTATTATTTTATTCATTAAACATATGAATGTTTCGCCAAACATTATTACATATTCGGGTCTTTAGCGACCCGGATCTATATCTAACACAGATGGATCTCTACCGGTCGTGATAATATAACTCTCCTGATATTAGAGTAACGATTACAGAAAGAAGAGTACATTCAGCATCTGCCTCATATTCACCATCTCAAACATATTCTCAAAACTATCATTTTCAACATCTTCAAAAATCAATATTTTGATCTCTGACTGCTTCTTCAGCAGATCCACCATCAGAGATAGTGACAGTTATAGTTGACTGCGTTCAGTTAGTGCTCTACAGTAAATCTCTGAGCCATTTCAAGTTTTGCTGATGATTCTTCTCAGTGTTTCCCCTACCATTGTCTAACAACTGACAATAAGAATTGCCCGATGGTTCAGTGCCAGTTCCATCTTCACGGAAACTGCTCATTTGCGCATTTTTGAGCCTTGCCAATTTAAATATTCAAGAGCTCATAGATGAGAAAGTGTCTCTCAGTTTGATACTCGCGAAGCGCAGCAACAACACAAATAAACACGGCCACGCGTCTCACAGCGTGCGAATATTTACACAAAATTATATCAAAATGACTGTCTTGTTGAGTATCATCGTAAACAAAGTCGGTTAGGTCTTTTAAATGAATGTAAACTTTGCGTGAAATTTGCCAGTCACCGCCAGCATTTATGGTCATTTTCACAAGTTTTAATGGCCCACAGAATATCTAAACATGCAATATATCAAAAGAAAGAACAGACCCACTGTTTTATTCCAGCTTCATATATTATTTTTCATCAACACTTGAATGTTGCAAGTTTCATGAAAAAGCAAAGAGCATAAAGCTGAGAAAATCACGTTTTTGTAAAAGACTAACGTTACGTCCGGACGATGAACAAAACATAGATGTTGTAGATCGAGACCATCAACACCCCAAAGCTTCACAGTCCTATAACTCGTCCTGGGTTGACATTTCATTCAATAACATTAGGCAATTGTGATTTGTATGCCGTTTAATGTTGATGATCGCGTTATTAGGGGCCAAGCACCGAAGGTGCGAAGGCACCTATTGAAACCGTTCCCGTTCCTATTTTTACATATGCATCTGCTTACACATGATATCGCACGTTGCTGCTTCTTCGGCTGTGTTGTGTGTTTTGATCAGGAGATTCTGTTCTCGAGCAGGAAATGTGTTACAGCGCCCCTAACATATAACAGTGAACACACGGAAAGCCGGAAAATATAGTTGTTGGCTATATAAATATTGAGATAACAAAAGACAAAAAAAAAATCTGAATAACTGAATAACTTTTAATAAGGGTTAATCTATATTTATATGCAGTGACATTTTTTTTCATAATTTTATGCAGACTATGCAGTGATATTTTACATTTGATTACTATTTTTGTACCTGACAATCTAGTTTAGACCTACACAAAAATAACTGTTTACTAAACAAGGTTATGACTCTAAAAACTAATATCCTAACTCATATAATTTTTTGTATATTGTTAAAGACAGTCAGTATAAAAATATGAACAAATAATCAAATTACGAGCAAAAGCACAAATAAATACAGCAGAACAAACATATACAAATTAAGCTTACATGGCTCAAAAACAATACTAGGCCTTTTTTATTTTATTTATCAGTTTTTTTCTGGTGGGGCCAGTGAAAATTCTGGCAGGGCAAGTAAAAATTTGAACCCCTGAAAAAAATCCTTAGCATTGAGCCCTGAAATATATCCCCCCCCCCCCCCCCCTCCCTGAAATATATTCCCAAAAAAAAAAAAAACCCACGGATTTACGTGTAGTAACTTTAGTGGTAAAAATGTAAAAATAAAATGGAGAAGGTGACGAACCTAAACAGGCAAAAATTATCCGGAGAAACAACTCAAGCAAAGCCAACCTCTTTAGTGTTGTAAATAGTTGTGTGATGTATAAATAAATGTTGTTTATATTTATTTACCAAATTAATTAATTTATTGTCTATGGCAACACCACGTATCCGTAACACTCCCGCTCCGCGACACTAGTAGTTTCAGGAGGTGTTTAAGTCATCCTGTGGCCCCCTGGTTGAGAACCACCGCTTTAAAATGCTTTATAAAAGCAACTAACTAGCATAAAGACCATCAATTTCCATCAAATTCAAACCAACTTTATTATCTCTAATTAGCAGCACCCCCTCAGCAGTTTCCATTATCTTTTCTCAATTTTCTCTCTCTATCTTTTTCTTCAACCTCATCTTCTTTTATCTTTTATCTTTCCCAATCGTGCATTTCTTTCCTTCACAGAGCACTAATTAATGGAGAGATATTGGACATGGGCCCATGCACTTGCTAATACAACAGGATGAGAGGAGCTGACAGACCGCCCATTGAAAAAAAAATCAAGAGTGACCACAGTACTGAAGAAATTTGGTACCACTGGGGGGTGGGGGGGGGGGGGGGGGGCTGTGGAGAACGAAGATGAGAACACTTGGGATGTTGTGGGGGGGGGGGGGTGGGGGGGGGTGGCGGTATAAAGCTTTGCCCTCTGCGAGAGCAATTATCCATAGCTCACGGGTCGACCCAGCCATCAGTCCTCCCAGCAAATTAAATGGACCTTTCTTCTCCATTCTTCAGCCATCACTCTGCCTCCTCCTTTCTCTCTGTCCATTTTCTCAAAGATGCTTGTTGATTTAAGCCCAAATTGATCCCTCCCGGGTTTTAACGCTTGATCAATCTGCTTAAAGTCCAGGGGGATTGACGAGTGAATGTTTATTAGATACCTCCCCCTTGCTTTTCCTCCCCATCCCCCTCAATCCCACTATTATTCATAGGGAATCTCAGAAGTGTAGCACCTGATCCGTAATGAGGCAGCATATGGATGAAGCATGTGATTTTCCAGGATCTATACAGTCTTATGCCTGCTACAGACTGTGCGAATTCCGCAGTCCGATAAGATCATTACAAATCACGCTGTCCGGCATGGATCTACTGTAATAAGCTTGTACGACATGTATGTAGACTGTGATGAAGACAACTATTGAAATCACAGACTACGACGCAAGCTAGTACAGAAGCATGTGCTAGTGATAAACAAATAGAGCAAATAGAGAAATAAATAGAGACACTGTCAGAAAATTATCACAGGCTATATTTGGTCGCAAGACCGCGACAATGGCCGTCTTTGAACTTCTCTCACTGTGCGACGTCGTAAAACCAGCATTTAGGAGCCACGGCCACAGAAATCGCCTGGGACAGCCCAAAATCATACAATATTTACTGGCATTAATTGATTTGAATGAATCTGTACCCTGGATCTTCAGGTTCCACCTTATCCAAATCATTTTAATCAGATCAAACAGGCAGATTTCAACACAATTCATTCACAGTATAAACAGTCTCTGTTAAGCATTACTTTTAGTGTTAGGGATTGGAACAAACCCCTAACCCATAGTGTTAAACTCAAGCTGTACTGTTGTGCTATCTGTAATTGTATGATGTATTATATTTATATAAAGAAACCATATAACAATGTTCTAGAAACTAAATTGCAACCAATTCAGAACACTATAACAACCCCCCAGAAATGTTCATAGGATTGCTAATAGAAATACAGTTTGAATTTGGAACAAATCATAGCTATCCAGTAAGATTGGTTTCTTCATTGTTTCATTCTTAAAATTATTTAAGGTTCTGGTTCCAAATTCGGACAAAAAGTACACATTCCTTTAATATGTCTGACGTGTGAATGTACCTGATGCCGAATTGTCTAATCAGATCAAAGTCAGAGACAAAAACATCCAACAGCTGTGCAAATTTGAAATACAAACATTAAACCTGTTCTATGCTTAAGCACTGACAGTGAAGTCTTTTCATTTAAGATCTTTTAAATGGATCACTGCAAGGAAAAAAAGCAGGCAAATCTTTCCTGATGTCAGCATAGATGCTGTGTGAACTGCGATGACACCGTAAGAGGATAGAACAACAACAGACCAACGGAACGAGCATTTAAACCCAAACATACATACAGCAGCATAAAAACATAATGCAAACTCATAGATGTGCACACACACACACACACACACACACACACACACACACACAGAGAGATCAAACATGCCATACACACACACTCACAAAATCCATTTTAGCAAAATCCTTTGTCTGCTTGAAAGGTATGATACAACAAAAGGATAGTGGGGATAAAGGGGCGGATGGATGGTTTAAGGTGGATATAATGCCTGTGAGGACACAAGGATGCTGGCCTAAACACACACACACATTCCACACCATTTGAGCCAGGATCACATTTCAAAAGCTCTCCAAAGCCAACTTTTGGGCAGGACACCAAATAGCTGTTAAGAGCCCCTCCTTAACAAACATGTGAGAGACGGCTAATAAAGACCATGTTTATGTGGCTAAAGAAAACAGTAGCTTCCTTTCATTTCACCTCCTTTTCTTCATTATTCATGCGCTCAAGTGAGAATCGGTTCACAGGGACGCAACTTTGGTCATGTGGTTTGGGCGAAATTCATTTAATCTGACCTACAATGCACTGAGTACAAACAAGATCAAGAGGCTTTAGGACAAAATCTCTTAAAGGAACAGATTTGGGACCATTGTTAACAAGGAATGTTCTGGGTTTAATACTAGTTAAGCTCTATCAACAGCATCTGAGGCACATACTGTCGATTACCACAAACAAAAAAATTGACTTTTGTTTTTTAAGAGTGGTGCCAGGATGACGTCAAAACCCAGAAGTCTAATTCGCCGCTGGTTCCTTTGAGATTTTCTTATGGGGTTTTTCAATTTATGAGTAAAATAAAGCCTGTGGTAAACGTAATTTGACTATATTTTTATGTTTTGTTCTACAACGTAAATGACCCAAAGCAATAATTTTGAACCAGTTATGTTCTAATCTAAACATAAGTATATGTTTAGACAATTTTTTGAAGGTCTTGGTCTCGGCATTTGTAATTGGTCTTGTCTTGGTCTCAGACTAAGAGGATTCTGGATTTTTTCTCAACACCACAACTGCGAGGATATCACTAAATTGCCGGTGCATTGTCTGGTTCATTTGTTAACAACATTAATGTGATTTGATGTAAAACGTACTGGTTAAAACGCAATCAATAACTTCTTTCTCATGCGATTTCTTTTGTTACTGTGCTGCCGGGCTCAAAATCAATGTCTCAAACATGCCCAAAATGAATATAAATGCCTACAAAATTCAAGATATTGCAAAAACATACTTGTTTGAGATTTAGTTTTTTATATAATTAAGCAAGAGAGCTGTTTGCAAATGAGAACACGATTGCAAATGCGATATTGATTTTATACAAATGTTCAATAAACAAGAAGTTAATATTAAGGGACTCATTTTAGACAAGTTTTTGCTAATTCGGCACCATGTTTCGTTATTAAGTGAATCAGCTGCTTTGAACAAATCGGTTGAATAAATTATTCTAAATAACGTTAATGTTTGAATGTTAAATTAATCGGAACATTATTTATGCAGGTGTAACTGTAACTTCTGAGCAACCTCTGCAACAAAAAAGATGAATTTTATTGTTAGTGATTTGATTGGTAACAGCTCTAAAGTGTCTTATTATTCTAATTGTATTTATTGATTAAATATAAGACATTTCTCAGACAGCAGACAGATCTTTTAGATGAATTTGAGGAGTGCTGGTCTGGTCTTGACTCGGTCTCGCCCTGCCTTGGTCTTTGGGGGTGTGTAGTTGCAGTTAACCATTAAATTGCAGGTCAAATTGACCCGCAAATTGAGGGTGTACATGGTCTGCAACAATGCTTAGGTAGGTGGTACGTGTCAAAGTAACATCCACATGGATGGCAGGACCCAAGGTTTCCCAGCAGAACATTGCCCAAAGCATCACACTGCCTATGCAGCTATGCAGCCCCATACGCAACAAACTGTGATGCTCTGTTTATTCTGACACCTTTCTATCAGAACCAGCATTAACTTCTTGAGCAATTTGAGCTACAGTAGCTCGTCTGTTTGATCGGACCACACGAGCCAGCCTTCGTTCCCCATGTGCATCAATGAGCCTTGGCCCATGACCCTGTCACCGGTTCACCACTGCTCCTTCACTGGAGCACTTTTGATAGACACTGACCACTGCAGACCGGGAACACCCCACAAGAGCTGCAGTTTTGGAGTTGCTCTGACCCAGTCGTCTAGCCATCACAGTTTGTCCCTTGTCAAACTCGCTCAAATCCTTACGCTTGCCCATTTTTCCTGCTTCTAACACATCAATTTTACGACAAAATGTTCACTTGCTGCCTAATATATCCCACCCACTAACAGGTGCTGTGATGAAGAGGTAATCAGTGTTATTCACTTCACCTGTCAGTGTTTTTTGTTTGTTTTTTTACCATTGCATTGTGTAAAATTGACCCGCCAACATCAAATCGTCAAATATTTTGTACACGCATTTCACAACACTTCATAGTGTCAAAATTTTGCAGGCATGTTCATGACCCTAAATGATTGTCACAAAATAAAAATAAAAAATTCCTATGTTTACCAGTATTTTGTGTTAAACTAACATTAGGGTTAAACAACTTTATAATCAATAACGCACACCATGTACGGCAGAATAAAAAGACGGATAATAGCACAAGCTGCACATTTCTGCTTTTAAACCCTCCAGACTGCCTTGCCCCAAAAACTTCCATTATAAGTGCATTGCTTTTTTACATTTTTTATAAACTGATGGACCAAAGTCAAAATCTATGATGGAATAGCTGTTATCTCTCAGCAATTAGGGTAAAAGAATAAATGAAAAACATGACTAGATGTCAAAGTGAAAGTTATGCTTGATTTATTTTAAAAATAAACAAAAAAATAATAATTGGAGAGTGGAAAATGTGACACATGAGATTTAGCAAAAAAATGTCTGCTAGGCAACCGAAGTGAAACGGTCGAAATTAATGACATTCATTATTTGTGTTATCAAACGACAGAGTAACAGCAAATGTCTACCAGTCACAGGAAGATAAAAAAAACAGTCAATGAATGGTGTTGACAGACTGGTCAAGCATGGAATCGCTTCTGCTGATAACAGGCAAACGCACATTGAGCCAAAATATACACTCCCTTCACACATTGCATGTCAGTCTGAGCGAAACGGAACCAGAAATTACTCTTTTTATCGCCACTGCTCTGTCACGCTGGTCTCCCTTTCTATTTTTTCAGACATTGTGCGTGTGGTTAGAATCCGTGAGTGAACCGTGTGGGTCTAGCATTTCTAATCCATCTGCATGCATGAATGAGTGACACGCGTTTGTCCATGCACTTAATGCAATGGTGGTCCCTTATGTAGCAGGAGAACAGCCCAGTCTTCCTGCTGCATGCTGGGATTGGTTGAGAGCTTTAGGGTGTGTGAAACAGGGCGAGAGGGGGTTAACCCAACATCTGTGCCTCTCCAGATCTAATGAAGCTTTATATGAGCGGTGACACAAACATGCTTTATGTGAATCGGAGACCAGTTCTATTCTGGAAACCTTTTTATTACGGCCTGAATGAAATGAAACCTTGCCGAGCAATAACTGTACTGTAACAGGAGAATGATGTAGCAATATCTGTGCAATAGAAGATATTAAAGCAAACAATCTGTTCTCTCAAGTGTAATTCAGTTGTCTAATCTAACGCGTCGGAAGCAAATATAAGCTTCCTCTATATGAACCGTATGTGTACTCACATATCAGACCTTCTCTTAGGAGGAAAAACAGGCTTAAATGTTGGTAATATTCTGCTCAGGATACAGCACAAATTAAAACAAGCCATTTGAATTGCATTAAAAACAACATGTTTGAATAAACAATGATCTAACGTTCCTTGAGGGGGGCTTTATGATTATGCAATTTGGTTGCCAATGCACGTTTTTGCTCAACGCAACAAAGTGAACTTTTACGTTTCTGAATCACACACGTGAGCAGGAAAGAGAATAGGATAAGGACAGGATAAGAAGAAGTGCAGGTTAAAGCGAGGCAAGGTCTTGCTGTCCGTTTCAGCACCACACTGAGCGCTGCAGATATTGCTGCTATGATTATGTACAATTGCCTGGGGCCAAGGGATAACATATATTTCTTACGATTACATAAAAGCCCTTGAGATCACTGTAAGCATGTGTGTGAATGTTTTATTTCACCGACTATGAATTTATCATGCAAGTTGTCAGGTAGACTTAAGTTTATGTCCAGCTGTGAACCCATGAACTCTATCTGACATTCCCTTCAGCGAGTTGAGCGCAATGTCAACATGATGGACAAACATACAGCTAAAAAAAAAAACACGATGTGTGAATCTGCCTGCACCAATTACTTTCTGACCTAAACTTGCACATGGCATTCAGCAAAAATATAAACAGCATCACGGGGTGCAGCAACAAAAAAAAGCAGATCATAAAATATTGTTCTATAGGAACAGTGTAGTATAGGATATTAATAAATAATACTATAGTAAAAATAAGTCTAACAACTTTTAATTTAATTACTGATGATGTAAACCAAGTTGCCTTGTCAAAACTTTGGCAAACGGCAAAAAAAATTAATAAAAGTACATGTTAAATGCTTAAAAACAATGATGTTGAAATATTATTCTATAGTTTTAGTCCTATACTTTAGTACAAGGCATTAGTAAATAGTACACACAGAGAAAAGGGGTGTCAAAATTGTACCTTTAGGGGTACAATCACTATAAGTACCCTTAAAAGGACATCTTTGTACCCTTTGTACTCCTAAAATATGTGCATTTTAGTACCTTAGAGTACAAATAAGGTACTACTACACTCAAAAAAAAAAAAAGGTTCTATATGGCACCAAAAAAGGTTCTTGGCTCGTAATCATAGGGGAACCTTTTTAAGTGCTATATAGCACCAATTTTGGTGTTTCAGCGGTTCTTCAGAGGTGCTATATAGCACCTTAGTCAAAGAACCGGTGAAGAACCGCTGAAGAACCAAAATTGGTGCTATATAGCACTAAAAAAGGTTCCCCTATGATTACGAGCCAAGAACCTTTTTTGGTGCCATATAGAACCTTTTTTTTTAGAGTGTATGAACCCTTTTGTGGTTAAAAAAAAAAAAAAACAGGTACAAATATGTCCACCTTTTTTCCTCCGTGTGTACTGTAAATAGTATGTAAACAGTGTAATGTAAAGAGTTAAGTAGGTATTACAGTACGGAACATAATTCGTTTTAAGTACTGTATAGTCTAATATAGTAGGCTACAGTAAACATAAGTCATAAGTATTGTCTGCATACTGTAACGCCAGCATGTAAATAAACGGATCACATGTGGCTGCAGTATGCAGTAGGGTTTGTTGAACGTAGTAGGCTAAATAACACCTTCAGTGTGCTTACCGTCTACAGCCATAGTCGGTATAAACGCGTATCTCTCCGTGGTGGCTTTAGTAGGTGTCTGCCATGCTCACGGGTGTCCGGTCCGGTAGAAGAGAGAGCCGGTGCTCCTGAACGCACCTCCGAGCGCAAAGATCTGCCGTGGAGCAGGAGAAATCAGCGCGCGCGTCCACATACAAACCCGAGAGAGAGAGATGACAGTCATTCAGCTCTCAAAGCCTCGGGTAAGTTTAAACTCCTCCCTCTGCTTTCTCACCTTGGTGCTGAACGCACTCACACTGCGAGCGATTCACTGATTGCACAAGTGGCTGTGGAGATGAATGACAAAATGCAGTCAGAGCAATAAAACACGCGAGTCATTTAAACTACTAGACCAGCGCGTGCACGAGGAAGTGGGGAACATATGGGCAAACGCGCCGCTTGACAAAATAAACTTGAGCGCCAGCACGGGGTGATTAACTAACACTTTCATTAGTACAAATGTTATTTTATGATAAAAAAAAATAATAACAACATGTCATTAATGAAAGAGTGCAAAGAATACAAGCCATGTTAGCAAAACAAAATATGTTAAACCTATAATAATGGTATTTTTTCGGATTTCGCGGGATTGCGCACATGTCATTAAACCGTGCATCATATCCGTACGCAGAGCGAGCACATCCAAAACAATATTCTCTCATAGGCTACGATTTATTGTTTAACTACTAAAGGGACAAAAATGAGTGTAACTTTCTATAATGTATAAACAAACATTAGCCTACCCCAAAACAGATTCTCAAGAAATTCAGCACGGGTTGAAAAGGTTACATTTTTATCAATACCACTTTATAAAAGCACAAGTTTATATAGCCTAATGGTTTTTTTGTTTTGTTTTTTCATATTTTAATTAATGTTCATAATCAAATCATTAAAATTTGCTGTGGAAGTATTTAATCCGTTTGCTTTGGATAAAACTAAACATCTGCTAGATGAATAATACTGCTCAACACTTCTTCGACATTTCTAAATATAGCTAATGTACATTGTGAAAAATTGTTTTATGTTTACTCTAATGTCTTTTATTTATTGTAATATATATTGTGCATCTTGTCTAAAATGTACACTTTTTTCCTGTAAAAGGCCTATCTATCTATCTATCTATCTATCTATCTATCTATCTATCTATCTATCTATCTATCTATCTATCTATCTATCTATCTATCTATCTATCTATCTATCTATCTATCTATCTATCTATCTATCTATCTATCTATCTATCTATCTATCTATCTATCTATCTATCTATCTATCTATCTATCTATCCTCTAAAAAAAAAGGTTCTATATGGCACCAAAAATGGTTCTTGGCTCGTAATCATAGGGGAACCTTTTTAAGTGCTATATAGCACCAATTTTGGTGCTTCAGTGGTTCTTCAGCGGTTCTTCAGAGGTTCTTCACCGGTTCTTCAGAGGTTTTTCACCGGTTCTTTGACTAAGGTGCTATATAGCACCGCTACCATATACATAACATGTTAAGATATGGTGCTATATAGCACCTAAAGTGGTTCCCCTATGATTACGATGAAGAACCATTTTTGGTGCCATATAGAACCTTTTTTTTTTTAGAGTGTATCTATAATAATAAATGATACTGATAGGCCAATTGTTCCTCAAAAATGAAAATGATGTCGTCATTTCCTAATCTTCATAACATTCTAAACCTGTATGACTTTCCTTCTAAAGATGTATTTATAGCATTTGCATATCTTTCTATACTTCAGTTAGTCATTTCATAAACAACCAAATGCATATTTTCTGTTTTTATTCAAACTCTGTTCACGGTACATAAAAATGATCATATTATTTATTTCAAATAAATATGTTAATACATCCACTGCATTTTCAATGTCATATAATCATTTATGGACGTGAAACAACACAGAAAAACAAGTTCCTTGAACAGTTTAAAACAATGAGAAGTGCTGACTCCACTTAAAGCTTTACAACTTGTCCACAGCGTGACTTTCTTCTGGGTCACAACACACTCTTGAGCACTCTGACTCCCCCATTCTTGCAGTTTCACTAGGATAAGAGCCATATCTGTTCTTTAGAAAAGGAAGAAAAAGCCTGTTAAGTGCATGCCGTCACGCCTCAGGGCAACACTCGCTTGTCGTGAAGCTGTGGAGGAGGGAGTGTAGTCAAGAACATCAGCGTATCAGAGTGGTCTTCAGTGGCCTGCTCTACAAAGAAATCTTCCTGCGTGTCCTTCCTGTTTTGACGATCAACAGAACAGTGCCCGAGAGATGCCACTGCAACAAACACCAGAGAAGATGTCTGCTTAAATGAGCTGTATTCAGCTACTGTCGTAATTAACATTGATCGCCTTCACAGTATGAGGAGATGAGAAGGTGTTTGGTGAGGTGGGTTTCTGAAGTTTAAAGAGGTGTGGGAGAGAGTCTCTGCAGGGCAAACATGCAACGCTACAAAGCAGCAGCTACAGATTTTGTTCACTTCACAAGATTGGCGTTATTGATGTTGCACAGATTAACACGAAAGTTTTAAGCGTTTTGACAGTTTTACTTTTTCAGATGCAAGCTTTTGAAAATGTGTCTAATTGTGGGGTTCAGTTGTTTAGCGCTGTTTGCCAAAAAAAACATCACAATTAAAATTGCTTGTACACTGTAAAAGATTATTGTGATTTTAACAGTAAAAGACTGTTAAATGCTACGGCGAAAAACAGCTCATTGGTTAACAGAACGTTCCGTACTATATACAGTGAATAGCTGTATAGATCTAACCATACATTTATTTTACAGTAAATGCTGTTTAAATTAAACATTTTCATAGTCAAGTCATTGTGTAATTTGCAGTGAAACCCCGTAAATTACTTTTACAGTGAATTTTCATTGAAATAACTATTTCTTCGGGGTTTTTTTCTAATCAGTTATGCACATTAGGGTTTTATGTTACATCTAATGTTGTTAAATAAATGTTTATTGCATTTGTGTGTTACCATGATGGTGTTTAGTGTTTGTGTGAATGACACTGTGCACCTTCTATATATTAGTATTGTCCTCCTAAAAGCTGCTTGTGATGAGGTTCATTCATCATGTGACACCACTGTGATTGGTGGTTGTCAGTATATATATATCAAAGGTTCATTACAGATATTAGTATTTCAATAGGTTGGTAATTTAACATTATTTCAGTTAATGAAATGTGTTTTTTTACTGTCAATTTAACTTAAATCTGTAAAACCTAAAATGTTTCTACCATATTTTTTACTGTACATGTCTGCAACCACAGCTTTTTTACAGTAAATTTAACAGATTCTTTTTACAGTGTACTTTAAAGGTCCCATATTGTCAAAACTGAAATTTCCTGAGAAATTTTTCATGAGAACTCAGGTCTAGGGGCTATGTAAACTACCAAATTTCAAAACAGTCAATCCACAGTCAAATGCACACAGCCTGCATAAAGTAGCTGTGCCTTTTCACAAGCCGTTGAGATTTCCATAAGAATGAACTACTCAGACACCACCCGAGCACTGCCCACTGTCCCACCCTGCTTTTGCCAAACAACCCAGATAATATTGCGTCCATGCCATTGCTGAGCAACAACAACAAGGAAACATGTCGAGAAAACGCTGTTCATATGTAATAATAACCATCTGAGGCTTAACATGTCAAAGACCAAAGAAATGGTCATTGATTTTAGGAGGACGAGGCCCAAAGCTGCGATCATTTAACATTTGCCAACCTCTGCTGTGCACCTTCTATAAGACGTTTTGTTTGTGGTCAGTACTCTCTTCTTTGGGGTGGTGTGCTGGGGGTGGGAGCACGGACATCTGACAGAAACAGACTAAATAAACTGATTGAAAAGGCAAGCTCCATCATTGGCATTATTCAGGAATGGGTTGAGCAGGTGGAGGTGAGGATGCTGAGAAAAATAAATGTTATCTTGAACAATGACATGCACCCACTACATGCCTCAGAGGTGTTTCAGCAGAGTACATTCAGTGGCAGGATGATCCTACCAAAATGTAAGACTTAATGGCGCCGTAAATCATTCCTGCCTGCTTCCATCAGGCTTTTTAATGTGCAATAACTGTTTTTCTTTCTTTCTTCTCTGCTTTTCTTTCTTCTTGTCATATTTATTTGTCCTGTGTATTTTTGTGGGCCTTTTTGCAGTCATTCTTTTTAGCACTGGTACTTTGTCTGTTGTATATTAATTTATGTTATACCTATGTTCTTAGTATTATTATAATAAGGTAAATATGCTTTAGTTATATTTTGTTTATGTATGTTTCTTGTGTTATCATTATTGGGTATATGTTACTAATATATTTTAGAGTGCTATTTTGTTTTTAGGTTTGTAGTCGTTGTTGAGTTGTTGTCTGTGTGGTGTAACAAATCTAATGTCCTGTGAAGAATCAATAAAGTATCTATTTATTTTGTTGTGTGAATATCTGAACATGCAATATATCGAAAGAAAGAACAGACCCTCTGCTTTAAAAAAATCATGCTTTTTTTTATCAACACTTGAATGTGGGTAATTTTAATAAATAAAAAAAAAAAAAACATTTTGAGCGAAAAGCTGAGAAAATCCGCTTCCCAATACCCCCCTGTTTTTGTCAAATACTACATCTGGATCCACAGCGATGATGAAAACATAGATGGAGTAGATCGAGTCCATCAACACCCCTAACGTCTGAAGCTTGGTGCTGATGCAACCGTCATGACAACAGCCGATCATATTATTGTTCCGGTATTGCATCAACGCAATTGGCTAGCGTCTGCACTAGGGTATTTGCATAGGCGATCTGATTGGCAGATGCCTGCGTTGACGCTTGAAAATTTGAAAACTCTTCAACTTCTGCCGCGAGCAATGCCAGTGGCGCGACGCAACAGAACCCACAATTGAGTTTGGTAACACGTGACGTCAGCCATTAAATGAGAAGTGCTGTCTCCAATGCCCCGTGTGAATGCAGAGTAATGCTTCACAGTTCTGTAGCTCGCCCTCGGTTGACATTTCATTTGATAGCGTTAGGCGGTTTTGATTTATATGCTGTTGAATGTTTATGATCACTTTATTTTACATATACATCTGATTACATATGATATTGCTTGTTTCTGCATCTTCTTCTAGCAACGTTATTTCATAACGCAAAAGTATGCGTGGCGCCCGATTTTTGTCAATAAATCAATAAATTCCCCTTCTTGTCATTCCATTCCAATTTCTAGTTCAATTTCCTGTGGTGTGTGGCCAAATCAATTCAAATGCATCCTCATGAACTGAAAGAGTGGAGCACAGCCCTGACCCTAGCTACCTCTCAAAACACCCTACATTCTAAAAAAAAAAAAGGTTCTATATGGCACCAAAAATGGTTCTTCGTCGTAATCATAGAGGAACCCCTTTTGGTGCTTTATAGCACCATATCTTAACATGTTCTGTATATGGTAGCGGTGGTTTATAGCACCATAGTTAGCGGTGCTATATAGTACCTTAGACAAAGAACCGGTGAAGAACCTCTGAAGAACCGCTGAAGAACCTCTGAAGAACCGCTGAAGAACCACTGAAGCACCAAAATTGGTGCTATATAGCACTAAAAAAGGTTCCCCTATGATTACGAGCCAAGAACCATTTTTGGTGCCATATAGAACCTTTTTTTTAGAGTGTAGCAAGGTTTTAGCAACCACCAGAAGACCTTAGCATTGTCATGATAAGCTTTGCACTAGAATTAAATTGTAAATATCTAAATGTCTATATGTGTAGCATTATTATGACATATCCATCCATCAAACGCCTTATTCCAAAGCTTGTAAATCTGAAAAGATGGTTTTGGCCTTCTTTCTTTTTTCATGTGTTGAGCATCAAGACTGATGGTCTCAAGATCCAAATAGCAATCGCAGTGTTCACTGACCCCTGGCAGAGAGGTTGTGTTTCCAGTGTGCCATTAGTACTCTCGTTTCTGTGTTTCAGACAGGCGGCAAGCTGAGAGGGAGAGAAGTTTTCAGTCCCTGCCGATAAGATTGACAGCCCGCGTTTAGACACATATGGTACAACCCGCAGATGGTGGTTTTGTGTCCAAACAGTGATGGACAGTGCGTGTGTAATTAAACGACTGTGGACCAATGCCTCCCTCGTACGGCCACCGGTTTTCCCGAACCAAGCTGTCAGCTGGCACAGTTTCCGACAATGCCCAGCCTCAGACAGGAAAACGGGATCGGTCATGGTTCTGGTGGTCAAACAGATGCACCACAGAGTTCCTTGTCTATTTAACAGAAGAACAGAGTGTGTTCAGACTATCTGCCAGTGAAGTCCAATATCAGGCTGTGGCCTGCATCCCATATCGGACGACTAATTAAATATGTATTCTGTCATGCTCTCTCATATGGTCTTGGTTAGTGTCAGGGCCAGGCGTTGCCTGGGAAACTGGGTACCACAAAAGAGTAAAGTTTGGGGGTTGAACATATTGGGGCACTTGATTTTCATACTATAATGGTGTCATGGTGTTGGCATTTTGAATGGCTGGCACGAAAACTCAATGCCGCACCAGGGATGCTCCAAATCCTGAGTTTGTGGCTAAAGTCCAAAACTGTAGAACCTGAAAACATATTTGCAAACACGTACTGTTGTCCAGCTGCTACACTGGGATTCAGTTGGTTTTCTAGCGCAAAATAAAGCAATAAACCATGAGAGCATTGTGCATTATAGTGGTTTTAACCATGTTATGGAATATTCTTAGGCAAAACCCAATGAATACCAACCTTTACCATGGGTCTTTGCCATTCCACTCACACCAAAAACCCGGCCTGTCTTATGCAAATCAGATGCTGTTGAAGCAGACTTGTGCATTCAGACTAGAATCTCTGTTTATCTGACGCAACCATTTTTAGAGAACACAGCATGGGTCAGTGTGTTGCTGCTTGGGAAAGTCTTTTATTTCGTCTTTACCTTCTTTTTCCACTCATCTCTCTCTCTCTAATAATATCTGTACAGTTTCTCTTTATCTTCCTCTGTCTCTGGGGCACAGATCACATGATAAAGGATTCATTCATTTTTCCCATAAGGCCACCTTTCCCCCCAGTCAAGCTGAAAATATGCCCTACATACTCTCATGACGAATACAGCTCCAGAAGATCAGACAGCCTGTTGATGGATATTCCCTTGCTCCCAGCCTGAGTGACTGTTGACTCATTTGGAATTATCCTTTGCGAAAGGGTCGGATCCACAAGTTTAGCCTAAAGCCTTAAAGTCACCATGAAATCAAAATTGACAATTCATATTTTTTTATGGAATATTGCAGTGTTGTTTATTAAAAGTTATTTATTCATGCAAATCATTACTGTTTTACATTCATGTGCTCTCGTAATCTTTAACTCTTTCCCCGCCATAGAAGGAATTTTACTGCTTTCCGTGTTTTCACTGTTATATACAGTATAAGGGGCACTATGACACATCTTCTGAAAGAGTACTGAATCTCCTGATCAAAACACATGCGAAGAAGATGCAGAAACAAGCAATATCATATGTAATCATATGCATATGTAAACCAACACAATCATCAACTTTAAACAGCATATCAATCAAAACTGCCTAATGTTACTGAATGAAATGTCGACCCAGAACGAGCTATAGAGTAACGTTACTCCACTGACGAGGCAAATTGAGAACCCAAGTGCAATTACTTTATTTACAAAATCCAAAACATAAAACAAAGACTTGGCAAAAACAAACAAAAGACTTGACTTGAATAACCTTGATTAACATGAACTGAACTAAAAGAAACACTCACCAATACAGCGGGTTACACATATAATAACAGACAAAGACACATGTCAAACATGAGGGTTTAAATACACATGGACACTCTGCCAGGCCCGTACAGAGGCACCAGACACCAACTCAAGGCTTAGCTGATCTTGAGCTAATCTGAAGGCCACAGGAAGTTTGGAGGAAGTTTTATTCACTCTACGAAGTTTTATTGGCAGAAAGTTGGCGACTTCTGAGCACTGTGTCCATTAATACCACTTTGTTATAATACCACTAACAGTTGACCATGAAATATTTAATAGTGAGGAAATCTATAAATGGATTTATTGCACAGGTGGCAACCTATATCACGATACCACGCTTGAATTCACTAGTATACCCTTTTTCCACCAGCATGTGCAACCATGTGCTAGTTCAGAGCCAGTGCTAGTGCCAGTTCGGAGTTGGTTTGACTGGCGAGCCTTCTAAGAGTCGGTTTGCCTTGCCACATGCTAGAGAGCCACCACAGAGCCAGGTCTTACGTCACTGTATATGGCTCATCTTTCTCAGCAATGCTAGCGAGGTAGCGGGAAACACAAACACACCAGGCTTGTTCGAGATGCATTGACGCTGCGCAGACCGATCAGCATATGATATCAATGTACCGCATAGCAATTCAAAAGCATAAACAGTCGTATGCTCTCGTTGTACTTTGCTGTCATATGGCGATCGGTCTGCACAGCAGCGCTGCATCTAGAACAAGCCTTCCATCAACAATGGTGAACGTTGCGTTACTATTGATCCTACATCGGCATCAAAGGACATCGAATCCAACACACTCGTGCAGCTCGCCGTAATTTGTATAGATGGAGATTACAATCGAGCAGCTATTAGTTCGATTAGCTGCTATTTCATAAAATGGCGGTCACAAGTTTGTGTTTGTCTTGTTGGTCACGGTAACCCCGCCCCCAGCCCCTGACGCAAGCGGTTCTTACTTCTAGACCAGCAATGTTTTGGAGCTACTTAAGAACCACTTTTCCTGATTTAGAGCTGGTGCTTTGGGTGTCGAAAGACAAAGAACCGATTTGAAACTAGGCTCTGGCTCCGAACCAGCACTCAAACTGCCTTGGTGGAAAAGGGGTATGAGCTTATGAGAGCGACCCATTCTTTCACAAATGTTTGTAGAAGCGTCTGCATGCCTAGGTACCTGATTTTATACACCTGTGGCCATGGACGTGATTGGAACACTGATTTCAATGATTTGGAGGGGTGTCCAAAGCATAGGTCTTAACTTAAATGGTTGTAATTAATGCTGTGGAAGTTTTTTTTTTTTTTTTTTTTAAATATACTCAGCAGATTATTGCAGAAGTGAAAGCAGCTTCAAAATATGAAAGTGTAAAGTTTAAGTTTACTGTAAACCAAATGTACTGAATTTTTTTATTTTATAAAAAAATCTTTATTTTACAAAACAGTTAGGACTCTAAAATTGCTAGAAAATCAATGTCTAACCAAGCAAGTTGTGTTCCAATGTTACACAAAAAGTCGCACCACTATAAGGTTTTAAAGTACCATTTCCATGGTAAAGCAATGTCCAATTTCAAACTTCAAATCACCCGTCACCCACCGAGCGAAGCAAAAAAAAAAAAAAAAAGATTTATCTTACTGTTATTTCATGTCAGGCTTTACAGGGTTAAAATTGATACTTGTCTCATAATCAGCACAAATTACAAATATTCCATAGAAAGAAAACCAGAACAAAAAAAAAACAAACACTATCAGTAGCTCAAATACTCCAATTCCAAGGCCTGGTTACAGGCACTGTTTTTACGCATCTGTCAAACACTTATAAAAGCACAGAACCTTCACACCAAGATAGGACCAGGAAATAAGATGAAGGGCTCCATTCATCATTGAAAATTTCTATCACTTAGGAAATTATGTTCCGAGGCTCCTTAAGGCATATCTCGCTGAAAATGCATTTGTCAATAGACTCATTTGATAGCCTCGGTGGTTCTCACCCACCAAAATTGGACGAGAACTTGATAGAAAACACGAAAGGGATGAGAATAAGACTCAGTTTCAAACTTTAAATCGATATTATCCTGAAGTCTGTTTACTAGAAATGAAAGAAGCCATTAAATTTTGAATTGATGCATTATGTAATCTAGCATTCATTCATGCACTGAATGCTCAGTGGACGCCAAGTCTTGTGTGTCATGCCTCATTCAGACACTGAACTATAATCTCATCCACACACAAACCTGCAGGCCATTGACTTTTTTTACCTGTCTTACTCTTCCTTTCACTGTCACTTCACATATTGAATGGCTCGTTCACCGTCTGAATACTGAACTGTGTTTCCAGTTCTGACATCTGTCGTTTGAGTTTTTCTCTGTGTGCACAAGCTGTTTCAGGATCAGTGCTTGCTATTGCCCTCTTAAATGTCTCCAGACTATTTCATTTTCCCAGGAGTTCGTGCCAGTGATAAAGACAGCTTGTCGTTCGGCTGGCACGGTTGTTGGTTGCCCAAGGCCTTGCCATTATTAGAACAATGTCACCAGTAACAGTTTCCTTCAGAGCACTCGGTTTTGTCAGACTGACCTCAATGCTGTCTTCATAAAATAAAATGTTATTTATAAACCTTCAGAGACGTTATGACCTTTTCCCTATTTTATTGTAAGAGATTTGTCTAACTTCTTGTCAGAAAAGGTTAACCCTTAAACGCATACCTCAGGTCTTTAGTGACCCGAGACATCATTCACTACCCTCCTTCTCATTCATTTTTTGAAGTTAGACATCAACCATCTTAGTATTCCTTAATCAATTCATCATAAACAATGTAACAAGAACAAATTATAAAACAATACCTGTTTTCCCTTTTAATTTTTTGTAAAAATTGTGTAGGGTCGCTAATGACCCGAGGTGTGTAACAGTGTAATTTTTTTTTCTGCACAACAATAATTGAATCTTTGATGACTGAAAAAGTGCAGTTCACCTTTATTCCTGGCACCCCTGACACACAATGATGAAGTGACATGTCACTCATAGATACCACAGGCAGAAAACAAAAGAATAGGAAGAATCATCAGCAAAACTTGAAATGGCTCAGAGATTAACTGCAGAGCAAGAACTAAACGCAGTCAAATATTACTGTCACTGATGGTGGATCTACTGAAGAAGCTGTCAGCGATCTAAATATTGATTTTTGAAGATGTTGAAAATGATAGTTTTGAGAATATGTTTGAGATGGTGAATATGAGCCAGATGCTGAATGTACTGAGAAATGAGCTCTGACGAGAACAGTGATGATGGTATAAAACATCTGCTCAAACTGATCCCTTACAAGCTACAGAAGATAACAAAATATGCTTTATTTTATTCTGTAATCATTATTAAAATATCTGGAGAGTATATATTATCACGACGGGTAGATGACACCAATATGTAATGATTGACGTTACATTCATGTGTTTTATTGTTAACATTTTCAGGGGGGAAAAATCAGAGTAGACCAATCACAACAGACTGGGTCATCTGACCAACCATAGCAGAGCAGACCAATCACAACAGACTGGGCCATCTGACCAATTAGAGCAGAGTAGACCAATCACAACAGACTAAGCCATCTGACCAATCAGAGAAGAGTAGACCAATCACAACAGACTGGGTCACCTGACCAACCATAGCAGAGCAGACCAATCACAACAGACTGGGCCATCTGACCAATTAGAGCAGAGTAGACCAATCACAACAGACTAAGCCATCTGACCAATCAGAGCAGAGTAGACCAATCACAACATACTGGGTCATCTGACCAATCAGAGCAGAGTAGAACAATCACAACAGACTGGGCCACCTGACCAATTAGAGCAGAGTAGACCAATCACAACAGACTAAGCCATCTGACCAATCAGAGCAGAGTAGACCAATCAAACCAGACTGGGTCATCTGACCAAGACATAGCAGAGTAGACCAATCACAACAGACTGGGCCATCTGACCAATCAGAGCAGAGTGACCAATCACAACAGACTGGGCCATCTGACCAATTAGAGCAGAGTAGACCAATCACAACAGACTAAGCCATCTGACCAATTAGAGCAGAGTAGACCAATCACAACAGACTAAGCCATCTGACCAATTAGAGCAGAGTAGACCAATCACAACAGACTAAGCCATCTGACCAATCAGAGCAGAGTAGACCAATCACAACAGACTGGGCCATCTGACCAATCAGAGCAGAGTAGACCAATCTCAACAGACTGGGCCATCTGACCAATCAGAGCAGAGTAGACCAATCACAACAGACTGGACCATCTGACCAATCAGAGCAGAGTAGACCAATAACAACAGACTGAGTCCTCTGACCAATTAGGGCAGAGTAGACCAATCACAGCAGACTGGATCATCTGACCAATTAGGGCAGAGTAGACCAATCACAACAGACTGGGCCATCTGACCAATTAGGGCAGAGTAGACCAATCATAACAGACTGGGCCATCTGACCAACCATAGCAGAGAAGACCAATCACAGCAGACTGGGCCATCTGACCAATCAGAGCAGAGTAGACCAATCACAACAGACTGGGCTATCTGACCAATCAGAGCAGAGTAGACCAATCACAACAGACTGGACCATCTGACCAATCAGAGCAGAGTAGACCAATAACAACAGACTGAGTCCTCTGACCAATTAGGGCAGAGTAGACCAATCACAGCAGACTGGGTCATCTGACCAATTAGGGCAGAGTAGACCAATCACAACAGACTGGGCCATCTAACCAATCAGAGCAGAGTAGACCAATCACAACAGACTGGACCATCTGACCAATCAGAGCAGAGTAGACCAATAACAACAGACTGAGTCCTCTGACCAATTAGGGCAGAGTAGACCAATCACAGCAGACTGGATCATCTGACCAATTAGGGCAGAGTAGACCAATCACAACAGACTGGGCCATCTGACCAATTAGGGCAGAGTAGACCAATCATAACAGACTGGGCCATCTGACCAACCATAGCAGAGAAGACCAATCACAGCAGACTGGGCCATCTGACCAATCAGAGCAGAGTAGACCAACCACAACAGACTGGGCCATCTGACCAATCAGAGCAGAGTAGACCAATCACAACAGACTGGACCATCTGACCAATCAGAGCAGAGTAGACCAATAACAACAGACTGAGTCCTCTGACCAATTAGGGCAGAGTAGACCAATCACAGCAGACTGGGTCATCTGACCAATTAGGGCAGAGTAGACCAATCACAACAGACTGGGCCATCTAACCAATCAGAGCAGAGTAGACCAATCATAACAGACTGGGCCATCTAAACAACTATAGCAGTGAAGACCAATCATAACAGACTGGGCCATCTGACCAATTAGAGCAGAGTAGACCAATCACAACAGACTAAGCCATCTGACCAATTAGAGCAGAGTAGACCAGTCACAACAGACTGGGCCATCTGACCAATCAGAGCAGAGTAGACCAATCACAACAGACTGGGCCATCTGACCAATCAGAGCAGAGTAGACCAATCACAACAGACTGGGCCATCTGACCAATCAGAGCAGAGTAGACCAATCATAACAGACTGGACCATCTGACCAATCAGAGCAGAGTAGACCAATCACAACAGACTGGACCATCTGACCAATCAGAGCAGAGTAGACCAATCACAACAGACTGAGTCATCTGACCAATTAGGGCAGAGTAGACCAATCACAGCAGACTGGGACATCTGACCAATTAGGGCAGAGTAGACCAATCATAACAGACTGGGCCACCTGACCAATCAGAGCAGAGTAGACCAATAACAACAGACTGGACCATCTGACCAATCAGAGCAGAATAGACCAATCACAACAGACTGGGTCAACTGACCAATCAGAGCAGAGTAGACCAATCACAGCAGACTGGGCCATCTGACCAATCAGAGCAGAGTAGACCAATCACAACAGACTGGGTCAACTGACCAATCAGAGCAGAGTAGACCAATCACAACAGACTGGGCCATCTGACCAATCAGAGCAGAGTAGACCAATCACGACAGACTGGACCATCTGACCAATCAGAGCAGAGTAGACCAATCAAACCAGACTGGGTCATCTGACCAAGACATAGCAGAGTAGACCAATCACAACAGACTGGGCCATCTGACCGATCAGAGCAGAGTAGACCAATAACAACAGACTGAGTCCTCTGACCAATTAGGGCAGAGTAGACCAATCACAGCAGACTAGGTCATCTGACCAATTAGGGTAGAGTAGACCAATCATAACAGACTGGGCCATCTGATCAACCATAGCAGAGAAGACCAATCACAACAGACTGGGCCATCTGACCAATCAGAGCAGAGTAGACCAATCATAACAGACTGGGCCATCTAAACAACTATAGCAGTGAAGACCAATCATAACAGACTGGGCCATCTGACCAATTAGAGCAGAGTAGACCAATCACAACAGACTGGGCCATCTGACCAATCAGAGCAGAGTAGACCAATCACAACAGACTGGACCATCTGACCAATCAGAGCAGAGTAGACCAATCACAACAGACTGAGTCATCTGACCAATTAGGGCAGAGTAGACCAATCACAGCAGACTGGGACATCTGACCAATTAGGGCAGAGTAGACCAATCATAACAGACTGGGCCATCTGACCAACCATAGCAGAGAAGACCAATCACAACAGACTGGGCCATCTGACCAATCAGAGCAGAGTAGACCAATCATAACAGACTGGGCCATCTGACCAACCATAGGAGAGTTGACCAATCATAACAGACTGGGCCATCTGACCAATCAGAGCAGAGTAGACCAATCACAACAGACTGGGCCATCTGACCAATTAGGGCAGAGTAGACCAATCATAACAGACTGGGCCATCTGACCAACCATAGCAGAGAAGACCAATCACAACAGACTGGGCCATCTGACCAATCAGAGCAGAGTAGACCAATCATAACAGACTGGGCCATCTAAACAACTATAGCAGTGAAGACCAATCATAACAGACTGGGCCATCTGACCAATTAGAGCAGAGTAGACCAATCACAACAGACTAAGCCATCTGACCAATTAGAGCAGAGTAGACCAATCACAACAGACTGGGCCATCTGACCAATCAGAGCAGAGTAGACCAATCACAACAGACTGGACCATCTGACCAATCAGAGCAGAGTAGACCAATCACAACAGACTGAGTCATCTGACCAATTAGGGCAGAGTAGACCAATCACAGCAGACTGGGACATCTGACCAATTAGGGCAGAGTAGACCAATCACAGCAGACTGGGCCATCTGACCAATCAGAGCAGAGTAGACCAATCACAAAAGACTGGGTCATCTGACCAATCAGAGGAGAGTTGACCAATCATAACAGACTGGGCCACCTGACCAATCAGAGCAGAATAGACCAATCACAACAGACTGGGTCAACTGACCATTCAGAGCAGAGTAGACCAATCACAAAAGACTGGACCATCTGACCAATCAGAGCAGAGTAGACCAATCATAACAGACTGGGCCACCTGACCAATCAGAGCAGAATAGACCAATCACAACAGACTGGGTCAACTGACCAATCAGAGCAGAGTAGACCAATCACAACAGACTGGGCCATCTGACCAATCAGAGCAGAGTGACCAATCACAACAGAATGGACCATCTGACCAATCAGAGCAGAGTAATCTCAAGGAAAGAGGGTTCTCTTTCATCATCTCGTGTTCGAGATCCACCTATGGGAAGGGCATTCGTACCTGACCTCTGCAGAAGCATCCAATACGCTGATTTCACGCAGCGCCATTTTGAAATCGAAAGCGAGGCTCCGGTGGGAAGAAAACCGGAAGTAATGATAAACAACAATGACTTGGACTACAAACCTGAAGCTGCTGCCGCGATTTACTCTATTTGATGTGGAAAAATGGGCAGATGATGGATGCCGAATCCATGGTGCAGGTAACAGTTACACAAGTTCAAGTTCAGTCGCTAGTTCAAGTGGCAAAAGTTCGTTCCTACTTCTTTTTTTAAACTTTCTGAATGAATCACCTTTTTTGCAATGAGACTGGTTGTTGGAGAACTGGACAATTTGACACGTGTGTGTGTGTGTGTGTGTATATATATATTTTAGATAGATAGATAGATAGATAGATAGATAGATAGATAGATAGATAGATAGATAGATAGATAGATAGATAGATAGATAGATAGATAGATAGATAGATAGATAGATAGATAGATAGATAGATAGATAGATAGATAGATAGATAGATAGATAGATAGATAGATAGATAGATGAATAGTATAGTACATAATTATTAAGTTGATATTCTGATCTTTCTTTTCAAAGCACATTTTTCCAAACCACACAAATCTTAATAACTGATAATACTTTTATGTGTAACGTTAATTATTTAGAAGTGATATAATTGTTAATGATTGCTGGAAGGGGAAAAGGCCTTATATTCAGGTGTGCATAATTCAGCTCGCACTGAAAATCATTATTAAATACATTTTACCTGTAAAAGAAAACCTGCTTAATTATGCACTCCTGAATATTATGCACACAATTATATATAACTTCTAAAAGATTATGATTAATAATAATAATGGTTATTCAAATTTATATGGTATGGAATTAGTAAAAATGGGCTTGAATTTTTTTTTCCAGAATATCGACTTGCATAATAATTATGCACACACTATACATACAAATATATATATATCCATACATATATCCAACATGTAGTATTATCAGTTCAACTCAAAATACAAAACAATTACTGTACTTGTCTGCAATTATTACACTGTTGTCCACTTACCTTGTTGTTTCCTACAACCAGTACCAAACATAAGGTGAAGAGCAAACCTGTATAGTATGAAAGTTTGAATGTTCCTTCCCACAGCTTGATGGAACTTTATATTTTCATTATTTTGAATAAATACTGACTTATATATTGTTTCTTATTTTACAGATAGAATTTCCATCTGAAGGTTCCTTTGTCATAGGAGAATCAAAATGCAGCTGCAACGCTGGCCAGGGTCAATGCAATCATCAAATTAACAGACGTGCGGTGCACACATTAGATATGTAAATATAAATAAGTAAATATATGTAGTTTTAGAAATAATTATTTCTACATTAAATAAAACTGAATTCCACTGATTGTACAAAAAATATAATTTTATTTATAAATGAATTTCACTGTTTACAGTCTAAAGTATGAAAAATAGATGTACAAAAATATATAATTTTTGATTGTATACATTTGTTCCAGTGTATATTTTCCATCTACTGTACAAATCATAACAATAAATCAAAGTAACATTTAAATGACTATTCTCGTTTATGTACATTTTTGTCTGTAAATGTAAAATGTCATTTCACCGAGGGTGAGTACATTTTCAGCAAGTTTGTATTATTGGGTGAAACCTTCTTTTAAAATAGAGGTCCCTGAAAATTAGTCAGTAGAGCACAAACAGTCCACATCTGGTTGACTGAACCACAGAGTGAAAGGGTATTGAATGTATTGAAAAATGTGATATTCTTTGATGCGTCTGATAGCATGGTAGGTGACGTTTCCAGGTAATCATGGTCTTGCAGTGCCCCAAAACCATTGTTAGACCTGTGTATTAATAATAAAAAAAGGAGAATTACATGAACAACAAAAATAAGTATCAAGGAGCTCATTAGATATGTTTACATGCTCTAATTTTCATTTGAAAGGTTCAGTTTATATGATTTTTTTTCCTTATGGATCAGATTTTTTTTCAGGTCTACAGCACCCCTTTCAATCCAATCAAGATTTAATTCAGATCAAGCTTAATCAGTTCGATTGAGAAGTTGAAGACTTTTCAGTTGGATTGAACCATTGACAGACATTGGCTGACCATCGGCTTGGTGTGTCCCTGCCCTTAGGTCTGAGATAGATGACTCACTCTTCTCTTGTGTTCTGATCAGAAAATAAATGTTCCCCCTCTTCTTCCTCGAGAGTTTCAATATCACAGACACTGGAAATGAAAATTATCATGATTTCAGTCTTGGCAGTTTATATAGGCTAGTACTGTTATGTACATACATTATAGACATTACATAAACTGAACCTGAAACAACCTGTAATATCTAATATATATAGCAGCCAATTAATAGCAGATAAATACATTAAAAATTATACAAAAAATGTGTAACTATAAGCAATGACAGCAATCGGCATATATATATATATATATATATATATATATATATACATACATATATACACACACATATACATATATACATACATATATATATATATATATATATATATACACACATATATATATGTGTGTGTGTGTGTGTGTGTGTGTGTGTGTGTGTGTGTGTGTGTGTGTGTGTGTGTGTGTGTGTGTGTGTGTGTGTGTGTGTGTGTGTGTGTGTGTGTGTGTGTGTGTGTGTGTGTGTGTGTGTGTGTGTGTGTGTGTGTGTGTGTGTGTTAACATTTTAAAAAAAAGTCAGTTTGGTTAAGTACTTTTTTGTTTTATGATAAAACATTACAGTAGCCTACAATCACATTCATATAGGTTAAAATGACTCAATGAAAAGACAATAGTATATATTTTGGTTATTAAAACAAATGTTCTCATAACATGCCATCCTAATCTTTTTAAGATTATTCATATTTTGTCATCAAACTAGTTAACGCACCTTTGATTTCTCTGAAGTGTCCTCCTTGGCATGAGTTCACAGGACCATGTAAAGAAAGTCAGCACGCTTCCCCGTTAAAGTCTACGTAAACCCTTGAGTGAAAGTTCAATGCAGTCCTGAGTAAAATGCTTGGAGCATACTCTTGTGTTGTCTGTAATCTTATGAGAGAACCACTTAATTAGTTTTATAACTGCCACCCAAAACGTGTGTAACTTGGAAAGATAGCATTAGCTAGGCTAACTAAAGTTATTTCTGCTTTAACTTACCTGAAAATGAGGTCCAATATCCCTTCTTATTTTCACAACCCACTCACGACAGGCTTTTGGGTCACCCGGAAAGCGATGAAAGGATATATTTTTATCACTTAATTTCCGTTGATAGGACGAACAGTCTGGTACACAACAATAAGCCATCGCAATCGAAACTCTCCTGTGATTCAAGGCGACACTTCCGGTTTTCTTCCCACCGGAGCCTCGCTTTCGATTTCAAAATGGCGGCTGCGTGAAATCAGCGTATTGCACCAAGTCTGACAAGACAGGCAGGAGCGCACAGCCAATGCCCAGTGAGGCCCCACTCCTTACCTGCGGACATATATAGCCTGCATGCGCTACTGTACATCAGTTGACATTCGCTTCTCGCGATCTCTGCGCTGACACAGCTCGGTCGAATTTGCGCTGCTCACTTATTGTCTGCAGGAGGAAATATCTTCAGATCAGCCTCCGCCAGGCGTGTCAGTTTCTATTCTGCCAGTTTCTCTGTGTCTGCTCTCAGAGCCGCCCGTGCTCTTGCTCGTCTTTCCTGTTCCACGGCTGCCGCCACAGATTTTTATGAGTTCTTCGCCGGTATTTCGCTCTGCTCTCTATTCCTGCTTGTTCCGGCACTAGCTTATCACGGGCCTGCCTGGCCGCTGAGGATCTTCACCCTTTCTGCATGGTTTGCTTGGGCCTCAAACACGCGGAAGAGGCCATAGAGAATCCGGAGAACTGCAGTCACTGCCTGGTGCTGCCATTAAGTTGCTGCTACCCAGTGCGGAGAGCTCGACTTTTCGGACTTGGATGTGGGACACGGTGACGACAGCCCACTGGTATTCCCCAGGCTAGCGCCCTGCGGCCTTGCCTCAATCCATCCTCCTGGATGTGTGTGAGCGAGCAGCCGCTCGTCTCAACATAGAGTGGCCAGCTCCACAGAGCACCACTGACCAGGAGAGGGATATTTACGAAGGGAAAGTGCTGGGAGCTCCCCCGGCCTGAGGAAACAACTCTTTCCCATTCTTCTAGCGTGCGCTAAGCACATGAGGCACAACTGGAGCGACCCGCACGACTTTAAACACGGTCTCATGGGTCTGGAGGTTAAGAATATGGTGGCTTTCGGCATTGGTGATCCGCCTGCTATTGAGCCCTCGATCGCCAGGCACCTCAACCCAGTCCAGGGAGGGTGTGTGTTCCCCCCCGTTCAGGGGGTCTGTTGTGAGGGAAAGTCCAAAAGACACCACACCGCACATACTGTGTTCCCCTCGCTCAGCTAATAAAGGCTTTGGCCCCAGTGTTTCAAAAAAAAAAATGCTCGGGTTGGCATGCTCACGAGCCGTGTGTCAGCTTTACGAATTGCCGCACCATCCGAATGGGTAATGCACACAATATCGCAGGGCTATCGTCTGCAGTTTGCTATGAAACCCCCACTTTTCAGTAGCGTTCTATTTTCTCACACAGAGGAAAGCACAGCCCACGTTCTGAAGGAGGAAATCTCTCTTCTAAGCAAAGATGCAATTCAGGTGGTACCAGCCAATCTGATACACCAGTTATTTCCTGATTCCAAAGAAGGACGGTTCTCTCCTTCCTATTATGGACTTCAGGGTGTTGAACAAACAATTGAGGAAATACAATTTCAGAATGTTAACTAATGGTTTGCTCGCCCGCGCCATAAAACGGAACGACTGGTTCACATCGGTCGATCTGAAAGATGCTTTTTATCCACCACACAGGAAGTTTCTTTGTTTCGCCTATCAAGACATTTGTTATGAATTCACGGCCCTGCCCTTTGGGTTAAGCCTAAGGCCCCACACCTTTTGTCTGTGCACGGAAGCAGGCTTGACTCCCCTAAGAATGTCTGGTCTACGGATCCTGACATACATAAATCATCATAGCCGATTCGAGGGAAAAGGACACCTGCCGTGTGCTCGCGCACATCACATCTCTGGGCTTCAGGGTGAATGTGAACAAAAGCAATTTTACACCCAGCCAGAAGGTGATCTTTCTGGGCATGGAGCTGAACTCTCCATGCGACCGTGTCTCTCTCAGGAGCGCATTCTCTCTTTGATGAACTGTCTGTCGCAGTTCAGAGAGGGGGCGAGGGTGCAATATCGCACATGTCTCAGGCTACAGGGTCTTATGGCTTCATCTATCCAGGTTTTGCCACTAGGACAAAACTAGGTTTTGCCTCCGGAGAATGAGGCCGTTCATGAAATGGGTTTTGTCACTACATTTCAGCCCATTGCACGATCTTTGCCGTTCTTTGACAGTGATGCGCACCTGCGCTGCAGCTCTGACCCACTGGAAGAGCGTAGACTTTTACGCACTGGGCGCTCCTCTGGGGAAAGTTATGTTGCGGAAAGTTGAGACGACAGATGCATCCTTAACAGGCTGGGGTGCAACCCAAGAATGCAGAACTGTGAACTTTTTGTGGCCGAGCAAACACGTTCAGAGCATATAAATGATTTAGAGCTTCTGACCATTTGGAAGGCTCTGAATCATTTTCTGCCTCGTCTGCAGGAACATCATGTGCTCGTACGCTGCGACAATACCACGTCAGTGGCTTATGAAGACGCAGAGGTTAGTGCACTCTCCGTATCTTTAGCGGATGTAACCCGATCCTTCCGGCGGGTGAACGTCCGTAAAGACGGGGGTCCAGACGGCATTCCGGGCCGCGTCATCAGAGCGTGCGCGCACCAACTGGCTGGAGTTTTTACGGACATCTTTAACCTGTCCCTCTCCCTGTCCGTGGTCCCCACATGCTTCAAAACGTCCACCATTGTTCCTGTACCGAAGAAATCAAAAACACTCTGCTTAAACGACTGGCGTCCTGTTGCTCTGACCCCCATCATCAGCAAATGCTTTGAGAGACTAATCAGAAACCACATCTGCTCTGTTCTCCCCCCCTCACTGGACCCACTGCAGTTTGCATACCGCACAAACCACTCCACTGATGATGCCATTTCATCAACAATTCACACTGCTCTCTCCCACCTGGAAAAGAGGAACACATATGTGAGAATGCTGTTTGTAGACTACAGCTCAGCATTCAACACCATTGTGCCCTCCATACTTGACATTAAACTCCGGGCTCTAGGCTTAAACAGCTTGTTATGCAGCTGGATCCTGGACTTCCTGTCAAACAGACGCCAGGTGGTCAGAATGGGCAGTAACATCTCCTCACCACTGACTCTCAACACTGGAGCCCCTCAGGGCTGTGTTCTCAGCCCACTCCTGTACTCCCTGTACACACATGACTGTGTGGCAACCCACAGCTCCAACACCATCATCAAGTTTGCTGACGATACGACGGTGGTAGGTCTCATCACTGACAATGATGAAACGGCCTACAGAGAGGAGGTGCACACTCTGACACGGTGGTGTCAGGAGCACAACCTCTCCCTCAACGTCAGCAAGACCAAGGAGCTGGTGGTCGACTTCAGGAGGAATGAGAGAGAACACCGCCCCATCACCATCGATGGAGCACCGGTGGAGAGAGTCAGCAGCTTCAAGTTCCTTGGTGTCCACATCACAGAGGAACTCTCATGGTCCGTCCACACTGAGGCCATTGTGAAGAAGGCTCATCAGCGCCTTTTCTTTCTGCGACGGCTGAGGAGGTTTGGAATGAACCGCCACATCCTCACACGCTTCTACACCAGCACTATAGAGAGCCTGCTGACTGGCTGCATCACCACCTGGTACGGCAACAGAACCGCCCGCAGCCGCAAAGCCCTGCAAAGGGTAGTGCGCACGGCCAGCTGCATCATCGGAGGTGAGCTTCCCTCCCTCCAGGACATTTACGCCAGGCGGTGTGTGAAGAGAGCTCAGAGGATCATCAGAGACTCTAGCCACCCGAACCATGGGCTGCTCTCACTGCTGCCATCAGGCAGACGGTACCGCAGCATCAGAACACGCACCAGCCGACTCCAGAACAGCTTCTTCCCACAAGCAATCAGACTACTTAACTCCTGATCCATCAGGATCATAACACACACTGGACAGAATATCACTCAGCACAACCCACTGTAGATACACACACATTATATACACGTTTATTTATCATTTATTATTTATCATATAGCACCTATTGTACATTGGATCTCTACTGTGAATAATAATGTATACTGTACATTGTATATTATTATTACTATAGCTTAATGTATACTGTTTAATGTATGTTTAGTGTATATTGTTTAAAGTATATGTATATTGTAAGTATGTGTATATTGGTTAAAGCTGTGAGAACTACACTCACATTGTGTAAATTATTTATTGTTTATTGTAGAGTTTACTGTGCTGTGAGTAATTGTGGGCGCATCAGATGTGTAATCTGATGCTGCTTTAAATGTTGTACATGTCATGTCGTAACTACTATGTTGCTCGGAACTGCACCAAGAATTTCACCTGCTGTTGCACTTGTGTACATGGCTGTGTGACAATAAAGTGATTTGATTTGATTTGATTGATTGATTGATTGATTGATATAAACCAGCAAGGCGCCGTGCGCTTGTCGAAACTTCATGCTGTAGCTTACAAGCTTTTGGTATGGAGCAGGCGATTTTTCCTGTCGTTAGACACGCGATTTATGTTCCAGGGATTCTGGACAGAGGCGCAAGTCTTCTATCGAGGAGGAACCTGCTCTTCGGAGATTGGCGCCTCCACCCTCAGATAGTGGGCATGATATAGAGGAGATTCGGACAGGCGTCCGTAGATCTGTTCGCCTCGCGCGAAAACAGCCATTGTCCCATGTTCTTTTCGCTAAAGGACTTGGATGCACCCCTCGGGGTAGATGCACTGGCCCACCTGTGGCCCAGAGTGCTGCTATATGCCTTTCCTCCCCTGTGCCTGATAATTCCCAGTCTGGCCAGGGTGAGAGAGGGGGGTCTGTCTCTCATTCTGATAGCGCCCAGGTGGCCCAAAGCACCATGGCTGGTGGATTTAATCCCTCTGTTACATGCCCAGCCGTGGCACCGCCCCCAGCACACAGACTTATTATCTCAAACGAACGGGGAGATTTATCACCCACACCCGGACAGGGTAGCTCTCTGGGCCTGGCCAGTGAGAGGACGAACATAAGCGCATTAGGGCTTCCCCGGTGGCTACTATACAGAATGCCATGCAGGGCCGTTTTACACGGTCTTTATATGGCTGTAAGTGGCGAGTGTTCGATGAGTGGTGTGATAGGTGTGGTCTCACTTCATATCAGTGTTCAGTTTCTGATATTTTGTGTTTCCTCCAATACCTTATGGATAAGGGCAGGTTCTTTTCCACTATTAAGGTCTATCTGGCAGCTATTTCTTCTTGTCAGTTGGGCAGCATCCTCTAATCCACGGACTTATGAAGGATGCCTGTCACTCGTTGCCAGTCATTAGGAGAACGATCCCAGAATGGGACCTCTCCATGGTGCTGGAAGCTCTGTCTCAATTCCCTTTTGAGCCTCTGGGAAATATTTCCCTAAAGTTGCTGTCCTTCAAGACAGCCTTGCTCTTGGTCTTGGCGTCAGCCAAACGTGTCAGTGAGTTACATGCACTCTCAGTCCATTAAGGTTTTCCTTAAACCTAATCCAGCCTTCATGCCGAACTGTTTCCCTGCGTTCACATCGGAGGTGCTGGAGCTGTCCGCTTTTCACCCTCCGCCCCTTTTCCTCTGCCGAGAATCAAGGGTTAAATGCCCTGTGTCCAGTCCGTGCGTTACAAGTGTATTTGGCACAACTCTTTGTTTCATGGGCTCCTCCCCACAAAGGGGATCCCCTATCTAAGCAATGCTTTTTACATTGGCTTGTGGACGCTATAATTTTTGGCTTACGAACCAAAGGAAGTGCAACTCTCAGGGAACATCAGAGCTCATTCCACGAGGGGCTTGGCCGCCTCTTGGGCTCTGTTCAAGGGAGTATCGTTGCAGGATATCTGCTCTGCTGTCAGTTGGGCTTCTCCCTGTACGTTTGTGCGTTACTTCAGGCTGGATGTCACCAGAAACTCGGTAGCACATTCGGTTTTGGGGGTGGGGTCTTCCTAACCCTGCCTTCTGTTCTGTGTGCCACACACGTTTCATGTCCTGCTTTCACACCGCAGTTACGTGTGTGCGTCGGTGTGGCGGGTTCATGATTATGAGATGTGTCAAGCACCACCCCTTGGGGTGACCATCTTTTTCTGACTAACTGGACCTCACTGCCTGTCTTGTCAGACTTGGTGCAATTGGATGCTTCTGCAGAGAACAGGTACGGATGCCCTTCCCATAGGTGGATCTCTCCACTCGATGTTTCAGAGTAACCTATTGGATTAGAGAGACCAAATCTTTTATAACCATTTCAGACAAACAAAATTCTACATTAAAATGACCAATATAGAGCACAACAGTATAGTATAGAGAAAATTATATGAATTAGTAATGTATAGAACATACAGTACAACATGACTAACTTAATTAAAAAGATTATGTGTTTAACAGCCAACTTCTCATTGCAGAACTACATTACCCATAATGACCATAAAAATATCCACCAATCAGAGAAGTTGCTGTTACCATAGAACAGGAAACATGGCAAACTCTGCAGTCACTGCCATGAAGCACAGCAAATAATAATCATAGTCTAAGTAAAATTCTTTGAATATTTTGCAATAAACTTCAAATAGCATATATGTTATTTTATTCTTACAATGAATAACTATATATATATATATATATATATATATATATATATATATATATATATATATATATATATATATATAAATAATTCATTGTACCAGTAAAATATTCATATAGTTTGTATAGTTATATTTTTATATTTTTTTGAAGCTGGTTGGTTCAAGAAAATGAACTGAAAAAAATTCAAGGATCAAGGCTTCTGACACAAATAGTCGGTTACTGTTGCACTCTATTGCAATATATCCTGTCTTGGGGGGAGGGGAGGGGGGGTCTCTCTACCCAAAGAATTACTCTATGCTATACTTGCACCCAACACAAAACATGGGCCACTGACAGCAGAGCTACAAGGATGACTTCAAGCGTGACATGAGAACTCCATAAATGAAGAAGAGCTGGGAAGACGGCTGTTCAGATGGAGAAATGTCCTCCAGCTACAGATGAGGAGTGAGGGGGAAACTCATTAGCCAGGCAGAGGACAAAAGTCCTGCCGTAAGGAGCGCTGTCACACTGGCGACTACACAGGTACAGGAACTGGCACAGTCTGTCATGCTCACATCAGTCCGATTATACATGCTTGACTTAATTTCCTAGAGCGCCCAAGGAAATTCGGTTTCTGTGTATAATCATTTAACCACAATTATTGTTTTATTGCATGTTACTCAAAATGAACGTGTCTGGATACAGTAAAGTTGTCATAAAAATGCTAATGATAATACTTGTTTTTATAATGATTATATAATAATGATAATAACAATTAAAATTAATATATTTTATTCATAATTCTATCCCTGTCACTTTCATTAAAAGGCTAAATATATTCCAGCAAACAGGAAACAATTTCCATGTACTTACTGATGAGGTTATTGATCGAGTCTTTTCATTTTTAATCAACTTCTCTTTCTTCTTTGTTCTTATCTGCCACAACAAAGGGTTCTCTATCGATCGCCCTTTCTTCACCTCTCTGATGCTTTTCTCAGGTCATCTGGGTCAACTAATTGCTAGTTTGTCCTTATTTGAACCTCTGGATATCAGCCATCTTTTTGTAAATCAATGAAACTTCAATTGGCAGTTTGTTAGGAAGGATCTCTGCGGCTGTTTAAATGGAGTAGCTGTAATGGCATTTGCCGCCATCCCCTTCAAGGACAAAGCACATTTTCTGATGGTTTTATATAGTAATGTTCTGCATATATTTTTTTTATATTAATTTAAACTATAATGGATGGTTACATTTCAATGTCAGTTTGAAGTACAATGTCCGCATGCTCTCCATCTCTCTCTCTCTCTCTCTCTCTCTCTCTCTCTCTCTCTCTCTCTCTCTCTCTCTCTCTCTCTCTCTCTCTCTCTCTCTCTCTCTCTCTCTCTCTCTCTCTCTCTCTCTCTCTCTCTCTCTCTCTCTCTCTCTCTCTCTCTCTCTCTCTCTCTCTCTCTCTCTGCCTTAGGTAAGAAGATTAACTGTTTTCTTTGTGATGATGAGCTGGTGGGGTTGAGCATAGATGAATATATATATATTCAAAAAAAAAAAAAGTGAAGTTGAAATTTTGAAATTTGTGCTCTGCATTTAACCCATTCAAGTGCACACACACACACACACACCGTGAACACACAACCGGAGCAGTGGGCAGCCATATTGTTGCAGTGCCCGGGGAGCAGTTGGGGGTTCAGTGCCTTGCTCAAGGGTCTCACCTCAGTCGTGGTATTGAGGGTGGAGGAGACAGCTGGTTATTCACTCCCCCCACCGACAATTCCTGTCGGACATGAGACTCGAAACTGCATCCTTCTGGTTACAAGTCTGACTCTCTAACCATTAGGCCACGACTGCTATATGCAAGCTGTCCGCCATATTGGAACCTCATTGGTTCTTGAGGAAGCTCAAACGTGTTGTGTACCATGAGAATGAACCTCATTAGTAGAATATCCTATACACAGTGTCAGAAATGTTGATTTATTGCTTTATTTATGACCATAATTATGTCCACGTGTCACTCAAACTGACAGGTCAGGGGCTGTCAATGGATGTATTTATTGGTGTATTTATGAGCGGCGTCACCCTGATTGGCAGGTCACGAGTGTCAATCAGATATAGGGTCAGTTGGATTTATAGTTAGATATATGGGGATATTTATGGGGGTTACATATCACCCCAGATTGGCATTTTTACAACATTTGTTGAACCCTAGCTCTCTGGCTCCTTTCAGGTTGTGACTGGGTTTCCTTTGATTGTTGGGGGTTGAAAGTCACACAAGCAAGTTTTTAACTTTATGTTGACATCTCAGCAGGATCAGCAGTGTTTGATAGGGTATATGTTAATTGTGTCAAGCCATAGAGTCCTCATTAGCGACATACCCATCCTATTTTCTTCTCAACAATGTTGAAAACTTTCTAGAACATCTGAATCTGTGTTTCCAGACACAATGATAGGATCTATGTTAAAAATACAAAAATTATTAAAAACATTTATTTAACTTAAAATGTAAGTGTTTGCGAGTCGATCTGGTGGGGGAAGAGAGCATGCTAAATGTGTGAATGGATTCACGACAGTTGCTTTGTCTAGATGTTTAACGAAGTTTAAAGACATTTTATCAAAACCTTTCTGGTGATTCTGGGATCTTATATGGATTTAGTGCACATAGTTTTGTCTTTATTTTTGTTATTTAAGAATTTTTGTTTTTAAAGAAATGTTATAGCTTTTAATCCAACCATACACTCTGTGTGTGTGTGTGTGTGTGTGTGTGTGTGTGTGTGTGTGTGTGTGTGTGTTGCAAAAGAACAAATACACTAAATATAGGATGTGATTATATAGGGCAAGGTACCTAAGATGTCTGTTGATTGGAAGATTAGATTGGCTTGCTCCTCCCTAAATTATGTTTAGGAACTTCACAAAATATTCTGGAAGTCATTTTCACACCGTGAGTATGCTTCAACATGTAAATATACAATATATTGCATATTATTATTATGGTTTCACGTTGCTTTTAAGTTTTTGCTTGTTTGCTTTTTTACCAACATCCAGCTGACATTTCAACTATTACCATCTTCTTTGACCCCAAATAAACAGGTAATGGGATGTGTTATCAAAGTGACACAATACACAGTTAGATATTTTTTTCTTGGTGTGTGTGTGTGTGTGTGTGTGTGTGTGTGTGTGTGTGTGTGTGTGTGTGTGTGTGTGTGTGTGTGTGTGTGTGTGTGTGTGTGTGTGTGTGTGTGTGTGAAAAGTGAAAAGCGACATGAAAAGTGAGTCTTGCTGGTTTCTACCTGTACAACTATTACACCTTAAACTATTGCACTTAAATCTGTGAATTTCACGGCACAGTCACAGATACAGTTATTTTGTGTATGTCTCTAAAAAAACGTTAAGTAAATGTAATACAGTTAAGTAGTAATTTTAAGTGAAAGGTGAGATGATTCTTGCCCTTTTTTATTCTGTCTTATAGATCTGATGCAGAAAACAGACTTTGTGTCTCAATATTTTGTTATACCAAAATGTTTTAACATACTGTAAATATGTAGTAATAAATAGTTAGTTCAATAGTTCTGTTGCATTTGCTAGCTGAGATCATGTACAGTTATATGTGAAACAAAATCAGTCACATCAGAGTTTACATTTACATTTAGGCATTTGGCAGACGCTTTTATCCAAAGCAACACAGTGCCCTTGTTACAGGGACAATCCCCCTGGAGCAACATGGAGTAAAGTGCCTTGCTCAAGAACACACTGGTGGTGACTGCTGGGATCGAACCAGCAACCTTCTGCATATCAGTTCCATGGTTTAACCCACTGGACCACCATCTCACCGAGTTAGATTCTAATTTATATTGAACATTCGTTATTGTACCGCACGTTTAACAGTGTTAGTGTTCTTGGTCCTCATCAAAGTTCACATACGTCACAAGGTCTTTCTTAGTGGTCATCTGACTCTGAAACAGACAAAATATATGGAGACATTTGTGTTTTATGCGTTCTTTTATTTTGTTTGGATTTCTCCTGCAACACACTGTTTTGATATTGTGTACCACTTTTTAACATCACCATTCTCTCTGTGTGATTGCAATGTTCTCTTACGAGAGGTTCTCTCGTATTCCTTACGCTACGGGAAAGTATTCTTTCTTCGAGATGTCTTTTTTTTTTAATTTTTTTATTATGATAGGACAGTAGGTAGACAGGAAGTGAGGTGGGAGAGAGAGAGGGGGACGGGATCGGGAAAGGTCCACGAGCCCGGACTCGAACTCGGGTCGCCCGAAGCGCAACAGCACTATATGTCAGCGCACTGCCCACGAGGCTATTGGTGCCGACTTCTTCGAGATTTCTGAAAAACCCAAAATTATCCTTAATTTTGTAACATTGTCAACGCAGTGCGGCAGCCTGGCAGACCATAGCAGGCTATTCCAGCGTGCTATTGGCTGCTCTGCTGGCAACTGCAGCAGCCTATCGGTGAGCCCGCGTGACGTGGCAACCAATGAGCAACCACCTGGCTTCATTTGCCTACAGGTGGGGCGTGGCCACGTGTATATAAGCGGGGCTCACGGTCTGCATATTCGATTTTCTTTTCTTCAGCGAGCCCTTCGCATCGCTGGATCTGGAACCCGCCGCCATGATCGTGCAGACGAGCAAGCAGAGGACAGCGCCTGAAGAAGCCGGCAGTTTTTCGCCACCTTCAGCCATCCGTGCCTGCTCTGCTATCCGGCAGCTCATATCCTTTTCTGCTCAAGTGTTGTCGCCGCTGCGTCACACTTTTCTCAAAAAGAGCCGAGCGTTTGTTACAAAATGTCTCGTTCAAACTGTGGCTCGTGTCACGCGCCGCTCAGTTCCGGAGACCGCCACGTGATCAGCGCTCTCTGCCTGGGCCGTGATCACGCCGCTGCCGCACTCCTCGCTGGCGGATGCCCGGAGTGCGAAGAACAGACGATGTCGACCCTGCGGGCTCGACTCAATCAGTTTGAGGATGACATCCCTCCAGTCCCTGCTAAGCCGCGCAGAAAGAAGCGCCGCTCGCAGCGGACTCCGGAGTTCGCGGAGAGAAGCTCGCCAGAAACCTTCCCGCCGGCTTCTCTCTCGCCTTCCCCGCCCCCACCCCAGGCCGCCATTTCTGTTGCCGCCTCCGGCCTCTTCAATCCGGACCTCCGGACGCTCTCGAGCGGGTGAGGACGCGGAACTGTTGCGCCTTCTCACCCGGGCTGTCGAGCAGCTAGGCCTCGAATGGTCTCCACCCAAGGTGGCAGCGCCGAATCGACTTGACGGATGCTTCCTAAACAGTCGCCACCGTGCGCCCACCTCCATTCTCCAATGTGCCATTCTCCGCGAGGGTCTCGTCTCACGCTTCTTCGACGCTCTCACAAGTTGACGGCGCGGCTGAGAAAGGCTACAATGCTATCCCTCCGGTGGAAGAGGCGTTTGGCAGCGCACCTTTGCCCGCCCTCTGGTTGGCGCTCAAAGGCAGCCCTCCCGTCTAAGGCTTGCAGAATGACGTCATCGCTGATCGGCCGCGCTTTCGCTGCCTCCGGTCAAGCGGCGTCTGCTCTGCATTCTATGGCCGTGCTGCAAATCCTCCAAGCTAATCTCCTCCGCGACCTGGACGAGAAAAGCAAAGACACTGAGTTGGTCACGGATTTGAGAAGCGCGACGGATCTCGCCCTTCGCGCTACCAAGACCGCAGCACAGGCCCTCGGACGCTCTATGGCCTCCCTCACGGTAGCTGAGCGCCACCTCTGGCTCACGCTCGTGGATATGCGAGAAACGGAGCGGACTCTTCGGCCCAGCGGTCAAGGGGATCGTCGATCATTTCTCTGAGGTGCAGAAGACGACTCAAGCTATGAACCTCTTCCTGCCTCGACGCCCCGGCACTAGCAATAGCTCCGCTGCTCGCCGTCCTCGTGACCAGTCAGCACCGAGCTCCGCGCAGCGCGGCCCCCTTCGTCTCAGCGAAGACCGAGTGGCCGCGCCAGATCGCGCTCTTCCAGCAGAGGCAAGCCGCCTCCCCCTCGGGGGCCCCGGCCTAGGATCACGCTGAAGTCAGAGCCTCAAAAGTCCTCCTAGCCAGAGGGGGGAAACGACGGTTAAGTCCCGCCGCGGCCGGACCACCATCAAAACTCGTCTTCCTGTCAGCCCCCACCACTGTGGCTACTGCAGATGTTTCTCACGCAGCCAACGAGCCGGCAAAACTGCCCTCTCGCCTGCCCACAACCGCCGTTTTTACGGCGAACCAGAGAAATCACAAAAGATGCATTTTTTCTGGTTGCACGGCTCACGCCGTATGTGTTTCAAATGCAGTAAACGTGCCCACTTTTCTGTGTTCACCCCTGCACCCAAGCACCACAAATCCCGTGTCTCTCACTCACATAAAGCGGCCACCGCCCGAGTGCTAGAGTTAGGTCACGTGTCCGCTTGTTTGCGCCCACGCCTAACCACCACACGCGCTGTCACACAGCCACTCTGCGCTCTGCGCCCGCCCCTCCCATACGGGCTATCGAACCCGCGAAGCGCGGCGTTTCGAGTCCGGAGGCCGTTCTATCCCGTGTGGCACACGCGAGAGCGTGGGAAGCCATTCCAGGTGTATCAGAATGGGTGCTGAGAACAGTAAAGCATGGCTATACTCTGCAGTTCGCTCGCCGCCCTCCGCGCTTCTTTGCGCGTACGGAGACGAGGGTGAGCGAGGAAGTAGCACATTTACGAGCGGAGATAGCCACACTGCTTTGCAAAGGGGCTATAGAACCGGTTCCCCATTCTATGAGCGAGTCAGGCTTTTACAGCCGGTATTTTCTCGTGCCGAAAAGGGATGGGTCGCTCAGACCGATTCTGGATCTGAGGCGTCTGAACAAAGCTCTTATGAGAAGATCGTTCAAGATGCTCACAACCAAGCAGATCCTCGCGCATATTCGCCCGAGAGACTGGCTAATCTCCCTAGATTTGAAAGATGCATACTTTCAAATCAAGATAACGCCGCGTCACAGGCCATTCTTACGATTCGCCTTCGACGGCCAGGCTTATCAATACACCGTCCTTCCGTTCGGCCTGTCACTAGCACCCCATACATTTACAAAGTGCATGGACGCGGCCCTCGCTCCCCTGAGAAGTCGAGGGATGCGAGTGTTGAACTATCTGGACGATTGGCTCATCCTGGCGCAGTCAGAGGCCGAGCTCCTCGCCCACAGGGCAATGCTGCTCAGCCATCTGGACAGCCTGGGGCTCACGGTCAATTGGACCAAGAGCTCATTAGTGCCCACGCAATCGACCTCATTTCTGGGTTTGAATCTGGACACTGTGGCAATGTCAGCCCACCTGTCACCCCAACGCGCGCGCCAAGTTCGGCGCATGGCTGCGTACTTCCGGCCGGGCAAAATCGCACCTCTCAAGCTTTTTCAGAGGATGCTGGGACGTATGGCCTCAGCTGCAGCTGTGCTCCAGCTGGGCCTAACGCGCATGCGCCCGCTGCAACACTGGTTAAATGCCCGAGTGCCTCATGCTGCATCCGGACTGCATCCGGGCTCCCGGATCAGAGTGACTCAGGGCTGCGTTTCAGCCCTAGAGCCCTGGTTAGTAGCCGACTGGTACCAGCGGGGAGTGACAATGGGAGCCATCTCACACCGCAAGGTCATCTCGACGGACGCCTCCACCTCGGGTTGGGGCGCCGTTTTCGAGGGCAGATCGGCCTCGGGCCTCTGGTCGAGCCGGGAAAAACTCCTACACATAAATTGTTTGGAGATGATAGCGGTAGAGAACGCGCTCAAGCAGTTTCTCCCTCTTATACGGGGACACCACGTGTTGGTCCGGTCGGACAATACCACAGTGGTGTCCTACGTGAACCGGCAGGGCGGTGTCAGGTCCAGGTTTCTGGGCAATCTGACAGAACGCCTGCTCGTGTGGGCACACAGCTCGCTGCGCTCGCTGAGAGCTGCGCACGTACCGGGCCACCTCAATGTGGGCCCGGACAAGCTGTCCAGGGGCCTCATTCTCCCAGGCGAATGGTCCCTGCACCCTCAAACAGTCCAGCTGGTATGGCGCCTATTCGGCAGAGCGGAGCTCGACCTCTTTGCAACAAAAGAGAACGCCCGCTGCCCGAGGTTTCTGTCCAAAAGCGAGGATGCGCTGTCCCAACCTTGGCCCAGCCTGCCGCTGTATGCTTTCCCGCCGATTTCCCTATTGCCCCAGGTCATAGCGAAAATCAGGGAGACGCGCCGCCCGGTGCTCCTTATAGCGCAGCGCTGGGAGAACCAGGTTTGGTACCCAGAGCTGGTGAAGCTGTCGCACTCACCCCCCTGGCCAGTTCCGCTGAGAGCAGACCTCCTCTCTCAAGCCGGAGGGTCAGTTTGGCATCCCCATCCAGAGCGTTGGTCTCTGCATGTATGGGTGACCAACGGATACCCGTTGACCTGCCCGAAGGGGTTATGAACACGATTTCACACTCTAGAGCCCCCTCGACGAGGCGGTTATATAGTTCTAAGTGGTCGGTGTTCACTGAGTGGTGTGTTTCCAAGGGATTGGACCCACAGCAATGTGGGGTCCAGCGGGTGCTCTCCTTCCTCCAGGAGCTTTTGGAACTGGGCAGGTCCCCTTCCACGCTCAAAGTGTATGTGGCGGCTATAGCAGCGTTCGCTCAGACGACGCTAGGTAGCACGCTAGGAAGGAACGAGCTCATTATCCGTTTCCTCAGAGGAGCCAGACGGATGAATCCCCCGCGGCCCCCATCGGTTCCTATATGGGATCTGGCCTTGGTCCTAGAGGCCCTGAAGGCTCATCCCTTCGAACCGCTCGAGACTGTGGAACCAAGGTTCCTTTCGCTAAAAAACGCGTTCCTGATAGCTCTGGCTTGGATCTGAATTTGGATCCAATTTCCCACACCATTAAGAGTAGCCTATGTATGTTACTGACATAATAATAATTTATTCAGATTGTTGAAAATTGTTTAAAAGTGTTTGTATATATATATATATATATAAAATAATAAATAAAAACATTCCAATTATTATTGATGTGTTAAACGCAATACATTGCATTTTAATTTGACTTGAGACAATTTAATATGATGATGTCGCTAATGGAACATCTTAACATTTTCTTTGGTAAAAGTTAACGTAAAGGCTGCACAAAAAGAAATTCCATCCCATCTACTTTCTAAATGCATGTTATGATTCCAAACAATCCACCATGTGCATATGCTTTTTGTTTGTTTTTGACCTTGTAATATTTAATCAAAATATCATAACTGGATTGAGTTCAAATTATAAACTTCTCTCTGGTGACATATGTAGGACTTTTACATGTGGCTATTTCTGTTCGATCGTGACTTAACAGTTGTTGTTGTTGTTTTTTTTTTTCAATTTCTAGCAATTGCCTCAATGCCTTTTGCCCAAACTGTTGTCACATTTTCAAAACCCTAAACAATTACCACAACATCCGTCTGTTGTGACCATACCATTAACACAATTCATGTTGTATTCACGCAATTTTTTCTTGGTCTATGGATTTTTCTGGTCTTATCTACTGGTAAATGCTTATTTATATATGGTTAAATATATATCTATTGGTAAAATGCTTGTTAGCAGTTGTAAAAAAAAAAAAAAAAAAGGTTAATTTTACATAGTTATTTATGACTTCCTGACAACAACCGTAACCCCCCCGAAGACGTCTTCAACACTGTGGATTTCTGGATTGGCTATGCAGAAGCTGACAGGGAGCGACTGCCCGCTGGGTTCTGATGATGCTGTGCAAAAGCAGGTGTGCGAATGCGCCATTGAATATGAATATTGTGTAAAAGCTGAGTTAGGCGGTATGTTTAAAGATAATTTTAGAGGCCAGATGGTTGACTTGATGCATAAGATCATCAATGCAGCATGTGATTCAAATAATGACTGTGCAGGGGATACCAAACGTGTAACAAATCTAAAAAATGAAATGGATGTCGTAAGAGGCCTGACAAATTCATGGCCTGATGTTACAAGCTTGTTTACTAAACAAAGAGCCTATCTGTGTAATCCTCAGAAAAGTTATTGATATGTTGGGTGATTGTAGCGACGAGTTAGGAGTTACTGAGATTCTTTGTATGTATACATTTGTGACAGATCTATGTGTGTCAAAAAATGAGAAAACTGACACTGATGAAATGATTAGAACTCTGGTCAGCTATACCGTAGAGCAAAACATGGTAGTCTGCAGAGATTTTCTTTTCTGGCTAGAACACCTGTAATTATTGTTTTAAAGTGTGTATCTAATGCCATTTTTATATTTTTCTTCACTACTTCAATGTATGAATGCATGTTCAACAATATATTGTTGAAATAAAAGGCTGAATCACTTAAAGGGGTAGTAAACAACGATTTCACTTTTCTAACTTTAGCTAGTGTGTAATGTTGCTGTTTGAGCATAAACAACATCTGCAAAGTTACAACGTTCAAAGTTTAAAGCAAACGGAGATATTTGCTTTTAAAGAAATCAATTTCTAAGGACTACAGCAAACGGCCAGTAGGGACTACAGACATTCCTCCAGGGTCTCTGACATCACCAGCCCCAATATTTACATAAACCCCTCCTCAGAGAATATGAAATAAGGGAGGGCGAGGCCATTTTGTATCGCAGCAGGGAAGCGTTGTTGTGGTATAGTTATTAGGCTGGAGTGTTGTTGCTGCAATGCCGACGAAACGCTGTTATTTTCATCTGGAGTGCAGGTCCACTTTGTTTAGCCTTCCTAGGGACAGGGGTGCGTTGCAGTGCGTTTAACATACAACGTGTTATATGCATGTGTGTATGAGACAGAGGGGAACACGGTCGCATTTGCAGAAGATAGATGCTGCCCATCATAAATCAAAGCACAAGACAGACAGGGGTCGGAGGAGAAGACCGGAAAATGTGACATAATGGACAATATTAGTCTGTATTTGCAATACACGAGCCGCGGTTCAGCTGCGCGAGACAAACAGTGTGAATGCACGATGGGCGGCTCCCACTGCACATTTCACGGAGGAAAGCTTCCACAATCTTCGCAAGTTCAATGAAGGATTCACACAACAGCTGGTCCTGAAAGATGGATTTAAAAACAGAAGCTGTTTACGGGTAAGTATGTAAGTATGATTTATTTTTCGTCCTGTAAGTATGATTTATTTTTCGTCGATGTGTTTTCCTGTAATAGTTCGTATTGTTAATTGTACGTTGTAGCAAGGAAGTACAGAGATGACAACGCTGTTTGGCTCTGCAAACCAGTTTGTTAAATGCTCATTCATACTTAACGTTATCCGACAAACACCTAACGTTACAAACTCCTTTTTAAATCTCAACAGCGAACTTGGCATTAGTGTAAATTATTCTTTGATTAGAGCTTTTATGTATTGTTTATCTACAGGCATGCTAAACATGGTTCTGTGTTTTATTTGGATACTAGTAAAGCCAATGTTTAGTGTTCGTTTTGGGTTAATAGTTCTTGCGACAGATATTTGGCTATAATCGTTCTAAAAATACAAAAGTAACAGTGCCATTCAGTAGTGATCACTATAGATCTGCAGTCTTTACTCTTGAGGACTGAACAGGTTCTGCTCGATCATCTTCACTAAAATTGTCTGGTTCTGATTCGGGTTCAAATTGGTACGGTTTTATAGACGCCATTGTTTCTAATACTACCCAAAGCACAGTCTACCAGTAAAGGTAAGGGGTGTGATGTTTCCGACAAACGTGCACTAGGCGGTTAGCGAATCACAACACACTGGGCCAGCTAACCAATCTGAGCCCATTGCGTATTTTTGAGGGACTGGCTTCATACAACCCGGAAGCCATCAGACCGTTTTTACAAGGAGGGAGAGAGCAGTGTAGAATAAAGGTAAAATAAAATGAAAAATAATGCACTTTTTTTAAAACGAAGCATAAACACATGTTACAGTGCACCCCACAAACACAATCAAGCCTTCAAAAGAATGTGTTTGTGAATGTGAATGTGTACCACCCCTTTAACATGTTTTCTTTTTTTTTTTGATCATGTCCGAGCTCAAAACACTGCAAATTGCACCTCTTAGACGTGAGGGAAATTGGATCCAATCACAGTTAAACAAAAAACAAATTTAAACGTATAGAAAGGAACACAGATATTGAAAGAAGCAAGAACTCAATACATTATCATTGGGAGTAGCCATTTTAACTGCTGACAAGCATTTTACCAATAGATATATATTTAACCATATATAAATAAGCATTTACCAGTAGATAAGACCCGAAAAATCCATTTATTTTGGTATTGTGTAAGCTTGTATGAAAAGAAAAAATGTAAGTATTTTAAAATCGTATTAACTGACTGCATATTGCGTGAATACAACATGAATTGTGTTAATGGTATGGTCACAACAGACGGATGTTGTGGTAATTGTTTAGGGTTTTGAAAATGTGACAACAGTTTGGGCAAAAGGCATTGAGGCAATTGCTAGAAATTGAAAAAAAAAAACAACAACTGTTAAGTCACGATCGAACAGAAATAGCCACATGTAAAAGTCCTACATATGTCACCAGAGAGAAGTTTATAATTTGAACTCAATCCAGTTATGATATTTTGATTAAATATTACGAGGTCAAAAACAAACAAAAAGCATATGCACATGGTGGATTGTTTGGAATCACCATTGTAGATGTTGGAATCACCATCAACATTGTAGCGTCTGGATCAATCAGACACACACATATTATTCATTTATATAATGAATAATCCAGGGAACTCACTCTCCCAAATAAGGTTCCCCAAAATGAAGCTACACACTGGCAGGACGCGGTGTCTTGTTACAGGACACACACTGAGACTGGGTTTTACGACGGAAAGGAATGTCCTGAGAGGTGTGACTCTCATTTAAACTCTTGCAGAGTTAGAGGAATAAAAACCCTGTTAATCCTATATATATAGTCTATATATAACCACTTGATAAATGTGCAAACATGTATCTAATTTTCCCATCTCATGATTTTCCCTTTTATGTGGCGTTTGTATTCTTGTAAACTCAATTGGGTTAATGTTTCAGACTTTGCATATTATGCTTAACCAACATTATATGTGCGGCATGTTTGGTCTCTAAAAAAGCCAATCTTCGTCACCGATTTGTTAATTTACATTACATGTTGCTAACTTTGTGATGCATTAGTATTATAAGAATCTTAAAGATTCTTTCCTTAAACACCCAATGAAAGTACATATTCAAATGCCCTGCTAGAACACAAAGGGTCGTAAAATTTCCCTCCAAAGGGAAATCTTCTCATTGGCTCTTGCACCTCCAGGGGGGGGGGGGGGGGGGGTGCCATCTTCACGCTTTAAAGTCACTGATCAGCTTTTAGCGGGGGTTTTTTCTTTTTCTGAAATGCTGACGTGAAGGTGATGCTGAATTAGAAGCCTCTAAGGACCCCCCAAGCTTGTGCCAGGCTGCGGCCTTGTCTTTCCATTCACCAAAGATACACTGACTACCACTGGTTCTCTCTCATCAAGACCACATCAGCAAGAATCAACTGGAGCCTCAACAAATTGCATCAGGACGGTTTAATTCAAATGGGCGAGACATGCAAGTATCAAACTTAGTCTCATTATTTGATACATTAAGTATCCTTACCCCTTTTAAAGAAGGGCATTTTAGAACTAAACTGATGGTTTGCTCAAGGCTGTTGATCTGCTGAATTTCAGACAATGCTGTAACTTCTTGCTTTCCTGTATTCTGCTTCAGCTCTTTTTCCCTTGGTAAACTGTATGCATGTATGTGTGTGTATGTTAGAGTAGTTTAAGTGTTTAGACTAGTTAATAAAATCTTGTTCATGTTACACGTAAAGTTGTCCGTGTCTCAAGCTCATAACTGGAGTCACTAATCATTTAGATCTTGGTTACTGCTCTTAGTAGTATCGTAAATTAAGAAAGACATTTCCCATGCCCCAGAAATGTACATTTCTTAGAGTTAATAAACAATTGATCCTGAGTGTTCATGGGACAAATAGGTTCATTGATTGTAATATTAATTTACGACAGTAAATTAATTATATTAACTAATCCAAATATTCATAATAAATTATAACCAGTTATTATTTATTATTAATATTTCATATAGAGCTAATTTGCTACAACATGCATTTAGAAAGTAGATGGGATGGAATTTCTTTTGTGCAGCCTTTACGTTAACTTTTACCAAAGAAAATGTTAAGATGTTCCATTAGTGACATCATCATATTAAATTGTCTCAAGTCAAATTCAAATGCAATGTATTGCGTTTAACACATCAATAATAATTGGAATGTTTTTTTTTTATTATTTATTTTTTATTTTTTAATATACAAACACTTTTAAACAATTTTCAACAATCTACTACTCTTAATGGTGTGGGAAATTGGATCCAATCACTTTTAAACAAAACAAAAAAGTAAACATATAGCAAGGAACACGGATAATGTCAAGTAACACAAAAACAGAAGCAAGAACTCAGTACATTATCATTGGGAGTAGCCATTTTAATGTTAGTGTTGTAGAATGCCTTCTGTGTTTTAATTACTGTATCCTAAACCTTTTTTAAATACCAAATTCATGAGGTAGGGCCAGTAGGTGCGAAACATCCAAGAATGGGACGCCCCAAGATGACAGCTTCAGTAGGCTAGTCATAAATAAATCGGTGTGCGATGTATTTTTTTTTACACCATAGATTGTGAGGGTTGCTGATAAAATATTTCCTAGTTCCTTGCTGCTTTAAATATCCACATACCACCCCACAAATCTATTTCAATGCTATTCAAAAACTAGGATAGTATAATAATATAATGTACATGTCTCAAGTGACAACGATGGTTTAAAACCATAATTTTATTAAAGCAAACAAATTCACAGGAACATTGTCGTATATGAACAAAGAGAAGACGATAACAGAGTTCCCTAACATTACAGCAGATTCTACGAAACACCGTTGTTGTTTTGCAAAGTGTAAGGAAAACAGACACACACAAAACATTGCAATCACACAGAGAGAATGGTGATGTTAAAAAGTGGTACACAATATCAAAACAGTGTGTTGCAGGAGAAATCCAAACAAAATAAAAGAACGCATAAAACACAAATGTCTCCATATATTTTGTCTGTTTCAGAGTCAGATGACCACTAAGAAAGACCTTGTGACGTATGTGAACTTTGATGAGGACCAAGAACACTAACACTGTTAAACGTGCGGTACAATAACGAATGTTCAATATAAATTAGAATCTAACTCGGTGAGATGGTGGTCCAGTGGGTTAAACCATGGAACTGATATGCAGAAGGTTGCTGGTTCGATCCCAGCAGTCACCACCAGTGTGTTCTTGAGCAAGGCACTTTACTCCATGTTGCTCCAGGGGGATTGTCCCTGTAACAAGGGCACTGTGTTGCTTTGGATAAAAGCGTCTGCCAAATGCCTAAATGTAAATGTAAACTCTGATGTGACTGATTTTGTTTCACATATAACTGTACATGATCTCAGCTAGCAAATGCAACAGAACTATTGAACTAACTATTTATTACTACATATTTACAGTATGTTAAAACATTTTGGTATAACAAAATATTGAGACACAAAGTCTGTTTTCTGCATCAGATCTATAAGACAGAATAAAAAAGGGCAAGAATCATCTCACCTTTCACTTAAAATTACTACTTAACTGTATTACATTTACTTAACGTTTTTTTAGAGACATACACAAAATAACTGTATCTGTGACTGTGCCGTGAAATTCACAGATTTAAGTGCAATAGTTTAAGGTGTAATAGTTGTACAGGTAGAAACCAGCAAGACTCACTTTTCATGTTGATGTTTCAGACTACCCAGAAAGATGACCTCAAATAAAAAAAATTGTGTTTAGTCTTAAACAGTGTCATGTAGAAGGACTGTCACCTATTCTCTCTATGCTGTATTTGTTCATGTTTTCATGAGAGTAGTCTTTACAAACTGTACAACAACAAAGAAACAAAAATGTAAACAGTCTCATCGATTAGTGGAAAATTTTAATTTACAAAATCAACATAAACCTTCACAAAAGATCAGAAGAAAGGATTTCTGTATTCTTTATAGATAAATGACTCTTTTCCTATATGCTTTACACACATTCCTAATAAATTGACCTCTTGAATTTACTTTTGTGCAAAATGAATACTTGTATCAAGATGCTGTTTGAATTTATCCATAGCCTTTACAACTTTATAGTTCTTAATGTGTTTGCATTACAACAGTGTGGCATAGTTCTGATAGAAGAGCAAAACATGTTCAAATATTTTAGCACATGTAGTAGCTTTATTTGAGTCAAAAAAGATGGTGATAATAGCTGAAAACATACTATAATCTTTAATGTCAAGCAGGGGGTGTTGAAATAAATTATTCTGCAAATGTGAAATGTTGGTTTGTCATAAGAGAATGTTTAGACAAAAAAACTTTTCGTAAATTAAAGTTCTGTGCTCATCACACACACTTTCCAATGTGAGAATTATGATCTTTGATCATATTTGATCATGTTTTGTTGACAACATCCAAAGAGGCGTCTTCACCTAAAACGAAACAGCCCAACAGAAGAAGAAACATGAAAAATGTCGTCTGCTTTCTGAACAAGAAGACTAAATCTAGTAATAGAGTAATAGAAGAATAAAAGTAAACTGTAAAAACACATGTACAAACTTGTGACAAACTTACAAATTGCACATAAAGGTCTGTGTTCATCACACACTTTCCAGTGTAAGATATAAAAACATACAAAACCAAATTTACAAAACTTTCACAATTGCTCACAGTTTATTTTTTGTATTTATTATAAATTATACTTTTTTGGACACATAATTCCTATATAAAGATTATGTTTGAAAGTTAAAAATGCACACAAACATTTTTAGTACTACTACTACTAAACACACACACACACACACACACACACACACACACACACACACACACACACACACACACACACACACACACACACACACACACACACACACACACACACACACACACACACACACACACACACACACACACACACACCAAGAAAAAAATATCTAACTGTGTATTGTGTCACTTTGATAACACATCCCATTACCTGTTTATTTGGGGTCAAAGAAGATGGTAATAGTTGAAATGTCAGCTGGATGTTAGTAAAAAAGCAAAAAAGCAAAAACTTAAAAGCAACGTGAAACCATAATAATAATATGCAATATATTGTATATTTACATGTTGAAGCATAACCACGGTGTGAAAATGACTTCCAGAATATTTTGTGAAGTTCCTAAACATAATTTAGGGAGGAGCAAGCCAATCTTATCTTCCAATCAACAGACATCTTAGGTACCTTGCCCTATATAATCACATCCTATATTTAGTCACTGTGGGGATATATCAGAGCTCGAGTTGAAGCTGTTTCATCGAGCCCCCTCATCAGTGGACAGCAAGCCAAATAGGTTTAACCTAATATTTTAAGATTAAATGGGCAAACAAACTCCTTAACTTTTAGTGAACCTTTGTCTGGATCACACAACACTACATTTTGTGTTCTGGCCAAGCCAGATCAAACCAAGATTAGCTTTCTTGAACATCACATGTTTGCACTACCTGAAACATAGAGATCAACATGTATCCCTTGTGGTTGTTAAACACCTCAGGTAAATAATCTGAAATATAAGTTTGTCAAAAGAAAAAAGTTCAGTCAAAACATTAAAACGTTTTCTAAGTGAAAAACGCATCCAAAGAGTTTTCACTCGTCTTTACTAATCACTCCTGAAGAAATGTCACCAGACTGTTTTATAAGAATTTAAAGAATAAAAATAGTCAAAGTTTTATTAAAAGAAAATAAAACAACATGCTTTGCTTTTGTGGCAAACTAACTATATATATTTTTTTACTTATTTTACTCAGAAGTCAAAAGTGTATTTGTTATTTTGCAACACACACACACACACACACACACACACACACACACACACACACACACACACACACACACACACACACACACACACACACACACACACACACACACACACACACACACACACACACACACACACACACACACACACACACACACACACACACACACACACACACACACACACACACACACACACAGAGTGTATGGTTGGATTAAAAGCTATAACATTTCTTTAAAAACAAAAATTCTTAAATAACAAAAATAAAGACAAAACTATGTGCACTAAATCCATATAAGATCCCAGAATCACCAGAAAGGTTTTGATAAAATGTCTTTAAACTTCGTTAAACATCTAGACAAAGCAACTGTCGTGAATCCATTCACACATTTAGCATGCTCTCTTCCCCCACCAGATCGACTCGCAAACACTTACATTTTAAGTTAAATAAATGTTTTTAATAATTTTTGTATTTTTAACATAGATCCTATCATTGTGTCTGGAAACACAGATTCAGATGTTCTAGAAAGTTTTCAACATTGTTGAGAAGAAAATAGGATGGGTATGTCGCTAATGAGGACTCTATGGCTTGACACAATTAACATATACCCTATCAAACACTGCTGATCCTGCTGAGATGTCAACATAAAGTTAAAAACTTGCTTGTGTGACTTTCACCCCCCAACAATCAAAGGAAACCCAGTCACAAACAGTTTCTAACAGACTGAAAGGAGCCAGAGAGCTAGGGTTCAACAAATGTTGTAAAAATGCCAATCTGGGGTGATATGTAACCCCCATAAATATCCCCATATATCTAACTATAAATCCAACTGACCCTATATCTGATTGACACTCGTGACCTGCCAATCAGGGTGACGCCGCTCATAAATACACCAATAAATACATCCATTGACAGCCCCTGACCTGTCAGTTTGAGTGACACGTGGACATAATTATGGTCATAAATAAAGCAATAAATCAACATTTCTGACACTGTGTATAGGATATTCTACTCTCATTGGTTCTTGCTGAAGCTCAAGCGTGCTGCACAACACGAGAATTCACCTCATTGGTTCTTGCTGAAGCTCAAACGTGCTGCATAACACGAGAATGAACCTCATTGGTTCTTGAGGAAGCTCAAACGTGCTGCGTAACACGAGAATGAACCTCATTGGTTCTTGTTGAAGCTCAAACGTGCTGCGTAACACGAGAATGAACCTCATTGGTTCTTGCTGAAGCTCAAACGTGCTGCGTAACACTAGAATGAACCTCATTGGTTCTTGCTGAAGCTCAAACGTGCTGCATAACACGAGAATGAACCTCATTGGTTCTTGCTGAAGCTCAAACGTGCTGCATAACACGAGAATTAACCTCATTGGTTCTTGTTGAAGCTCAAACGTGTTGCGTAACACAAGACTGAACCTCATTGGTTCTTGCAGAAGCTCAAACGTGTTGCGTAACAAGACTGAACCTCATTGGTTCTTGCTGAAGCTCAAACGTGCTGCATAACACAAGACTGAACATCATTGGTTCTCACACGTCAACCGAACATGCTTGAGTTTCCATTTACCACAAATGATGTGTGAGTTGATGAATGTTTATGTGTGAATAAAAGCTTAAATTTAATCTGTTCAGTGAGCGTTTCTCTTCAGAAAATTTTGACTAAACCGCTCAGTAATTAATGACAGAATTTTCATATCATATTTTCATCACAGGTAATTCTACATATTGAATTATGCATAAAAACACAAACCAGCACATTCTCACCTCTGAAAGGTTATCCCATTTTGTCTGGAAATGTATAGCTCAAACGTGCTGCGTAACACAAGAGAATGAACCTCATTGGTTCTTGCTGAAGCTCGAACGTGTTGTGTAACATGAGAATTAACCTCATTGGTTCTTGCTGAAGCTCAAACATCAAACGTATTGTGTACCATGAGAATTAACCTCATTGGTTCTTGCTGAAGCTCAAACGTGCTGCATAACACAAGAATGAACCTCATTGGTTCTTGAGGAAGCTCAAACGTGCTGCATAACACAAGAATGAACCTCATTGGTTCTTGAGGAAGCTCAAACGTGCTGTGTAACACAAGAATGAACCTCATTGGTTCTTGAGGAAGCTCAAACGTGCTGCATAACACAAGAATGAACCTCATTGGTTCTTGAGGAAGCTCAAACGTGCTGCATAACACAAGGATGAACCTCATTGGTTCTTGAGGAAGCTCAAACGTGCTGCATAACACAAGGATGAACCTCATTGGTTCTTGAGGAAGCTCAAACATGTTGTGCAACATGAGAATGAACATCATTGGTTCTTGCTGAAGCTCGAACGTGTTGTGTAACATGAGAATTAACCTCAATGGTTCTTGAGGAAGCTCAAACGTGCTGCGTAACTCAAGACTGAACCTCATTGGTTCTTGCTGAAGCTCAAATGTGCTGTGTAACACAAGAATTAACCTCATTGGTTCTTGAGGAAGCTCAAACGTGCTGCGTAACTCAAGACTGAACCTCATTGGTTCTTGCTGAAGCTCAAATGTGCTGTGTAACACAAGAATTAACCTCATTGGTTCTTGCAAAAGCTCAAACATGTTGTGTAACATGATAATGAACCTCATTGGTTCTTGCAGAAGCTCAAACGTGCCTCACATTCACACACCGATGGCGGTGTCAGCCATGCAAGGCGCCATCCAGCTCGTCGGAAGCAGCTGGGGTTAGGTGTCTTGCTCATGGACACCTCGACACTTGGTCTGGAACCGGGGACCGAACCACCAACCTTCCGGTTTGTAGACAACCTACATGAACCACTGAGCCACTGCCGCCCCATGAACCTCATTGGTTCTTGCTGAATCTCAAACGTGCTGCGTAACACAAGACTGAACATCATTGGTTCTCATACGTCAACCGAACATGCTTTAGTTTCCATTTACCACAATTGACGTGTGAGTTGATGAATGTTTATGTGTGAATAAAAGCTTAAATTTAATCTGTTCAGTGAGCGTTTCTCTTCAGAAAATTTTGACTAAACCGCTCAGTAATTAATGACAGAATTTTCATATCATATTTTCATCACAGATAATTCTACATATTGAATTATGCATAAAAACACAAACCAGCACATTCTCACCTCTGAAAGGTTATCCCATTTTGTCTGGAAATGTATAGCTCGGTGGTTTTTACAGTGATAGGTTCCTTTGAACAAACCAAAACATATTCATGAACTTTCCATTTAGGTTTTGCCATACCATGGAAATTTGGATTTAACACTAAACCTCTCTCAGGTATAATCTGCTTCTGACCCTCGTTCACCCACTGCTGTCCTCACCCCCTTCCTCCCAGGAGTTATTTCCCTTCTCTTCCTGCTTCATTGTTCAAGGTTATGTGTAGAGGAAAGCCAAAGCCAAATGCTCCATGGGAACAGATCAAAGAGAATAATTCCTTTCCTGTTCCTCTCCCCTGTACCTCCTCCAGTGGCTCAATCAGTTGGCTCAACACGTGATGTGTTCTCAGTCCTGGCCTGTGCATTCACAATACTACAAAAGCGACGATAACAGGATTATGTTTTAGTCCTGATTATCATAGGGTGGCATACAAAGGAGACAAGTCTGTCAGAATCCCAGGGAGAAATCTTTATGTCTCAATAATGAAAGACACAGACCCAACTAGAGCTTCTGGTCTGAATGGAAAACTATGGCAATTGGCTCCAGTGCATTTCTGTAACACTTATATCATATGTTGGTCCATCAAGAAAATGAAGCCAATCAGAGTACTCCGAACCTTAAGCTGAGCATGAAATATAATTTGCATCCCAGATTGTGTATAAAAAAGTAAATGGTCAGTTTGATTTCAAGTTCTGGATAGAGCTTAAGCAAAACTCATTATGTGGGTGAGGAAACATGAGGAACATCTAAGAACATGGACATGGAATAGGGTAATGTGAAGAAGTTCAGAAAGTTGGTACCACTGCGCTATAAAAAACTCGTTCCTGAAGAAAAAAAGGACGTTCCTGTAGTTTTACAGAAATTGAGTCTGGCAGCTGAGCTTTATGTTGGCCAATGCTTCTGACATTGACATCATATCAGTAAAGGCAATAGAAAAGAGAGAAGAGAGAACTTGGAGAGAACTTCAATTAATATTCCAGCCTGACTGACAATTCTTAGGCAATATCAGGCCACCGAAAGCAAGGGATTGTATTGTATTTGGAAAAGTTGAAGTCTGGTTAAACAGGCATTTTTTCTTAAATCTATAAGCTTCTCAGCCCAGCTCAATTTTCTGATGTTGTAGGTGCATTTATTAAATTGACCTGTCGAAAGTCCTTTAGTCTGATGTGACAGTGTCTGTTTTCATTAGTGTCTCTACAGAGAAATCCATAATGTGAAGAACGGTTGATGGATTCCAATTGATTCCAATTGAACTTAAAATTAGCTATTTACTTTCACTGGTATGCACAAATTGATTTTATTTAACATGTATAAGCACAGATTGAACGTATACTATGTAGACTGTCATATAGCCTACAATGTAGCCTAGTGTATATGACACTCACCAAAAATGTATTCTTGAAGCTCCATTAAAAAAATCCATTAAAATGATTTTTACTTAAAGTTTTAGTATCAAAATTCAGTTTCTTACTTTAGTATTTGGAATTAAAGTCCCATGAAATGGAAGTTGCGATAGTCTTTTCTTCCCTATTGTGACATTGAACATGGAAAAATGTAGGGCGGGACTTGATTTTGTCCATGAGGAATTGATGGGCTGGTTGTGGTGGATCTCATGTGAGTGACAGGTTGTCCCGCCCTCACACCAGTAAACACTTCATCAGAGAAGAAATGTCGCTGCAGGGGGAGGGGAAGTTATTTTGATTAAAGATTATCAGGGCACATGAATTTAAAACAGTAATGATGTGCACGGATAAATCATTTATAATAAATGCTGCTGTTTGGCACTAGCGTTGCCAAACAGAATTGCAGGTTTCCAGACACTCCCCTTGTCTTCCATTGGTCAGGACAACAGAAAGCCCCGCCCCAATCTCATACCATTGGTTGAGCTGGAGGAAGTGAGCCACAGTGTTTACACTTTTCAGGGGAATCAGGCTACAAATTATTTAATTTTAATTGTCTCTGCATATTAAGCTGGAATAAAAGTAAGTATTATAATACTAGAATGCAAATTCTTCACCTTTAAAGCCACAGTATGTAATTTTCCGGCACTAAAGGCGTAGCTTAATGATTTCGCGGAGCTTTTATTATGCCGCAGACGACCGCTTCCGCTTCTTCTGCTCGCTTGCTGTTTTATCATGTTTGAATTTGATACATTATTTGAATGTGTTGAAAGTTATGTTATAATGCTTCACTGTGCATTCGCTCGACGGCTACTATGAGACACTTGTTGCACACAAGATTGATATATATATATTAGGCATGGTAAAACATTGTAGCCTACTCGCGGTAAATCAAGGAAACAAGATTTAAACCATAAGACTAACTGTATTGAGCTGTATAACAATGATTAGTTTTCTGTCTATAAATGTCTCCACACAGTTGCTCACCTGTCTAATAAAACACATAGGCCTAATATATAATAAAGTGTCTTTGGTGTTTCCTTTTCCTTTTGGTGTTTTGGAAATCGAGGGTAACGGTTATAATAGGTGATGCACAGGCACAGTCTGTGTCCTGGTTAAAATAGCTTATTTCTCTGGATTTAAACATTCTTGGAAACATTTGGGTTAATGTAAGTCTCACAAGTCAACACAATATATAACATTGTAATGGTTTTTGGATATTTTAATCCAAAAATCTTACATATTGTGCCTTTAAGTGCTGTTCTGAAATACTGTCGCCCTCGAAATCAAGCCTCTGCTGCCCTCTGTAGATGACACTCATATTGATGATCTCATCTTCTCTGACATTAAACATTTATTTCAAAAGACACAAAGCTTTGTTAATACAGTTGTATAATTTTTGCTCAAAAGGTTTCATTTTTCTGTAGAAAGAACTCAATCAAATAGATGTGTAATGGTCGGGACGGCTAATTTAACCATAATAATTTCCTCATAATTTGGAATCAATCCTAGTAGCATCAAATAAAAATTAAAATCAAATTCAACAAACATAACCATATGAATTTTGACCATATAACTGTGACATAAATGATAAATCAGTTACACATGCTTTACGATGAAAGGGGAGTTTGAGGTCCACTAACATATAATAGACCCTATGTTTACATATTTTTCAGTTATTTTGGAAACGTGCACTGTAATCCAACAACAACAACAACAAAAAACAGGTTAATTTAGGTCAAGCTACTTCATTCCGCCCGTCCTATGTTGGCGCTATAGTGACACTAACACATTTTAAAAGCAGACTTTAATGTCACACAGGAAGCGCGACTGTTGTTGTTCCGGAAGTGAAGCGTGTTGTCGGCAGAGCAACGATGGCGAGCGCCACAGCGAAGCAACCTGCGAAATCTGCAAACAAAAACCCGTCCGGAGGTGCCGGCGGGGCCGCAAATGGGGCTCCGGCAATGCCGCTGGCTTCTCCGCTCATGGGGGGCTTGAATAAGAAGAAGAAGCCGTTTCTCGGCATGCCTGCGCCGCTGGGTTACGTGCCGGGTCTGGGCAGAGGGTGAGACACCAATACAAATAATCACGACAGCCTAAACTTAACGCACTCGTATTTGTAGGGGTGTAACAATATATCTTGTCACAATATATCGCAATACAAAAATGCAACCGTGGATAGTGACAGTCTGTATTGTGTATAGTTCTTCCAAAATGAAAAATTCTGTGTGAGGAAAAAAATGATGTTGTTTCAGTACTACATTAAACTACTATATAATATATATCAATGTAATGGGGGGATATTTGAGGGTTCTCATAATGTCAGATGTCTTGTTACCAGTAAAAAGTGGCATACATTATTTTAAATATATCTAGTAAGTGAGAGTGTGCACGTATTTTATTCGTCTAAAATAATTGTGTATTTTCAGCTTTAGAATCATAAATCAGCACCGAGTCCAGGCCTATTCATTTCCACCCCCAATTTAGCATTTTAATCAACAGTTCGATTTTTGTTAACCTTTTACCATATGCCTTGGAGTATCGTAATAATATAATATTGTGAGTTCAGTATCATATGTATCGAATCGTGACATGAGGGTATCGTTACACCCTTACTTATTTGACTGAATAAAACTGCCTGATTTTTATTTTAGACACCTTTTATAAAGTTATGAACGTTGTGCTGTGCTGTCTTGTGTAGTGTAATGTTTCGTTGATGTGTAAGGTCGTTTTGACGTTGTCGTAATGTTATGTTGTAATTTTGTTATAATGTTTTTGTGTGATTTAAAAGGGAACCCTTTCCTAACTAATAATATAAGAAATTATATATTTAGAAATAAATTTATTCTCATATTTAATTTGTTCTGAACTCCCCCAGCACTCACTTAAGGCACCTTGGGGTTCCCGGACCCCAGTTTGAAAACGGCTTTTGTAATGTATTGTGCTCTGCAGTGCCACGGGTTTCACAACACGGTCTGATATCGGTCCCGCTCGTGATGCCAATGACCCAGTGGACGATCGGCACGCCCCCCCTGGGAAGAGGACGGTGGGCGATCAGATGAAGAAAAACCAGGAAGAGGATGAAGAGGATCTGAATGACACTAACTATGATGAGGTACATCATTCTGAAGAGAGTCATGTTGACTTGATGTGCTAGATGTGATTGCATGCAAATATGTATCTTAATATACAAAATTGTTTGTTAGTTATTTATTAGTGGCTTTGTAGATATAAAATAAATGTGTTCTTGTGAATCCTCTAGTTCAACGGCTATGCAGGCAGTCTGTTCTCGAGTGGGCCGTATGAGAAAGATGACGAGGAGGCAGACGCCATCTACGCCGCACTGGATAAACGAATGGATGAGAGACGCAAAGAAAGAAGGTGAGTGTGGACTTTCTTCTCTCATCAACCCCTTGTATGTTTTTGTGTAGCATCTCTTGGCTCATTTGATTAATGTATCTTCAGGGAGCTGCGGGAGAAAGAGGAGATCGAGAAATACCGTATGGAGCGGCCCAAGATTCAGCAACAGTTCTCAGATCTGAAGGTTTGTGTGGGACTTGTTGTGGATATTGACCTGCTGAATTGATTTGTTTATTCCCCTGTTCCCCTGCCTGCTTTAACCTACAAATAATCTTTAAAGTGCCCCTATTATGCTTTTTTGGACATTACCTTTCATGCAGTATTCAATATAACTGTTTGTGAATGTAAAAGGTCTGCAAAAGTTATTGTCTTCTAAAAGAAATAATCGTTTCAAACACTGCAGACTGGGCCATCTGACCAATCAGAGCAGAGTAGACCAATCACAACAGACTGGACTAGGGCCCTATGAAATCTGGTTTATTTTTCCCCAAATTCCGTTTTTTCCGTTTTAATTTTTGGGAATTCAGTTTTTTTACCGTTAACTGTTATTTTAGTCGTAAAAAGAGTGTGTTTTTAATGTTAATATAATAAAACCTAAAACATAAAATAGGAATGACCTTAAAGTTATTGAGGTAACAAACATCACATTTACTTTTCAGGACAAATACCGCATGATGCAACATAACCCTGCACTCTAAGTACTTCAAGTCACAACAAAATATTAGTGCTGTGAATTGATAAAAAAAAACAAAAACAATTAATCACATTTTTTCTGTAATTAATCATGATTAATTGCAATTAAAAACATTGGCGTTTTTAATATTTTGATATTGTAATCGTTTCAGTTGCTAAATTAATTTAGAAACAACTTAAAGACAGCATATTTTAAATGTGTTGTAATGAAATCTTTCTATGAATGAAGGCCAGTATCGCTGATACTAATGTCTCTATGAAACATAAATGACGTTACGTTACGGTATAACTGAAAACTACCAATTTCAACATTTATTAGGCTTTACAAAATAACAACTTTTAATTTAATTGAACTTAAACCAATCTTTACATAAACCCATTATAATAAATGTTATATTTACCCATGGCCTTCCCTGTTAGACATAGCCTACACAGAAATTGAATAAAGTTATCAAAACCTTTCTTAACTGCATAAATGATAAGTGAAATATAGATGAATCATCATTAAAGCTACAATTTTCTGTTCCCGTTGTTCTGTGATGAACATTAATGACAGACGTAATCAGTGCTGCTGTCACTTTAAGAGCGGCCGCTTCCAAACATGCCGCGAATCAGATGCGCTGTCCTGTGTATCTCATTTTCTCTCAAGTTCATTTAAGACATTATTTTCCATACAGTGCATTAAAAACAAGGCAAAATACAGCAAGCACTCCCCGCGAGGGAACTGCTCGGCTCAGTACTGAGGGCTTAGCGTTGTGTTTCTTAACTTTTTCGCAGACGAAAGCAGAGCCATGGTGAGCCGCTTCGCCATACTCTCATTGTTTTGAAGGGGGAGCTGAAATGACGGGAGGGGTTGTGTTGCCCAGATTTGCTTCCCCCGGTCTGCATTTTCCCCAGACATTCGTTCTTCTCCCACACAAAACAGCATTTCATTCCAAATATGTAAAATTCCGTGAAATTCCGCGTTAACAATAGATTCCGCGTTAATATGCCAATCCCGCGATTCCGTGATCGCGGAAATCATAGGGCCCTACTGGACCATCTGATAAAAAAATCTTGTGAAAAATGTCAACTATAACCCTGTTGCATTATCTGTGCCTTCCAGAGGAAGCTGGCTGAGGTCACAGAGGATGAATGGTTGAGTATTCCTGAGGTGGGTGATGCCAGAAACAAACGTCAGAGGAATCCTCGCTACGAGAAGCTCACGCCTGTGCCGGACAGCTTCTTTGCCAAGCACCTCCAGACAGGAGATAACCACACCTCTGTGGACCCACTGCAAGCGGTGAGTAACATTCCGTTACCTGTCTCCTAGTCTTTAAGGAAAATGTGCGGCGTAAACAGGAGACAGACTTACTGCATGTTGCCACGATGTGCACTATGCAATTTTTTATTACAGGGCTCTACGCTAACATTTTTCTTGAGGAGCACTTGTGCTCCTAATTAAAAAAAAATAGGAGCACAGTCAAAAATTTAGGAGCACTTTCTGATCAATAACACTCATTGCAATTATAACTTTCCCATTACAGGATGATCTTTGTCCCTTTAAATTAATGTCCAGGGGCATTTTTACCATTATAAGAGCAATGTTTTCTAATCTTATTAAATGTATGCATCATCTTTTGTCAATTTCTTCAATTAAAATAGAAAAGTTGTTTTTAAAATGTTAATTTAAACAGTAAATTCAGTTAGAGCAATAAGACACAACCAGACTGTTACCAATCTAATTAAATCATAAATAAAAAGTCCATGCAAAGTATAAATGAAAATAAAACAGCCAGTAGGGGGCGTCAAGTCTGTGTGGGAGTCATTCATTCAATCGTTCAAACGCAGATTCGTTCGATCGAACCGCTTGGAGATGCGCGACAGTTCTGGTGTAGTTTTGATTTTCACGAAATAAACAGTATTGTGGCTAAAACGTTGTTACTTAATATCAACTTGTCTATTGGACTTTTGTACAAGATCAGTATCACATTTGCAATCATGCCAATATTCGGAGCAATAGCTGTCCGTAACTTTAGGCGCTCTGGCGCTTGATAAACAGAACTGCACGCGTCTCACGGAAGAACACTGCAGCCGGAGCTACTTCTCTCTGTTTATGTCTATGGCGAGTCACGCAGGGACTGTGCTCCTCCGCAGCGCTGCGACCTGAACTGGGATTGAATAGTCAGAATATAAACATTATATGTGTACCGTAGTGATTCAGGGTAAGATAAAAACACGGTTTGGAAAATGGATTCATGATGTACTCACTTATATGCATCTAGTCATTTTTATGGACTGCAGTGATAAAGATTACATCAAGAACTCATACAGGGGCGTTTTTAAATTATTTTTTATTAATTCATTTTTGCCCCAAGCCCTTGTTAATTTCCGACCTTGTTTATGATAATCCAAATGTGGTATTTCTAGTTAATTTTGGCTGCAAAGAAACATCAGCGCGAGGCGTCTGGTAAGTGCATGGCCGCGTCACACCCGTTTCACCCATAGACCGTGGTTTCACCTTGTAAACAATCTGTGAAGTGTAGTCCGTCGCACACGTTTTTTGCACATGCTCTGCTGACAGAAGGCATGAAAAGCAGTTGATTGCAGCATGAAACGTAACAGTTGCTCAGTCAGTCAGTGTTGATGCACTTTGGCAGTTGTAGTTTTTATTCCGATTGTAGCCTATTATACATCTATTCATGAGAATCGATCGGGTCACTCGCACCGGTGCGCCTAAATATTTTTTCGCAGTCGCACGCAGTAATTTTCAGGCGCAAATGCGCCCAAAATGGTCGCTATATAGAGCCCTGTATTATGCATGGGAAAACGAAATGGCCTCACTGTGTAATGCAGGGCACAATGATAAGTGTTTGTGGAATACAGTATCCAATGCGTTTGACTATTTCAATGCAAAATACGAAACAAAAATGCAATTTCTAATTGAGGTGCTTCCTTTTTTAGCAATTTGGTGGGCTAAACACACCCTTCCCAGGGGGCTTGAACACACCCTTCCCAGGAGGCATGACGCCCGGTGCTGGAGAGCTGGACATGAGGAAGATCGGACAGGCCAGGAACACACTGATGGACATGAGGCTCAGTCAGGTGACGCACCATAGCATTTTAATTCCATATTTAAAGGGATAGTTCACCAAAAATGTAAATAATTTTTTGAAAGTTCACTTTTTTGTGAGCTATCTCTGTAATTAAAGGGTAACTTCAGTGATTTAGCATTAAGCTTTGTATCAGTAGAAACCCTGTAGTATATCTCCCCCACCCCCCTCATATCCTCCTGAGACGAGAGAATTATGCATTTCAGGGCTCAACATTAAGCCTGTTCACACGCTTGTCCTTCGGACAAGTAAATCTGTCATTCACTTGTCCGAGTAAAAAATGTGCTTGTCCGGATTTATTTTGTAAATATAATCTATTCGGAAGCAATATTCTCACCAGTGTTCAGTCAGCTTTGACATATTTAAATATGCATATTTGTGATATTTTTACCTTTTTATATGCATATTTGCATTTTTCCATAATCTTATTAAATATAGGCTATGCTTCAGCTTTCCTTTTATATTCTTACATTTGATCTATAAATTACATTAGAATAAGACACTATAGGCTGTTACCAATCAAATTAAATAATTTACACTGAAAAATTACAACTGCATTAAATAATGTTATGAGATTATTTGAAATATTTTTGAATATACAAATAAGAAATGTTGGAAAGATGAAACTAAACCACCAGTAGGTGGCAACATGTGACCGTCTTAATGAGTAAGTCATTGATTAATTCAAGAATTATGCGGTTGTTTACGAATAGGTCATTGAATCTTTAATTCAACTGATTAATTCAAACGCTGAATCATTCAGTAACACGCTGTTGCTGTGAGATGTGTTACGGTTCGGGCAAGTAAAATTCTCTTTCACTTGCCCCTTCAAAAAATCCATTTGTCCCGGACAAGCGTTAATGTCGAGCCCTGCATTTTATTTCTGGAAAAAAATCCTCTGATGAAGCAAGTATCGTCATTTTTCAATGAATTCCTATGAAAGTTAAGCTTCCACATACGATCAGAAAACGCGCCAGACTGGACACGTGCTGTGAATGACTGCCGCCTTTACCTCAGCTCTGCTCAGCTCTTACTTCTAGGCCTGTCGCGATTGGTCGATACAATTGACTGTGTCGATGCTGTTAATTAGTCGACATCAATATTTTTAGTCGACTGGGCAAGTTGGGTACGATATGAAATTGTATTAGTACCGGTAACTTACTTTAAAAATGACATCAGTCTAATAAAAGCAGTATTTCTTAATGTGTGTCGCTGTGTGACAGCAGGATTGAGGATGTGTGTGTGAGCTCTGCTTCCACTGTTCACTAAACAATGGAAGCAGAACAGGCAAATGTATACGCGCAGCTCAGGAAAAAGAACGCAACAGAAAAGTGTGGCGCGGCAGGGACGTGCCCGTGCCCACTGCCGGACTCAGACCCGAAGTGCGCGCAGCCGACTTTCACTCAGATTGTGATGCCAGTTTCGCGATTATTGGGTTTGAATGGTAAAAAATATGTAAAAATGCAGGTCTTTGGGTAAACGCAGTCGGATATGTCTTTAGTGAACGTATACAGAGTTGAATGAGAAATCGGGTGTTACAATGAATGTGGTCCGTGCAGCTCTTAAAGGGCCGGACCTAATATTCTGTGTGAAGCAAGGCAGGGCAGGAACATGACGGCCAAGTGAGGTTTTTAAGTGTTTTTAACCCTAAAACAATGATAAAACAATGAATAGTAAGTTCTGTCATATTATTCAATTACTTTTACTGTTTTTTGCCATGGTATCGGTATTGAGGTATTTTAGTCTGGTATCGTATCAAAGTCATAATTTTGATATCGTGACAACACTGTTCTATATAAAAAGTATTTGCTGATATTCTCTTTGTTTGTTTAAATTTGTACCTTTTTACTCTTTTGGTTTTACATTTTGTCAAGGGCTTGTTTACATTTATACTTTTTTAATAGTACACAACTAAATGCCAACGTTGCAAGTTAAATTTAATGTTTTAAGTAACATTTTTGAAAATTACTGTGATTAAATTAGTCGATAGATTAATCGATATAAAAATAATCGTTAGTGGCAGCTAGGGTGACCACCATCAAACAAACCAAATGTGGGACGATGACTAAGTTTGTGTGGGACAATGTGGGACATGTTACCAACACTAAAACATAACCTGAAACTGTTGTATAATCTTAAATTCAACATAACTGAGCCCAAAGGCAACAGGCATCATGCAGATAACTACTTTTGAAACAATTCTGACCAAGTGCAACTAAAATCCAACTAAATAAATAATGAAACAAATAAAACAACATTAAATTAGTTAATCTTATATTTATATATATATATATATATATATATATATATATATATATATATATATATATATATATATATATATATATATATATAGAAAAATAAAATACAGTTCTGTATATAAATGTATGTGTATGTATATATATATATATATATATACACACAGAACTGTATTTTATTTATATATTCATTTATTTACAGAACTATCCATTCGTTTTCTGACAGGGAACACATGGAACGAATCACCGCTCCACATTTTGATTGACAGCCGTCACAACCTACTAGCGACGTGTTTACTCCTTTCTTTTCAACCATTGGATATGGTTTAAAAAACGGCTTTTGTATATTTGTGTAAGGCGGGATGTTACTTCTGACGAAGCGCTGTTAAATATAGGTGAAAAACGATGCCGCGAAAATAATATAAGTGCTTTCTTAAAAAGGCAAAAGAACGCATGCATGTTTTCTCAATATGATCATTAAAAATCAACAGACTGGTTTAAATGCGGGACATTTTCTCAATATGCGACATGCGGGACAAGGGGTGAAAATGCTGTGCGGTACAACGCAAAGCGGGACAGGTGGTCACCCTAGTGGCAGCCCTACTTCCCTCTCGTGATTAATGAAATCTGACTCCTGCTGCGTCTGTGACGCGACTTTCGTTTAGCTCACTCACACTTTATTGAAAAGACACATTCATTCATTTTTAATTGTAGTGTTTATTCACTAACTAAACGAAATTATTGTATTGCTATGAAAATCAAAACGACAGTGAAGGTGGTGCCGCAGTGAGCAAGAGATGTAACCGATAGCCGTGGCTTTGGGAGCGGCCTCGTTGGGCAGCGAAGCAAGTGCATTCTGGGAGTTGTTGTCATTCATCCACATGAGACAAATACATTTTCTGTCTTTTCTCAGTCTAGAAGGCACCAAATTCAAAAATAATTTCACATTTCTACTACATAAATGACCCAGTTTAAATACATATTCATCTTCCCAGCGCTAAAGTGCCCCTTTAAAGAAAGCCAAATGTTTATTCATTCATTTATTTATGTGATCTTTCGTAATGCGTTTATAATGAGATTTAAGGAATATTGCGATTAAAACTTTACCTTATATAAACACAATACTTCGATCAAATTGAAGCGATTAAGCTCATAATCGTAGCAACCTTAATCATAGTAAACCTGCTTGTGAGTTACACGAATGACGTGTCACATTCCTGCAGTTATGCACAGATTCATAAACAACATCGCATTTTTAGGGTGAGTTCATGTTGACAATGTTGTGCGACATGAATATAATGCAGTGCATTAATAATCAACAGAAATCAAGACAATTTTAGGTGCCTCCCAAAAAAATTTTCTGAGACCTGATACCAAAAAAACGGAAAACTAATCCGTGTGACCAGAGTTCAGCATTTATGCTGTTAATTGCGTTATTATTTTAATAATGGCAGTAAAAATAACCACAGTTCTGCAGTGAAAATAGCTTGTAAACAGGAGTGAAAAGTTTAGCTCATGTCCTTACAGTTAAATTTTTCTTTAAGATATGTGTTGTAGCATCAATCAATCAATCAAACTAATTATTATAATTTATAATCTATAAAATCTGCAAAATAATTCTAAAATATTTAGTTATTACAGCAGTAACTACATGTAACAAGTAACAAAGATACTGTTACCATCCTTACTTTATTGGTGAACATGTAAACATAGTCAATGTCTTTGTGTCTCCAGGTGTCTGACTCCGTGAGCGGGCAGACTGTTGTTGATCCTAAAGGCTATCTCACCGATCTCAACTCCATGATCCCCACACACGGAGGAGACATCAGGTACTGAGTGTTTTACATCTGACCCTCATGCGCTTTACAGTGAGGAAAATAAGTATTTGAACACCCTGCTATTTTGCAAGTTCTCCCACTTAGAAATCATGGAGGGGTCTGAAATTGTCATCGTAGGTGCATGTCCACTGTGAGAGACATAATCTAAAAAAAAAAAGTCCAGAAATCACAATGTATGATTTTTTAAACTATTTATTTGTATGATACAGCTGCAAATAAGTATTTAAACACCTGTCTATCAGCTAGAATTCTGACCCTCAAAGACCTGTCAGTCTGCCTTTAAAATGTCCACCTCCACTCCATTTATTATCCTAAATTAGATGCACCTGTTTGAGGTCGTTAGCTGCATAAAGACACCTGTCCACCCCATACAATCAGTAAGAATCCAACTACTAACATGGCCAAGACCAAAGAGCTGTCCAAAGACACTAGAGACAAAATTGTACACCTCCACTAGGCTGGAAAGGGCTACGGGGAAATTGCCAAGCAGCTTGGTGAAAAAAAGGTCCACTGTTGGAGCAATCATTAGAAAATGGAAGAAGCTAAACATGACTGTCAATCTCCCTCGGACTGGGGCTCCATGCAATATCTCACCTCGTGGGGTCTCAATGATCCTAAGAAAGGTGAGAAATCAGCCCAGAACTACACGGGAGGAGCTGGTCAATGACCTGAAAAGAGCTGGGACCACCGTTTCCAAGGTTACTGTTGGTAATACACTAAGACGTCATGGTTTGAAATCATGCATGGCACGAAAGGTTCCCCTGCTTAAACCAGCACATGTCAAGGCCCGTCTTAAGTTTGCCAATGACCATTTGGATGATCCAGAGGAGTCATTGGAGAAAGTCAAGTGGTCAGATGAGACCAAAATAGAACTTTTTGGTCATAATTCCAGTAAACGTGTTTGGAGGAAGAAGAATGATGAGTACCATTCCAAGAACACCATCCCTACTGTGAAGCATGGGGGTGGTAGCATCATGCTTTGGGGGTGTTTTTCTGCACATGGGACAGGGCGACTGCACTGTATTAAGGAGAGGATGACCGGGGCCATGTATTGCGAGATTTTGGGGAACAACCTCCTTCCCTCAGTTAGAGCATTGAAGATGGGTCGAGGTTGGGTCTTCCAACATAACAATGACCCGAAGCACACAGCCAGGATAACCAAGGAGTGGCTCTGTAAGAAGCATATCAAGGTTCTGGTGTGGTCTAGCCAGTTTCCAGACCTAAACCCAATAGAGAATCTTTGGAGGGAGCTCAAACTCCGTGTTTCTCAGCGACAGGCCAGAAACCTGACTGATGTATAGAAGATCTGTGTGGAGGAGAGGGCCAAAATCCCTCCTGCAGTGTGTGCAAACCTGGTGAAAAACTACAGGAAACATTTGACCTCTGTAATTGCAAACAAAGGCTACTGTACCAAATATTAACATTGATTTTCTCAGGTGTTCAAATACTTATTTGCAGCTGTATCATACAAATAAATAGTTAAAAAAAAATCATACATTGTGATTTCTGGATTCTTTTTTTTTAGATTATGTCTCTTACAGTGGACATGCGTCTACGATGATAATTTCAGACCCCTCCATGATTTCTAAGTGAGAGAACTTGCAAAATAGCAGGGTGTTCAAATACTTATTTTCCTTACTGTATATCTGGGCTGTTTGTATTGCATTTGCTAAATGTGTGTGTGTGTGTGTGTGTGTGTGTGTGTGTGTAGTGATATTAAGAAGGCACGTCTCCTCTTGAAGTCAGTGAGAGAAACAAACCCTCACCACCCCCCTGCCTGGATCGCGTCTGCCCGTCTGGAAGAGGTGACCGGGAAGCTGCAGGTGGCCAGAAACCTGATCATGAAAGGCACTGAGATGTGTCCAAAGGTGAGAGACAAAAATGGTCGTGTGTGACTAAATTAGGGCCTCAGTATATTCAAGGCTAAGTTCTTTTTCGTTCTTTGCTTGGGGGGTAAAAAGAACTTGGAAAAACCTTTGCAGCAATATACTGTTAGTGAACATCCTGATGCCGTCCACGATGCTGGGATGACATTACTCCAGGCTGTGACCGCATTTTGCAACCTTTTTTCCTGCTGGTGCGACACAATTTTGTTAGTTTGCACTGGTGCGACCACCATGGTGCTCAACTGATAAGAGTAGGGCCGTATAATTTCCGCGTTCACGGAATTGCGGACGGCATCCCGGAATTGGCATATTAACGTGGAATCTAGGGTTAAATGTGTAATTTTGCGTAATTTTACATATTTGGAATGAAATGCTGTTTTGTGTGGGAGAAGAACGAATGTCTGGGGAAAATGCAGACCGGGGGAAGCAAATCTGGGCAACACAACCCCTCCCGTCATTTCAGCTCCCCCTTCAAAACAATGAAAGTATGGCGAAGTGGCTCACCACGGCACTGCTTTCGTCTGCGAAAAAGTTAAGAAACACAACGCTAAGCCCTCAGTACTGAGCCGAGCAGTTCCCTCGCGGGGAGTGCTTGCTGTATTTTGCCTTGTTTTTAATGCACTGTATGGAAAATAATGTCTTAAATGAACTTGAGAGAAAATGAGATACACAGGACAGCGCGTCTGATTCGCGGCATGTTCGGGAGCGGCCGCTCTTAAAGTGACAGCAGCACTGATTACGTCTGTCATTAATGTTCATCACAGAACAACGGAAACAGAGAAAATTGTAGCTTTAATGATGATTCATCTATATTTCACTTATCATTTATGCTGTTAAGAAAGGTTTTGATAACTTTATCAATGTGGAATAAATAGTAAAAAAAAATATATATATTTTTTTTTTACTCCCGTTAGGGCCCGATCACACAGAATGCGTTTTTGCAGTGAGAGGCACCTTTTTTTTAATAGATTTCTGTTGGCAGAGAGCGTTATGCGCACCGGGCGCCTCACGTTTTAACCACCTGCTCTGCCTCGCGTTTTAGAAGGAGCGCTCTGAGCTCATGAAGTTGAAAAAAAATCAACTCTGAGTGGAAAAGTGCCCGAAGTCATCACGCTTTTTTTTCTATTGTCCAATCGAATGAATGGAGAGGCGGGCCTTTCGTTGTGGCGACTGTTACCTTGATTAGACTGACAGGACAGCTGATTCGGGCGTTTCCTAGCAACATTAAAAAAAAAAACGCAGCGCACTGCTATTTTCTAAATTAATAAATGTCAACCTGAAAAACGCATTGTGTGATCGGAGCCTTAAAGGGATAGTTCACCAAAAAATGAAAAATTAGACTATGATTTTAGGCCTCTCGCGATTGGTCGATACAATCGACTGCGTCAATGCTGATAATTAGTCGACGTCAATATTTTTAGTCGACTGTGTAAGTTGGGTACGATATGAAATTGTATTAGTACCGGTACTTTAATAATGACAACACACAATTTGTGCGGCGCGGCCGGGACGTGCTCGCCTGCCGGACTCTGACCTGAAGCGCGCAGTCGCCTTTCACTCAGACAGATCGCGACATCAGTTTCGTGGATTATTGGGTTTGAATGATCAAATATATGTACAAATGCATGTCCTGGTGAGTATTCAAGTAAACACAGTCGGATATGTCTTTAGTGAACGTATACAGAGTTGAATGATAAATCGGGTGTTACAATGAAATTGGTCCGTGCAGCTCTTAAAGAGCCAGACCTAATATTCTGTGTGATTTTTAATGTTAATCAAACAACAAAGAAAATAGAAAATCACCCCATGCTTGACTGAATAACTTTAATATATTTATTAAGAATCAGTGTATTGTTAATTTACAAAGTGACTATGCAGTTTTGTTTTTAAATTTGATTATTTAATTTCTTTATTGAATGCTTCTGTTAAATAGAGCTACTGTAGCTGAATATAAAGGACTGTTTTTGTCATATTGTTTGTAATTTACATTTTGGCTTCTTTAAAAAAAAAATCTAATTAAATATCTATATTGTAATTATAAAATTACATTCAAAAAATATTAAATTACTTGTATCATGAAATAAGATTTCGGTCATCCCAACCTGTTCAGAATAGTGGTTAGTGTTAACATAATTGATAATAATGGCATTGTTGCAAACATTTCAAAGTCATAATTTTGGTATTGTGACAACACTATTCTATATAAAAAAAGTATTTGCTGATATTCTCTTTTTTTATGTTGGTTTACAAATTTGTACCTTTTTACATTTTTACTCTTTTAGTTTTACATTTTGTCAAGGGCTTGTTTACATTTATACTTTTTAATAGTACACTACTGAAGGCCAACGTTGCAAGTTAAATTAAATGTTTTTAAGTAAAATTGTTGAAAATTATTGTGATAAATTAGTCAATAGATTAATCGATAAATTAGTTGATAGATTATGTTGGGTATAAGATGTTAAATACCCAGAGTTCGTCAGAATTGTAGAAACTTGGTGGTGTGTCTGATTAAAACACTGGGAAAGATCTAGTCCTTGCAGTCTTTAATTTATTGAGTTCTGGATGCTTAAGTCTTGAATTCTTTGAACAACCCAAAAGCACATGGAGATACCAAGGGCAAATTCACATGACTGATGTTAATAAAAGGACAGGATTATCAGGATAGGATGAACAAGATGAAATAAGATGTACAGGATGAACAGGATGGTCTTTAGTCATTAACGCATCCTAAGGAAAGGACATGGTTGGGTGTCCTTTCAAACACCCACACCTCACCAATGCAAAAAGAACAAAGGAAGAAAGTGAGGTCTATTTATAGACCTTGATCAGGGGATTATGGGTAATGTAGTACATCACATGGTAATGCAAGTTGCCAGGATTTATGAGAAACGTAATACAAAGAAAAATAAAGGGAAAAAGGAAACAAATGGGTCAATTTACAACAGCCGCCCCCAAATACAGTCATGGATTTGCTATTACTTATCAATTTCAGGTAATGGGATCAACTTAGCAACTGGACGTACATAAGTTTTTCCATTAATAACAATCTCCACTGCTCTAACACGCTTATCCTGACTAGGTAGAAGGCATGCTACCCTGCCAATAGGCCATGATGCTCTTGGGAGTTGAGGATCAATAACTAACACTACTGCGGAGTCATTTAGATTTTCTCTATTCCATTTTTGACGAAGCTGCTGACCTGGTAGATTATTTTGAATAAAGGATGCCCAAAACTGATCAACAAGGACCTGACTATGATGCCAAGATCTACGGCCTAGGAGCTTAGAGTTGGCGTAAATCACCTGGGGTAGAGAAGAATCTCGCCGTCCCGTGAAGAGGAGATTTGGAGTAATAGGATCAAGGTCTGAAATTTCAAAAGAGGTGTAACCAAGTGGTTTCGAATTTAACACTCCTTCAACTTCTGTAAGAACTGTGCGTAGTACTTCTGGCTGCCAAGTACCACTCGCAGAGCTGTTTTAACAGAACGGATCTCTCTTTCCCATGATCCTCCAAAATGAGGGGCTTGTGGAGGATTAAACTTGAATTTGATTTGCTTATTTTCCAATTTGACTTGTAACTCAGGGGTAAGATTCTGGAAATCTTCCTTCAACTCTCTTGCAGCTCCACGGAAATTACTTCCTTGATCACAAAGACTCTCATACGGCTTACTTCTCCTGGATCTAAAACGGCGTAGGGCCATTAGAAAGCTGTCCACATCTAAGCTGGTTAACATATCAAGATGTAGACATTGAGTGGTCTGACACTTAAAGAGAATGCCCCATCTCTTCTCTGTTCTACGACCAATCTTGACATGGAAAGGACCGAAACAATCCATTCGGGTGGACCAAAAGGGAGGTTTGAACACTCTAAGCTTGGAAAGTGGAAGATCTGACATTTGGGGGATTGATTGCTTAGCTCTCCACTTCCTACATTCCAAACAAGACCACTGATGTTTTTAATGGCTTGTCTCCCTCTAATTATCCAGTAATTGCACCGAAGTTCTGAGAAAACTCTCTCTGGACCAGGATGGAAAAGTTTCTTGTCATAATCCTTGATGATTAAACTGGATAATGGATGCTTGGGGTCAAGGACGACTGAATGAACTATTCCAGGCTCCATATCCTCTGCTTGTCTGAGTCTGCCACCCACTAAAATAAGTTGTGTTTCTTCTCGGAATTCAGGAGAAAATGTAAGGAGACGACTTTGATGTTCAATGGGCTTTCCTTCCTTTAAACAATGGTACTCAGAGGGAAAACTTTGTTGCTGGGCTTGCCTTAGGAGAAGGGTTTGGACTGAGGAAGGATCACAAGAGTCTGGACTATGTTGTCGCAATAACTCAGTTATGGCAGATGTCAACTCTGCCCATGACTGGAAACAGGAAGGGTCTGGGAGTGAAAGATCTTCCAGTTGTGACAACCCACAAAAGAGTGGTTTGCGAAGTTCAGGATCCGGATTATCATGTCTGGATAATAGATTTTGGGGCCACTGAGATCTTGCCATGATGAAGGAGGTATGTACCTCACCTTTATCCGTTTCCATTCTCAAATAGGCTACTGACCCATATGCGCTCTCTGAGGCATCACAAAATATATGCAACTCCCTGGATGCAATTTGCTCTGAAGGTGAAGTTGAATAACAGCGAGACAGCTGCATCAAGGGCAGATCAGGGAGTTCAGTTTCCCAGGCCTTCTAGGCCTGATGAATAGAACTTGGCACAAGTGGGTCATCCCATCCCTGAGACTTCATCCAGCATTGTTGTACAATGACTTTAGCTTGCGTTGTGAATGGAGTAATATAACCCAACGGGTCATATTGACTAGCAAGAACTTTATAGATATTACGCATAGTTGTTTCTTTACACTCCATAGTTCGGGATCGATACCCCAGTGAATCAGAAGGACAGTGCCAGCTCAGACCCAAAGCTCCTTCTTTAGGGTCCAAATGGTCTTGACTGATCCAGAGTTCAGAACTCTCAGATCTGGCCTCAGGAGGAAGATGTCTGACAACATCAGGCTTGTTACTTGCCCACTGTCTGATTTCAAATCCCCCACTCATCAGTAAAGAACGCATGCAGTCAAAGTGGTTCTTTGCAGCTTGCAAATTTTGGAAACTCTCTAGACAATTATCTACATAGAATGACCGAAGTACGGAATTTTCAGCATCTTCATATCCTTCTGAGTTGTCACAGACATGCTTTTGTAAAGCATATATTGCACAACATGGACTACATACTGTGCCAAACGGCAAAACGTGCCATTCATAGACATCAGGTGGATTTGACCTTTGCATATTGAGCCACAGGAAACGTAGGAGAGGACAGTCTTCTGGTAGTAGCCTTGCTTGGTGGAACATAGATTTTATGTCCCCGCTAATTGCCACTGGGTACTGGCGGAATCAGAGTAGGACACCAAGTAAGAAGGGGCCCAATTGTGGACCAGGAAGAAGCTGGTTGTTCAATGATGTACCTTTGTACTGATAAGTGCAATTGAAAACTATTCGTGGTTTCCCTTTATGCTCCACAAGATGGTGAGGGATATACCATGATTCAGAAGACGTGTCATGAGGAGGTTCCACTTTGGAAATATAACCAGACTTCTCCAACTTGGCAATTTCTCGGTCATAGACAGACATAGATTTAGGGTTTCGTTGGACGCGGCATTCGATACCTCTGAGGGAGGGAGAACATAACTGCATTCGGTGAAGCTCGTAGCTGTACAGCAGAAGCAGCACACAATAAAGGAGTGGCATACCTTTGCACACCATCAACATCAACTATTTTGGTCTTAGAGGCCATAGCTTCTTGATCCTGCTTAGACCTAGTAATGACCTTCTCATTTCTAAAAGGGAGAAACTCCAATTCCCATAATTTCTCCACATCATGGCGAAGATCATCTAGAGGGTTAGTAAGGGTAAAAAGACACTGCATCTCATTGCTGTTGGGAATTGGTATTGGACCTTGCAGTACCCAACCCAATTTAGTATGGATAGCAGCCGGAGATTTAGGAGGTCCGAAATACACCTGGTCAATTGGGTGTGGATATCACAGGTGTGGGTAGTCTGCACTGATAAGGATAAGTGGTTGGATGTTTGTGAATGCTAGAAGTGGTAGCTCTCCAAGATGTCTAAAGTGTCTCTGCAAAATCTCAGCAGGGTACGTCTGTTCTGCCAATCCCAATTTATGCCATCGCCTGACATTCAGCCTCTTCTTGAAGCCAGGCAGAAAAGTTCATCAGGTTGTAGCTTTGACCATGTAGGAGAGCACGAGCATAGCGGGCAAAGTTGGTCACATTTTCTGTGGGCAGTTTACAAAGTAGTCGCTGGACATGAGAAGCACAGGTTAGTTCAGATTGGGCGTGATCTTGACCCAAAGATTGTAGCATGCCAACCAAAGCTCGAACTTTCAGTGCAAAGCTACCAAATGCTCTGCTGTCACCTGGTCTCACCTTAGGAAGAGCTAGAATTTTCTTTAATTTCTCTCAAAACTAATTGATGGGGTTGCCCATATTTCTGTTGTAATTCAAAGAGAGCCATACTGTATGGTCTAGGATCTAAAGCGAGATCACGAGCAGGAGGAAATTTTAAATGATCCAACAAGATATGGTATTTGTAATGTTCTGTCTCATGAGGTGACAACAAATTTGTCAAAGCTAACTGCAACATTGCAAATTCTTGGGGATCCGCATTCACCAAAAAAGGAAAAGAAGGTCCCTGAACACGAGAAATAGGATAAGGAGGGGCATGGTATGAAGCATAGTATGGCTGGGGATGTTGGTGGGAATGCCATCCATCCATCCATCTTCCGCTTTATCCGGGGCCGGGTCGCGGGGGCAGCAGTCTAAGCAGAGATGCCCAGACTTCCCTCTCCCTAGACACTTCCTCTAGCTCTTCCGGGGAGACACCGAGGCGTTCCAAGGCCAACCGGGAGACATAGTCCCTCCAGTGTGTCCTTGGTCTTCCCCGGGGCCTCCTCCCGGTTGGACATGCCCGAAACACCTTCCCGGGAAGGCGTTCAGGAGGCATCCGGAACAGATGCCCGAGCCACCTCAGCTGTCCCCTCTCGATGTGGAGGAGCAGCGGCTCTACTCAGAGTTCCTCCCGAGTGACTGAGCTTCTCACCCTATCTCTAAGAGAGCGCCCAGCCACCCTACGGAGAAAGCTCATTTTGGCCGCCTGTATCCGGGATCTTGTCCTTTCGGTCATGACCCAGAGCTCATGACCATAAGTGAGAGTAGGAACGTAGATTGACCGGTAAATCGAGAGCTTCGCCTTACGGCTTAGCTCTTTCTTCACCACGACAGACCGGTACATCGACCGCATTACTGCAGAAGCTGCACCGATCCGTCTGTCAATCTCCCGTTCCATCCTCCCCTCACTCGTGAACAAGACCCCTAGATACTTGAACTCCTCCACTTGGGGCAGGAACTCTCCACCAACCTGAAGTGGGCAAGCCACCCTTTTCCGACTGAGGACCATGGCCTCGGATTTGGAGGTGCTGATCCCCATCCCAGCCGCTTCACACTTGGCTGCAAACCGTCCCAGTGCATGCTGAAGGTCCTGGTTAGAAGGGGCCAACACGACAACGTCATCCGCAAAGAGCAGAGACGAAACCGTGTGGTCCCCAAACCTGACACCCTCCGGCCCTTGGCTGCGCCTAGAAATTCTGTCCATAAAAATTATGAACAGAACCGGCGACAAAGGGCAGCCCTGCCGGAGTCCAACATGCACCGGGAACAAGTCTGACTTACTGCCGGCAATGCGGACCAAACTCCTGCTCCAGTCATATAGGCACCGGACAGCCCTCAGCAAAGGACCCCGGACCCCATATTCCCAGAGCACCCTCCACAGGACGCCGCGAGGGACACAGTCGAATGCCTTCTCCAAATCCACAAAACAAATGTGGACTGGTTGGGCAAACTCCCATGAACCCTCCAGCACCCTGTAGAGGGTATAGAGCTGGTCCAGTGTTCCACGACCAGGACGAAAACCACACTGTTCCTCCTGAATCCGAGGTTCCACTATCGGCCGAATTCTCCTCTCCAGTACTCTGGCATAGACTTTCCCGGGGAGGCTGAGAAGTGTGATCCCCCTATAGTTGGAACACACCCTCCGGTCCCCCTTCTTAAAAAGAGGGACCACCACCCCGGTCTGCCATCCCAGAGGCACTGTCCCCGACCGCCACGCGATGCTGCAGAGGCGTGTCAGCCAAGACAGCCCCACAACATCCAGAGACTTGAGGTACTCAGGGCGGATCTCATCCACCCCCGGTGCCTTGCCACCGAGGAGTTCCTTGACCACCTCAGTGACTTCAGCTTGGGTGATGGACGAGTCCTCCTCTGAGCCCCCAGCCTCTGCTTCCCCAGTGGAAGACGTGACGGCGGGATTGAGGAGATCCTCGAAGTATTCCTTCCACCGTCCGACAACATCCCCAGTTGAGGTCAACAGCCGCCCATCGCCACTGTAAACAGCGTTGGTAGGGCACTGCTTCCCCCTCCTGAGGCGCCGGACGGTTTGCCAGAATCTCTTCGAGGCCAGCCGATAGTCCTTTTCCATGGCCTCACCGAACTCCTCTCAGGCCCGAGTTTTTGCCTCCACAACCACCCGGGCTGCAGTCCGTTTAGCCTGCCGGTACCTGTCAGCTGCCTGCCTCAGGAGTCCCACAAGCCAGCCAGGCCCGATAGGACTCCTTCTTCAGCTTGACGGCATCCCTTACTTCCGGTGTCCATCACCGGGTTCGGGGATTGCCGCCTCGACAGGCACCGGAGACCTTGCGTCCACAGCTCCGAGCAGCCGCTTTGACAATGGAGGTGGAGAACATGGTCCACTCGGACTCAATATCTCCAGCCTCCCTCGGGATCTGGTCGAAGCTCTGCCGGAGGCAGGAGTTGAAGATCTCTCTGACAGGAGACTCGGCCAAACGTTCCCAGCAGACCCTCACAGTACGTTTGGGTCTACCGAGTCTATCCAGCTTCCTCCCCCGCCATCGGATCCAACTCACCACCAGGTGGTGATCAGTTGACAGCTCCGCCCCTCTCTTCACCCGAGTGTCCAAGACATACGGCCGCAGGTCAGATGAAACGACCACAAAGTCGATCATTGACCTACGACCTAGGGTGTCCTGGTGCCATGTGCACTGATGGACACCCTTATGCTTGAACATGGTGTTCGTTATGGACAAACTGTAACTAGCACAGAAGTCCAATAACTGAACACCACTCTGGTTCAGATCAGGGGGGCCGTTCCTCCTAATCACGCCCCTCCAGGTTTCACTGTCATTGCCCACGTGGGCGTTGTCCCCAGTCGGAGCACTCTCCAGCACCCCTCCCAGGGACACCAAGAAGGTCGGGTACTCTGCACTGCTGTTCGGCCTGTAGGCACACACAACAGTGAGAGACCTATCCCCGAACCGAAGGCGCAGGGAAACGACCCTCTCGTTCACCGGGGTAAACTCCAATACATGGTGGCAGAGCTGGGGGGCTATAAGCAAACCCACACCAGCCCGCCACCTCTCACCATAGGCAACTCCAGAGTGGTGAAGAGTCCATCCCCTCTCGAGGAGTGTGGTTCCAGAGCCCAAGCCGTGCGTGGAGGTGATTCCGACTATCTCTAGTCGGATCCTCTCAACCTCACGCACAATCTCCGACTCTTTCCCCGCCAGCGAGGTGACATTCCATGTCCCAAGAGCCAGATTCTGTGTCCAGGGATCGGGTCGTCTAGGCCTCCGCCTTCGACTGCTGCCCGATTCGCTTTGCACCGGCCCCTCCCGTGAGTGGTGGGCCCACGGGAAGGTGTCCCCACGTCGCTCCTTTGGGCTGAGCCCGGCCGGGCCCCGTGGGGGAAGGCCCGGCCACCAGGCGCTCGCATACGAGCCCCAACCCCAGGCCTGGCTCCAGGGTGGGGCCCCGGCTGTGCCGTACCGGGCGACGTCACGGTCCTCGTTTTATTTGTCATCATAAGGGTTTTTGAACTGCTCTTAGTCTGACCCGTAACCTAGGACTTGTTTGCCTTGGGAGACCCTACCAGGGGCATATAGCCCCGGACAACGTAGCTCCTAGGGTCATTCGGGTACTCAAACCCCTCCACCACGTTAAGGTGGCAGTTCATGGAGGAGCCAATAAATGGAAACAGATTAATCGATATAAAAATAGTCGTTAGTGGCAGCCCTACATGATTTACTCACCCTCAAGTCATCCTAGGTGTATATGATGAATAAAATATGGTCGGAGATCTATTGAAAAATGTCCTGGCTCTTCCAAGCTTTATAATGGCAGTGAATTGTTGGGTCGTTTTTGAAGTCCCTAAAAGTGCATATATCCATCATATAACTGCTCCACACGGCTCCGGGGGGTTAATAAAGGCCTTCTGAAGCAAAGTGGCACGTTTGTGTAAGAAAAAAATCCATATTTAACACTTTATAGACTAAAATAACTAGCTTCCAGCAGTCCGCGGTATGCAAGTCTACTACTAAAAGAGTAACCCTTGACCCTTAAAACCTTGCGTAATGACGAACGCAGAAGTGCAGAAGACGGAGCAAAACAAAACACTGGTCATGAATTGGAGTCTAAAACGAGATTTTTTCAAGGGAAATGTCAGAGGATTTCGATATAAGAGAAGAGGGGCTTGAGTTTGTTGCCCAGCACTATCCTCAAGAGGCGTTCGCGTCAGGGTTACTCTTTTGTGGAGCAGTTATATGATGGATAGATGCACTTTCATGGCCTTCAAAAATGACACAACCATTCACTGCCATTTATAAAGCTTGGACATTTTTAATATAACTCTGAAAGAATAGAGTCATATACACCTAGGATGGCTTGAGGGTGAGTAAATCATGGGCTAATTTTCATTTTTGGGTGAACTAACCCTTTAAGTATGTATATGGACAAAAAAGAAATTCTCAATCTTAAAGGTCCCGTTCTTCGTGTCTTTTTGAAGCTTTGATTGTGTTTACAGTGTGCAATATAACATGTGTTCATGTTTCGCTTGTAAAAAAACACAGTTTTTTTCACACAATTTACTTATCTGTATACCGCTGTTTTCACTGTCCTAAAAACGGGCTGATGTTCCGTGTTCTATGAAGTCCCTCCTTCAGAAATACGTAACGAGTTCTGATTGTGCCAGCGCTTCCCGTGTTGTGATTTGACAGCAGCTTAGCGAACGTAGCCCGGTTCCTGTGGTGTGATTCGACAGCAGCTTAGCACACGTGGAAATGTCACGCCTCTTAACGGGAGATATATATGCGCTTAATGATCTCTACAGCGTCCCTGGGAAAGCCAAACAAAGGTGATTTGACTCTAGGATGAAAATAACAGCGTCTTGACGATATGGCGACAAACACACTCAAACGCAGCACTTCCTTTTCTCCACGCGACGTCCTTTTCTCCACGTGGGACAGCAACAAGACCACGCCCCCTTTTTTCGCGTAGTCTTGTGGGCGGAGGTTAGTCTGTTCTACTGTTCTATCGACGTCATATATGAAGGAAGTACCAGGATGTAGTCCAAGCCAGCCGTTCGCTGTAGGCTTTGAAAGGGAACTTCTGTTAAATAAAATATCTCGCTTGGCATTGAACTTTGAGCTTTATAATTTTACAGGTATTATTTATGCTCTAACAGCAACATTACACACTAACTAAAGTTTGAACAATGGGATCACGAAGAACGGGACCTTTAATGTTTGACAGAGAATGGAAAGCCATACAGATTTAGACCGACATCAGGTTGAGTAAATGATGATCGAATTTTCATATTTGGTTAAAGTTAAACTATCCTTTTAATGTAAAACAGAACAGCTTGACCCTATGTGTCCTGTAGGGGGCAGTGTGTGTGTGTGTATGAACCATTGAAGGTTTATGGCTTTAGGAATTTTGCCAGAGTTGACAGGTTGCTATAGAAATGCATTTAGCCTGCAAAATCCCACTTCCTAAAATCTTAAATATGGTTCAAGAACAACATAAAAATGTCATGTGCCTTCAATTTGTCTACTAGTGCTTACTTTGGACTCTGAGAGAGAGAGGACTGGAAATGAAAAAGCACACTGTGCTGAAACCGTGTCAGGGCCTTTGCTCTCAGTGTGTGTGCACAGCTTCATTTAAGTGTTATGAAATTCCTGCAGGCTCATTAATCAAAGTTAATAGTTCAGCTCTTCCTTTCAGCAGAAGAACAGTGACACACACTGGCTGTCTCTCAAAGCCTAGAGTGCGGCCCACTTTGACAGGATATCTGGGCACGATCAGTACGTTCAGTCGTCAAATACGCCTGCCATGAACAAACATGCTGTTTTGGCAGCTGATTCATTTTGAATGTTTATATAAATTGATGTGCATTCATTTTGTTTTTTTAACAATTTTCCAGCCCATCCTCATTTACTCCTTACTTCCATGTGAACTATTTACAAGTTCATCTTTGATTTATCTTAAAGGGATAGTTCACCCAAAATGTAAATTCATCATCACTTGCTCACCCTCATGTTGTTCCAAACCTGTATGAGTTTCTTTCTTCGGCTGAACACAAAATAAGTTATTTTAAAGAATGTTGGTGATCAAGCAGTTGATGGGACCCCCTTGACTTCCATAGTAGGAAAAAAATACTATGTAAGTCAAGGGGGTCCATCAACTGTTTGATCACCAACATTCTTTAAAATAACTTATTTTGTTTTCCATAGAAGAAAGAAATTCATGCACAAAAGAAGATATTTTGAAGAATGTTGGTAACCAAACAGATTTGGTTCCCATTGACTTCCATTGAATGGTAAAAAAATATAATCCAAGTCAGTGGGAACTGAAAATGTTTGGTTACCAACATAAATATCTTTTGTGTTCAGCAGAAGAAAAGACATCATGAGGCATGAGGGTAAGTAAATGACAGTTCATTTTTGGGTGGACTATCCCTGTAAATTGGAATGAATGTATACTAAATACAACAACAAAATGGTTTAATTTAACCAAAAAATAATTTCTGAAACCCAAAGAACAACCAACTCTAGAGAGCATTTCTGAAACAAAATATTTTTTTGGCTCCCTTGTCTTTTTTTCTTTTTCTCTTCCTAGAGCCCTGCTGAGGATGTTATTTATTCTGAGATTTTGTCTGTTATTAACTCTTTCCCCGTCAGCTTTTAAATTATTATTATTATTATTATTTAAGTTGCCAACCACTGCCAGCATTTTTGATCATTTTCACAATTATTTACTTTTGTTGTATGTCTGAACATACAATATATCAAAAGAAAGAACAGGCCCCCTGCTTTTAAATAATTGTATTATCATTCATATTTTAGCTTCATGCATTAAAAAGCTGAGAAAAATCGCATTTATATTAAAGGCTTTGACCGGATCGGATTCAGAATGATGATCAAAACAGGGTCTATCAACACGCCCAAAGCTTCACAGTCCTATTTCATTCATCCTGGTTTATATGCTGTTTAATGTTGGATGATTGTGCTATTTTACATGTGCATAAGCAATGATTCTATCGCTATTCGCTTTCTGCTTCTTCTTCGCCTGTGTTTTGATCAGGAGATTCTGAACTCTTTCAGAAGATGTCATGGCACCCCCTACCGTATAACAGTGAAAACATGGATTGCTTGAAAATTCTGTCAATCACTAAATGTTAATCTAGAGTGCTTTTGTGTGTGTATTATATTCATAGAGTGAGGATGTTTGGCTTGAAGCCGCCCGTCTGCAGCCAGGAGACACAGCAAAGGCAGTGGTTGCCCAGGCAGTGCGTCATCTCCCTCAGTCTGTGCGCATCTATATCAGAGCTGCTGAGCTAGAGACCGACATCAGGGCCAAGAAACGAGTTCTCAGGAAAGGTCAGCGACTCTTTGTCTCTCTCTCTTCTATTTGTTTTCAGTCACCTGTTTTTTTTCTGCCTGTGTGGCAGACGGATGAATTGTTAGTTATGTATGAAAGCTCTATCAGTCTCAGCTTGTTAAAACATCCTGAATCTCCCACTTATAGTAAGAGATCTCTCCTAATAGGCTGGCAGTTCTACTTCATCAATGTCTCTTAAGTGATTATCATGGTAACTCTATAAAGTAATGTTCTTTAAGTGAAGTAATTAGTGTCATTAAAAATCCGACAGTCATTTTAGTACCAGTTTGATGATTATTATAGTCTTTTAAAATATCAGATAATTTGGTCTGTTATGGAACGGTCAGTTCAGATTTAAAACAAAAATTATGTTTATGAATTTTCATGGGAAGAAAAAAGTAAATGAAAAGATTAAGTGCAAGACATTGGTACTTAGTAGAGATGCACAATATATTGGCCACCATATTGGAATCGGCCGATATGTGACCCTGGACAACAAAACCAGTCATAAGTGGCACGGGTATATTTGTGGCAATAGCCAACAATACATTGTATGGGCCAAAATTATAAATTTATAGATATTAAGATCATGTGCCATGAAGATATTTTGTAAATCTACTACCGTAAATGTATCAAAAGTATTATTAATAGTAATATGTATTGCTAAGGACTTAATTTGGACAACTTTAAAGGCGATTTTCTCAATATATTTTTTTTTTTTACACCCTCAGATTCCAGATTTTCAAATGACTGTATTTATTCAGATTTCATGTGTGTGTATAAATCTCAATCTAAAGAAATTGACCCTTATATGTCAGGGTCACATACAGTGAGGAAAATAAGTATTTGAACACCCTGCTATTTTGCTATTTATTTTTAGGTAGTTCTCCCACTTGGAAATCATGGAGGGGTCTGAAATTGTCATCGTAGGTGCATGTTCACTGTGAGAGACATAATCTAAATTTTAAAAAAATCCAGAAATCACAATATATGATTTTTTTTAAACTATTTATTTGTATGATACAGCTGCAAATAAGTATTTGAACACCTGTCTATCAGCTAGAATTCTGTCCCTCAAAGACCTGTTAGTCTGCCTTTAAAATGTCCACCTCCACTCCATTTATTATCCTAAATTAGATGCACCTGTTTGAGGTCGTTAGCTGCATAAAGACACCTGTCCACCCCATAAAATCAGTAAGAATACAACTAATAACATGGCCAAGACCAAAGAGCTGTCCAAAAACACTAAATTGTGACAAAATTGTACACCTCCACAAGGCTGGAAAGGGCTACGGGGAAATGGCCAAGCAGCTTGGTGAAAAAAGGTCCACTGTTGGAGCAATCATTAGAAAATGGAAGAAGCTAAACATGACTGTCAATCTCCCTCGGACTGGGGCTCCATGCAAGATCTCACCTCGTGGGGTCTCAATGATCCTAAGAAAGGCAAGAAATCAGCCCAGAACTGCACGGTAGGAGCTGGTCAATGACCTGAAAAGAGCTGGGACCACCGTTTCCAAGGTTACTGTTGGTAATACACTAAGACGTCATGGTTTGAAATCATGCATGGCACGGAAGGTTCCCCTGCTTAAACCAACACATGTCAAGGCCCATCTTAAGTTTGCCAATGACCATTTGGATGATCCAGAGGAGTCATGGGAGAAAGGCATGTGGTCAGATGAGACCAAAATAGAACTTTTTGGTCATAATTCCACTAAACGTCTTTGGAGGAAGAAGAATGATGAGTACCATCCCAAGAACACCATCTCTACTGTGAAGCATGGGGGTGGTAGCATCATGTTTTGGGGGTGTTTTTCTGCACATGGGACAGGGCGACTGCACTGTATTAAGGAGAGGATGACCAGGGCCATGTATTGCGAGATTTTGGGGAACAACCTCCTTCCCTCAGTTAGAGCATTGAAGATGGGTCGAGGCTGGGTCTTCCAACATAACAATGACCCGAAGCACACAGCCAGGATAACCAAGGAGTGGCTCTGTAAGAAGCATATCAAGGTTCTGGCGTGGCCTAGCCAGTCTCCAGACCTAAACCCAATAGAGAATCTTTGGAGGGAGCTCAAACTCCGTGTTTCTCAGCGACAGGCCAGAAACCTGACTGATCTAGAGAAGATCTGTGTGGAGGAGTGGGCCAAAATCCCTCCTGCAGTGTGTGCAAACCTGGTGAAAAACTACAGGAAACATTTGACCTCTGTAATTGCAAACAAAGGCTACTGTACCAAATATTAACATTGATTTTCTCAGGTGTTCAAATACTTATTTGAAGCTGTATCATACAAATAAATAGTTAAAAAATCATACATTGTGATTTCTGGATTTTTTTTTTTTAGATTGTCTCTCACAGTGGACATGCACCTACGATGACAATTTCAGACCCCTCCATGATTTCTAAGTGGGAAAACTTGCAAAATAGCAGGGTGTTCAAATACTTATTTTCCTCACTGTATATGTCCATCTTTAATGTTATTGTTATCGGCCTGATAAGAAAATTAGGCCGATATATTAAAGCCGATAAGTAATGGATTATTTCCTTCAGCTGAGAAACTTTGGATGCACATTGTTCGCCATGATGGTTTTGAATTGCTTGAAATATGATTGGAATCACTTCAAAAAGGAAATTAAAGTCAAAGCAATATGTGCAGCACAAGTCTATCATATAGGCTACATAAAATTATACATTATTATAATTGTGTGTTTGGGAGATGGCTTTAAATGATGAGTCTTGGTTTTGTAATCAGGCTCTCAAATTATTAAAATATATTGTGTTTAGTTGTATTGGCCAATATATCAGCTTTCAAATATAAAGAGTTATCGGTACCAGTCAATTTTCATGTTGGTGCATCCCTAATACTTAGAGTTGAGAGATTATTTCAAAAAACCTTAGCACTAGCTGCACTTTTTTTTAATCATTAAAAAAACCCATGTCTACGTACTGTCTTTTTTCGCAGCTCTGGAGAATGTGTCGAAGTCGGTGCGTTTGTGGAAGACAGCTGTTGAGCTGGAGGAGCCAGAGGATGCTAGGATCATGTTGAGCAGGGCAGTCGAGTGCTGTCCAACCAGTGTCGAGGTACACACACACACACACACACACACACACACACACACACACACACACACACACACACACACACACACACACAAGTCAAGTCAACTTTATTTATATAGCGCTTTTAACAATGTAGATTGTTTCAAAGCAGCTTTACAGTGTTAAACAGCAAAATAATGCAGCCTAATTTTATTCAGCTGTATAGCCATTTGATGTCATCAGTTCATTTCAATTTCCATACGGTGACAGTGTGGGCTTTAGATCAATAATTAGATCAGTAATTTAGTTTACATGGTTAAATTAGTTTATTAATTAGATTTATTTCGATGTTTAGTTGAAAAATATAGTGTCCCCAACTGAGCACGCCAAGCCAGAGGCAACAGTGGCAAGGAAACCAAAACCCCATTAGGTGACCTAATGGAGAAAAATAAACCTTGGGAGAAACCAGGCTCAGTCGGGGTGCCAGTTCTCCTCTGACCAATTTACAAACAACGTATTATTATTATTATTATTATTATTATTATTATTCTGGCTGCTTTACAGGTCAGAGGTCATAATAGATCGGAATATTCAAAGGACCGGAGGCAACACGCTGGAGACGGGTTTATTGAGGATGATGTTGATTAAATAATTATTAAAGTGCAATATTCGAATGATCGGAGGCAACACGCTGGAGACGGGTTTATTGCGGATGACATATCGATTTAAGTATTATTTAATGGTAATATTCGAACAATCGGAGTCATCACACTGGTGACGGGTTTATTTAGATGCCGTGTCGATGAGGCAGTTGCAGGGGGAGGATAATTGACACGGTCTCTGAGGACACTTCGGGGTCCTGTGTTGGTCTTCTCTGGTCCACCATCTGATTTGGATACGGCCCGGATCTGGCTGACTGCAGTAAACCTCGGGATAAAACAGAGAGAATATCATTAGCGTAGATGCCATTCTTCTGATGATGTAACGAGTACATCAGGTGTTATGGGAAGTGTTCCCGGTTCCGGCTGACCTAGTTAATGCAGCCTAACAATCAATTAATTGATAAAGTGTTTTATGTGTATGCCACAGTAAAGAGATGTGTTTTTAGTCTAGATTTAAACTGACAGAGTGTGTCTGCTTCCCGAACAGTGCTAGGAAGACTGTTCCAGAGTTTAGGAGCTAAATAGGAAAAGGATCGACCGCCTGCAGTTGATTTGGATATCACACGCACACGCACACACACACACACACACACACATTCTTGTACATCTATCTTTGTGAGGACATTCATTGACGCAATGCAATCTCTAGCTCCTTACCCTAACCCTACCCATGTCAACTAAGTGCCTAACCTGAACCCTTACCCTAAACCCTTTACCCAATTATAACCTTATCCCTAAAACCAAGTCTTCACCCTTAAACAGGCCTTTAAAAGGGTCTTTGTCCTCACTCCAATGGTCTTATAAGTTGTACAAACATGTAATCAGCCAAAACATGTAATCAGCCAAAACCCATAAACCTTTGTTAGGGCAATCTGATTTATGGCTCATAAAGTGTTGTCCTTGTCTCCCGTAGCTCTGGCTGGCTCTGGCCAGATTAGAAACCTATGAGAATGCCCGTCGTGTTCTAAACAAGGCCCGTGAAAACATTCCCACTGACCGGCATATCTGGATCACCGCTGCCAAGCTGGAGGAGGCCAACGGCAACACACAGATGGTGGAGAAGATCATTGACAGAGCCATCACGTCTCTGAGAGCCAACGGCGTGGAGATAAACCGCGAGCAATGGATTCAGGTCTGACGCGCTAGATTTCACATTTAAGAGGTTGTCAGACTTTACTAACTGCTTGTCATATATATATATATATATATATGCTGAGGAAAATAAAAAAAGTGAAAAATGCAACAGACATTATTGACTGGATGGAGTTAGAGTTCTCAGTTGCTTTGCCAGATACATCAAAGGAAATATTCAAATGTTTCCGCACACAGGCAATATCAGGATGTGTTTATTTGAAACTGATGTCTGTTTTGTGTTCCTGTCTCAGGATGCAGAGGAGTGTGATAAGGCTGGCAGCGTGGCCACATGTCAGGCTGTGATCAGAGCTGTGATTGGGATTGGCATTGAAGAGGAGGACTGCAAACACACATGGATGGAGGATGCAGACAGTGTAAACATCCTCTCACCTTCATGCACCCACATTCTGTTTTCAATCAGCACCACATATTTGTTTATTACAGACGTTTCCCATCATTTATGATGTTATATTAGAAGATTCAGTGTATTTTTCACCAGTAGTAGGGCTAAATTTCACAGCTGGATGTTATTACTGTGATGTCTGATGCTGATTGGCTGTTGTTTTTGCTGTAGTGTGTGTCTCATGGAGCTCTGGAGTGTGCTCGTGCTATCTACGCTCATGCACTCCAGGTCTTCCCCAGCAAGAAGAGCGTCTGGCTAAGGGCTGCTTACTTTGAGAAGAACCACGGTACACGGTGAGAAATACTCACTTCCTCTATTGTCCTGGAAGTCAAAGTCTCACTGGCCGAACAGAATTTCAATCAGCATTCACTGGCTCTGTTCAGGCATTCACAGGCAGTATATGGAGAGAGGAAGGCATATTTTTTTGGGCTAGACCATTAGACTGTCATTTATGGATGCCTTGTTGAAACCAGTTTCCTTATGAGGTGCCTTTATATGTTCAGACAGTGCCAAAAGTGACATGTATTTACAGGGCTCGACATTAGCACTTGTCCGGGACAAGTGTTTTTTTTTTTGAAGGGGCAAGTGAGAAATCACAACAAATGAGCGCAGCTCACACAAAGAAACTCAGTTAACATACTTCTGTAAAAATTCACTATAACACTCGACCAACAGTTCTGAATATATCACTGAATATATGAATATATTGAAAATGTGACACTGATTTCATATGACAGTTCAATAAACAAGAAATTCATATTTAGTTACTTACATTTTAGATGCAATATTGACTGTTTTTGTTCTATTTCAGCAGCGAAAATAGTTCCAAACAGATCACAGCAGAACCATAGTTCACCCAAAAATGAAAATTCTCTCATTAATTCCTCACCCTCGTGTCATTCCAAACCCGTAAGACCTTTGTTTATCTTCGAACCGCAAATAAAGATATTTTTGATGAAATCTCAGTAGGGCTGTAATCAGCCAAAGAAAATCTTTGGTCGACTGAAGTCCTGAAATTTTTGACTAAAAATTATGAATTAGCTGCGCACTGTGCAGTACTTGGTGGCCTTGTTGTCTGCCTAAATGAATTATAAATAAACATAAACTAGTAGGTTATTTGCAGTTAAATCGTTTTTGACCTAATTATTTTGCTCTGTCGGCTCTGACAGTGTTGCATCACGTGCACCTGCGCAATATCATAGTACTATATTTTCAGAAATCATAGGCTATGTTGTCAGCTAGTGATATCACAATAACTTTTGAGGATTATGCAACATAATTTAGACACTTGTTTTTGTCATATGTATTATAATAACTGACAGACACTATGATTTCAGCCGCTCTGTGCAGCTCGAACATAAGATCAGCTCAGTTTTGCGGCTGAGACACAAATAGACTTTTACTCTTAAACACAAAAGGCGCATCCACTTTAATAAAAAAGGAATATTTATTAAACAAGCCAGATCAAGAGCAGAAATGAAAAATAAAGCATCAAAACTAATACAAACAGTGGGCACAGCGCATCTCGCATTCGGCTCCAAATAAAAAATAAAATAATAAAGTAATAAAATAATAAAGAAGTGAAAACAAGGGGGGTGTTCTGAAGACAGACTGTTACCTGTGAAACGGGTGCTCTGAAAACACCCCCATTAGCAATTAGTGCTTTCCATCTGATGAAATGAACGCGGCAAAACTGATTAAATTAACGTGGCCAAACTGATGAAATGAACATGGCAAAACTGATGAAATGAAGGCTGGAAAACTGATGAAATGAACGCGGCAAAATTAATGAAATGAACGCAGCAAAAAATCGACCAATCAGAATTTTGGTCAAGCCAGAACGTATCGACTAAAATAATCGACTGGGAGATTACAGCTCTAAATCTCAGAGCTTTCTGAACCCACAAAGACAGCAACACAACGACCACCCAACAACGTGAATAGCATAAGAGAGTGACAGGGAAGATAAGATATTGTTCAATAAAGTCGTTATTTTTGTTTGTTTTTTGCACACAAAGTATTCTCGTCGCTGCATAACATTTTAAGGTCGAACCACTGGGGTCACATGGACTATTTTAATGTTTTTACTACCTTTCTGGTCCTTGAAAGTGGTCATTGTGTTGCTGTCTTTGGAGGGGACGGAGAGCTCTCGGATTTCAAAAATATCTTCATTTGTGTTCTGAAGATGAACGAAGGTCTTACGGGTTTGGAATGACCTGAGGGTGAGGAATTAATGATAGCATTTTCATTTTTGGGTGAACTAGCCCTTTAACTGTGTTTTCATTACTGAATGATTCAGCGTTTTGAACGAATCGGTTGAGTCAAAGTTTCAACGACTCATTCATAACCAACTGTCTCATTCCTGAACGAATCAGCCGTTTGAAAGAATAATTTGAATAAATGATTTAATGACTCACGACGGTCACCTGCCGCCACCTACTGGTGGTTTAGATTTGTGTTTAAATGTATCATTCTTTCCAACATTTTTTTAATTTGTAAATTCAAAAAATATTTAAAACAATCTCATAACATTATTTAAAGCCAATTATTTATGTCAATTATTTAATTTGATTGGTAACAGCCCTATAGCGTCTTATTATTCTAGTTGAATATATTGATCAAATTTAAGAATTTAAAATGAAAGATGAAAATAAATAAAATGCCCTTTATAAAGGTTAAAATATCATAAATATGCAGATTTAAATATGTAAAAGCTGACTGAACACTCATGATAATATTGCTTCAGAATAAATTATATTTACAACACTTTTTATTTTATTTTCTGGATAAGCTCTTTTTTTTTACTTGAACAAGTGAAGGACCTATTTTCTTGAAAAGACTTAATGCCAAGCCCTGATTCACTTTATTACTGTAAAGAATTAATTTGAATCTCTTTCTCCCAGAGAGTCGTTGGAGGCTCTGTTGCAGAGGGCCGTAGCTCACTGTCCTAAGGCTGAGGTGTTATGGCTAATGGGTGCTAAATCTAAATGGTTGGCTGGAGATGTTCCTGCAGCCAGAAGTATCCTTGCTCTGGCTTTCCAAGTAAGTGCCGCCCACCCAAGCTCCATGACTACTTTATTACTGGCAAGCATTACTATTATTATTGTATATTATTAACACCATAGCATTGTGGTCATAAAGCACATCACATTTATTGTCTTTATTTTATTTCATTTTAAAGCCATTTTTAATTGACATCAAATGAATGGATAAATTCAGGGTTCGTACAAGATGCTTAAAGTGCTTGATGTCCTTGAATTTGAATTTTTGACATTTAAGTTCTGGAAAACCCTTGAAAGCAGCCATATTTATGAAAGGGTACTTAAAAAGTGCTTGAATTATTAAAATACAATATTAAAAAATGTGTATATGTGAAATTAGGGTATAATTGTATTGTTAAAACAATATTTTCAGGCAAAATTCTGATATAGATATGGGGGGGGGGGTCAGTTTGAATAAGGAAAGTGATTTCTTTGTCATGGTTAACGCAGTCATGTGCTACACTTTATCAGTATAATTTTGTTTTATCAATTTATTTGTATTTATCTATTTACTTTTTTTAGAATTTGAAAGATGATAAAGATATTGTTTGTTAAGTCCTTGAAGACCTTGAAAACCAAAAAAGTAGTGCTAATATTGTGAAATATTATTACAATTTAAAAGAGCTGTATTCAATTTTTAACACATTTTGTAATGTAATTTTATTCATTGATTCATTGTGGGCCTTGTCATAACTGAAAGAACACCGAACCTGCAAGTTCTGGGCACAAAACGTAAAATCAAAAGGAGCAGAACAACAACAAAAATGTTCAAGCTAAACTGCATATCAGTGCTCTGAGTGCACACTCATTTCCTGAAACTGTTCCACTTTTACAGTATTGAAGTATTCACTGGGATGATGGCCAGTAAAAACCCATTTTGCCTCTTTCTGTCACTCTCTTTGTGTTAGGCTAACCCCAACAGTGAAGAGATCTGGCTGGCTGCCGTGAAGCTGGAATCAGAGAATAACGAGTACGAGAGAGCACGCAGGCTCCTGGCCAAGGCCCGTAGCAGTGCCCCCACTGCCAGGGTGAGCGGCCCAGTGTTCAATGTGTGAAATAAATGTAACTGCTGCTGTGTCATGCTGGGGACACCCATCTGCCGGGAACAAGCTGTTTCAGTTCTTCAAGTTGTTGTGATTTCTCTTTTATTTCGATTTTAGAGAGATAAGCGATGAGATGTAGATGAAGGGTGAGTCATCCTGTAAAAGTCCTTGTGCAACAGGGTTTTGAACGTGACATTAGTGTGAGGACGATTTATAAAGGCATGGCTAATGAAAAGTCCTTCTTTGTTTTGCATATGTATTTTAAACACATCATGGCATGACGGGTAAGTGTGTGAAAACTAGGCTAAATTTAAGTGAATCTGTGAGGCAGCACATACACATGCACTTGTCAGCGGAGATTAGGTTAAACTAATAACCTAATAATAATAATAATAATATAACATTTTAAAAAATCCAGTGACAACTTGACAAATGTTTTTAGTCTTATTCATTTTACCTGCCATGAACATTTACTTGCATCACTTTTTTAAAAATTATATTACATTTTTTTAGTATATCATCACATACAGTTTGCTAGATTAAACTAGATTAATTTTATTATCATAAAATATCAGAAGCAGTTTGAGACTTGATTTGAATTTGCCAGATTAAGATTAAGCGTTGAGACATGACTTCAATTTGGCCTTGAAAAATGTGGAGCGCTATGAACATATCTGTGTCATCAAGTTTGACGTGAGACAGATGCGAAACAACAAGCATTAAGCAAGTTCTATTTCATGAATGTTTATTTCAGTGTTGTTGCTTTTGCTACGGCGTTGTTTTTACAGGATAACTGCACCGAAATGTGTTAGATTAGGTCTTTAAGTGGATAAGCACCTCACAGCAGATATGCTTGCTCTTTGCCCTATTAATACTGTGGGATTTTCAGGAGAAAATTGTGCTAGAATAGAAGGTGCTAGAATAGCCTCCTGCCTGGGCTTGTTTAACTTTTGGCTCCAGCAAAGAGTGTCAGCATCTATACAAATATCAAAGGATCAAATGTACCTCAAGCACTTGGCAGGATTCCTCATAAGTGCTAATGCTATCAAAAAAAAACAAACAAACCACAATTTGTTTTCCTGCATCTATGGAAACTAGCCATGTGAGCTTCATACGGGAAAGGCATCTTGAAAATCTCCCTGGACGTTTTTTTTAATGCGTTTCACGCATCCTCAAAAGTCAAAATGACACCTACATAAGAGACACTTTAAAGGCTGTTAAGAGCATTATATGAGTTGTCATAACTGTGTTCTGTGTTATTTGTAGGTGTTTATGAAGTCAGTGAAGTTGGAGTGGGTGCTGGGTAATATTGAAGCGGCACAGGAGTTGTGTACAGAGGCCCTAAAGCACTATGAGGATTTCCCCAAACTTTGGATGATGAGAGGACAGATCGAGGAACAGTCAGAGAGCATCGACAAAGCACGAGAGGCCTACAACCAGGGAGTACGTTTTGGGGCTCTAGAGGAGATGACTTATAATTGAACCTTTTAGAGTGAATGTTTTGAGAGTGATGCAAAACCCAAGTCTTAATAACAAACTTGGAATTTTTTAGTGAAAAATGTGTGAAAAGTGACATTGTCATAATGTGTTCTTCTAATGTGGCCGTTCAGCTGAAGAAGTGCCCTCATTCCATGTCATTATGGCTCCTTCTGTCTCGGCTGGAAGAGAAAGTTGGGCAGCTCACGCGTGCTCGAGCCATCTTGGAGAAAGCTCGCCTCAAGAATCCACAAAGTCCTGAGCTTTGGTAAGAAACCATGCTGCATCTTCTTGCACTTCAGTACAAAGTCAATATCATGAGCACATAACCGGGCCGATCACGTGACACTGTTACTACACAACACTGGGAGATTCAGATTTTTACATTACTCATCTCAGGGTTCGTACAACTTTTTGAGAGTGAAATTCAAGGTCTTTCAAGTGCTTCACACTTTTTCTAGCACTTCAAAGATCTAAATATCCAATTTTAATGTTATTTTTAGTGTGATGATTTGTAAAACGAAAAGATCAAAGGTGTAGGCCACTTTGTGGCAAACAAGCACTTTCACCAGTGCACTAGGATGGTTTGCGCCGAGTGTGAAGCGGCTGGGATGAGAATCAGCACCTCCAAGTCCGAGGCCATGGTTCTCAGTTGGAAAAGGGTGGCTTGCCCACTTCAGGTTGGTGGAGAGTTCCTGCCTCAAGTGGAGGAGTTCAGGTATATTGGGGTCTTGTTCACGAGTGAGGGAAGGATGAAATGGGAGATTGACAGACGGATCGGTGCAGCTTCTACAGTAATGCGGGCGATGTACCTGTCTGTCGTGGTGAAGAAGGAGCTGAGCTGTAAGGCAAAGCTCTCGATTTACCGGTCGATCTACATTCCTACTCTCACCTATGGTCATGAGCTGTGGGTCATGACCGAAAGGACAAGATCCTGGATACAGGCGGCCAAAATGAGTTTTCTTCGCAGGGTGTCTGGGTGCTCCCTTAGAGATAGGGTGTGAAGCTCGGTCACTCGGGAGGAGCTCAGTAGAGCCGTTGCTCCTCCACATTGAGAGGAGCCAGCTGAAATGGCTCGGGCATCTATTTCGGATGCCTTCTGGACGCCTTCCCAGGGAGGTGTTCCGGGCACGTCCGACAGGAGAAGACCCCGGGGAAGACCTAGGACATGCTGGAGGGATTCCTGGCTGGCCTGGGAATGCCTCGGGTCTCTGGAAGAGCTGGAGGACGTGGCTAGGGAGAGGGAAGTCTGGGTATCTTTGCTTAGACTGTTGCCCCTGCGACCTAGCCCCTGATAAACGGATGATGATGATGACAAGCACTTTTATTTTAAAAAGACAATTACCACTATAACCAATAGGTGGCGGCAGAGGAGCACTAATTTGACTTTTAGACTTGACATTTCCACTCATTAATTTATGGTAGGAAGTCACAGTCTCATGAAAATCAACCACTTTTCTTCAAATTGTAACTGAATTTCACAGGAGGCAAGTAAAGAGTGCTCCTTTTATTATCATTGAAGCTGTCGTCAGTTCAAATTTAGACTACTGCCACCTACTGGTATGGAGTTTTCATCTCACGCTGGTGCAAAACGTATGGGTTAGTTGAACATTGGTGTTACCTTGCATCTGAACCAAACGTTTTTGACAACACATTGCAAAGACTAGTCACAGTCTATCATTGATGTGTCTGGGCCTTAACATTTTACATGCATCCAGTCATAGAACATTTAATATTTATCAGAAAAACAGCAGAACTTCTTTTTGTTCAAGGCTACATGCAGTTGTGCAGTCATTTACATTTCTTAATATTTTTTTATGACTCACTAAAATAATAGTTGGTAATCTCAATTTTCTAGGCTGGAGTCTGTCCGACTTGAATACAGAGCAGGATTGAAAAACATCGCCAACACACTCATGGCTAAAGCCCTTCAGGAGTGTCCTAACTCTGGTAAGCCACCCCTTTCATTACCCTTAAACAGATTCATCAAGAGCACATTATCACACCTCAACACTCACTTCTTCCTGTCAGGTATCCTCTGGGCCGAAGCGGTGTTCTTGGAGGCCAGACCTCAGCGCAAGACCAAGAGTGTTGACGCTCTGAAAAAGTGTGAACATGATCCTCACGTACTTCTGGCTGTGGCCAAGTAAGACTTCTGACCAGACTCTTGCCAAGATTCTTCTAAACCTTAAATTCCTGTTTGCCCACCCTCATTCCTCCTCTGTTTTTTTTCTTTGATCTGCAAGAACAGGCTGACCTATTCAGTCGCATTTACACCATATCTGTGCTTGTTTACTGTGCAGATTGTTCTGGAGCGAGAGAAAGATAACGAAGGCGAGAGAGTGGTTCCTAAGGACGGTAAAGATTGAACCAGACTTGGGTGACACCTGGGGATTCTTCTACAAGTTTGAGCTTCAGCATGGGACAGAAGTAAGCATTCAGTCACAGTATTACGCTTTGTTTTATTCTCAGATCTTGCTTTTGTTATGCAGGGATTGTAAATTTAACCAAGTTAGGAATAAGCACTTCAGGGCATTTTTAAAGAAATAGCTCATGCAAAAATATAAAATTATATTGTCATTTACTCACCTGTTCCACACCTGTATAACTTAATTTCTTCTGTGGAACATAACGGAAGAGGTTGCTGTTTTCCATTCAGTTGGACTGGTAAATCCAGGTCTTATGTGAAATCTCATCTCCTTACTCTGGTGTTGTTCTCTCCCTCAGGAGCAACAGCAGGAGGTAAAGAAACGCTGCGAGAACGCAGAACCGCGGCACGGCGAGCTGTGGTGCGCTGAATCCAAGCACATTCTCAACTGGCAGAAGAACATCGGTGAGATCCTGGTCCTCGTGGCTGCAAAGATCAAAAACACCTTCTAAACTGTGGGACTAATATCAGATTCACAAATCGGAGCATGTTTGGTTTAGCAAATATGTTGTTTTTATAGAGTCTGTGGATTGTTTTTTTATTTTTTATTATGATGGTCATTTTTCCACTTTTAGTGTGTTTGTCCCTCTGGAACAGTGATGATTCAGGGCTGTTTTCATTACACATGCTGTTAAGTTCAGGGTGTTGTAAAGTCTAGTCACACCCAGAGATATTGAGTCCATTTTCAACGTTAATTGCCAGAACGATCTGATAGGCTCGTATTCTGCTTCTCATTATGTGTAAATGTGCTGCTTGATTATCAGAAAATAAATGAAGTCTGATCTGTTTCAGATATCAGTGCTTATGCGATAAATACAGTGCTGTTGATTTTGCATCAGGTTTTGTTTTGAAATATCTAAACTCTTCCTAATTGTAACTTCTAGAGCTTTCAAGCTACAGCAACCAAACTTGGCACAGTCCTATAGTTTGAAAGAATTTGACTGTGGAATTGCTATATAATCAAAGACTCCTATATAACCAAGTTGTGTTCCAAATTTGAAGTAGATATCACAAAAATTGAGGTTGCAATGAGATTTTACCAAAAATACGTGAGTGGGGTGGAGGGGGGGTTAACAAAATATGTGCTTTTTAGAAGTGACCTTTATGATGCTATAGCAATTTTTGGATGCTGAATCATGATTGGTTTTGTTTCTTGCATTTGTTTTGCATACTTAATCGTTCATCTATTTAACGGCCTATAGATGTATTCACTTACTTGCACTGATCAGGAATAACATTATGACCACTGACAGGTGAAGTGAATAACACTGATTATCTCCATCTCGGCACCTGTTAGTGGGTGGGATATGTTAGGCAGCAAGTGAACATTTTGTCCTCAAAGTTGATGTGTTAGAAGCAGGAAAAAAGGATTTGAGCGAGTTTGACAAGGGCCAAATTGTGATGGCTAGATGACTGGGTCAGAGCATCTCCAAGGCAAGCCAGTGATGCTTTAGGCAATGTTCTGCTGGGAAACCTTGGGTCCTGCCATCCATTTGGATGTTACTTTGACAAGTATCACCTACCCAAGCATTGTTGCAGACCATGTACACCCTTTCATGGAAACGGTATTCCCTAGTGGCTGTGGCTCTTTCAGCAGAAAATGTGCCTGCCAAAAAGCAAGAATGGTTCAGGAATGGTTTGAGGTGTTGACTTGGCCTCCAAATTCCCCAGATCTCAATCCAATCGAGCATATGTGGGATGTTCTGTACAAACAAGTCTGATCCATGGAGGCCCCACCTCGCAACTTACAGGACAGGCAAAAGGGGGACCCACACAATATTAGGAATATAATGTTATGCATGATCATAGCTACAGCAATGCTGCTCTGATGTGAAATTTTGATTGATCTATTGAGCGGATGATTATAATACGAGTACGGTTCAGAAACACTTGTCATAGAGCTGGACCTGTGTTGTGGACAATGTTCCCCTGAAGATGACCCTGCCTAAAACGCTTACTTAAAAATGTTGTTAACACTATTATTTGTCTGCCTTTATCTACTGGAATTTCCTTCAAGAGAATCAAATCTATTTTAAACACACATGCAGGATGTGATGATTTTATAAGTTTGACACACATCACACGACCTCAATGAACTACTCTGCACATTGAAACTTGACACAATAAAAAGATCAAGGTTTTTGTCTGTCCAACAAATAAAGAGTCATTTCCTGATCACAGCCGGGTCCAGTGATAAATCAAACCCTTCAGTGCACCAGTTTTATACACTGATCTCCCTCCGAAACCGAAAGAAAGGAGCAAAGTTGATTGATCGCGGAAGTTTTCTCGACTTGATCAGACTAGAGATCTGGTGAAACTCAAAGCGCGATGGCAGCAGCCCGTGACGGCTGAGACACATGAGAGCCTCGCCACATTTCCTTCACCAATGCTGGAATGGACGCGGTTAAGCCTCATCAACGCGCCTCTCGCCACGGCACCGACTCAAACTAGACCAAAAACTCGTGTAGAAGGTTGCTTTTTTCTCTCTCTCTCGGTCGGACCGTTGTTGAAGTTTTCTGTGAGAAACATGTAACAGGCGTTGGACGCCGCTGGACCATGTCCACATTTCCAAGCCCTGACTGGTGCGCGCAAGAGTCCCTCTTCATCCCATGGTCAATGGTAAGATCCCTGTGCATCACTGCGACTGCATTATCTGTGTTCTGTTTCTAAGACCAAAGTCAGTTACTTGCATTACTATTAGCTACTAATCCTACTAACAGATCAGATTCTAAATTAACTCATTAATCTGAGAATTAATACGCGAGCACGTGCAGTTAGATGACTCGGATACACTGCATGCTTTTCTAAGTAAAATAAAAAGTGTATACATTTTTTACTTTTATGTTATATAGGTGGAAAACATCAAAAAAAAAAAAAATTTGCCCAAATTTCCCAGGAGACCAAAAAAAGAAATGATGTTCGTTTAAAAACGTTAGGCTTACTTTGATTTAATGTAACAACACTTTGAAAAGGCTGATTATAATGTGAATCATGTGATCCCACTGGTCACAAATGACATGATCAGAGTCATCCTAAAAAATACAACACTAATATAATCTCTAAATATGACGTGTATTAAATACAGTAGTTGCAGGCCTATGCATTATAACATGTTTTATGGAGCTTTACCAGGCATTAGCTCTGGTCATTTGACTTTATAGCTCCTAATTTATACCAAAATGTATTTAAAATACATTTATTTTATACTAAGTATACTGTAAATCCATTAACATGGGCCTATTTACTGAAGTACGGTATATCGCTTGAGGTTACTGATATAAATATTATAATTAAACTTTATTTGGAGTACTTCTTTATAACACAATGCACATTTCTTAATATTAAGCCTAAAATGTGTTTTAATAGCACTATTAGTAAGGTTAGTAGGATCTCTGTATAATTTCAGTCTTTTAAATGAAAGATATTTAAAGTGTGCCTAAAGTTTACTTCCACTTTAGTGCAACAAACATTCTTAAGTATATATTTCAGTATATATTTAGTTGGACCTTAGCACTATTTCTGGATAACTAAAGCGCATTTAGTACAACTTTAGTTATTCCAATTTAGCAGGCTTTAAATATACCAATTGAATGTACTAAAAGTACAACTCCAGGGTATTTATATTAAGTGCATATGTAAATGTGTTTGTTGTATGCTTAGCATAAAATAAATGTATTTCAAATACATTTTAGTATATTTATTTTTTGCTAGGGCCATGTAAAAACCAAGAGTCTGCGTTATGTGATTTGTTATTGACAGTTCTGTGTAAAATGCATCTTTTTAAAACCTCCAGGCTTAAAGTTACCAGATGAGTTGGGTAAATAATAATGAGGAATCATTTTTGGATATATTTTCAAATCTGAGAAAATTATGTTTTCTATCAATCAGAAATGATCAGGTGCAGTAGGCTATTGACTATGGTCTTGTTTTCAGTGTGTGAACAGGCCTGCTGTCTGTGTGGCTGTAATGCTGCTGCTCGCGGTGGCCCACGGTAAACGCGCTTGTGATTATTCTGTGATCATCAGTACCTACAGGGCGGTCGTCCTGGTCGAGCTCCAAAACCTGGTAAGTGCCATGATGTCAGACTAATGGACTATGTGTGTAGCTGCTGTTCTTGTTTGATCTTTTAACACATTATATAAGCATTCTCATACCACAGGAAGGACGCGGTCACTTGTTGCCCTCTTCTGGTTATCTGTAGAAGGTGAACTGATTGAATGTGTTTTAAGATGTGCTCTCTCCTCTTTCTTCAGAATCTGACTGGTCCATTTGACCTATCAAAAGAAAAGGACCACTGTCCTTCTGAGAAGGTACAGCCACCTGTACATAGCTACATGTATGTTTCCTTAATACACAATTTTGTCTTTGATGTCTTTAGAGACAGATGATTATAGTGAGCATTTTTCTTTTTGGTGGTGTTTTAATAATCTGTACACTGTTTTGACGGTAGGTTCACCGCATCTTGCGAGATATCTATAATATGACCCAAATCTTCAGATGTTTGAGTGAAAGCAAGAGGCAGCAGCGGGGCAGAGCTAACAGAGGGGGGGACATGACAAAGGTGGTGGGACAAATGGCACAGCTCATCCGAAAAAACTGCTGCAGACCCGAAAGCTTGGTATAGTATTTATTTATTTGTTTGTCTGTTGACTGAATAATCAAAATAAAGTTCATCTGAATATTAATAATCAGAAATAAACAGAATTAATGAATTTATTTAACAATAAAAAGAAATGTCATATGAATAATAATAATATGAAAAACAGTATAACACGATATAAAATGTGTTTATTTATTTATCAAAATAAAGTTAATCTGAATTATTAATTATAATCTAAAAAACAGAAGATATAGTCTAGACATTAATTTGATTAATTTAATAATTAAAACATAATAGAGTGATTATAATATAAAATAAACAGAGGATAACATGATCTGGAAATTTATTTATTTATCAAAATAAAGTTATTCTGAATAATTAAAATGTGATTTTTAAAAAAAAAATTATTTAACAATAAAATAAAGTTAATCTGAATAACATCATCTAGAATTTTTATTTATTTATTTATCATCTGAATAATTCATTATAATCTAAAACAAACAGACGGTAACAATCTAGAAATTAATAAATGTGTTTGTTTATTGAGTAATTAAACATTAATCTTAACAATTATAATCCAAAATATGTATACATTTATTTATCGATCGCAAAAATGTAATCTGAATAATTATAATCTGAAATAAACAGAGGATAACATCATCTAGATATGTATTTATTTATCAAAATAAAATTAATGTGAATAATTAATTATAATCTAAAACAAACAGAATGTAACATAATATAGAAATTAATTAATTTGTTTGTTTGTTTGCTGATTTAATAATTAAAAACATTAATCTGAACATTTATTTATCAAAAAAGTGAATCTGAATAATAATAATAATCTGAAATAAACATTTCAGGATTTAACATGATTTAGAGATTGGTTGGTTGGTTGATTTAGGCTTGAATAATCTAAATAAAGTTAATCTGAATAATAATAATCTGAAATAAAGAGAGGATTTAACATGATTTAGATTTTTTTTGTATTACTTTGCAGGCAAACAGATGCAAAAAAGCATCTTGCAATCCAGGGAAGAAGCGGAAAGGAAGACCGCAGTGGAGAATGAAAATGATGGGAAGGCTCATAAACTGCTGGCAGAGGCTGCTGAGTGTGACGGCGTATTAAATCACAGCAAACACAGTTCAGCTCCACTCCACATTATTTAAAACAGTATGCACATTCATTTTCCCTTCAGCATTATTTATTCACTTTCAATGAAAAAAAAAAATGAAAAAAAGAACACCAAGTGTTTTGTAAACTGAGATTGTGTCAAGCTCATAATCTTTCTTCTGGTTGTATACTGAATGTTTTATTTGATATCACTATATATGGTTTATGCATAGCAAGTTTAAAAGCTATTCATGTTAAACAGTTACATGCACATGTATATATGGACACTCACATCCGGTGCTGCAAATTGAGCCAAAATTACAACTGTAATAATTTAACACTGCCTACGTTATTCATGTTCTCATGGGTCTAGCTAACACTATACTAAACACTCAAAATAAGCTGTCTCTGTAACTTATCTCATGTTCAGTGGATTCATCTTTTAAACCGTGTCGGGTAGAATTACTGTGTTCAAAGTTTTATTGGAAAGTGTAATGTTTTGGAAACTGTCAGGCATTTCATCATATCAAAATATTCCAGAAACTCATTATGGACATCACTTTATCCATAATTGTGCTGCTTTGGTGCTGCTGATTTATGTCTTGTTTTGTTGATTCTTTCTATTAGTCCTTCTTTTCTGTAAGTAGATTTAAAAAGAAAATTAATAAATAAACACTTTTTGAAAAGACATTTAAGCTTTTGGTTTTATTCACAATCGTTTTTTAAAGAGCCAAGGACTTTTGTTTTAAAATCGCCGTCGTGTGCTACCTGCACGTCAGCATTCGCTCATACGCATGCGCAGTGTGTGCACTTCCTATTGTCGGTTTGTAGTATTTGTGCGTATCCATGTCGCTTGAAAATATAGTGTTGTTTATCTCTGCTCACATCTCGTTGCTTCATGCTTACTTTCCTTTTCTCCGCCGTTGTTTGCGCCACATACCTGTCTCCGAGCATCAGTCATGTTAAAGGCAGAGATTTTACTGAGCAGGAAATGTCTCATTACAGGTGAGATATGCTCAATTCATCATTAATTCTTGATGTGTAATAAGCGGGTTAGATGATAAGGAAGCTGTATAAAGACAATTAGTTGTTACAACTGCTGTAACGAGTATAAATCGATGTCCTTAATGGTCAGGAAGGGGGTATTTGCTGTCAGTCAATCAGCTTTGCCATATGGGCAAGTGTAAACACACAAGAGTCAGCAGAAACTAGTCATAATGCCTTGAACTGCTTTGAGGAATATTCACATGCTGCTTACATGTGTTGTTTGTTTTATTTGTCTTAACAGGGACAGAATAAAGTCAATGTTTTATCATGCTTACAACAGCTACTTAGAGAATGCATATCCTTATGATGAGTTGAGACCGCTGACCTGTGATGGACAGGACACATGGGGAAGGTATGGGCATGTTTCTATTCTTCAGTAAGACGGACAGAACACTGCCACAATGCTCTCAAACTGCTTTTAATGAGACTTCGTCAGGTAGTCACAAATATTAAAATATGATTATTTGTGGCCAGCAAACAAGACCGCAATTAACCAATAAAAACACATTATATTCTCCTAAAAAGTAATTAAATAAATAGTTCTAGACAAATTTAGCTTTGGTGTTCTGTCAAAATCTAAATTAAGTCCTTTCTGAAATAAAGTATACATATTAACTCACACACACTTCGTGGCATGGATTCAACAAGGTACACTCTAAAAAAAAAAGGTTCTATTTGGCACCAAAAATGGTTCTTCGTCGTAATCATAGAGGAACCACTTTTGATGCTATATAGCACCATATCTTAACATGTTCTGTATATGGTAGCGGTGCTATATAGCACCTTAGTCAAAGAACCGCTGAAGAACCACTGAAACACCAAAATTGGTGCTATATAGCACTTAAAAAGGTTCCCCTATGATTACGAGCCAAGAACCATTTTTGGTGCCATATAGAACCTTTTTTTTTAGAGTGTACTGAACACATTCCTCAGAGGTTTTGGTCCATATTGTCATAATATCATCACACAGTTGCTGCAGATTTGTCGGCTGCTCATCCATGATGTGAATCTCCCACTCCAGCACATCCCAAAACTGCTCTATTGGATTGAGACCTGGGGCCTTACTCAGAAAACATTTAATCTTAGCACTGAGAGTTCTCCTAAATAGCAGCAAAAGTTCTTAGTTAAGAGTTTTCTCTTAAAACCTATTCACAAAGCTGCTGAGACCAACTTTTACTAAGAAACAGAGAGAAGACGCAAAGGGTTAGTTCACTCAAAAATTAAAATTAGCCAATGATTTACTCACCCTCAAGCCATCATAGGATTATATGACTTTCTTCTTTCAGGCGAATACAATCAGAGTTGTTTTAAAAAATGTCCTGGCTCTTCCAAGCTTTATAATGGCAGGCCAAAATTTTAAGTCCAAAAAAGTGCATCCATTCCTCATAAACATACTCCACACGGCTCCGGGGGTTAATAAAGTGAAACGATGGGTTTTTGTAAGCAAAATATCCATATTTAACACGTTATAAAGTAAAATATCTAGCTTCCGGCGGACCGCCTTCCGTATTCAACTTAAGCAGAAAGTGTAACGCCTCTCGCAGTTCAAAACGCTTACGCTACATCCTACACGTCATCGTCGCGCCAGTTATGCTTTTTCCTTAAGTTGAACATTTTTCATCTAAAATATACTGAGTAATGATAATGAACTACATGTACTTGCTATAGGGTCAGGGTTAGGATTAAGGTTTGGTTTAGGGTTAGTTGCATGTAATTAAGCACAATTTAATTACTACATTAATACATAATTAATACATTCAACATGTGTAACAAGACACTGTAAAGTTTTATCAGATGTTTTTACTCAGAGATCAGTTTAAGTTTTGTCTTGTATTAATATTTGATATAGTTTTTTGTTAATTGTATGACTTTTGTCATTCACTGTGTTCTTGCATGAAGATAGCCATGCTATTGACATTACGCAAAAATAAAATACATTTATGTTTCACAGAATTACAAATGACAGCAATTGTTTTTTTGTTTTTTTTTATTTAACTTTGTCAGTGTTAAATTCTCACTTACATTCAATGATAGCTTTGGCCCAAAATACTTCTGGGAAAGTTGGTGCAGTTTTTTCTTTTCTTTCAGTCATATTGAGCAAAAGCCTTTTTGTATGTAATATATTATCTTTCATAGTGAAACACATAATTCTGTTAATTATTCAGAAGTCATTTTCTATCATTATAACATCTCTTATTTGTCAATTTATTCTTCAGTTTTTCCCTCACACTCATTGATGCTCTGGACACATTGCTGGTATGAAATTATATTCAACAAGATTCTTCCATGCCAAACGGTGGATTTATTTAGTTCAAATGCAGTTCATGTTTTTCCTTCCTGATCACAGGTGTTGGGAAACCACACAGAGTTCCAGCGCGTGGCCACTCTGCTTCAGGACACAGTTGATTTTGACACGGATGTAAATGCATCTGTGTTTGAGACGAATATACGAGGTAAGGAGTCCTATATACATTCTCGGCATCCAATGGCAGGGAGAAGGCGTCTGCGTGCTACTGTCTTTCCTTTTACGCAACACAACAAGATTAAATGCAATATATTTTCTCACATGCAATAGCTCGTTTCATCTGACTCCAAAAATGAAAGGGTTTTAATGATATCTGTGCATCATTAAAACGTGAACAAATATTTGATTATTCTCTTAAACTCTGTTTATATTTCACCCACTTAGATCAGGAAGACTATATCGCTCCGAGTTCCTTACCAAGGTCTCTGACACAAGTGGTCAGACTTGAAGATCAGAGATATTAAGCAGCCGACAAATCTACAACAATCAAAGATATATTCAATAGCCCCCTTGGATGCCCTTCAGGAACTTAATTCAATTGTTTTACTTTAGTAGGTTTTGGCTCTTTAATAGCTTTGGATTAGCCAAGCCCGTACATTTATCTAAAGTAACATTAAATTAGAACAGAAGTCATCGGAAGCGCCCAAGCTAGGTTAACCTAGATGGACAAACACATCCTCTCATCCAAGTCGCCCGCACACTTCCTGATATCAGTTTTTAGCCGTCGCTAATCTCTGACGCAACCTTGTGGCAATATACGAATCCGTTAATCTTATTTGGGAAAAAACAAGTCTCAGAGTCAGTCAGAATAAAATCAAACGTTTACAATTTATTGACCAGGTAATGATGCGATAATTCGAAATCCAATCCGCAAAAATAAAATCATTAGTTAATCATAACAACAATTCAGAAATGGAATGATTTGTAGAAATGATTACCTGCTAACGAAAATTACACAGCGTTTGTGTGGGCAGTCAACCTTCAGACTCCACAAACTTTCTGCACCTTTTTCTTATATACCCAGATTTAACGGGGTTCGCGTGGGAAGAAGGAGGCGGGAACCGGCTTACATTCAAACAAGTTTAATAAAACAAATGAACACAAAATGAAAGTAAAAGCGGCAGCCCCTCACGGACGACTGCCGCGCACACACATAAAACGTAAACAAAACACAAATTAAAATCCAGTCCTGGGGCCCGTTCTTCGTACCTCGCTTAATACATCTGAGATGATTTGACAGATCCCAGATCTTTTAATCCTGATAACTGATCTCTGGCTAATTTGGTTCTTCCAACGAATTTGCGGATTGGATTTAAATATCTGGATTAAATGATCTGAGATCACTGCGCGTTCTTGTTTTCCCTGAAGAGGGCAGATGCATCGATACTCGAAACCATGATCAGCAATGCAGCGATTGGCTGGCGTCAAGAGAGCAACGTAATGACATCATATAATTAAAAAAGCCACCTGGCAAAAAACTTGGCAAATTACACACAAAAAAACCCACGAATATCTGGACCTTTATAAGGAAACAGCCAAACGACCAAACCAACATAAAAGTTATAATAGATCAATGATAAATGTTACCAATTATTTATATTCACGATTTTATACAGTATTTGTACACCCTTTACATTTTTATTTCAATGTTGTAATTCAATTTTGAATTCAATTTGAAGCAGATTTGTAACGTGACTATTAAAGTTTCTTAAGGGTCAAGATCAAATTCTCTGCATCTCCTGCGCTGCATCAAGCATCCCATAATATCCGTCATCACTTAAATTAATGCACGGCTCAGATTAACTGTACAACATGTGTGCAAACCTCCAATAAAATTAAAAAAGTAATTATTCCATCACAAATAAATCGCTCCATCAAGTGACTGTGTCTATGGTATTATACACAACATTATAATATTATATACATTCTCATATACATATACAATTTAACATTTGTATATTATTATTATTTAAAATGATTATTATTGCCCCTGGTTCAGTAATGAACTCTTGTAATAAAGTAGCAGTGTCTGGGACAGATTTTAAGTATCACCTCAAGATGCAATCTAATCCTGTTTACATGAAATAAGCCTGCTCGGGAGCAGGTTTAAGCTAACGGACCTGTTGCTATGACAGCAAGTCCAGGATGAGCGTCGAAGAACCAAACAATCCAAGATCATGCCAAATCGTCAACAATCAAATCCGGCTAACTGAGTTAGCGAGGTACGAAGAACGGGCCCCTGGTCCTCTCTCGTCCTTCACTGGAGTCACTCGTCCTTATATGCCTCCGTGCTCCCTCATGAGAGGACTCGAGACCGGTGTGCCTCGCAGGTGACGCTCATTCTCAATCACGCATACCGATCTCGCTCGCTCCTCCCATGTCTCTCGCTCGTCCACCTTGCCATACCAGATAAATCGATATTCTTACCAAATGGTAATATCATTATAATTAGATTTTGGTTCCCCATTCAGGGATTCACACTGGGAGATCAGAATTTGTATTTTAATAGGTTTTTGTTTTACATACAGGAGGTACAGTCTGAATGGAGGATCTGGGGGAGGGAACACCTTTAGAAGATGCATCACTTTCTCATATTTTATAACTTCTTTTAGCTTTTCATTATGGTTGGGAAAATGAGACCATTTTACCAGGTGCACTGAGACACTTTAAATGATATCAAACATACATAGATTCTTCTTGTACATACTTTACATTGTATAGGTTTTTCAGTGTATTTCAGGTGAGGAGGAGGGGGGATGAAGGGGAGGTAGTGTGTGTGAAGTGTGAACTGCACTGTGTGCTGCGTTTCGAGATCCCTGTTACATATGCAGGAGATAGTTCAAGTGTTAATGTCCAGGGGGGCCTTTTGTTCCATCTAGGGGTCGACCAGACATACTGGCAGCAGCCTTACAATGTGTAATATATATATATATATATACACACACACACACACACGTTTTTGGCAAACTCATTTATCTTTATTTATCCTGTAATACAGGATTCTAATCATTGGCATTCAGTGAGATTCACCACTGGATCTGTTTATAATCTGGTCACTTGATGAAATGTATTTCTCTGCAGTGGTTGGTGGGCTTCTCTCGGCCCATCTGCTTTCCAAGCGTGCTGGGATGGAGGTGGAGGAGGGCTGGCCCTGCTCCGGACCCCTCCTGCGCATGGCAGAGGAAGCCGCCCGCAAACTACTGCCTGGTGAGTGAGCTAATGTATACTTTAAAACCATATTTAAAACTAATAGTGACTACATCAGTATCTGAAACATATTTAGCATGAATCGTTTGTTGCATTTGTCATTGCACAAGATGGCATGAAATTAATTTGGAATAGGCTTTTCTTCCATGTTGTAGCATAAATTCGAGTGAAACAGCTTCTCGGACAAGGCAAAATGTAGGGCGGAACTTGATTTTGTCCATTAGGGATTTAATGGGTGGTCGTGGTTTGCTATTGGTGGATCTCATGTGAGTGATAGGTTGCCCCGCCCTCACGCCAGTAAACACATCATCAGAGAAGAGAAGAGATGTTGCTGCAAGGAGAGGAAGATATTTTGATTAAAGATTACGAGGACACATGTATTTAAAGCAAAAATAATGATGTGCATGAATAAATTAGTTATAATAATTACTGCAAGATTCCATAAAAATAAAAAGAATTGTCAAATTGAATTTCATGGGGACTTTAATGAGAGTGCTGTTATCATTAACTAAAACTATTGAAAAAAATTTTTTATTAATTAAAATAAAGCTAAAATATAATATAAATATGAGATGAAAATCTTTAAATTTAAAAAAATAAATAAAATTGCTTTAATTCACTAGTAAACTAGTAAACAAAATAACTAGTTTAAGTTCAAGTCCTAAATTACTAAAACTTAAATAAAATAAAAATATAGAAATATTTAATACACTAGTTAAAATGTCAGACACAGCAAAATAACTCAAATTAAAATAAAAACTTAAATATAAAAATAAAGGGTCATTCATATTAATAAATACTATAATAGTATATAAATAAAATGAAAATAACACTGATTAATTAGTGCATATGTTTTTTAGGATCAATAGTTTAGCATGCTATTAGTTTTCACAGAAAACAAAGACTAAATTGGCTTACTGTTATTAATTTAGAAAAGCATGTAGTTTTAAGCATTAGCTAAGCTAGTATCCCAGTATTGGGATATAATATTCTTAATTGTGTGAGGTGTGAGCAATATTTGCTCAAGAGGCATGCATGGATGCATCCAAAACTCACCTTTGATGTACTATTTTCAATGTAGTGCACTAATCCTATTCTGGCATGCTGTATAGTACGTGAATTGGGATTCAGAAATACTATACTATTATAAAAGATATAGTATAATCATGGTAATTTAATAATGCTATCAGTTTTTGTATATCCTGTCCCTTCTCAGCTTTCCAGACCCCCACCGGGATGCCATATGGCACGGTGAACCTTCTGAGGGGGGTGAACCCCACTGAGACCCCCGTCACCTGCACTGCTGGAGTGGGCACCTTCATCCTGGAGTTCTCCACCCTCAGCCGACTGACTGGAGACCCTGTGTTTGAGAACGTGGCTCGCAAAGCTCTTAAGGCCTTATGGAGAACACGCTCAGATATTGGCCTGGTAAGAGCTTTTTATCCCCGATCAAGCTGTTTGTAGGACAGAGTTGTGCATATCTAAAAGTCTTTGGTTTTGAAGGGATAGTTCACCCAAACATGAAAATTCTCTCATTATTAGGGGCTTTCGCACCACATAGTTATAGGAGCTCAGTTATATGAACTAGCCCCCAGGACGGTCATCTGAGAACTAAATGTTCCCCTACGGCCATTTTCCTGGTTGCATTGACACCGGCAGGGATGCACTATGGGAAGAAGGCAAGCCGGTGGAGGCAGTGTGATGCTTTGGACAATGTTCTGCTGGGAAACCTTGGGTCCTGCCATCCATGTGGATGTTACTTTGACACGTATCACCTACCTAAGCATTGTTGCAGACCATGTACACGCTTTCATGGGAAAGGTATTCCCTGGTGGCTGTGGCTCTTTCAGCAGATAATGCGCCACAAAGCAAAAATGGTTCAGGAATGTTTTGAGGTGTTGACTTGGCCTCCAAATTCCCCAGATCTCAATCCAGTCGAGCATCTGTGGGATGTGCTGAACAAACAAGTCTGATCCATGGAGGCCGCGCCTCGCAATTTAAAGGATTTAAAGGATCTACTGCTAACATCTTGGTGCCAGATACCACAGCACACCTTCAGGGGTCTAGTGGTGTCCATGCCTCGATGGGTCAGGGCTGTTTGATCATAATGTTATGCCTGATCGGTGTATGAATGTAATGCGTCATGAATGACCTGCCCCATCCCCAACAGTCCTACTGAACGCCCTCAGTAGTAGTTAAACCACCCAGAAATGTCTCTTCTGGAATGCTTTGACCAAATTCCTTTGGCTGCTGCTTTCTTAACAGAGTTAATCGCTTTAACAGCAATTACTAGGACAGGGTGCCTGGCTGATTAAAAAGGCAAAATCTCTGTTTATGTTGCTTCTCAATGTGATTCCACTTCTGTTGTTTACAACTAATTATCCTTGAGTTCACTGAAAACAGATTGCCATCCAAATCCTTCTTTTTTGTTTTCTTTTTTGGGATTAAGTATTCTACAGATCCATAAAGCTTTCAGAGATCCAAATGTGATTTAAATGTACAGTTTAGCATTTTGAATCTCAACATTTTTCAAGCTGATTTATACTGTACGTCTTATTTTTATTTATTTCTATTCAAAAATACTCATTTAAAAAAAAAAAAAAAAAAATTCTGATCAGTTTTCAACCTCTCTCTGACCCTGAGAATTAAGTGGGGCTTTAAGACCACAATGTAAACCCTCTTTGCATGTGAAATGAGGAGCAATGTTTTTTGTTGAACTCACACACGTGCAAACATTTTTTATATGACCCCAGCGATCCTACACACAGGGTTCCCACTCTTCTTGAAAGTACTTGAAAGTACTTGAATTTCTACACATGGATTCAAGGCCTGGAAAGTACTTGAAAACAAATATAGGTCCTTGAAAGTGCTTGAATTAAATTTGAAATGCATTTTGTTTAGAATGGTGTTATTTCATAAATTGTCCTACAGTAGGCCTATATGCGCTATCAAAGACAGAACGAAATGTTGCTTATGTTCGTATGTAAAAAGGCATTTTTGATAAGTTGAGGTTAGGCTGATCGTAGGCACTCGCAAACGAAACGGGCTAAACAATATAAACAAGAAAAAAAAACATGCAGGTTGTCTTTACACCTCTCCGCAAAATGAATATAAATCCGATCTTCAATTCCAGCGCTATATGCATATTTAACGGATATCACGTCAACGAAAACAACAGATAGCCAATGAGCTGCATTTTATTCATCTGCTCATTTCAAGATCAAAGACCGCAATATGAGAGAGCAAGCTAATAACTGGTGAGATAATTTAGTCTCATTCGTTTTAATGAAGATGGTTGTGTTTTTGAGCATCTAAGACTTAGGCCTACCTTCACTTTCACTTGCGGCAGTTTGCGTGTTGCTTGCTTCACTCATTTGCGGCGATGCGATGCAACATATAGCCTATAACATCCTCTCACACATTTATTTTTTAACAATTTGCCGGGAGTAAACAACCATTATGCATACACTTGTCCGGTTTCGCCTGAAATGCGTCCCAGACCACCTTCTGAATTGGTTTGTTTGAGTGATCAGATTTAAATCCATCTCTAAAGAATTTCAGAAGGCATTTACTCCTGGTCTTTTCACAATCGGATAGATATCTGGTCAGAGAAAATGAATGAAGTGACCAGGTGTAAAAGGGCCATAACTCTCCCAGCTGCACTGAAGGAACTCTCGCTGCTGCTGGTGGACACTAAACACCGTACTACTGCTTGATTTGAAGACTGTTGCCCTGTTGATTACAATAAATAGGTCTAAAAATTGTTTATTGTGTTTGACTGTTCAGTACTTTTCATATTTACATTTAAAAAGTAGACATAAAAGTAACTTAAGTTACTTTCCCTAGCAACTAATTACTTTTGATATACAGTAATTGGTAAAGTAATTCAATTACTTTTAAAAGTAACTAGTAACTGTAACTAATTACAAATTTTCAGTAACTTGTCCAACACTGGCTAGGAACTATACTCTCATTCCTGTGTAATAATCCAGGAACTTTGCTGCCGTCCCGTGGGTGCAGTGGAGCAATGATAATTCAGCACCTGAAAATGGGCTAACTAAACCTGCTTACACAGGGAGCGTGCTGGGGACTATTTTCAGGCACTGTGTAATATCGTTGCGCCACTGCACCCATGGTACAGCAGCAAAGTCCCTGGATTACTACGCAGAAATGAGAATATAGTTCCTAGCCATATCGGTCTAGAAAATCGCAACTTTTCATTTTCTGTCAGTCTTAGTACACAATGCAACTATTCTTGTGTCGGGAATCGGTTAAAAAAATGTATCAAATTTTTTCTGTAATCGCAAGTTTTAAATATATTTGGAGTTTTTAATATTTTGATATTGTATTGATTTCAGTTACTCTCCAAATTAATGTAGAAACAATTTAAAGACGGCATATTTTAAATATTTGTTGTAATGGCATCTTTTTATAAATGAAGGCCAGTATCACTGATACTAATGTCTCTATGAAACATCGATGACATTATATTACAGTATAACTGAAAGCTACCAATTTCAACATTTATTAGGCTTAAAAAACAACAACTTTTAATTTAGGTGAACTTAAAACAATCTTTAAATAAACCCATTATAATAAATGTTATATTTACCTGTGGCCTTCACTGTTAGACATATACAGAAATGTAATAGTTATCAAACACCTTTCTTAACTGCATAAATAATAAATTAAATATAGAATTAGAATATCGTGTAACATACATTTTTTTCAACTAAACATCGAAATAAATCTAAATAATAAACTAAATTAACCATTTAAACTAAATTACTGATCGAATTATTGATCTAAAGCCCACACTGTCACTGTATGATAATTTAAATGAACTGATGACATCAGCGTTTTTTCCAGAATGGCTATACAGCTGAATAAAATTAGGCTGCATTATTTTCCTGTTTAACACTGTAAAGCTGCTTTGAAACAATCTACATTGTTAAAAGCGCTATATAAATAAAGTTGACTTGACTTGACATGAATGTGGCCGACTCCCTGATCAGTGCCCTGACTACTGAACTAGGGATCTGATTGAGACGCAGCCACACACACAGGACATTGACATACAGCGTGTTCTCTTTTGTCTTGTCGCATAGATGGTTTAAAAGCATTTTCATGAATAAGAGCGTGATCATATAATGTAACGCTAGGCAAAAATGGATATAAGAACAAACGCTGCATTAATTGCGTTAAATATTTTTAATGTGTTGGTGTTATTTTTTTCACATACTGAGCAGTAGGCTAGCTGGAGCCGTTTACCTCCAGTCTTTGTTCTAAGCTAGGCTAGCGGTGGGTGAGTCAGACAGAGTTATGGCACGCACTGAGATGAGAATGGTATGTATGGATTTATCTAACTCTGGGGTATACGTGAATAAGCTAAAGTCCCAAAAAGTTGGCGTGTTCCTTTAAGTAGCCTAATTTAAGCTGTCTTTCGTGATGCTACATATGCTGGGTTGTGAATCTGATAGGTGCTTGATATAAAATAAATGGTGCTTGAAAAAGTCCTTGAAAGTCCTTGAATCTGGTGTTGATGAAAGAGTGGGAACCCTGTACACAGCATGGGATTTAATTTGAGTAATTTCCAGGTCTAGATAAGAAAAATATTTCCAGACAATTTCCCTGTTCTGTTTTTATTCCCAAAATATGAAAGCGAGAAATTCTAAAAATAAATGTATCATACAAACAAAGTGTTAGTGCAGCTAAATGTTTAGTGATCGTTCAATGTAAAATCATGCTGTTTGGCGTATTGAGTACGCCAAATAGCGAGTATACACAAATTGAGTATTTTAAAGCGCCTCTATTATGTTATATTAAAAGTTCCTAATTCTATTTTGGAAGTCTCTCGGGTTTACATGCATCCAAGGTCAAAAACACTTTAATGTTCTCATATACATTGCAGCATCATCTTTTTTCTCACTGAAATGGTTCACTAAATGATTCAGTCTCTCTAAATCCCTCCTTTCTAAGAGACTACTCTGCTCTGATTGGTCAGATGGCCCAGTCTGTTGTGATTGGTCTACCACTTATAGCGCGTGTCAGAAACATCCATTGCCATATCTGAATTCCAGCTCTGGATCTTCCTCAGCACTTGATACACAGTGATATGAAACGCATCGATGGCGTTGTTTTTACCATATCCATTTGAGCGCCGAGTCCTCATCCTTTGGGAGTGCATTAAAGTGGATTTGCTTTTCACAGAACATAGCGTCTTCTCAACATGTTGATAACACGAACCAAGCTCTTCTAGGCCTCAGCTACAACTACAGTGTTTGAGGGTCAAAGCAGCCATAGTTGAGAGTTGAAAGACCATAGTTGCGCATTATGCAAATTTGTTGCAAACTTATGTGGGTTCATTTCAGGCAGTTCAGAATCGATACTTTCTTTTGCGAGGCAATAACTTCATGTATCATGCACTTTGATCTTTGACCTTTTACATTCACAAACATCTATATTACACTACACGAAAGGCAGTATCCAATTAAGTATAATAGAGACTTTGGAGTGATAATGCCTGATAATTATTATTATGCTGAATAGCATATCCTACCATTATTTTTTAAAATAACATTTCCGTTACATCAGTTACTATTTTAAAACGTATAATATGAATTTAAAATGTTTTCAGTCAGTAAATGTGTGAAAGCATATCAAATGTAATTTGCAGTTTTAATAACTCGTCTGTGTTTGGTGTTAATTGATGTGTATGAGCTACAGTGCCTAGCTACAATATTCCAGCAATTATACACTCACCTAAAGGATTATTAGGAACACCTGTTCAATTTTTCATTAATGCAATTATCTAATCAACCAATCACATGGCAGTTGCTTCAATGCATTTAGGGGTGTGGTCCTGGTCAAGACAATCTCCTGAACTCCAAACTGAATGTCAGAATGGGAAAGAAAGGTGATTTAAGCAATTTTGAGCGTGGCATGGTTGTTGGTGCCAGACGGGCCGGTCTGAGTATTTCACAATCTGCTCAGTTACTGGGATTTTCACGCACAACCATTTCTAGGGTTTACAAAGAATGATGTGAAAAGGGAAAAACATCCAGTATGCGGCAGTCCTGTGGGCGAAAATGCCTTGTTGATGCTAGAGGTCAGAGGAGAATGGGCCGACTGATTCAAACTGATAGAAGAGCAACTTTGACTGAAATAACCACTCGTTACAACCGAGGTATGCAGCAAAGCATTTGTGAAGCCACAACACGCACAACCTTGAGGCGAATGGGCTACAACAGCAGAAGACCCCACCGGGTACCACTCATCTCCACTACAAATAGGAAAAAGAGGCTACAATTTGCACAATCTCACCAAAATTGGACAGTTAAAGACTGGAAAAATGTTGCCTGGTCTGATGAGTCTCGATTTCTGTTGAGACATTCAGATGGTAGAGTCGTAAACAGAATGAGAACATGGATCCATCATGCCTTGTTACCACTGTGCAGGCTGGTGGTGGTGGTGTAATGGTGTGAGGGATGTTTTCTTGGCACACTTTAGTGCCAATTGGACATTGTTTAAATGCCACGGCCTACCTGAGCATTGTTTCTGACCATGTCCATCCCTTTATGACCACCATGTACCCATCCTCTGATGGATACTTCCAGCAGGATGCACCGTGTCACAAAGCTTGAATCATTTCAAATTGGTTTCTTGAACATGACAATGAGTTCACTGTACTAAAATGGCCCCCACAGTCACCAGATCTCAACCCAATAGAGCATCTTTGGGATGTGGTGGAACGGGAGCTTCGTGCCCTGGATGTGCATCCCACAAATCTCCATCAACTGCAAGATGCTATCCTATCAATATGGGCCAACATTTCTAAAGAATGCTTTCAGCACCTTGTTGAATCAATGCCACGTAGAATTAAGGCAGTTCTGAAGGCGAAAGGGGGTCAAACACAGTATTAATATAGTGTTCCTAATAATCCTTTAGGTGAGTGTAATAGCATATGTAGTCAGAATGTTGGCTTTTAAAACCATTTATCTCTTGTTAAATATGGTGTGTAAAATTAATAGAGACGTTTGGAAAAATATGACTCCAGCATTCAGTGTTCCTGATCTTTTTAGGTGGGCAACCATATAGATGTCATCACTTCTAAGTGGGTGGCTCAGGACGCAGGGATCGGGGCGGGAGTGGACTCATACTTCGAGTATCTCGTAAAGGGGGCCATCCTGCTGCAGGACGAGGAGCTGCTGGCCATGTTTCATGGTAAACACTGACTAATTAATAAAGCAGCTATATTACACAAGCATTGTACAATGGGTTACATTTTACAAGAAAATACTATTTCAGTCTTTCTACCTCAAAATTATATGATATATAACAATGTTTAATTCAATGCTTCTTGCGTTTATGTGCAATTGATAACCCTTATCTTGCTTACACAAAAGCATTATCAACTTTCAAATGTGTGTTGCAGAATTTGATAAATCCATAAAGAACTACACTAAGTTTGATGATTGGTATCTGTGGGTGCAGATGCATAAAGGAACAGTATCAATGCCTGTGTTTCAGTCTCTGGAGGCGTTCTGGCCTGGACTGCAGGTGAGAAAGCAGATCTTTCACCATACACTAGTCCAATATGTCAATGGAAAGACACCATTTTCTATATTTACTGTGTGTATATAATATAAGATTCCTGTGGTGCCTAATAATGTACATGTGTTTATTTAATATCAGAGTTTGATAGGTGATATTTCCAGCGCCACAAAAACGTTCCACAACTACTACAGTGTTTGGCGTCAGTTTGGAGGCCTCCCAGAGTTCTACAGCATTCCTCAAGGTTACACAGTGGACAAACGCGAGGGCTACCCTCTGCGGCCAGGTATCTATAAAACACACCGCACAAGCCAGAAATGCACACATGTAAATCCCTCAAATCATAGATTAGTTGTCTTTTAAACCATTATAACATATCATTGATAAATCATTGCAGCATGTACACATTTGATCATATTTTATCATAATAAAAGTATTTTATATAATATTTACACTACTATTTAAATGTATGTTTGTGGTCAGTAGGATTTTTGAAAGTAGTCTCTTATGCTCACCAAGGCTGCATTTATTTGATCAAAAATACAGTAAAAACAGTAATATTACAATAAAATGTTCTATTGTAATATATTTCTAAAATGAAATTTATTCCTGTGATCAAAGAAATCATTCTAATATGATGATCTAATGCTCAAGAAACATTTCTGATTATTGTCAATGTTGAAAACAGTTGTGCTGCTTCATATTTTTGTGGATAAATGTGACAGTTGATCAATTTAATGTATCCTTGCTGAATAAAAATTGGTGTAAATGTAGGTTTCATAAATTATCATTTAAACGTGGTTGCCACTCCTGAAACTTTACTATGTGTAGAGTATTTCAGCCTTGAGCAACCACTGAGAACACTTCAGCAATGGATTTGCTAATAACGGGCATGTTGGCAGCATTTTTCTGTTAAATCTGTATTGATTCATTTGTATGAATTGTGTTGTACAGAGTTGATCGAGAGCGCCATGTATCTGTATAAGGCCACCGGTGACCCGGCATTCATGCAGCTTGGCCGGGATGCAGTCGAGTCGATTGACAAAATCAGCCGGGTGAACTGTGGTTTTGCCACTGTGAGTGTCTCAAAATGAGTCTCAAAGCTTGAGCAATGTTGAGACTGAAACCGGCACAGTCTCTAAACATACTCCTCTTTTTATTTCTGCCAAAGGTGAAGGACGTAAGGGACCACAAGTTGGACAACCGCATGGAGTCCTTCTTCCTGGCCGAGACCATTAAATACCTCTACCTCCTCTTTGATCCTGAAAACTTCCTTCATAACACGGGCACTGAGTTTGAGCTCGGTGGCCTGCAGGGGGACTGCGTACTCAGCGCGGGGGGTTACATATTTAACACGGAGGCTCACCCGCTCGACCCCGCCGCACTCCACTGCTGCAGCCAATACCAGGACGAGCACAGGGAACTACAGGACATACTACTCAGCTTCTCACAACCACTCAGGCCTCCCACGGACCAATCAGAGGAGACACCAGGGGACCAGGATGCCCCAGAGAGCATTGCACTGAAGCCAGGAGAGAGACGAAAACCTCCTGCGCTCTCCTGCCCTGTGCAGCCGTTCAGTGCCAAACTGGCTGTCATGGGTCAAGTCTTCTCGGACAACTCTTAAACAGACTGTCTTACGGCTAACAATGTGTAAACATGTAGATTATGTTTGTAATTTAACTTTGGAGAGATTAAATGTTTTCTAAAAATGTGTGGATTTTTTTCCACCCTTTTTATTAAAAGGTTTTAGACGACAACAGTGTTGGTGTTCAGTACCATTATTGTAACTAGAAAGTAAAGTTTGTTGGGACAAACTTTGATGTTGGCTTGACAAAGCCGTATGAAAGTGTGCATGTTTTAACAAGTTGTTGGCATGAATTAGCATGTTTTAACAGGTTGTTAGCATGAATTAGCATGTTTTAACAGGTTGTTAGCATGAATTAGCATGTTTTAACAAGTTGTTGGCATGAATTAGCATGTTTTAACAAGTTGTTGGCATGAATTAGCATGTTTTAACAGGTTGTTAGCATGAATTAGCATGTTTTAACAGGTTGTTAGCATGAATTAGCATGTTTTAACAGGTTGTTGACATGAATTAGCATGTTGTTAACATGTTTTATCACATTGCTAACCTGAATCAACATGTTGCTAGCATTAATTAGCATGTTGTAAGCATGATTTAACATGTTGCTAGCATGTTTGAACACGCTGCTAGCATGAATTAGCATTTTGCTAGAATGTTTTAAAGGTACAGTGTGTAAAGGTTAGGGTTAACCCCTCTCTTTCGAAGCACATAGATAAGCTACGGTGGCTGACACAGGACAAAGAGGTCGTCGTCTGAGACAACAGAGAGTAGCTAGCGCTCTGTAGAGCAGTTTGTCCATTTAGGGCTACTGTAGAAACATGGCGGCGCAAAATGGTGACCACTGTAAGGGCACCCATGGTGTATGGAGATAGAAATTACTCATTCTAAGGTAATAAAACATAACGGTTCATTAAGGAAGGTCTTTATACACCACTGAAGTACACATATTGATGTATATTAAATTGCATTTCTGTCAATAGACCCTAATAAATATTACACACTGCACCTTTAACACATTGCTAGCATGTTCCCAGAATTTTTTTTAAAGTGACATGACAGGGAAGTTGCAATTGTTCTTTTTTCCCCTATTGTGATGTGTATCCGAGTGAAATGGCTTCTGAAATGAGGAAGAAATGTAGGACGGGGCTTGATTTCGTCCTTTGGAAATTGATTGGATCATTGGAAATTGGGTGTTGATAACGTGGCAAAAAAGTATTTTCGAGGGAGGGAGGGAAGGTTAGCGTTTTTGATTTAAGAAAAAAAAAACAAAGTGCACAGATAAATAATTTATAATAAACACTACAATATTACATGAAAAAATAAGAATTGTCCATTTTGATTTCATGGCGACTTTCATGTTGCTAGCATGCTTTATTTTTTACTGTCATGATTTAGCATGTTGTTAATTTGGATTAACGTTGCTAACATGAATTACCATGCTGCTAGCATGATTTAACATGTTGCTACTTTGTTTTAACGTTGCTAGCATGAATTAGCATGAAGGTCTGAGCTGAGTTTGGTGGTTCTAGCTTGAAAGCCCTAGGCCTAGGAGGAGATACTTTAAAAATTTTAGTCTCAGAAAAAGAATAAGCTTAAATAGTAGATCGATATGTTGATCGATATATCACCGCCATTGGTGCCGTTGACCTACAGGGCACTGGTGGAAATTGGTCTACTGTTGGTCGAAGAAGGAGAGGAGGATGGTGTGTCCATAGGCAGAGAGAGAAGAGGAAAGGCAAGAGTTTAGGACTGAAAATATGGACTTTGAATGTTGGTACGATGACAGGTAAAGGCAGAGAGCTGGAAGATATGTTGCAGAGGAGGAAAGTCGACATTCCCCTGTGTGTGTCCAGGAAAGCTGTTGGCTTGACAAATAATTCAATTTCAGGAAGTTTTAATTAAAAGCATTGGATTCCAGTTCTTTTCCCCCAGTCACAAAAATTAATTGCCAAACCTCAAAAAATGAATTTCCTGGAAAATGAAATCCCTTCATCCATACGATATGGGGAATAAAGAATACAAATGATCCACTTAATAGGCCACACAAGACCAAACACTGCTGCTTAACTGAGGTTTTAATACTAATGCCACTGTGTCGCGCTAATCAGTCTGGCGTCAAGTCTAACAAGTGTATTTTCTCTTCACGTGACAAAGCCAACGAGAGCCAGAGAGCAAAAGTTTATCATGAACATGCCCTCCACCTTTTGCCAGGTTTGTATGCCAGCACAAACTGAGAATGGCACGACTGTTGCTCTGGACAAAGCCTCTGTTCTTCTGGGCTGGGATTAGCGGATTCACAGCTGCTTTAACTTCCTTTCAGGCAAATAAAATAATTGACCTGGGTTATTATCAATTTTACAATGCACATTATCTTAGCAGCTCTAATGCCTCAGGTATTTCCAATAGATTATGGTTATGAGAGTTATTCAGCTGCATATTTGACTGTTGTGAGTCGCAGGTCAAATGATGCATGTCTGTGATACTCAAAATGCAAAGCAAGATTTGGGTGTTTTTGCACATATTCTACAATTCAAACGTACGATTTTATTTCTGTTTTGAAATAAATCTCCTATGCTCACCAGAGCTATTCGATAAAAAATACCGAAAAATTATTATATTTGGGTGATTCTCCAACTATGGTACTTTTTCTGTCCTTGACAGATATTAAAAAAACTAAAAAACATTTCCACTTTTTTTTTTTTTCACACTTACTACATGTGTAGGGGAACCTATATTAAAAAAATCGTTGTTCAATTCGGTTGTTTTATATAAAATAGGAGGCATTTTATATGCGGTTTTTACTATTTTGCCTCTCTCCCTAGGCCAGACTTTGGGTCTTCAACCTTATCTCACTTCAAATCTAATACTACTATAATTTTAAATTCAAACAGAAACTATGCATTATAACTCAATTCATTCAAATCTAATATTTTTTTAAATATTTATTTTCATTTTGATATATTTTAAACATGTTGAACACTTGTCCCTTGGGTTCACTGTCATTTCCACACCTCTGCATTAAATGCAATCCCAGGCTCAGTGTTCTAGATTTGTATACTCGGTAACCATAGTAACAGACACTCCAGAGAAAACCACATGGGTGAATGACAGAAGGGTCCCAGCAGAGGTTAATAAATTGGAGATATATCAAGGTAAATATGAGAAATACTGTGAGTATGTTTATTGTATGTCATTTCTGAACCACTCATAATTCATTCTGACGGAAACTTTTCTGGATTTTTACAATTTCAATAGGTGATATTTGAGATTATTTAATGCTAACTCTAAAACTAACACTAAGAGGCTAGTCAAACATGAGATATTGGAGGGAAAGGGGGAAAATGTCATTTCCACAACCGTCTTTTCCACATCTGTCTCCATGGAAGTGAAAAAGACAGGTTGGCTTGGCAAGGACATTGTCTGTGCTTAAAAGCAAAGTAGTTTGCCTGTAGTTCTAAAAATATAGTGTAAACACATAAACTTTACAATGCAAACAAAAGTGTGAATTATAACCAAAATCAATCAAATCTAATTTAGTTTCTTGTATTTCTTTTCAATTTGGCATTGGTTCACCTGTTCATCTGTGAGTGAACCTTGGCCCATATACACTGCTCTGGTTCAGGGAGTGGTGAAACATTTCACAGAAATTATAATTTAGTTTCTTATTTAAAATAATTTGTGACACATGGAATGAGTTATCTTTTTTATTACTACTGCTGTTAGGCCAGTTGTTCATCAATACACTATCCCTGTTCGAAATAAAAATAAGAATAAACTTCAAACTTGAATTTGAGATTCATTTTGTCCTACACATTGAGGTCATGACTCACTTTTGCATTTCCATCATTTATAATTCTACTACAGGTTTTATATCTGAAATGTTATTTTCACCATAACGCCCCTTTCCCTTGTCATTTCCACAACCACAAATATTTTTTGGTAAAACATGAAAAAAATAAAAGTTAAGGTAATGATGGTGGTGGTGTTGTTTATTTAGCAGTTAAGGGTAAAGTATATGTATACGAGTTGAAAAATATCAGATTTGAAAATGTCAGAAATATGAAGGAAAGGTTTCAGTGGCTTAGCGTTCAGCTTTTTTTGGTGTTAACTTTGTAAAATCTTAACAGTTGCATTTCAGAGAATTAAATCAATTTACAATTTGGAAAGATGCAAGTGTTATGTGTAACCCAATATATTTATAACTACAAATATTTCAAAATTTTGGTTGAAAACACATGTTTTTGTTCGGTTGTGGAAATGACAATTTATTGTGCGATGTCTGTAAAAAATGTAATAAAATACATATTATTTCATAAAAATCAGCACAGCCAACTTCAGGGCAGGTATCTAAGCATACTGGGGGAAAAAAATATGCCAGTAATATTTTAATTAAAAATGTTTCATTTTCTGAAAATGTCCAGGTCCAAAAAGTACCATAGTTGGAGAATCACCCATTTATAAATATTTTCTGTTTTAATGTGTTTTAAAATGTAATTTATTCTTGTGATAAAGGCTGTGTTTAGTCTTCAGTATCACGTGATCGTTCAGAAATCATTCTAATGTGATGATTTGTTGCTCAAGACACTTTCCTGATTATTACCAATGTTAAAAACAATGTGCTGCATTATATTTTTCTGGAAACTGATAAATTTTTTCAGGATTCGTTGAATAGAAAGTTCAAAGAACAGCATTTATTTGAAATATAAACCTTTTGTAACATTATAAATGTTTTACTGTCACTTTTTATCAATTTAATGCATCCTTGCTCACTGGTATTATTGATAAAAACGTACCACAACTTAACATATTTTAATTACATTGAACAATAGTACATTTAACCTAAATAATAACTGTTTTCTGTTAGTTCATGATGCTTAATTGAACCTTACTGTAAACTGTTACATCTATTCTTTATTACTGAATTTAGTGCATTTTTAGTCAGTGTGCATGATCAAAATAGCTATTCCGTAGGCCTGTAGACTTGTGTGTTTTCCAAAGGGAGATCTTGATCTCAAACTCAATCTCCTGCTGTCCACCTCCATCACACTCTTGGCTAGTTTTGCTGAAACTGTGTGACCATGTTGGAGCCGATGTGATTGGAGAAACACCGGAGAACTTTCCGTTACACTTAAGAATGCCCTTCCTCATTCTCCCGGTATCCGTCTCAATTCTTTCCACATCTTCGCTAGTGTCTGCCTTAATGTTCCCAGCAGTCCCAGACCCGTCTGTGTGCTCAGAGAGAGATGTGTATTCAACCTGATTGTAGAGCTTCTTAAGGATGCCCTTCTTTGGCAGTTTCGTCGGTTGGTTGTGGGAAGAAAGTTCAAAAGGTGACAGTAGAAAAGAGCTGCTGTTGGGGCTGAATGTTCTTTCCTTATGTTTCTTTCTCGGTAGGGTTGAAGCACATGGTTTACTCTCTGTAACTCCTGAGAATGAAGTATCTGGGAAGTTGGGACAGTTTAGGTTTAGCCACCAATGGTTAGCGATGTCTTCCACAGTAGCTCTGTCCTCTGCTTTTACTGTGAGCATCCATCCAATCAATGAACAGGCCCCTATAAGAAGAATGGAAAGAGTCAGGGTAAATTCTCAATCATGATGGTGGGCAGGGAAGTGTATGATGAATCCAAAGTCCCTTTAAGACAAGTAATTTCACTCGGCGGCCATCTTTGAAACACCTCTCAGGCATCAATTGCAGCTCCTATCTCTTTGAATGGGGAAACATCAAATTCTCCAAAACTGTTTGCCAAGCTTACGATTAAATTTCATATTTGAAGTCACCAATGAAATCTGACAACAACTGTCTCATAAATTGTGTTTCTAAACGCTTGAATCGTGACAAAACCTGCATTTCTCAGCCTGGACGAAGCTAATGCGCATGTGCAGTCCTAAACACACATCTCAGAACACTGCCTGTTTCTATAGCAACCGGGGCGATACTTTACTAATCAGCGATTGGCTCTTTCATTTAGAAGGCAGGGCTTATTTCCCATATTGGATGTTGCACTTTCTCCCATTCATAAGTAATCGGAGTGCACCCTCTTCCTATATATAAAGTCTTTGATGAATCTCACCTGATGTGATATCAGGGACCTTATATCGTCCCTGGAGGATCTGCTCTTTAAGGATGCTGTAACTTGTGCCATCAAAAGGCATGGAGCCATAAACCAGAGCATATAACAGCACACCAAGAGACCAACAGTCCACCTGGGACATAAAAAAGAGCATATGTCATAGAGAATTGTTATGTGTTTACTGTAAAAACAGTGGGATTTCAAGTATTAAATATCCTTGTAAAAAAGAAGTGCGCTTAATAATACTAAATGTGATGTACTTGATTATATATTAAATCTGCAATTACAAATATCGAGGTGAATTCTGGTTGACACTTTTCCCAGTCATCTCAATGGCAAAAAGTGTCCCAATCATCCTGAATTCATCTCTATATAAATACATGACATATAATACGTTTCAATAGAAATGGCATTAACATATATTTTAGTTTACCATAAATGTTTGTCAGTACAGCAGCACACGATATATATGTTTTTAACATATTTAGGTGTACCATATTTCAAAGACAATAGAATAATTATGAAATTACATATAAAGATGTAGGCTACTTAGAGGGATTTCATCCAAAAATGTGTTATTATTTTGTATTTTTTCCTCATACTATAGAAGCCAATGGGGTCCATCAACTGTTTGGTTACTGACATTCTTCAAAATATCATCTTTTGTGCTCAGCAGAAGAAAGAAACTCATACAGGTTTGGAACAACATGAGGGTGAGTAAATGATGACAGAATTAGCATTTTTGGGTGAACTATAACTTTAAGTCCTACTTACGTGAGTCAAAAAGGACTCGTATTTAAACTATAATACATTTTCATTTAACAGTTTACACCTGGTATTAATATTTCTTTGGTCGATCAGATCACAAGTAGACAAGGGAGACACATTCCCATTTACACCTGGTTTTAATTCATCTCTTGTCCATTTTCAACCACTTCTGTCCAGATTTCTTCGAGGGGAGGGTCTATGGGCAGGTAAATGTATGGGCTTTTTCAGATCTTTCGATCTAATGGACAAAATAAGCTTGCGCAGTTTACATATGAACACAACCAGAGACGCGGTATGGAAAAACATACATTATGGCATCAGTTTTTGTTTATGCTCTGGTAGCTATAAGACCACACAGAACGCTGTGAGTGTGTGTTAGAAATCAGGAATGGTGAGAGAACATTGTGCTTGGTACATTTTTGTCTTCAAACCAAACCTGGGTCTTCAGCCGACAAAGTTTAAATCCCATCTGGATAGTGCGCTTCCCATAATGCTTATGCGTTAGGTCATTTTGTGGCTGTTCAAACGCATTCGAAATTCGAAAGTGGTCGAAACTTAACACGCTCAAAACGTATTTAGCGCCATCCACCTGTGATCCGATCGACCAAAATGCATCTTAATACCAGGTGTAAACAGGGCCTAATGCTGCCTTCACGTGCTATCGGAACTAACGTAAATTCGAGTTTCCTAGGTAAAAATTTCCCATGAATGCCCTCTGATGTCGTGTTTACCACTGGGAACATCTAGGTCGTCTTGTCTTGACATTAATGCAGTGCATATTTACATGTACGAGTAATCATTTGAAGAGTATTGTATGTTTGATACACACCGAAAATAGCCTGCATTTGACTGAAATTACAAAATCGGCAGAAAGCGGACTATGTGGAATGTTTATATTGTCACCAATGGGACACTATAAGATGTTGGTTTTAATAATAAACCTGGTGTCCTCCGTGATTCCTGTTCATTCCGACAACAAAGCACTTGAATGCAATAAGCTCGTAATCACGACTAAAGTGGGAATTAGGAAATTTCCGCATGTGAAGGCATTCTTAGTGTCTGAAAACATTACATTCAGTTTGCACTTAAGTATATTCTATTAGAGTATATTATTTACGTAATAAGTACTCTTTTTAAAAGTGTACTTCTTTTCAGAAGGGTGAGCAATCAGAAAAACTGGGGAGACTGATTGACACCTCAGGGCCGTGGTATGGAAGTCCGTTGACAATCTCTGGCGATGCATACAGGGGGCTCCCGCAGAAAGTGTCCAGACAGCGGCCTCTGATGTAGCGGTTGGACAAGCCAAAGTCAGCAAGCTACAAACAAACAGAGTAGTTATAGATAAATCAATTTTCGGTATTAAAATGGGTGACCTACATCTATTTATTTAATAGAATCTATTTCTGATTCACATAGGGTGGATAAAAATAGCAGAAGACCATATGAAAGGAGGTTAATTTTGAAGTAGAATTACAATTATAAATGCAGCTGCAGAGATGAATCGAATTACACTGGCCGTAAAACACCTCAAAATGTTTGATATGAAGGTTTATGCTGAATTGCTTGCACTTAGACAAATATAAATTGTGCTTACATATGAAATGAAGCAAAAACTCTCAAAAACTGTTCATGGCAGACTCTGTATAACGGATAAAAGTCATCTTTCCTCATATTCCCTACATCCAGTTAACCTATGGAGACAAAGGATGCCTTCAAACCTGTCTGTTACCAACTCTGAATCATGGTGAGGTATAAGCTGCTATTTTGCAAGAGTCATCTGATACAATGATTGCTCGATACGGTTTGTAATGACCAAGGAATGAAGCTGTTCGATTGTGCAAAATAATGCAAACATTGTTCCCTTATAATGTTCCCATATTCCAGGATGATGATGCTCCTACACACAGTGCTAAAGTCATTGAAGAGATTTCGTAAACACCAGGATGAAGTCAAATGCATTCCATGGCCACCAGATCTACACATCCTTAAACCTTCATGAGGATGCTTGGGATGAGTCCAGTAATATTTCATTATTTTTTTTTAAAGAAAAAATAGGAGAAAGAATCAATGTCAAGTTCAAGAGTTCAAACCATGTTCGACAGAGTCCAGCAAGAAAGTGAAGCTGATTAAAGTTGATCCTACCTGATCCTATATTAGTGTCTTTATTTCATATAGCGTTTCTGTTATTTTGTCCACCGTACTAAAATTCAATTTGCAGTAAGTTTGAATTGTTAGTCTCAAAGGATCCATCAGTTTCTGTAATGTGATGGTCCCATGAATGAAAATGCATGAAACATATCAGTTCTTTATGAATCAGTTTGGGTTTGAATTGTTTACCTTCACATTTAAGTCCTTGTCCAGAAGTATATTCTCGAGTTTGAGGTCACGATGAACCACACCATTCTGAGGGATAACAAGAGATTTCTTACATTTTTTTTAAACAAATGTAAAAATGAAATGAAAAAATATCATATTTACAATTTTTTTGTGTTTACAGTGAAGTCCATAGATTGAAAAACCTGTGATTTTAAGGCTAATTTTGATGTGCTGACTGTACTGAGATATAAATACTTACTAAATATAAATACAAAAGACTATATAAAAATACACTATAGATATAAATGTAGAAAACTGAATTTGTATACAAATTTGTATGCTGTATTTGGAGTGTTATTCGGTTTCGTAATATTACTAAGATTGCCAAACATTTCTCATTGCCAGCACTGTTATCACTGTTATACAATAATAAACAGGGAGTTTTTTTTGTTTGGGGTGTATTTAGGAGAAATAAAAGTTACTAACAAATATATCAACTTAACTGAACTGAACTTCCATATATAATTGGAATGTTGCTTGCTAAAAGATGTTACATTCAGGTACATTTAGCTAGTAAAATATTGACTGTGCACATTTGATAAATATAGGGCCAGATTGACTAAACAGGGCAAATTAGCGTGAGAGCGTAATTCCAAAAAAGCACAGACGGTAGTGTAAAATTCAGCGCGTGATCTACTGACAACGTGATCTACTGATGACGATCTTTTAAGATCGAACATTGGTCTGGGGAGTCTGCTCTGCATTTTCTACTGAACAAGAGGTGTGATCAATGGGCATAGTTCAAATGACTCTGTACACAATTGGATAGTCCTTCAACCAATCAGACCAATGATCCATCGCTTCTCTATCCGTCATTGTGTTAAACCTGGGCCAGGTGGATAAGCCGGTTTGTGATTGGTCCCTGCTAATTTGTAACAGAAGCAGGATAGATATACAGGTTTCCAGGCTGAAATCAAATCGCCAGCAGATCGGGCTGGGTTTACCCAGTCTACTGACGACGCACAAATTAAAGAACACAGATGCAGCCGGATCATTTCCATAATGACCAACGCGATCAACCAGTTAGCATCTGGTTTAAGACATGCTTTTTTGAGCGGTAAATAATGGCGCAAACACCAGTAAATAGACGAGCGCAAACCTCAGTAAATAACCTCGCATGATTCATTTGAATTCGCTCCTCCCATAAATTTTGTGTCTGATAGGGAAACTCCTACAAATGCATATGCAATAAGGTCACCCGCAAAAAAATAACTGTGCCCACGCCTTTTCAGCTCTAATTTGTCACTGCGTGTCTTTAGTAAATCCTGACAGTAGTTTTTTAACGCCAAAAGAGAGTTTGTGCTGGTGCAAGCTGTAATTAAATCTGGCCCTTAGTAGCATTTGTAGGTGAAATAAATAGTTCAGTCATGAAAATCTTCTGAGCAGCTGTTTGGTTCTCCTAAAGCCAGCTCATGGCCAATCAATCTGTTCTGTCTACGTAATCTATTTATTCCCGTTCCGAACTAGCCTGAATGCCAGCCGAACTTAGCCCCGCCCACAACATTTGATGTCAGGAAGTTCGGTTTGGACTTGATCCGTTGTGGAGCAACTATGCTCGAACAGAAGCTGTTCGGACGAATCATATTGTCAGGGCGGCTTTATACGATGATGGACAGATGATCAACAGTAACGTAATCATCACGTCACCAAAGGCGCTTGGGTTGAATTCGTTCTAATCCTAAACAAAGAACTTGTTCGTATATGCATTCACCTTCACTATTTCTCTCAGAAATGATGATTGTGTTGGTAAGTATTCTGTGTATCCTTCATTTATTTTTACAACACTGGCAAAGATCGTTTACACTCATATTCTTCTTCTACTTCTTCCAGCGCGTGCAGTTGAGTTCTGTTGACAACTATGCGTCGCTCAACACGTCACTTACTCCGTCGCTCTGATTGGTTGTAGGTCTATCCAATTGAGTGCAGAGGCATTTTCTTTCCTGGTTCGGTTGAAACACACCCCATAATCGCAGCCCAATGAAGCAGATCAGACTCATATTCTGACTAGTGTATGAGTATGACGACGTCAGGCTAATTCCGAACTGGCTCGACTCTTCAGCTCAATTTTCCTAGCCCCCCTCCATTCCCAGCACCACCTGTCTAGATCTGCTAGGGGGTTCTCCCTATACTTTACTCGCAGCAGCTTATATCCTAGTGCATGTTTTGGTAGTAGCCTTCACTCAAGCCATCAGGAGCGTAGCAAATCTAGTCCGCCAAGACAAAGTCTATATACATTACATCCTTATCAATAAATGCTGCTTAAATCTATTCTGAGAATCGTGATTCAAGCAAAACTGCTAATTTGTAGAATGAATGCCATGAGATTTTAAGAACAGAAATGTGTTTACTTTATGGCAGTATTGCACAGCAGAGGTGATCTGTCTGAAGAAGTGTCTGGCCTCGTCCTCAGACAGTCTCTGTTTCTCCTGAATGTACTCGTAAAGCTCTCCTCCACTCGCATACTCCATCACCATCACAATCCTCTCTCTGCTCTCGAACACTGAAAACATATCCACACATTTCATTAATCATTCGGTGGGTTTATGGAAAGAGAGAGTATCTTAATCTCTCTGATACAGCATTAGGAGATGTGACAAACAAATTAGTTGTGTTTTACCCTCGTATAGACGGATGATATTTGGGTGCGTAAGAGAGGCGGTGATTTCAATTTCTCTCTGGATGTGAGCCCTATCCAGATCATTCCTTAATCTCTCCTTTCTAATGGATTTAATAGCCACCTGAAACACACAAACAGACACATTATAATCAAACACATCATGGAGCCAAACACGAATGTCTGTAAGTATGCCAGTCAATGGTGTGATGTCATTCAGAAATACATGGAAAATGCAATTAATACCGACTTGAATACATATCTTCTGTGATGCTCTGTTTTCAACTCTCAATCTCTCTATCTATTATTGATATATTTTTTAAAGTCAGCATGAAATCAAAACTGACAGTTCTTATTTTTTATGGAACACATTGATATTTCCAAGCACGTAATTTTTTTTATTCATGTGTCCTCATAATCTTTAATCAAGTAACTTCTTGCAGCGACACCTCTTCTCTTCTCTGATGATGTGTTTACTGGCATGAGGGCGGAGCAACCTGTCACGAGATCCACCGATAGGGAACCATCCATCAATTCCCCATGAATCATCCTACATTTTTTATAACAGTAAATCATTCACAAATTAATCAGAATTCCAGTCTCCAATTGATATGGATATATTTCAGGCTACAGATCAAATATTATGTCCATGTTTTGCTGACCTATGTATAACTCTGCTGGCTGTGAGTTTAATTTTGTACCATTAAGGTTTGGTTTAGTTTCTGGTTCATGGTGGGATCTGTGGGTGTTTCATAGCATGCAATTTTGGACAGGCTAACACAAAGATCCATTGTAAACCATTAAAGTTTTACAATTACAATTCAAAAGAGGACAGTCTGATCTGTCGCCATGTAACATTTGGAGTAACTAACTTAATCCCTCTAGCGCCACCAACTGTCCAAAAGTCCACTCACATTTGATTCCTTGGCTAAAGGCGATATGATGCATTTTGAATCTTCTGGAAAAACCTACTTTTTCGAACTCCTCCTAGGCCTTTGCTTTGATTTTCACGAAAAACCACATCATCTTCAGACCATGCAGACAAAAATGTTATGGAATTCAAGTCGACTGGTCATACCGTTCTAGAATAACGCGCAAATGAATTCGACGAAGTGCCCACCAAAATGAAAGTGAGGCAAACTTGGTGTATGTTATACCAACCTAGTGCCACCTAGTGGTCAGGAGATATGAAAAATTGACATATTTGCTAATAACTTCTGAACACTTTGGCCAGAAATCACAAACCCTTTAGATTCGGTGCATCATGCTGAGTCATACGATACCAAGATTTACCATATCGGACATTTTGGGCGTCAGCCATTTTGATTTTTTTTTTTAAAAATGCTATATTTTATGAACGCCTGGGCGTATTGTTACTAAACTCAGTAAGTGTCTTCGGCACCATGCCTTGAAGGTACTCAAAATGTTTTGGGGCAGCGCAACCTTGTGGTAAAAAAGTTATAACAACATTTCCAACAATGCTACTTTTTGGAACTCGTCCAAGACCAAAATCGAGTCATATCTTCAGACCATGCTGACAAAAATATATGGATTTCGTGTCGATAGACAAAACCGTTTTTGTATAGCACAGCAACAAATTTGAGGCATGATGCCAAAATGACTCTTGAGGCTGTATTTCTGCAATGCTTTTGCATAATGACACCAAACTTTGCATGTGTCATTGTCACCTTACTCTGACCTCATCACATCAACTGCGCCACCTATTGGTGGTAAACCATTAAATCGTATTATTAGTGACTATGATTTTTCAGCCATTTTAAAATATCCTTAATTGCTCTTTGTCGCAGTTAGTCTGTTGATAATTGCTGCTTGCAGCTGTATTTAATAACTGAAATCATGCTGTGGATTAAAAGTAAAGTGTCATTTCTTTCCTAATAGCATCAGCAAATGGAATTCACTCATGTAAACATACACTCACCTAAAGGATTATTAGGAACACAACACTAATACTGTGTTTGACCCATTTTCGCCTTCAGAACTGCCTTAATTCTACGTGGCATTGATTCAACAAGGTGCTGAAAGCATTCTTTAGAAATGTTGGCCCATATTGATAGGATAGCATCTTGCAGTTGATGGAGATTTGTGGGATGCACATCCAGGGCACGAAGCTCCCGTTCCACCACATCCCAAAGATGCTCTATTGGGTTGAGATCTGGTGACTGTGGGGGCCATTTTAGTACAGTGAACTCATTGTCATGTTCAAGAAACCAATTTGAAATGATTCGAGCTTTGTGACATGGTGCATTATCCTGCTGGAAGTATCCATCAGAGGATGGGTACATGGTGGTCATAAAGGGATGGACATGGTCAGAAACAATGCTCAGGTAGGCCGTGGCATTTAAACGATGCCCAATTGGCACTAAGGGGCTTAAAGTGTGCCAAGAAAACATCCCCCACACCATTACATCACCACCACCAGCCTGCACAGTGGTAACAAGGCATGATGGATCCATGTTCTCATTCAGTTTACGCCAAATTCTGACTCTACCATCTGAATGTCTCAACAGAAATTGAGACTCATCAGACCAGGCAACATTTTTCCAGTCTTCAACTGTCCAATTTTGGTGAGCTCGTGCAAATTGTAGCCTCTTTTTCCTATTTGTAGTGGAGATGAGTGGTACCCGGTGGGGTCTTCTGCTGTTGTAGCCCATTCGCCTCAAGGTTGTGCTTGTTGTGGCTTCACAAATGCTTTGCTGCATACCTCGGTTGTAACGAGTCAAAGTTGCTCTTCTATCAGCTTGAATCAGTCGGCCCATTCTCCTCTGACCTCTAGCATCAACAAGGCATTTTCGCCCACAGGACTGCCGCATACTGGATGTTTTTTCCTTTTCACACCATTCTTTGTAAACCCTAGAAATGGTTGTGCATGAAAATCCCAGTAACTGAGCAGATTGTGAAATACTCAGACCGGCCCGTCTGGCACCAACAACCATGCCACGCTCAAAATTGCTTAAATCACCTTTCTTTCCCATTCTGACATTCAGTTTGGAGTTCAGGAGATTGTCTTGACCAGGACCACACCCCTAAATGCATTGAAGCAACTGCCATGTGATTGGTTGATTAGATAATTGCATTAATGAGAAATTGAACAGGTGTTCCTAATAATCCTTTAGGTGATTGTACATTGAAATGTAAAGCTAATGTAATATGGAAATTTTATCAATGACAAAAACTCTAACGGAGGTCGCCGAAACCTGCTGTCTGTATGGCGGCACTGGCAGGGCCATCTGGGAAGCTGCCAAGCACCTCTGATCCCAATCTGGAGATGTGGAGAGACGCCTCGCTCCCCTGTCACACATGCATACAGCACCCGGCTCCCTCTGAATGGTGTTAGTGTTTTTCTGCAGGAATCCCAGCTATGCTAAGGCTCCAAGATTCCGGAATACTTCACCTCTGAGTCCAGATGAGTGACAGAGTGAGGGAGAGGCTCAGCTGCTGCTCTAATCTGATTGGACAGTGAGTTTTTCCATTAACGCTTTCATACGTCTTCAGGCTGTGAAAGAGTGCAGACAGCAGGCTGGGGAAACATCTCTTTTGTTTTTGTTAAATAACAGACTGAGTGATAAGTATTTAATTAAGTGTGCTAACATGAGGTCTACATACAGTAGACACACAAAGCACCTATTGGACGACCCCAAAAATAAGAGCCCAGGAGTAATTAACTGAGGTGAATTGCTAAGTAAAAATGTGTTGAATGACTGACACGCTGTCAGAACTGACGTCAGAGAACATGCTGGATATTCCTCTCAAAATAGACAAATGAAGTCTTTATACATTTTTGATAATAAATCAATAAAAATAGCCGTTATTTGCAACAATACAGGGTGGAAAAAACATTAACCCAGTAATTTTCTGGGAATACTCAAGCATTTCAAGTTAAACCATGTATGTATTTAAAGAGCTCTGTGTTTACAGTTGAATTTAAAATGTAATACTTGAGTAACTCTTGTTCATTTTCACTGAATAATATGTTTTTAGTCAAATCATTATAATATTATAGAAAAGCATAATTTACACGTTATATATAATCAAAGCAATAGGCTCAAATATGCCTTCATCGACACTAAACCAGAAATATTATATCATCAAATTTGAAGTATATGAAATATGCATTTCCTATGAGTGAACCAAGCCCAACTTCTTTCTTAAAAACTGAATTTGCTAAAGCAAATAGGGCAAAAATATTACCCTATATCATAATAATGAAAGTCATATTTTTTAGTTTTCAAGGTTTAACAAAGCACACTCAAAATCCCTAAACCTCCTTAAATACTAGTAAGCATATGGACATTTCTATAACTCCTTAAGATTTGATTAATGTCCCTGATATTTCCATTTTTATCCATTGCAAATTTCAGATAATCTAACAATTTCGTAAATGTACCACTTTTTGTAATTGCATTGCTGATGAAGTATAGATTAAAAAGGACAAGATAGACAGACAGACAGACAGACAGATAGATAGGCTAATGCTTCATATCAGCATTTTGTGACTACATTCAAAACTAAAAGGATGTCGCTCACCGTCTTTCCACACTGTCTCGCCACCGCGCGCTTGACTTTGCCGTACGCGCCCCTGCCCAGCGTCTCCAGCACTTCATAACGCCGCTTGAGACTGTGTTTATGATGGTGTTTCTTCACTGCGGAGGGAGCCTGGAGCTCTGCTCGCTCCTCCAATGTGTGTTTATGATGGTGTTTCTTCGCTCCGGATGAAGACTGGAACTCTGCTCGCTCCTCCAGTGCGTGCGCGGTGACGTCCATGGCAACCGCGCGCGGAGCTGCAGCTCACCTGTGAAGTGATGCTACGTGTTTTGAACGGCAACTTAAAAAAAGTTCTTCTGACATGTATGGGGATAAAATAAAAGGAAAGAGAACAGCATGTTGTTCTTTTGACTGAAAGTCTCAAACGTCTTCTGTTGTTCTGTTAAGCGGTGGGATGGTGAGTCTCTTTTCCCTTCTGAAGCCGGAGTAGGAGGAGTGGAGTCATGCTGTCAATCATCAGCGGTGACGCGTGCCAGCCAGACTCTGACGGATGGGACGGCTGACCCCAATCTTACCTTACAGTAAATACAACTTCAATACCTTACAATATCATTGTCAGTGTGACTGCAGTTCTGTGGCTTTAACATCCATGGTTTGCTGTTCAACATTTTTATTCTCACTTGAGAATTCTACTATTGTGGACAAAAATAATAACACTTAAGCAATGTTTTTTTGTTTTGTTTTGTGGAAGACAAAATTCCATCAAAACATTGCACAGAAAAGCAAAAATGTCTCAGAAAAGTGTGAGAAAAGGTATTTGCACATACCAATTGCTTTGAGATTTTGTATTCAATATAATGTAAATTTGATAGGCTATTTAGGCTTAGGTCTTCACTTTCAGTGCATTTCTGTCATGAACAGTTTGGAGCTGAAGCTTTTAGGAAAAAATATGAAAATATCAGTGATCATTTAGTGACTGACATGAACATCATAATTTACAAATACAGCTGAGCACAGTATTTACGTATTAGTTGCTGAGCTTGTATTAGTATTGTTGTAATTAGAAATGGAGCAATGAGATACATTAAGACTGAGTTCAACTCTTGAAGGAATGACTATAAAAAGTTACATTCTGATGGCAATGTTGTTGGAATCTGCTCATTCATTCGAACAAGGGATTGTTTTCTTAAATGTGATGTCATCTTCAAAAATAAAGGGTTGATGTTTTTACATTTTGTGTTTTACTGATTATATTTAGCTGAAAAGCCTGTAAATATCCTATAATGCATTTTAACAGATGTTGTAGCCATCTTGTACCACATACAGTGAGGAAAATAAGTATTTGAACAAGTTCTCCCACTTAGAAATCATGGAGGAGTCTGAAATTGTCATCATAGGTGCATGTCCACTGTGAGAGACATAGGCTAATCTAAAAAAATCACAATATATGATTTTTTAACTATTTATTTGTATGATACAGCTGCAAATAAGTATTTGAACACTATCAGCTAGAATTCTGACCCTCAAAGACCTGTTAGTCTGCCTTTAAAATGTCCTATGAAGGTAAATTGATGCCTTAAAGAATCGCAAGCGCAGGGTAAGATTTGTGTAAGTGTACATAAGATTGCAAGCGTAAATTAAATTTGCATGCGCAAGATAAGTTTCGTAAAGGTGTAATTTGCCTTTCAAGTGTAAGCAAAAAATATTTGCAGCATTTTACTGTTATTCGTAAGTGTAATTCATGTATTGTGAAACTGCAGCTTCGTGTTAACGCAAAATAAATATGATCTGTATTTTTCTGACATCCATTTTTCCGTGCTAAGACTTTTGACATGTTTCTTTCGCTAAGATACGGCCAAAATCATTGCACGACTGTGAACATCGATTTGCAAGTGAAAACATCAGAGTCAGGAACTGCAAAACAGATTGACTGTGTAAAACCAACCTTTGTGTAAAAAAAATAAACTGTTTCAAATGTCTAAATGACTTGTTGTGTACGTAGGGAAAAAAAGTTCCAGAAAGAAACCGATTTGCACAGTTCCGTCTTTCTTTTAGCTGCGCTTTAAGTTTTGGCACGATTCTCTCACTGGCTGAGTTTTGCAAGCGAAGGCGGGTCCACCTTCTTCTGTAGCCAATCAAATGAGCTGTTTGGTGACTCTCGATTTATCTGATTAGTTCAATAAACACCCAGATGCCAGAACACATCTTTATCTTCATTTGGCTAAGAATCGTTCTCGCTGCCGAAATTGTACTTTTAATGCACACATACATGTTAATAAATAAATAAAGCACAGTTGCTTAATAAGCTGTGCACCGTTCAAGGCTGATTATATGTGTTCATCCTGAACTTTGAGCTGGTGTGTCGTTATTGGATTGGTTTGGAACTGCATTGAAATGTTATATATTATATAATCTGCTTACACCACTGAACTGATGTTAAACTTTACAATCAAAACATTTAATACCCATTCTTTAATACCCAATAATACCATTCTGATTAAAGGTCCCATGGCATGAAATCTTCATTTTATGAGGTTTTTCAACATTAATATGAGTTTCCCTAGCCTGAATATTGTCCCCAAGTGGATAGAAATGTTGATCGGTGTAAACCCGAGTTCTGGCTGTCTCTCTCTGCCTTTGAGAAAATGACAGGCCAGACGAGCCAATCCTGAAGTCTCCTGTTTTGACGTCCAAGCAGGAACGGTTACCTCCCTTTCCTCCGCCCAGAGAATCTGGCACGCCCATGCAAACGCTCGAGAGATCATTCCTTGTGAACGAGTGAATGCTGGCAGTTTCTCAGTGTTTGGATGTACAAATGAAAACAGAAGTCTTTTTTCAGTTCCTTCTGATCTGTGATCAGTAATTTCTGATGTGTAGCTAATTATTTATTATTCGTGCACACAATGCGGCTTCTCTCTCTCCAGACAGAACGGTGTTTTCGTGTTTTCTATCTTGTGAGTCAGTGTTTTTGTACGTCCTCGTCGCGTCTACCGGTTCTAAAATGTGCATACAGTCATGAGTTTCTGCTCAACATCGGCCTCACACACGCCGAAGCTCGGGCTGCACTGGCCGTTGGCCTTCAACATCCCCGACCCCCAGTACTGCATCTGGCCCACAGCGGAGGCACCAAACGCGGCGTGAGATTAAGCAGAAGGGGGGTAAGTTAAGCGTGAGCATATTCGGGCTAGCCAGCCTAGCCCCACAATAAACTGGATTACATTCGATTACTGCTGTTGTGTCTTTGTTTGCGCTGTGTACTCAACGCGCGTCACTGACGCTTTTATTTTATTTTAAAAATAAACAGTTGGTAATAATGATGAAGACGGACTCGGTGTGACTGGGACTCGTGTTTATTCAGAACTCTCAGATACAAACACAATAAACTCGCGCTGACTGACAGCGCTCTCATAACTCAGTAGGTACTATAAATAACTTTGTTAGCGATCGCTGAGCTCCGTCTCTGGTACGTTAGTGATGTCCGGTTCGCGAACGATCTTTCTTTTGAACCTGTTCTTTTTAGTGAACCGAATCAGTTCACCAAATCGGACTGAATCGTTCTAGATGTCAGCCAATCACAACAGTGGGCGTTTTTACTGAAGTCTCACAGCAGACACGCCTCTTGAAGCAGGGCATTCAGCCACAGGGCAAACAGCAGTATTGAAAAAATGCCTTTTATTTCTAAATTATGACATTTTATGATGTAAAAGTCATACTAACAAAATAAGTACACCTCAGGAAACATTATAAAATAATAGAAAAATGCCATGCCATGGGACCTTTAAGACTTTTTCAGACAACATTTCATGGTATTTAACACTCTTTTATATATTTTGAAATATCGTCCTGGTGATTCTGATTACTATAGTGTGACTGATCAAGCTATTATATGTAGCTAGTATGAATAACAAAATGTCCAGATTTGGCTGTAGGCTAATAGAAAAATTATATATATATCTAGATATACATCTAGAGGTTAAACGATTGTATTACAGATGATAAATGGTGCAAAATTTAGAGATGCCCTTAAAATACATGTTAAAGGAAAAATAATAATTTAATTCTAACACTACTACTACTACTAATGATAATAATATAATTATTATTCCCCTGATCAGTAAACAGGTGAAATTATGCATGCAGTAGTGCAGATACTATACTTTTAGCAGCATCAGGATAACAAACTAATATCATGGCATGATGATTGATGATGATGATGATGATGATGATGATGATGATGATGATGATGATGATGATGATACACTGAATATATTTATTTCTTAACACACTAGCTGAGAATGCTGAGCCAAATGAAGATAAAGATGTGTTTTGGCGTCTGGGTTTTTATTGAACCAATCAGATAAGGGTAAATCAGCGAGGTAAGTCAGCGAGCAGCTCATTTGATTGGCTACAGAAGAAGGTGGACCCGCCTTCCTCCTCGCGCTTGCAAAACTCAGCCAGTGAGAGAATCGTGCCAAAACTTAAAGCGCAGCTAAAAGAAAGACGGAACTGTGCCAATCGGTTTCTTTCGGGAACTTTTTTGCCCTACGTACATAACAAGTCATTTAGACATTTGCAACAGTTTATTTTTTTTACACAAAGGTTGGTTTTACACGGTCAATCTGTTTTGCAGTTCCTGACTCTGATGTTTTCACTTGCAAATCGATGTTCACAGTCGTGCAATGATTTTGGCTGTATCTTAGCGAAAGAAACATGTCAAAAGTCAGAAGAATACAGATCATATTTATTTTGCGTTAACACAAAGCTGCAGTTTCACAATACATGAATTACACTTACGAATAACAGTAAAATGCTGCAAATATTTTTTGCTTACACTTGAAAGGCAATTTACACTTTTACAAAACTTATCTTGCACATGCAAATTTAATTTACGCTTGCAATCTTATGTACACTTACACAAATCTTACCCTGCGCTTGCGATTCTTTAAGGCATCAATTTACCTTCATATGTCCACCTCCACTCCATTTATTATCCTAAATTAGATGCACCTGTTTGAGGTCGTTAGCTGCATAAAGACACCTGTCCACCCCATACAATCAGTAAGAATCCAACTACTAACATGGCCAAGACCAAAGAGCTGTCCAAAGACACTAGAGACAAAATTGTACACCTCCACAAGGCTGGAAAGGACGAAAGCTACGGGGAAATTGCCAAGCAGCTTGGTGAAAAAAGGTCCACTGTTGGAGCAATCATTAGAACATGGAAGAAGCTAAACATGACTGTCAATCTCCCTCGGACTGGGGCTCCATGCAATATCTCACCTCGTGGGTTCTCAATGATCCTAAGAAAGGTGAGAAATCAGCCCAGAACTACACGGGAGGAGCTGGTCAATGACCTGAAAAGAGCTGGGACCACCGTTTCCAAGGTTACTGTTGGTAATACACTAAGACGTCATGGTTTGAAATCATGCATGGCACAGAAGGTTCCCCTGCTTAAACCAGCACATGTCAAGGCCCGTCTAAAGTTTGCCAATGACCATTTGGATGATCCAGAGGAGTCATGGGAGAAAGTCAAGTGGTCAGATGAGACCAAAATAGAACTTTTTGGTCATAATTCCACTAAACGTGTTTGGAGGAAGAAGAATGATGAGTACCATCCCAAGAACACCATCCCTACTGTGAAGCATGGGGGTGGTAGCATCATGCCCTGGGGGTGTTTTTCTGCACATGGGACAGGGCGACTGCACTGTATTGAGGAGAGGATGACCGGGGCCATATATTGCGAGATTTTGGGGAACAACCTCCTTCCCTCAGTTAGAGCATTGAAGATGGGTCGAGGCTGGGTCTTCCAACATGACAATGACCTGAAGCACACAGCCAGGATAACCAAGGAGTGGCGCTGTAAGAAGCATATCAAGGTTCTGGCGTGGCCTAGCCAGTCTCCAGACCTAAACCCATTAGAGAATCTTTGGAGGGAGCTCAAACTCCGTGTTTCTCAGCGACAGGCCAGAAACCTGACTGATCTAGAGAAGATCTGTGTGGAGGAGTGGACCAAAATCCCTCCTGCAGTGTGTGCAAACCTGGTGAAAAACTACAGGAAACGTTTGACCTCTGTAATTGCAAACAAAGGCTACTGTACCAAATATTAACATTGATTTTCTCAGGTGTTCAAATACTTATTTGCAGCTGTATCATACAAATAAATAGGTAAAAAAACCATACATTGTGATTTCTGGACTTTTTTTTTTTTGATTATGTCTCTCACAGTGGACATGCACCTACGCTGACAATTTCAGACCCCTCCATGATTTCTAAGTGGGAGAACTTGCAAAATAGCAGGGTGTTCAAATACTTATTTTCCTCACTGTATCTGTTATAATATATATATTTTTAGTGCTAGTGCCTAAACAACAGGTATCTGAAAAATAACCCAATATAATGTGAAATTATGTCTTACCGTAGAAGCATGTTGTCACAAAAGCTTGACTTATGTTAAATTAATTCTTTCAGATTTCATCAAATGGATGCAAAAAGTCAAATAATCTTTTGCAACTCCATCATGTACTTATTAATTTCTATTACTCAAAACAATATCAACAAAAAACAAAAAACAAAACAAAACAAAGAAAACGTTGTACATTGCGACTTTCTCCACTCAATACTTTCTATGTAATTAAGGTTTTATTCACATAATAAATTGTAGGAAGGATTCTAATTATAACATGGGAGACAAGCTGATGGGGGAAACACTCATTATATGAGTTTATACAAATTTGCACAGAGCATAAAAGCAGTCAAGGATAACGTTACGGATACCCTGGTTCCCTGAGAAGGGAACGAGACGCTGTGTCAGTAGCTGACTCTATGGGGACGGTGTCTAAAGCATGTGTGAATTCACGGCAATTTTATTGGCCGACGGTAGTCCGATAATGTCACATGGAGTGCACGGGCGTTCAAAAGGTGCCTGCTTTACACATCATTAGATTTGAATTGCCTAAAGGAAGAGGCAGGAACAGCATCTCTTTCCGTTCTCATACATATGTAACCCTGAAGCCCTATTCGGACGGTAATTGTTCCCTTTCGTTCAGTCACTACGACGTACGTTAGTGACTAACGAATGGGGGTTTCGCTTAGAAGCCTATCATCTTCGAGAATTCAACAGCGCCCAATGGCAGTGCCAATGCCATGGGCATGCGGAATTTGCATGCGTAACTCCGCCCCACCCTGTGGGTATATAAGGAAGTACGCTGGCAACATCGCATTATGTTTCTGCTTTGGAGCCAAGAGCATCTCTTCACTCCTACAAGCCTGAATTCTGAAGTCCTCTCTTCAGTCTTCGAGACGAGTGGTTCTCCAGAGTGTTGGTGTGACGGCGCATTCCAGCGATCTCGCATTGCCTGCCTGCTGATCTGTGCAGTGATCTGCAACAGCTGTGTGTGTTATTACTGGGCGCTTCGGCACTCTGCAGAGCTTTCCTCTCACAAAAAGAGCTTGCGCGTGGCACGTCTTTTTCAAGACGGTTCGCCCGTGCACTTCCGGGTGCGATCGATCTCCGTTGCTGTCTATGGGCACATTCACTGCTCGACGTGTTTGGGCTTCAGCACGTTCGGGCAGTGATTGTGGATGTGTCATGTTCCCACTGCGGGAACGTGACCATCACGATGTCGCGGTCGAGACTCAGTGATCTCCGCAAGGAGAGAGAGTCCCCTCTGCCACACCCCAATCTACCGTCTCTGAGAGAGGTGGTACTTTGGCTGGTGGCCAGGGTGACCTGAGGGCGGTGCGTGGTTTAAGAACCCCGACGATCATTCCTCGGGCCACGCCCCCCTCTCGCACATCGCTTCCCGCGAGTGCTGAACTGAAACAGCGGCCCGTCTCTGACGCCTCGTTCGTTTCGTTCACGCTCCAGATAGCGGCGAGATGTCGATCGCCGCATCCCAAGGTGGGCTAGATCCTTTGGGGATGACGATTAGGTTGTGCTCCGCCTCCGGGTGTGTCAGCACTGCCTGATCTGACCTAGAGTTGATAGCCATGTTATCTCGGGCAGCCGCGAGCCTTGCGCTGGTGTGGAACTCCGCCCAGTCGCGAGTGCTCGTGGTTGCGCGATCGGTTTTTGTGGGCGGCACCCGACAGCTGTTGGGCCCCGCCCCCAATGCCTTTCGCTCCCGAGGTGCATGAGGAGATCACGCGGTCCTGGAAGTCCCCGTGCTTCCCGTGACCGTTTGGTGGCCTCCTCCGCCTTCTCTGCCCTTGATGGGGCAGAGATGGGGCCTTCTCTGCCCTTGATGGGGCCGCGGCCTAGGGTACACTGGGGCCCCCTCCCCACTGTTAAACAACTCTGTTGCGCACTCCGGTGTCCACAGAGGGCTTTGACGTGGTGTGGCTGTCCTAAGCACCCTCCCTAAGCCTGTGGGCTCGTCTACTTCGGTGGCGTGGTCCTGCAGTGCTATGGGGTAGGCCGCCGCCCCTTTGCACATGCACAAGGGTGGAGCTGACCCAGGGCTCTTTGTTGAGCTGCGTGCCGCCACTGATCCCGCCCTCTGGGTGGTGAAGGTGGCCACACGCTCCCTCGGTCGGGCGATGTCCACAGCTGTGGTCCGGGAGAATTTCCTGGCCTTACCTGGTGATATGGGGGGGTTGACTGAGCCCGCCTCCTCAACTCGCCCATATCCCAGGCTGGCCTCTTCGGCGGCGCGGCCGAGAACTGCGCCCAACAGTTCTTGGCCGCCCCAGAGCAGACTGAGGCTGTAACACGTACTGCCCCGGCGGCTGGCTGCTGCACCAGCCGCCGGCCCAGTCGCCTCAGTCCGCTCGCCGCCGAGGGCGCCCTCCCTCCTCCCGTCCGGCCCCAGCAGCAGCCTTCTCCGGGCCGCGCCGTGGAGGTGGTTGCAGGATGTCGCCCAGTCCGCTCCTCAGCCTGGCTGAAACGCCAGGCTGGAGGTGGACAACTCAGAGATGGGTTCCAGTTCTTTCCAGGGGATGGTTGCAGGGCCTCTCCTTCCCCCGGTGGAGGGCCGGGGGAAAATCCTTCCGCTGCTGGCCCCCGGGCTAGCAGCGCTTGGAAAGAACTCATGTTCCTGTCTCTGAGGACCCAGAGACCGGTGATGGCAGTGTGTGCCGCCTCCGGGCCGCGCCACTCTCGTCCCTCTCTCTCGCCAGCCTCCTCTCAGAGCAGACCCCAGTGGAACGTGCGTCCTTCCCTGGTCTCCTCTGTCAGGACGCAGCAGTTAACCGTGCCCCCGCACCGGGACGCCCAACAGCCTCCCATGTCCGGGCCGGTAACGCTGCCTCGCTGCCCCACCCTGGGTACGTCTGTGGTCCGAATGACCCCGCTGGTGCAGTTCCTGGGAGTCTGGCTTCAGCTTCCGGGACTGTTCCGCTGGGTCACGAAGACCATCAGGCGCGGCTACGCGATTCAGTTCGCGCAGGTTCCTCCCCGCTCTGGGGAGGCCGCCCGCTATGATGGGGCCTATCCCCTGTCATGCGTGCGGAGGTTGTCACCCTACTGGCGAAGGGTGCGATCGAGCCTGTCCCTCCAGCCGAAGTGAAGTCCGGCTTCTCAGCCCTTGCTTCATTGTACCCTAGGAAACCGGTGGGTTATGGCCAATCCTGGATCTGCCCGTCTTGAACCGATCCTTCTAAAGCTTCCGTTCAGGATGTCGGTAGCGAACGCCTCTTTGGACACGTTCGTCCGGTAGATTGGTTGCAGCGATCGACCTGAAGGACGCTTACTTCATGTCTCCTTCCTCGACGCGGACCGTTCCTACGGTTTGCTTCGAGTGGTGGACATTCAGTACGCAGTCCCCCCATTCGGGCAGCTCTGTCCCCTCGTGACTCTACGTAGTCTTCGAGGTAGCCCTTGCGCCACTCGGCAGCACGGGGTTCGCATCCTGAACTACTTCGATGACTGGCTCATACTGGGTCACTCTCGAAGCAGGTCTGCGGACACAGAGTCCAAGTGCTCCAGCACTTAGCCCGTCTGGGCCTTCGGGTCGACTGGGAGAAGAGCGACTCTGCCCCGTGCAGAGGATCTCCTTTCTCAGTGTGGTTTCCAACTCGGTCGCAGGTGCGTGCTGCTTACCAGCGAGCGCGCACACAGTCTCTGCTGACTGGCCTTTGTCAAATCGAGGGCGAGAATGCGGTCCCACTGAAGCTATTTCAGAGGCTCCTGGGGCATATGGCATCTGCAGCCGCGGTGACGCCGCTCGGATTGCTACATATGAGACCGCTTCAGCACTGGCTACGCGATCGAGTCCCGAGATGGGCATGGCGGTCTGGCACGCTCCGGATACAAGTGACTCGGGCCTGCTTACAGACTCTCACCCCGTGGTCGAACCTCAAGTTTCTACGGACCGGTGTGTCCTTAGAACGAGTTTCCAGGCATCTTGTTGTATCAACAGATGCATCATCCACGGGCTGGGGTGCCATGTGCAATGGACAAGCAGCCGCGGGCTCCTGGACAGGACCCCAGCGCCTTCTGCATGTCAATTGCCTCGAGTTACTGGCAGTACGGTTCGCCCTGCACCGCTTCCGAGCGTTGCTGAAGGGTCAACATGTGCTAGTCAGGACAGACAACACGGCCGTAGTAGCGTACATCAACCACCAGGGCGGTCTACGCTCCCGCCGTATGTCTCAACTCGCCCGCCATCTCGTTTTATGGAGTCAGAAGCATCTGAGGTCCCTTCATGCTGTCCACATCCCGGGAGTCCTGAACCGTGCAGCCGACGAGCTCACGGCTTCAGCCACTTCCTGGAGAATGGAGACTCCATCCCCAGACGGTCTAGCTGATATGGGAACGGTTCGGCGACGCACAGGTAGACCTGTTGCCTCCCAGGACTCTTCTCATTGCTCCCTGTATTATTCCCTGACCTATGGTCAGCACGGATGCACTGGCGCACAGCTGGCCGTCGGGGCTACGCAAGTATGCGTTCCCCCAGTGAGCCTTCTCGCACAGGTACTGTGCAAGATCAGGGAGGGCAAGGAGCAGGTCATGTTGGTCGCCCCGTTGGCACGGCCAGGCCTGGTTCTCAGAACTGCTACTCCTTGCGACAGCCCCTCCCTGGCCTATTCCTCTGAGTCAAGACCTTCTCACTCAGAGACGGGGCACCCTTTGGCACCCGCGTCCAGTGTTCTGGAAGCTCCACGTGTGGCTTCTGGACGGGACGCGGCAGGTCTGAGTAGCCTTCCACCTGCGGTAGTCGCTACCATCACTTCCGCTAGAGCAGAGTCTACACGACACCTCTATGCGTTGAAGTGGAACCTCTTCGTCACATGGTGCTCTTCCCGCCAGGAAGACCCCTGGAAATGCCCGATTGGGTCCGTGCTATCGTTTCTCCAGGAGGGGGTGGAAAGAAGGCTGTCTCCTTCCACCCTTAAAGTGTATGTGGCCGCAATATCTGCCTACCACGATCTCCTGGGAGACAAAAAGGTAAGTCAGCACGACCTGATCATCAGGTTCCTGAGGGGGGCGAGGAGACTGAATCATCCTCGCTCTCCTCTCGTTCCCTCTTGGGACCTCTCAGTAGTCTTAAGTGCTCTGTAGAGGCCTCCCTTGAGCCTTTGCGGTCGGTTGAGATTAAGTTCTTGTCTATAAAGACGGCTCTGCTGACCGCATTGGCCTCTCTTAAGAGGGTCGGGGACCTGCAAGCATTTTCGGTTGACGAAGCGTGCCTTGAGTTCGGGCCGGCTAACTCTCACGTGATCCTGAGACCCCGGCCCGGATATGTGCCCAAGGTTCCCACCACTCCGTTCCAAGAAGCCAGGTGGTGAACCTGCAAGCGCTGCCTTGGAGGAGGCAGACCCAGCCTTGGCATTGCTCTGTCCAGTACGCGCTCTCCGCGCTATGTAGACAGTACGCGATGTTTCAGGACCTCAGACCAGCTCTTTGTCTGTTATGGTGGAGAGCGGAAGGGAAGTGCTCTCTCAAAGCAGAGGTTGTCTCACTGGATAGTGGACACCATTGTTTTGGCTTACCAGCAGCAAGGTCGACCATGTCCCCTTGGGGTCAGGGCACACTCCACCTGGAGTGTGGCCTCCTCTTGGGCTTTAGCGCATGGCGCCTCGCTAACAGACATCTGCAGAGCTGCAGGCTGGGCGACACCCAACACATTCGCCAGATTCTACAATCTCCGAGTGGAGCCAGTGTCCGACTATGTACTCGCCCCTACGGGTGGCCGGTAATGGGCCAGGCTCAGGTGTCTTCGCTTGCACGCCATTCCACTCCAAGGACTGGATACGTGCGATATTTTCCTCAGGTGAGCTCCCCGAGAGCCCTGAGCTCCTCCAGCACTGCTGACGCCGACATCAGTTCAGTCTGCCCTTTCGAGCCCAGACCCTCATGTCCGGCCAGGTGCTCCGTGTGCATGGTTCCCCTCCGGCGACCCCCACACGAGTATTTCCACCGTAAGCCTCCTCAGTGAGCAGGTGTCTTTCCCTTGGCAAGTCCCTGCCACCCCTAGGGTTAAAAATCCACCTTCGGCTGGTACCCTAGAGATCTTCCATATGCAGCCCTCAGCGGGTCATATGTGTATTCTTAAGTCCTCCCTACGGGTAGGCATCTTGGCATTCCCTCACTGGGATATGCTTCCCAGTGTACTTTGGTATTCCTGTGATAAGTGGGAGTCCTTCGTCCGTACTAGTCTTACGACAGGGTACTCTCACTTACGCAGGGTACTGGATGACGGCTGAGTGGCGTTGTTGTATTGGAACCCCCATTCGTTAGTCACTAACGTACGTCGTAGTGACTGAACGAAAGGGAACGTCTCGGTTACGTATGTAACCCTCGTTCCCTGAGGAGGGAACGGAGACGTACGTTTCCTCTGCCACGTCAGCCGTGCTGCTGGAACGCGGAGTTCAGTCTTGGCTCCTGCAGCAGTAACATAATGCGATGTTGCCAGCGTACTTCCTTATATACCCACAGGGTGGGGCGGAGTTACGCATGCAAATTCCGCATGCCCATGGCATTGGCACTGCCATTGGGCGCTGTTGAATTCTCGAAGATGATAGGCTTCTAAGCGAAACCCCCATTCGTTAGTCACTAACGTACGTCTCCGTTCCCTCCTCAGGGAACGAGGGTTACATACGTAACCGAGACGTTTCTCGTTGGGTCGTAAGGTATTTTCATCATTGACAGGGGCTAGTCAGTGATTTTTATTGCCGTCCGAATCCAGAAAGTCAGTGTTTTTCTCCCACCACCCACATAAAGCTCCTCGGCCGAATTACCTACTATTTTAGACAAACACCAAGGTCGTGTGGTAATTTAATTGCCGTCCGAATCCACATCTCTGAGTTTTCAAGAATATATCACTTCAAAATTCAATGTTTATATCCTTTTTGACCACTGCAGAGCACCGTGCGGTTGCGCTTCACTGTAATTTGGATGCATTTAAAGATCTAGACTTTTATTACTGAAATGCTGGCAAGTATTTACAAGAGCAATATATTTCATCAACGCTCAAAAAATAAAAAGAAGTAATAAAAATTACGGCAGCAATTATATATGTTAAAATAACCAAGCAGCTTTATGTTTACCTCATGTAGCTAAGAAGCTTATTTCCACTTATTTCCATGTGGAATAAAATAACATCCTTTATTTTGAGATAAAATACAAGACAGTAAACCACTTTAACTATAATGCGAGTCTATACATCTTCCTATTAGGATATTTTTTTTCCTATTACATTAATTGTGCATTTATTATTATTATTATACCAAGCATATGTAATTTAATTTACAGCATACAATCATGTTATTGAACATGTGAGCAGTGCGTTCCCAGGTGCGCAGGATCACAAAACTTGCTGCACCATGTGAATAAATCACCATCTGAATTCACAAGTTTTATCACTGAGGTGGCATGCAAATGTATTTTTATGGACTTCCACTTTGACGGGAACTCAATGCTGCGTCAGTAGCTTACTCTATGGGGACATTACCCACTATGCAATGCTGTCCAAGAAAGTAACAAAGCACAACCTTGTCAGGCTTAAAAGGATAGTTCACCCAAATTAAAATTAGCCCATAATTTACTCACCCTCAAGTCATCCGAGGTGTATGACATTCTTCTTTCAGACGAATAAAATCGGAGTTATATTACAAAAGTCCAGGCTAATCCAAGCATTAGAATTGGATTCATAGTTGCTCTGTTTTTGAAGTCCATATAAAGTGCATCTGTCCATCATATAACTGCTCCACGCGGCTCTGGGGTGTTAATAAAGGCCTTCTGAAGCGAATTGATGCGTTTGTGTAAGAAAAATATCCATCAAGTAAACTTTCGGCCGACCGCCTTCCCTGTTAAATTTATGGAAAAATTCCCCTGCCGATCGAAAGACTAACGCAACCAGGTTCGCTCGTCATGACGTCACTTACGCATCAAGTGGAAGATGTTGGTAAAAAAAACATACATTTACACACAAACTGACCAGCAAACGCAACTTTTGGATGCCATCTTTTTTTCCCAGCTCAACTGTCACAGAATGGAAAGCACAGGATTGTGGGATATCAAAGGCAGCGAAGGATACACATATGCTGCCTTCAAAAATCGATCAGATGAAGGTATCTCTGGAGACAGGAAGTGAAGCTAGCATTAGATTTGGGCGTGCCTAGTGTAACATGTATGGTCTTTTGTGTTATCTGTGACCCTCTTTTCCTATGTTCTGATTAGTTAATTTGGTTCCACCTGTGTTCTGTTAATTATCTCATTAGCTCCCTTGTTTAGATCCTGCATATAGACGGTTTCAACGGCAACAACATAAACAAACGTTACTGCGCATGCACACTTTTGTGGCCCAAACTTAACTTCCGGTACGTCCGCAAAGAACCAACAACAAAAGAGGCTGCGTTATCTTTCTTATGCGCTATCATCTTTCATTTTAATTGGGCAGCATTATCTTAATTTACATGTTTTTATTGTTTCAGCATGTTTATTATAAATAATCTCCCATTTCTGTCTGCAATATAGAGTGGGGGAAACGCCCTCCTTAAAGGGTTAGTTCACCCAAAAATGTAAATTCATACATTAATTACTCACCCTCATGTCGACCCCAAACCTTAAGACCGTAGAGAAGAAGAGAAATATCTAAAGTTGTGTTCCGAAAATGAACGAAGGTCTCACAGGTTTGGAACGACATGAGGGAGAGTGATAATGACAGAATTCATTTTTTTGGGTGAACTAATCCTTTAAAGACAGTGTAATGCCGTTTTCTGCAGTAGGCTATCCGCTTGCGCGCTCGCCTTCAATCATGCAATGCATTGGAATAACATGTTTCTTTGTTTCATAACATAAGATTAATGTTGGTAAAGTTAACATGTAAGTTAGATAAAGTACCCTATTTGAGATTTATTGTATAATGCATCACAAAAAAATCCCTTGCTCTATGGGCACTGCCATTATAATAGAGGACAAAGCGAAAGTTGTTTTGCACTCCGTGATAAAGGCACATTTAAATATTTTGCGGGAAACATAAATCCGATCATTTATCCAGATGGCGACCACTTGATGTGAACAAATGTAAACTCGCCGTGTCCTGACTGACTGATGATCACGGTGCTCGCATGTTACTGCCAAGTGTAATGTTAAAGGTCCTTTTCTTCGTGATCCCATTGTTCAAACTTTAGTTAGTGTGTAATGTTGCTGTTAGAGCAAAAATAATACCTGTAAAATTATAAAGCTCAAAGTTCAATGCCAAGCGAGATATTTTATTTAACAGAAGTTCCCTTTCACAGCCTACAGCGAACGGCCGATTAGGACTACATCCCTCTACTTCCTTCTTTAATAACGTCACTCGAACACTGAGCGCATGCATCTCTGGTAAGAGGGGCGACCTTACTGGGCAACGTGCGCTAAGCTGCTGTCGAATCACAACCTATGATCACAACACAGGAACCGCTGGCACAATCAGCACTCGTTACGTTTTCTGAAGGAGGGACTTCATAGAACAAGAACTCATCAGCCCGTTTTTAGGACAGTGAAAACAGCTGTATACAGATAAGTAAATTGTGTGAAAAATACTGTGAACACGTTATATTGCACACGGTAAACACAATCAAAGCTTAAAAAAACAGGAAAAACGGGACCTTTAAAAGCAGCCAGAATAAATTACCTCTAGAGTAGATTATTTCTGATAACAAGCGAAATAAATAACATTAGACATACAGCCTAAATTACATTAGATGCTGCTCTCGTATGACTGGATATTTATTATGAAGCATTTAAGGCTTTTTGGTGAGTCGCACACACTGTTTTTGCGCTGGTGTCATATTCTCTCTGCTGATCGTTAATATTTATATCAGTTTATCCAAGAATAGTACATCAAAAATGTGTTTCTACTGAGTAGTGTGCGTTATCCCCTTTACTAGACCGATAAACAAACACAGACCGGAAGTTAACTTCGGGCCAGGCGCGTAACCGTGGCAACGCGCGTTCGTCTGATGAAACCGTCTATAAGGTGTTTGTCAGTTCTCGTTTATATTTGTGTGTGTATTCCACGTGTTTGCAGTTTATTTATTAAAGTTGATTTTCTAGCATTCTCCTTTCGTCTTTGTGAGATTATCCTACACATACGTAACAGATAGATGAAAATAATATGGAGACGCTCAGAGCGACATCGGTATTGACAATTTCTGACATTTGCTGTGGGAGCTTCGCAGGTTTGTTGTTGTCAGAGTGTCTAAAGCGCCACCAGCTGTAAAGGCACCACGCTCGCTCTACTCCCATTGGCAAGGCGAGAGCCTTCAAAGAGGATGCAGCACCAGGGAGAGGTACAGCTTGCAAGCTACTCTTCAACCGGGGCATCCTCAAATATCACTGCTCACACAGCCCCTGCACACGCAAATAGTTTGACTACACGGGAGTAGGCATGTGCCGGTATCAAGTTTTCATGTTGCGATTAATTGCTGACGCTTTTATCATGGTATTCGGTATTATCACGGTATTGCAATTAGTTGCAAAAAAAAGTGTTGTCATACTATAACAGGTTTAATAACTTTCTTATAAAAAAAGAACTTAACATTTAAATACAATAAAGAAATACACAAAAATGTATAAAATAAACAAATATTTAAAACAGATTAAAGTGATAAAGAATTATAGCTAGCTAAATGAACAATAGGTAACACTTTACAATAAGGTCTCACTAGTTAATACATTAACATTAACAAAAGCGAATAGCTACATTTATACAGAAGTTATTATTCTTTGATAACGTATAGTTAAAAAAAAGCAACTGTTAGTTAATGTTAGCTCAGGTCCATTAAATAATACAGTTACAACTTTTGATTTTAATAATGTGTTATTAAATGGTGAAATTGACATTTAACTAAGATTAATAAATGCTTTAGAAGTATTTTTCATTGTCAGTTTTTTATTGAATGAACTAATGTTAAAGGTCCCGTTCTTCGTGTCTTTTTGAAGCTTTGATTGTGTTTACAGTGTGCAATATAACATGTGTTCATGTTTCGCGTGTAAAAAAAAAACAGTATTTTTAACACAATTTACTTATCTGTATACAGCTGTTTTCACTGTCCTGAAAACGGCTGATGACTTCCTTTATTCTATGAAGTCCCTCCTTCAGAAATACGTAACGAGTTCTGATTGTGCCAGCGGTTCCCGTGTTTTGATTTGACAGCAGCTTAGCGAACGTAGCCCGGTACCTGTGGTGTGATTCGACAGCAGCTTAGCGCACGTGGAAAGGTCACGCCTCTTAACGGGAGATATATGCGCGCTTAATGATCTCTACAGCGTCCCTGGGAAAGCCAAACAAAGGTGATTTGACTCTGGGATGAAAATAACAGCGTCTCGACGATATGGCGACAAACACACTCAAACGCAGCACTTCCTTTTCTCCACGCGACGTCCTCTTCACGTGGGACAGCAACAAGACCACGCCCCCTTTTCGTAGTCTTGTGGGCGGAGGTTAGTCTGTTCTACTGTTCTACTGACGTCATTTATGAAGGAAGTACCAGGATGTAGTCCAAGCCAGCCGTTCGCTGTAGGCTTTGAAAGGGGACTTCTGTTAAATAAAATATCTCGCTTGGCATTGAACTTTGAGCTTTATAATTTTACAGGTATTATTTATGCTCTAACAGCAACATTACACACTAACTAAAGTTTGAACAATGGGATCACGAAGAACGGGACCTTTAAATAATAGAGCCTTATTGTAAAGTGTGTGACTCAACAACAAAAAATCAGAACCTATTCAAACAATATCTAGGGCATGTAGTCCAGATTAAAATATAGCCTTAAGTCTTTAAGTATTAAAGTATTTGGTTATGTGATGAGCACCATAGCAAATAAAGAAAATGGTTTTGTTTACAAGGGTTACCGGGGAAACGGCTGCATTTCTGCTGTTCCGTCAGCGCCCTCTGCTGTCAGAGAGTGAATGTGCACTTCAGCGCCTCCTTCACGCGTTCCGCCATGTGCTCGGCGCACAGTCTGTTTACATCAGTGCCCGTTCCTCTTTGACTTAAATGGTTGATGGGTAAAGTATTCTTAAAATGCATTCTAAGAAATAGAAATAATATGTAATAAATAATTATTTACGGTATTTTGAAGTGCCCACGGTAACAATGTCATGCATGTTCATTATTGTGATATATCGTATTACCGTGTACCGGCACATGTCTACACGGGAGACACTATTTGAGCAGAAGATTCCTCCATGATCTTGACATCTTAATGTGGAATTTCTGGGAGGAATGAAAGGAATAAAAAAATATGCGGGTTAGTGGAGGAGGCAGATTATTATTATTAATAACACACGCCTTGACTCACCAAATTCCTCAGAACTAGACACGCCACATTAATATGCTCTCATCCAGGTCGGAAGCGGCAGCAGAGAGGCTTCCTGAACCAGCATGAGAGTAACAGATAGCAGGAGAAACTCAAGAAGGGAAACGTACTCGGTTACTTATGTAACCTCGGTTCCCTGAGATAAGGGAAGGAGTACTGCGTCGAAGACGCATTATGGGATAGGTTCTCCTATTCTCGAATACTGAAGCATTTATAAAATCACGCAGTGCTACTGCACAGTCAAAACGGAGTCGAGACTAATCACGCGCTATTGGCTGGCCAGTGGTAACTGCATGAACCAATGGCAGAACAGCGTATCTGAGCGAACCTATGGGCGCTAAGCCCGAGACGCTGAACACAGAAGCCCGCGAACTGAGCGTAAAAGCCCGCGAAGGGCGCCCTTAAAATACGCTGTAATGCCCCAAAAACGTCAGGTTAATTCGACTGAAGCGAAGGTCACCCGTTGTTTTAGCGCCATTGCACGGCAGTCTACGCAGTACTCCTTCCCTTATCTCAGGGAACCGAGGTTACATAAGTAACCGAGTACGTTCCCTTTCGAACGGTCAGTCGTACTGCGTCGAAGACGCATTATGGGAGCCTATTTAATCCCGCCGTGCTATGAAGCGCAATGGTATGTACTCCCTCAGTTTGAGCACTATAAGGGGGCCCAAGACTAGAGTTATTGACATGTCATGATATATATTTATATATATATATATATCTCCCTTTTCATACTGGGCTCATAGAGGCCAGCAATTTAAGGGGAAAATTTTAAGTTATGCATTGAGCATATGAAGACCCAGATGCTTAACTAATAAGGACGGGTTACCCGTTAATACTTATTATTATACAGCAAGGATCTGTGCCTGCAGTGCAGGGACTTCTAGGCTGTAGAATCTGGTAAAAGTAGATGGTGAGGACCAGCCTGCCGATCTACAGATGTCACCAATAGACACTCCACTAGACCACGCCCAGGAGGAGGCCATGCCTCTAGTGGAGTGAGCTTTGACACCTATGGGACATTGAAGGCCCATAGTATCGTATGCTAGCGCTATTGCGTCAACTAGCCATCTGGCTAGACTTTGCTTGGTGACCGGCAGTCCCTTAGTGCGGCCACCAAAGCTTACAAAGAGCTGCTCCGACTGCCTAAAGTGGGAGGACCGCTCAATATATGCTCTGAGCGCCCTAACAGGGCAGAGCAGGTGTAACTGTCTCTCATCCTCAGAGGGTGGAAGAGCAGAAAGAGTGATTACCTGTGCTTTGAACGGTGTTGAAAGCACTTTAGGCACATAGCCATGTCTTGGTTTGAGTATGACTTTAGAATCACCTGGGCCAAATTCTAGACATGATGCGTTCACGGAGAGCGCTTGAATGTCACCAACACGCTTAACTGATGCCAATGCTAATAGCAGGGCGGTTTTCAGTGAAAGCGGTTTTAGTTCAGCCGTCTGCATTGGCTCGAAGGGAGGTCCTTTTAGTGCTCGTAGGACCAAAGAAAGATCCCAGGATGGCACCGTAGGAGGGCGAGGAGGGTTAAGCCTTCTAGCTCCCTTTAAGAATTTTATGACCATGTCGTGTCTGCCTACTGATTGGCCAGCTATAGGCATATGAGATGCGGCAATGGCTGCCGTGTAGACTTTGAGTGTGGATGGAGTGCGTCCTGCATCCAACATCTCTTGTAGAAAAACAAGTATCTGTGATATCTCACATGACACTGGGTTATGGTTCCTGGCTGAACACCAGTCAGAAAACACTGACCATTTAAGGGCATAGAGACGTCTAGTAGACGGGGCTCTAGCTTCACCGATAGTGTTCAGGACACTCACTGGGAGGTTCTCGAGCTCCCCTTGAGGGGCCAAACATGTAGCGCACATAGTTTGGGAACGGGGGTGCCATATTGTCCCGTTCACCTGAGATAGGAGATCTTTTCTCAGCGGGACTGGCCAAGGGGATGCTGATAGCAGCTGAATCAGCTCGGGAAACCAGTGGTGGGTTCGCCAGAGTGGAGCCACTAGCAGGACTGTGTGCCCGCATTCCCTGATTCTTTTTAAGACCTGGGGAATAAGCGGTACTGGTGGAAAAGCATAAAGCAGGCAGCTGGGCCATTCGTGGGCCAGCGCATCCTTGCTCTTTGAAAAATAAATTGGGCAATGACAGTTGTCTTCGGAGGCGAAGAGGTCGACCTCTGCCCTCTCGAAAACATTCCATATCATTTGAACCATTTGGGGATGAAGGGACCATTCCCCCGGGGACACGAGGCCCCTGGAGAGCATGTCTGCTCCCTGGTTCAGTCTGCCCGGCACGTGCACTGCTCTTAGCGAATGCATTCTGTCTTTTGTCCATAGGAGGAGATGTCTGACCTGTTGGTTGAGCCATCTCGACCTGAGCCCGCCTTGGCGATTTACGTAGGAGACCACTGTCGTGTTGTCCGTACGGACTAGGACGTGATGACCCAAAAGACGTGGTGAGAAAGTCTCGAGGGCTAGCACTACTGCCAGCATTTCTAGGCAGTTTATGTGCAACCGTGACTCCGCGTTCGACCATGAGCCGAAGGCAGGTTCGCCCTCGCACAGAGCACCCCAACCCGTGTTGGAGGCATCTGTGGTGACCACCATCCGTCTGGAAACTGTTCCCAAGCTCACCCCCGACTCGTAGAGGCGGGGATTCGACCACGGGGCCAAGGCTTTGACACAGCCGCGGCCCACTTTGATCCAAAGCTGGCCTGAATGCCACGCTTGGGGAGGAACCCGTGATTTCAGCCAGTACTGCAGGGGGCGCATTTGCATCATACCCAGCGGAAGTACTGGAGAAGCTGATGCCATAAGGCCTAGCATTCTCTGAAAAATTCTCAGGGGTTTGTTGGTTCCTATTTTGAACGAGTGTGCAAGCTGCTGTGTAGTCAGCGCACGTTCGTTTGACAGCCACGCCCTCATTTGGGCTGAGTCTAAAATCGTTCCCAGAAAAGAGATCCTCTGTCTGGGAAGCAACGAGCTCTTGGCTGTATTTATTCTGAGACCCAGGCATTCTAGATGGCTGAGTAGCACAGATTTGTGAGATTGCAGCTCTTCCTCCGACTGGGCCAGTATGAGCCAGTCGTCGAGGTAGTTCAGAATGCGCATTCCCATTTGTCTTAAAGGGGAGAGAGCTGCATCCATACACTTTGTGAAAGTGCGGGGTGCTAGAGACAGGCCAAATGGCAGGACTGTGTACTGGTAGGCCTTCCCGTCGAACGCGAATCTCAGAAATGGTCTGTGACGTGGGATAATTTGGATATGAAAGTAGGCATCTTTCAGATCTACTGAGAAAAACCAATCCATCGGGCGGATTTGCGCAATGATTTGTTTTAATGTCAGCATTCTGAACGGCCGTTTGATAAGAGCCTTGTTCAGATGTCTGAGGTCTAAGATGGGCCTGAGGCCGCCATCTTTCTTGGGAACCAGGAAGTAACGGCTGTAAAACCCTGACTCGCTTTGAGCTGCAGGCACCGCCTCTATAGCTCCTTTCATCAATAGGCTTTCAACTTCGGTTTTGAGGACGTGGGTTACGTTGCTCTTCACTGAAGTGTAAGTTATGCCTGCGAATCGCGGTGGTTTGCGAGCGAATTGGAGCGAATAGCCTAGTTGAATTGTTTTTATAACCCACTGTGACACACCAGGGATTGCTTTCCAAGCCTCTGCCCAGTTGCACAGGGGTTTTATAGTGTCGAACGGCGGCGCGTTTTGCCGCGCGCCGACCGTTGTGTGGTGCGGAAGAGAAAGAAGACTCATTTGTTGAACATTCAAGTTTTTTATTGAACACGCAATAACAGCGGCAAAGTGCAGTGGAGCGCGCGCAAGCGCGGGCTCGCTGCTCACATTTTTTATAAACACAACATGTTTCTCCCGGGCCGGAACAAAAACGGGCCGCGGGGAGAGAATTCAGAGTCTTTTGGGGGGCGGACCAACTTGGGCGGAGCTCACCCCTCCGACCTGCCGATGGCCTGGGCGGTGGCCTTCGTAGCTCGAAGGGCCAGATCTGTGGCGCTTCGGAGGTCACGAAACACCTCCTGGTCTGGACCGGACTCGTCCATAGCCCGAAGGAGCTTCGCCTGGAATACCTGCAGGACCGCCATCGTGTGGAGAGCGGAGCCTGCTTGGCCGGCGGAAGCATAGGCCCTATTCGCCAAGGCTGCCGTGGTACGGCAGGGCTTCGAAGGGTGCGCGATTTTGGGCTTCCAGCCTATCGCGGAGGGCGGGCAGAGGTGTGCAGCCACCGACTCCTCGAGCGGTGGGAGTTTCTCATAGCCCTTCTCGACAGCGCCGTCAATGGTGGAGAGCGCGTGCGAGGTGGATGGGCGGAGGCGAGCGGAGTAGGGAGCGCGCCATGACTTCGCCAGCTCCTGGTGCACCTCAGGGAAAAAGGGTGCCGCTCTCTGCCGAGGGGCCTGCTGGCGCCCCGGGAGGTACCATTCATCGAGGCGGCTAGGTGTGGGCTCTTCAGGGGCTGCCCAATCCAGGCCCAGCTCGCCAACGGCCTTATAGAGGACACGGATGAGCTCGGTGTCCGTACCAGCCTTAGCCGCGTCATTCCGCTGCTGAGATGTCGAGGGGGTGGGGTCGCCAACGGAGCCCGACCATTCCTCGGCATCGGAGGCGACGAGGGACACGGAGCCGTCGTGTGGATCGTCCTCATCATTGCCGCCGAATGAGACCAGGTCCTCGGCGTCGAGCGGAGGAAGCAGGTCTGAACGAGAGAACGTTACTGGGGAAACGTCTCTCTGAGGCGAGGACGAGGCACGCGGGCACTGGGCCGACGTGAGCTCGCCCGCCTCAGTATAGTCAGCCCTCTGGCTCCGCCGCTTTTCCGCCGGGGTTCGGACGGGAAAGGGAGCGGGAGAGCGCGAGGGGCGGGGTCGCGCTCTGAGAAGAACGCAATCCGCGAACGGAGGGAGGAAATGGGCATGCTCTCGCAGTGGGAGCAGCCGGACCCAGAGAGAGCAGTGTCAGCGTGGGCCTTGCCCAGACAGGTAATGCACTGGTCATGGGCATCCTCCTGATGCGGAGTTGTGCTGCACCTAATACAAAATTGTGACATGTGTATTCTTAATTGTACTCAAGGATACACCGAAGTGTTTATCACCGGCGAGCGCAGGGGAGAAGGAGCGACAGCTCGCGGATGCTGGATGAGAGCGCTGAAGACAGACCGACTCTCACAAGGTCCGGGCTGGCTGGCTCGATTCCGCTGACGGCTCGTCTTTCACAGTAAGCTTTCAGAAAAAGGTATCAGCGAGGATAGAACACTTCGCTGAAGGAGAAAAATCTGACGTTTTTGGGGCATTACAGCGTATTTTAAGGGCGCCCTTCGCGGGCTTTTACGCTCAGTTCGCGGGCTTCTGTGTTCAGCGTCTCGGGCTTAGCGCCCATAGGTTCGCTCAGATACGCTGTTCTGCCATTGGTTCATGCAGTTACCACTGGCCAGCCAATAGCGCGCGAGTAGTCTCGACTCCGTTTTGACTGTGCAGTAGCACTGCGTGATTTTATAAATGCTTCAGTATTCGAGAATAGGAGAACCTATCCCATAATGCGTCTTCGACGCAGTACGACTGACCGTTCGAAAGGGAACACTTCTGTCAGACTTCCCCCACACTCCGCCTACAATCCCTATGATCGATCCAGCCCTGCCATCTCGGATCCAAACAGCGAGGTGCAGATAATCAACTCTCATCCCTCAAGAGTGTCAATCAAAGGTGGAGCTTCCCACAGTGGATGTGTAATGGACGTCAGCTAATAAGAGCTGTGTGAGTAAACCTCCCCTTACAAAAAAAAAATACTGCAGTTTTTTTGAAGTAATACTGCAGTTTTTGTTCATGTAGAAAAATGCAGTTTTTTGGACACGAAAGTGCTGAAGTAATACTGCAATATAACTGCAGTAATACTGCAATAATACTGCAATATAACTGCGGTAGTACTGCAATACATAACATAACTAAAGCACAATTACAATACTACCAAAGTGCAATACAAATAACATGCTGTACCATTACCATTAAAATACAACCATAATAAGTTTTATTTTCACACATCAGCAATAGAAAAAAATTACGGTACAAAAAAACAGTGAATGTCTCAAACAGCAATGCGAAAATAAATGTGATTTTTACTTTTTTTATTTTTAAACTTCAAATAACAGACTTAGAGTTAGACATTGTATTTAAAGTGTTTATCTACAAATCATACGATCATGCATATATCTTGTCATATTATTCAGGGAGCGTGCTTTTTTAAGAGTTTATCCTCATCATTATCCCACATGGTTCTTATAACTGCCTGAATCTCAGATGTGGAAACACTATTTAGGATGTAGTCTGGAAAAACAAAGAAACAAATTTATTAGATAAACTCAAGTTTCAGTTACACTTCACCACAGGCATATAGTGTGTTTAATATTAACCTTGAATTGTGCAAAGTATTCATAATATTTCCAATAAATTTCTAACACTATATTGGTGAGCATTATCAAATCACAAATATGCTTTGAACACTCCAGGTAAAAGAAGTTAAAGGGTTAGTTCTCCAAAAAATAGAATTCAGTCATCAATTCCTCACCCTTGTGTCGTTCCAAACCCGTAAGACTTTCGTTCATCTTTAGAACATAAATTAAGATCTATTTGATGAAATCTGAGAGTTTCTGTCACTCCACTGACAGTCTGTGTAATTTGCACAATGACACGCATTTCTGGAAAAATAAAAAGCAGAGAGACACAATAATGTTTAAATACTGTACAGCGCCCTCCACAAATATTGGCTGTTTTTATCCTCTCTGACTTTTAATTCACAAATCTAGCCTTAAATAAAAATGTAATATTATTGGAATAAAGTATATGGAATATATGTTCCACAGTTATTGTGCCCCTTCATTTATTACTTTGTGTAACTTATAACCTTTCACATAAGTAGGGGCTAATCCATGGCTAGATGTGCATTACATTTATTGAACAAGATGGAGGTAAAGAACCACCTGACATGAAGCGGGTTGCCTCTGTGAAGTGCACTAAAACTGTGCAATAGACACCCAGCTGTTAAAGATAGGTAAAAAAGTTAAATTAAAGCTGTCCTTAATGTTTGTGGAGCACAATTTGACTGGAAGGGTAAAACTAACAGTTAATTTTCTTTTTTTTTGGCTATTGGGCCATTAGATCTAGCATTCTGCACACTTTAAATCAGGCACAGAGATAAATTAGCATCATGGTTGGATTACATTTATTTGAATGAATAAACGAAGGAGAAAGAGATATTCACGTGCATATGTGAATTATCTGCATCTGTGCAGCAGCACTCTGGTGAAGCTGAATTTACAGTTGAATCACTTCAGAAACAGCAAAAAAGGAATAGTTCACCCAAAAATGAAAAGTACCCCATAATTTACTCTTCCTCACCTCATCCTAGGTGTATGACATTCTTCTTTCAGACGAATAATCAGTTATATTAAAAAATGTCCTGGCTCTTCCCAGCTTTATAATGGCATTGACTTTTTAGACATTTTAGAAGTCCATAAAAGTGCATCTATCCATCATAAAAGTGCATCTATCCATCATAAAACTGCTCCACATGGCTCAGGGGGTTAATAAAGGCCTTTTGAAGCAAAATGGCATGTTTTTGTAAGAATTTTTTTTTAAACTTTATAGACCAAAATAACTAACTTCCAGCGGTCAGCGGTACGCAAGTGGACTTGCGCTAAAAGAGTGACCCCGGACGCGATTTACAGGAGCATCACAAGCTATTACGCCTCTCACGGATAGTACTGGGCAACAAACTTAAAATCCCTCTTCTCTTATATCCAAATCCTCCACATTCTCCCTTTAAAAATTCTCGTTTTAGACTAATGCCGCATTCACGTGCTATCGGAAATTTGATAATTCACACTTCTGAAGTCGTGATTACAAGCTCATCTCATTCAAATTTTGAAATGGGAGGGTGTTCATGTGCAATTTTTACATAGGACACTCGTATTTACAATAATTCCAAGAGCACGTGAAGGCAGCATAATTCAAGAATTCTTGCTCTATCCTTTGCGTGTGTTCATCAATACGCATGCGTCAAGGATTACTCTTTCGCTGTAAGTTGACTTGCATACCGCTGACCGCCGGAAGCTAGTTATTTTAGTCTATAAAGTTTTAAATATGGATATTTTTCTTACACAAACCACTTAGTTTCAGAAGGCCTTTATTAACCCCCTGAGCCGTGTGGAGCAGTTATATGATGGATATATGCATTTGTGCCAATGCCATTATAAAGCTTGGAAGAGCCAGGACTTATTTTTAATATAACTCTGATTGTATTCGTTTGAAAGAAGAATGTCATACACACCTAGGATGAGCTAAGGAAATCATGGGCTAATTAAATTTTTTGGGTAAAATAACCCTTAAGACTTTGTTGCTTAGAAATATGTTTCTGTGTGAGAGTGACTGTGTGTGTGTGTGTGTGTGTGTGTGTGTGTGTGTGTGTGTGTGTGTTACAGGAAAGGCAGCACATTGATTTAGAATGGAGATTAAACTGACTGTAACTATCTGTGCATTCATTGTTTTAATGCACACCTTTCAGTCAATCAGAATCCAGTATACAAACAGACTGTAAGGCCCATGAAACTGGTCCAATCTGCCGGTTCGCCAATACACGGGGAAGGTTACACGTGTTCTGTCCTCACTCATGCGAAGTATTGGTTGGTTAAATTTGTAATATATTAATCATATATTTACTCGTTTTTTTCATCTGACTCCATAAATGAAAGGTTTTAATAATATCTGTGCCTCACTAAAAGTGAGCGAATGTTGACTATTCCTTTTAACCATTAAGTGAACAATGTCCAAAATCAGTTAGAATAATCAAATGTAACAATTTATTATGCCAGGTAAATGCATCATGCCAATTTCATAATCAATTCAAAGATAATCGATACAAAACATCAAATGCTCAGGAATAGAGAGAAGATGCAAACCCAACTTTAAGAAATACGTGAGGCTGAGAGACGCCTTTCTCTCAGCCTCACGAGACGATCTGAAGTACAGGAAAAGGCCCCGAACTCTCTGCTCCATCTCATTAAATAGTCAGAAACATGTGCTAACAAAAGAAATTTGCATGCAGTGGTCGCACCTTCATGGGGGTGGGTAACCATTTGCTGAAGAAAACCACCTTCCTTTCTAAGTCAGTTATCCATAAATTCTTAAAACCTTATTACTAGGAATGCACGATATATCGGCAACATATCGTTATCGGCCGATAAATGATTATTTTTGATGTTATCGTTATCGGTCCAATAAGAAAATTTGACCGATATATTCAAGCCGATAGATAATGTATTATTTCCTTCAGCTGAGACAGACGCGCTGTCCACCATGATGGGTTTGAATTGCTCTAAATATGATTGGTATCACTTCGAAAAGGAAAATACAGTTATGTGCAACATATGCAGCACAAGTCTAATATAATCTACATAAAATGATAATGATAATAGAATATGGCTGTAAGAGCGTTGTGTTTCAGCGCGTTTGTTGAGGGAAGAGCGCGCCCACGGAGTTACACCTTCATGACAAGCACAGTCAAGTTCGCTTTTGCATTCACAGCCTTTTGTGCCATTGTAAGTTGTAATATTATATTTATTATTATTCTGTGTATATAATCTCATATAAGATGCGTTTGGTTGAGTTAACTAACAATGCAGTAAAGCACTTCATTGTACCGGTCTTTAGCTTCAGCGCGCATTTCACACAGAAATGCACAGCATTAATAACGTCTCGGTTACGTATGTAACCCTCGTTCCCTGAGGAGGGAACGGAGACGTACGTTAGTGACTAACGAATGGGGGTTTCGCTTAGAAGCCAATTATCTTCGAGAATTCAACAGCGCCCAATGGCAGTGCCAATGCCATGGGCATGCGGAATTTGCATGCGTAACTCCGCCCCACCTCGTGGGTATATAAGGAAGTACGCTGGCAATATCGCATTATGTTACTGCTGCAGGAGCCAAGACTGAACTCCGCGTTCCAGGCAGCACGGCTGACGTGGCAGAGGAAACGTACGTCTCCGTTCCCTCCTCAGGGAACGAGGGTTACATATGTAACCGAGACGTTCCCTTTCGTTCAGTCACTACGACGTACGTTAGTGACTAACGAATGGGGGTTCCAATACAACAACGCCACTCAGCCGTCATCCAGTGCCCTGCGTAAGTGTGAGTACCCTGTCGTAAGACTAGTACGGACGAAGGACTCCCACTTATCACAGGATTACCAAGGTACACTGGGAAGCATATCCCAGTGAGGGAATGCCAAGATGCCTACCCGTGGGGAGGACTTCGAGAATACACATCTGACCCGCTAAGGGCTGCATATGGAAGATCTCTAGGGTACCAGCCGAAGGTGGATTTTTAACCCTAGGGGCGGCAGGGACTGAGGAGGCTTACGGTGGGAATACTCGTGTGGGGGTCGCCGGAGGGGAACCATGCACACGGAGCACCTGGCCGGACATGAGGGTCTGGGCTCGAAAGGGCAGACTGAACTGATGTCAGCGTCAGCAGTGCTGGAGGAGCTCAGGGCTCTTGGGGAGCTCACCTGAGGAAAATATCGCACGTATCCAGTCCTTGGAGTGGAATGGCGAGCAAACGAAGACACCTGAGCCTGGCCCATTACCGGCCACCCGTAGGGGCGAGTACATAGTTGGACACTGGCTCCACTCGGAGATTGTAGAATCTGGCGAATGTGTTGGGTGTCGCCCAGCCTGCAGCTCTGCAGATGTCTGTTAGCGAGGCGCCATGCGCTAAAGCCCAAGAAGAGGCCACACTCCGGGTGGAGTGTGCCCTAACCCCAAGGGGACATGGTCGACCTTGCTGCTGGTAAGCCAAAACAATGGTGTCCACTATCCAGTGAGACAACCTCTGCTTTGAGAGAGCACTTCCCTTCCGCTCTCCACCATAACAGACAAAGAGCTGGTCTGAGGTCCTGAAACATCGCGTACTGTCTACATAGGCGCGGAGAGCGCGTACTGGACAGAGCAATGCCAAGGCTGGGTCTGCCTCCTCCAAAGGCAGCGCTTGCAGGTTCACCACCTGGTCTCGGAACGGAGTGGTAGGAACCTTGGGCACATATCCGGGCAACTCAAGGCACGCTTCGTCAACCGAAAATGCTTGCAGGTCCCCGACCCTCTTAAGCGAGGCCAATGCAGTCAGCAGAGCCATCTTCATAGACAAGAATTTAATCTCGGCCGACCGCAAAGGCTCAAAGGGAGGCCTCTGCAGAGCACTTAAGACTACTGAGAGGTCCCAAGAGGGTACGAGAGGAGAGCGAGGAGGATTCAGTCTCCTCGCCCCCCTCAGGAACCTGATGATCAGGTCGTGCTGACTTACCTTTTTGTCTCCCAGGAGATCGTGGTGGGCAGATATTGCGGCCACGTACACTTTAAGGGTGGAAGGAGACAGCCTTCGTTCCACCCCCTCCTGGAGAAACGATAGCACGGACCCGATCGGGCATTTCCAGGGGTCTTCTTGGCGGGAAGAACACCATGTGACGAAGAGGTTCCACTTCAACGCATAGAGACGTCGCGTAGACTCAGCTCTAGTGGAAGTGATGGTAGCGACCACCGCAGGTGGAAGACTACTCAAACCTGCCGCGTCCCGTCCAGAAGCCAAACGTGGAGCTTCCAGAACGCCGGACGCGGGTGCCAAACGGTGCCCCGTCTCTGAGTGAGGAGGTCCGGTCTCAGAGGAATAGGCCAGGGAGGGGCTGTCGCAAGGAGTAGAAGTTCTGAGAACCAGGTCTGGCCGTGCCAATACGGGGCGACCAACATGACCTGCTCCTTGTCCTCCCTGATCTTGCACAGTACCCGTGCAAGGAGGCTCACTGGGGGAAACGCATACTTGCGTAGCCCGGGCAGCCAGCTGTGCGCCAGTGCATCCGTGCCGAGGGTGCCCTCGGTCAGGGAATAAAACAGGGAGCAATGGGAAGAGTCCTGGGAGGCAAACAGATCTACCTGTGCGTCGCCGAACCGTTCCCATATCAGCTGGACCGTCTGGGGGTGGAGTCTCCACTCTCCGGGGAGAGGCTGAAACCGTGAGAGCTCGTCGGCTGCACAGTTCAGGTCTCCCGGGATGTGGACAGCACGAAGGGACCTCAGGCGCTTCTGACTCCACAAAACGAGATGGTGGGCGAGTTGAGACATGCGGCGGGAGCGTAGACCGCCCTGGTGGTTGATGTACGCTACTACGGCCGTGTTGTCTGTCCTGACTAGTACATGTTGACCCCTCAGCAACGCTCGGAAGCGGTGCAGGGCGAACCGTACTGCCAGTAACTCGAGGCAATTGACATGCAGAAGGCGCTGGGGTCCTGTCCAGGAGCCCGCGGCTGCTTGTCCATTGCACATGGCACCCCAGCCCGTGGATGATGCATCTGTTGATACAACAACATGCCTGGAAACTCGTTCTAAGGACACTCCGGTCCGTAGAAAACTGAGGTTCGACCACGGGGTGAGAGTCTGTAAGCAGGCCCGAGTCACTTGTACCCGGAGCGTGCCAGACCGCCATGCCCATCTCGGGACTCGATCGCGTAGCCAGTGCTGAAGCGGTCTCATATGAAGCAATCCGAGCGGCGTTACCGCGGCTGCAGATGCCATATGCCCCAGGAGCCTCTGAAATAGTTTCAGTGGAACCGCATTCTTGCCCTCGATCTGACGAAGGGAAGTCAGCAGAGACTGCGCGCGCTCGCTTCGAAAGCTGCGCGCACATGGCGACCGAGTCGATATCCATACCGAGAAAAGAGATCCTCTGCGCGGGGCAAAGTTTGCTCTTCTCCCAGTTGACCCGAAGGCCCAGACGGGCTAGGTGATGGAGCACCAGATCTCTGTGTCCGCAAACCTGCTCTCGAGAGTGACCCAGTATGAGCCAGTCGTCGAGGTAGTTCAGGATGCGGACCCCATGCTGCCGAAGGGGCGCAAGGGCTGCCTCGGCAATCTTCGTAAAGACGCAAGGGGACAGAGATAGCCCGAATGGTAGAACTGCGTACTGGTATGCCCGCCCCTCGAAAGCAAACCGTAGGAACGGTCTGTGTCGAGGTAGAATGGAGACATGGATGTAGGCGTCCTTCAGGTCGATCGCTGCAAACCAATCGTCTGGACGAACGCATTCGAAAAGGCGTTTCGCTGTCAACATCTTGAACGGAAACCGGTGAAGGTAACGGTTCAAGACGCGCAGGTCCAGGATCGGTCGTAGCCCACCGGTCTTTTTGGGTCCGATCATAGTGGAACGGACTCCCCGGAAGCAGGGAGGAACCTGCGCGAACATGAAGCGAGTAGCCGCGCCTGATGGTCCGTGCAACCCAGCGGGACAGCCCTGGAAGCTGAAGCCAGACTCCCAAAAACTGCACCAGCGGGGTCATTCGGAGCACAGACGTACCCGGTGTGGGCTTGCAGCGATGCAGCGTCACCGGCCCGGACATGGGAGGCTGAGGGGCGTCCCGGTGCGGGGGCACGGTTGACTGCTGCGTCCTGACAGAGGAGACCAGGGAAGGACGCACGTTCCACTGGGGTCTGCTCTGCCAGGAGGCTGGCGACAGAGTGGGATGCGAGTGGCGGGACCCGTGGGTGGCGCGCACTGTCATCGCCGGACTCTGTGGGCTCAGGGATGGGAGTGTTAATTCTTTCTTTGACCGAATTAGGGTGCTGCTGACCCGTGGGCCAGCAGCTGAACAAAGGATTCTCCCCCGGCCCTCCACCGGGGGAAGGAGTGGTCCTGCTACCATCTCCTCGAAAGAATTTCCCATCCCTGAGCCGTCCGTCTCAGGAGCGCCGCTTGGCCTGGCGTTTAGCGGGGCGCGGGGCGGCCTGAGGGGACTTGGACGCCTTCCTACGGCTTCCTCCGCGACCCGGCCCGGGTGAAGGCTGCTGCTTGGACTGGTTGGGAGGGGCGGGAGCCCTCGGCGTGGAGCAGACTGAGGCGACTGTGCCGGCGGCTGGGTGGAGGCAGCAGCTGGCCGCCGGGGCAGTACGTGTTTTATAGCCTCAGTCTGCTTCTGGGCGATTGAGAACTGTTGGGCAAAGTCCTCAACCGCCCCGCCGAAGAGGCCGGCCTGGGATATGGGGGCATCGAGGAACCGGGTTCGCTCGGTGTCCCGCATATCGGCCAGGTTCAGCCATAGGTGACGCTTCTGGACCACGTTTGTGGACATCACTTGACCCAGGGAGCGTGCGGTCACCTTCGTCGCCCGGAGAGCGAGGTCGGTGGCGGCACGCAGCTCATTTAAGAGCCCCGGATCAACTCCACCCTCGTGCATGTCCTTGAGGATCCTGGCCTGGTAGACCTGGAGGATCGCCATGGCATGCAAAGAAGCGGCAGCCTGCCCCGCGGCTCTGTGCGATTTCGCCACCAAGGTTGATGTGAATCGACAGGCTTTGGAGGGGTGCTTTGGATCGCCGCGCCAAGTTGAAGCGCTCTGAGGACACAGTTGCATCGCAACAGAACGTTCAACTGGGGGGACCCCAGTGTACCCTTTAGCCGCCGCCCCATCGAGGACGGAGAAGGCGGAGGAAGTCGCTGACCGGTCACGGGAAGACAACGGGGACTTCCAGGACCGCGCGAGTTCCTCATGCAGCTCGGGAAAGAAAGGTATTGGGGGCGGGGACTGACGGTTGTCAGCGCGCGCTCCCAAAAACCAATCATCGAGCCTTGAGCGTTCGGGACAGCGCGGAGGGTTCCACTCTATCCCTAAGCTCGCGGCTGCCCGAGACAACATGGCTGTCAGCTCTGGGTCCGACTCGGGCAATGCTGGAACGCCCGAAGGCGGCAACACAGCCGAGTCATCATCCTCAGAGGACTCGAGCCCACCTTGTGATGTGGTGACCAGCCGAAGCAGGCCCCGCGATCTGCGTCTGAACACTCGCGGGTTGCAGTGTGCAAGACGGGGGTGTGGCCCGAGGCATGAGCGTCGGGGCTTTGTTCCACACCGTAACCGTCAAGTCACCCTGACCACCAGCCGAAGTACTGGGCCTCTGGGACTCAGTAGATCGGGGTGTGGTAGAGGGGACTCTCACTTCATTACAAAGGTCATGGAGTCTTGACCGCAACACTGCGATGGTCATATTCCCGCAGTGGGAACATGACTCATCCACAAACGCTGCCTGGGCATGCTGAAAGCCCAAACATACCAGACAGTGTTTGTGCCCATCGGAAGAGGAAAGCAACCGGCCACACCCAGAAGTACACGGACGAGACATCCTGAAAAGGACGCGTCACGTGCAAGCTCTTTTAGGAGAGGAAAGCCTCGCAGAGAACGCCGAAGCGCCCAGGGACCACACACCAGCTGTCAGACGGACCACTGCGCAGATCAGCAGGCAGGCAGTATGATGATCACTGGAACGCGCCGTAACACCAACGTCTCTGGAAAGCTGCTCGTCTCAAAGCTTTGTCGAAGACTCAGATCAGGCTTGAAGGAGTGAAGAGATACTCTTGGCTCCAAAGCAGAAACATAATGCGATATTGCCAGCGTACTTCCTTATATACCCACGAGGTGGGGCGGAGTTACGCATGCAAATTCCGCATGCCCATGGCATTGGCACTGCCATTGGGCGCTGTTGAATTCTCGAAGATAATTGGCTTCTAAGCGAAACCCCCATTCGTTAGTCACTAACGTACGTCGTAGTGACTGAACGAAAGGGAACTACTGGGACTGTCCTGTACATAACACTGTAATGAGAATATTTCTGTTATTAAACGTTGTGAATTCTCTGGGTTTAGTTGTTGTGTTTCAGCGCTGTTGTGGGAAGCGTCTACAACGCATTCTGACCAGCACAGTCAAGTTCGCTTGTGCATTCGCGTCATTTTAAGCATATGAAAGTCGTAATATTAAGTTTTTGTAGTATAAACATCTGATTAATGTCATATAGGATGCGTTTGGTTAAGTCAATAACCCGCAGTGCTTCACTGTACCGGTGATCATCTTCAGTTTCAGCGCGCGCTCTCAAACAGGGGAAGAGCATCCACAGGAGTTATAGGCCTTCACCTATGCGTGATTGTGCAAATATAAGTTGTAATATTATATTTATTTTGTATAAATATCTGATTGTTCTCATATATGATGCGTTTAGTTGTTAATTAACCTTCTAAGCGTTTCAGTTCACGGTTGTTTGTTCATTCTCTCTAGCTTCAGCACGCTCTCAAACAGCAACATTATTCCTAATAATGCTATATTGTTCCTAGTTATTCCAACTAGACTAATATTAAAGATGTTTACTATTACTATAATATTAAACATATTTTTTTCAAAAACACAGAAGCGTTATTTTTTATAACTAGCACTTTTATTATATATATATATATATATATATATATATATATATATATATATATATATATATATATATATATATATATATATATATAAAAGTAAGTTGGCCATAGGAGTGTAAAATTAATTTGAAATGGTAAGGAATCTTACACTGGTTCAAATAGGCTACTGTAGTGTATAGGTTTGATTTATGTTGAAGTGTTTGGGACATGGCTTTTAATTGTGAGCCTTTTGTTTTTGTAATCAGGCTCTCAGAGTTTATTAAAATTTGTATTTAGATTTATCGGCCAATATATCGGTTATCGGCTTTCAAATATAAAAAATTATCGGATATCGGTATCGGCCAAAATGTTCATATTGTTCCTAGTTATTCCAACTAGACTAATATTAAAGATGTTTACTATTACTATAATATTAAAACATATTTTTTTCAAAAACACAGAAGCGTTATTTTTTATAACTAGCACTTTTATTATATATATATATATATATATATATATATATATATATATATATATATATTTATATATATATATATATATAAAAAGTAAGTTGGCCATAGGAGTGTAAAATTAATTTGAAATGGTAAGGAATCTTACACTGGTTCAAATAGGCTACTGTAGTGTATAGGTTTGATTTATGTTGAAGTGTTTGGGACATGGCTTTTAATTGTGAGCCTTTTGTTTTTGTAATCAGGCTCTCAGAGTTTATTAAAATTTGTATTTAGATTTATCGGCCAATATATCGGTTATCGGCTTTCAAATATAAAAAATTATCGGATATCGGTATCGGCCAAAATGTTCATATCGGTGCATCCCTACTTATTACCTTTTGTTTTATCTATCTGGATATGAGATACCTGTACCACTCACTTTAAGACCTTTCAAATGACACCAAAAACATAACAGTCAATGATAAGCATTCACATTAAACCATATTCTTGTGTGAGTTCTTAGTAGTTTGTGGAAGTGAGGTCGTGTGGGGACCCTTTGTCTCAGAACAGGGCCTCAACCAGTATTTTCAGTCTTACAAGACTATGGTATAATATACCCATGAAGAAGAGAGTCTACAAGCAAACTTTTGAGAACTGATGTCAAGTACTGAGAATAATTGTTGTGGTATAATTAGATTTCTTTAACTTTCCAGCAGCGCTAACATGGCTTAGGAGACAGAAGACTTTGTACACTTGATTCCTCCAGCATTCCCACAGATCTTGGTTCCTGAAGTACAATATTAGTTATTATGCATTCTAAACTATAAAGATAATAGTTTATAAAAGATAAAATAAATGAAGTTGCCTACAGCTCTCACCATTATTTGAGTGCAGCTTTGTTTCACTGCAGCCATGATCTTCTGTTGAACTACATTTGGCCTTCTTTTTGTTGTTGTTGTTACCAGTGCATTTTTCTGAAAATAGCAATCACACAATAAATAGCATTCCTGTAAAACATCCTTTTCTGCACATTAATGTCAAACTATTGAACATAAATGCTTGTGTACAGTGCTGCGAAATGCAGTCCTGATTTAGTCTATTTTTGTGTATATACAATATTATCAGATATTACAAAGATATTTAACATAAAAGGCAACCCTTACGAAAATGAACCAAATAGACATACAGCGTCCCTGGGAAAGCCAAACAAAGGTGATTTGACTTCGGGATGAAAATAACAGCGTCTCGACGATATGGCGACAAACACACTCAAACGCACCACTTCCTTTTCTCCACGCAACACGTCCTCTTCTCCACGTGGGACAGCAACAAGACCACGCCCCCTTTTTGCGCATAGTCTTGTGGGCGGAGGTTAGTCTGTTCTACTGTTCTATCTGTAGCCAGCCGTTCGCTGTAGGCTTTGAAAGGGAACTTCTGTTAAATAAAATATCTTGCTTGGCATTGAACTTTGAGCTTTATAATTTTACAGGTATTATTTATGCTCTAACAGCAACATTACACACTAACAGGGCCGTAGCCAGCTATGAGGTCACCGAGGTCCGGACCTCAGTAATTTTTTCATATTCAAAAAAAAAAATTCCGGACCTCTGTAATTTTTTATATTCAAAAATAAAATTCCAAGCTCTCTAAATGACAAATAAGCCGTGTGAACCACCTCCTATAGGCTTATATGAGTGTTTGCGATTCATGTCGCTGCGAGAAGAGTGACGGGACTTGTAATGGCGCTTTTCCACTGCACGGTACGGCTCAGTATGGTTCGGTATGGTTCGCTTTGGCGCTTTTTCCACTGCATGGTACGGCTCGGTACAGCTCGCTTAAACAGTACCACCTCGGTTGGGGTTCCAAGCGTGCAGTACCGATACTAAAATGTGACGTGTAAACACTGCAGATCACTGATTGGTCAGAGAGTATCGTCACCACTAGCGTCATTGGATTTGCGACACCAACCTGCTAGCAGTAACAGCCAGGCAGTATCGTTGGCACGACTTGAGAGGAAAACTTGTTTAAAAAAACTAAAAATATGGCTGAATCTTGGTCGGTAGATGAGGTGCAGACGTTCCTCTCGTTGGTGACCGAGGAGCGGATCCAGCGAGAACTGGATGGGGCAACACGGAATTAGAGAGTTTTTCAGGAAGTCGCTAAGCTGTTAGCCGCACACGGCTACCGCCGGACATTTAAACAGTGTAGGGACAAGTTAAAAAAACTTAAAAGCGATTACAGAACTATATTACTAACTGTATTTTTTTTTCAATAAAAAAAGGAACTGGACAAACGTGTACTTCATTACTTTCTTAATGCATGTACTGTACCAATGAATAAATGTGAATTATAAATAATAAAGCCTGTTTAATAATATATATTTTTTAAAGAAAGCGAGACAATACTTTGAAATATTTAGTTTATTAATAATCCACTTGACAGGAAAGACAACATGAATAGTTAACTATTCAAGTAACGCAACAGACCCTCACGTACATCCCTGCCCTCCTCCTCTACAGCCTGTGCCAGTGCCACCACAGGCTCTGCTGCTGAAGGTGAATCCCATGCACTCTGTTGCACAAGTAGACAAACGTTTCTTCTGACATTCTAAAGTTCTCCAGCCATTGAGTGTTTGTAAAACCGGGAACAATCACATCCCACCACTCAGAAGCTCGGTTAAATGTCCAAACAGATGGTCTGTTGCGGCGACGTTGCAAAATGTGAAGGATCTGAAATACACAGAATACGCATTTTAAAACATAATTTTGCCAGCCAAGTTCATTATATGTTTTCGTGACAGTGATATAGCGATTGAGACCGTAGTGCAAGATTAGCTTACCCTCGTGCGCCGTCGAGCAAGCCTATCGTCGAATGCGCTTTGTTGTAGGAGTTCCCATACTCTCTTAGTTTTTTTTTCAGGATTTTGTTTTGCTGCCATCAGCCTCCTTTGAAACAAACTTTTTCGTTGTGCGGTGAAAAACATCCACATGCCGAGAATCAAGAACACCATTCCTTCGATAGGCTCCATTGCTCCGGTTTTGCACGTTTGTTTTTGTGTCGCGTTTACGATGATGTCGTGGCAGTAGAGGAGGCGCAACTACAACGTAATCCCACCCACTTGAAGCGGTGCTACTGCAGTGGAAAAGCAACCGAGCCGAGCTGAGACGTGCTGTGCCGAGTCGAGTCGAACCGTACCAAGCTGTACCACGCAGTGGAAAAGAGCCATAAAGGCCCTGTTATACTCGCGCCTGGCTCCGCAGCGCGAGCTCCGCAAACTGAGCGCGCTCCTCCCCCAAACGGACGAGGCGTTTATAGTCGACGCGCGCGCCGTTGTAGTATTCTGTGAAACGACAGGGGGCGACTTGGAGTAATTGTTCTTAAATCCGTCGAAAGCAGGAACGAAGAAGTAGTTTACCGGAACAACAACCCAGGTGAACATGGCGTCCCGCGTGGAGTTGCTGAATGCTGAAGAAGAGTTGTTGTGTATGCTCACACAGCAGGGTCTTGTACCCTGGCAGGACTCTGTCATCAGAAGGGGATGTATACAGTAATGTTGCCAATCAAAGAAAAAAAAAAAAGTGTTATCTTGTGTGTTTGCTTTGTGCTTTAAAATCTATTTTTCACTTTCATGTATAAGTTATCACAGTGTTTTTAATAAAACCATAAAACTGAAAGCGTGGTTTGTCTTCCTTCTTGTTATAGCATCAAAGACCAATCATTGGTCGACATTAGAACAAAATAGATGGATGTGAAAACATGCATACACTATATTGATATTTGTATACTATAAATACATATATATACTAATTTTAACTATATTAGTTCACAGTGCATTAACTGAAGATGACAACTAATTTCTGATTTTGTTTGTACATTCTGAAATTAACACTAAACAAGCACAATAAATGCTGTAGAAAGTGTCTTGTAAACTAATGTACTAAATGAAGCCTCTTTGTACAGTTAGTTTTTATAAAACATGCCTTATTTTATCAAAGGTTCCATTTCAGTTAGTGTAGGCTCATTTTGAAAATGTAAGCAGTTACTTAAGACAAGTGCAAACTGGGTGCTTAATGCAAATGTATTCTAAAGTCCTATTCACAAAAGGAATGGATGGTTGGATGGATGGATCACCGCTTCTTCCGTGAACTTTTTTTTTTTGCTTTAACAAATTTGTCTCTCATGTTTTTCCAGGTTTTCCTACAAATAGATTCTTCCTTCCCCAAAGTTGTTGCAATTTCTTTCCATGAGTTCTGTGCCATCTGGCTGTCGCGATGATCCCTCATGGAGGGGTCATAAATGTGCTGGTACTGACGCACAAGCTCGGACAAAGTCGCCTCAAAGTCGTACATCTTCGGACGCGGAGGTGCGCGCGGAGTTACAAAAAATGCGCTGCGCACCGCCAGGCGAAATGGGGTCTTGCGGAGCCAACGCGCGAGACCGCCCCCTTCGCGTTGACGTCATTTTTGCCGCGCGCACCCTCGCGCTCTTGCGGCCGCGGCGAGTATAAACAAGGCTTAAGTGAGTACACGGGTGCCGCCTCCGTGTTGCCAGATCCAGATATTATAAGCGGTTTTGGACTTATTTTCCCCACGTAAGTTAACGTGACACTTTAGGAAGTTAATAAAGTGGTAAGTTGCATGTTAGGGTTAATGATATATTTATATTATTTACAAAACACAAGCTTTTTAAAAAAAAAAAAAAAAAAAACTTATGGGAGACACAACAGATAAATTGTTTGTTTATGCTTGTCTTTCGTAGTAATATCTGGCAACACTGCGCGGCGCCACCGGCATTACAAAAAATCTTATAGACAAACTTTAATTGCTGACAGGAAGATACCACATTCGGTAAGACAAATGCAATTATCATTATTATTATCTGTAAGAAAGGTATCAACACAATCAAAACAGTAAATACAGATCTGTATAACAAGTAACGTTAGGTTAAAGAATGAAATGCCAAACGCTGGTCAGCATGAAGAAAGGCTCATGGAGTTTAAACCTTTCACAGTGTCATGCTAAAAACAATCATTAGAGCAGCGTTTCTCTGAAGGGTCAACTTTTTGAATGGGGTGCGGAGTGTGCAGTCAAAGACACAACAAATGTAATTCTGTTTTTCTGACACGAAACTTAAACTACGAGCATGCAACATTGTAGTTCATGTTAATTAGTAAGTCATGAAATTACCAAAAAAGTGCCAGTAAATTAAACTTAGTATGTTAGCTGCAAATGATTTACATGCAGGTTTATGATGTTGTTCATTCATCCTCAGGATCAGTAGGCTATTCATAGGTTTCATTAACAGTTCAACATAATATGTATTTACCATGGTAACTGTTGTTTCCGTAACCCCAAAATGCCATTTAAAATTTACTTTGATCTCTTATACCAACTTACTAACATTATTGTATAAACAAAATCTAGTTTGGGGATGCTACCTTATACTGTTTATCAGAGGTGGAAAGAGTAACAAAATATTCTACTCAAGTAAAAGTACTATTACTTCAATGAAATTTTACTTAAGTAGAAGTAAAAGTACTTGTCTAAAAATGTACTCAAGTAAAAGTAAAAAGTAGTTCATTTAAAATGTACTCAGAAAAGTTACTGAGTTACTTTTTTTTAACAGCGGGTGGGGGACTTGTAATAGAATAGAATAGAAAAACTACTCAATTACAGTAACGCGAGTAAATGTAATTTTTTTACTTTCCACCTCTGCTGTTTATTCATCATCAGTATGTCATATACTTAATTTTTGTGTAGGCTATCTTAAAGGGATAGTTCCACCCGAAGATGAAAATTCTGTCATAATTTTCTCACTTCTGCTGAACACAAAAGAAGATATTTGATATTCAAGTTATGGACATGTGGAATTATTAAACACCTTTTATCTGCATATGGATCCAGATTATCGTTTGACCTTTTGAGGCTACGTTACACGTAGCCAACTACTGTAGGTGGTGGTATTGTCCAAAAATAACATTGTTTTAACACCCCACCCCGGACCCCGGACCCCACCCCCACCCCGGACCTCACTAATTTTCAAACTCTGGTTACGGCCTTGCACACTAACTAAAGTTTGAACAGTGGGATCACGAAGAAGGGGACCTTTACGTCAAGTCCCCGGTGAATCTACCAACCCAGAAAATTTTAAAGGACAACGCCAGTAACTTTGTTTTGTTAAGTCTCTATATGCAGTAAAAAATTAGCCTCTCTCCTCTTCTGACTTAGGAAGATGATCTTATATTACCGCCCCTCTGCACAGTTTTTCAGAAAACAAGAACCTTGTGTGTATTTGACAGTTTAAACCCAGAAAAAAAATGTAAAAGAGAAGTTACTCACGAGACTTGTTATCTGACAAGTTATTGTGTGTGCTCAGAAAACGGTCCATTATCCGTGAGAGTGATCGCTAATGATGATAATCACAAGCAGGTGGGGGCGCGTGCACGCAGCAGTTCAATTGCATTTAAAGGCACATGCCCGAAAACAGCCTGTTCTTCACTGTAGTCTGAAATGAGTATTTATAACATGGATTTATAAATGATCTGTGAGGTCTTTTACGCTGAAACTTCACAGACACATTCTGGGGACACCTCCCAGCTAACAAAAAAAGGTCCCCAGGATGTCCCCTAAATGGCCTCAGCGAACGTCCCCCGGACGTCAATGTGTAGGGGCCTCTTGACGTCCCGCGAACGTCCTCAAAGACGTCCTCCGGACATTCATGAGGACGTTCACAGGACGTCCAGCGGTCATTTGGGACGTTTAGGGGACTTTCACTTTAGCAGCATTTTATTTTATATTTCGGCAAACCAAAGAAAACAGACACATATGAATTGTAAGGAACAAAGTACATTTATTTTAATTGAACAGTTGTAAAGGTGATGTGCTCTTTCCCCGCGCGCGTGTGTGTATGTGTGTGTGTGCGCGCGTCTCTGGTTGTCAGCCGTGGGGTTAGTCCGATGGCAATTCTTCCACTTGGCTTCTAACCTAAAACAACAAAATGAACACATTCAGTAGTGTTATGATTTTATGTCCAGTATCATCGTTTGTCCATTGAAAAAAAAGACTGTTGACTATTTTGATTTCGATAGACCATGGTCCAAATTAGCCTAATATTATATTCAGCTCATATTGGAAGATAACGGTTGTCCCAATTTGGGCTTTGTCTTTCTACTCAGTATATTTACTGTATAAAGTTCGATATTTAATCCCTATATTTGTCAATATCAGATAATGTCGTCTCATTTCAGCTTAGCATACCGTTATAGCTTCGAAGTGCTAATGGTTAGCAGCTGTAGGCTACTACACGATAGAAAACTTCAGCAAACGTTTTAAAAGGTAAATTTTTCATATTTTAAACATGACAAGATTAATAATGGTTATGGTAGCTAATGTCTACTAATCAAAAATTATAAATACCTTTTCTACCGACGAAAGAGCACTCAAAGCCGCCTCTGAGGAAATCCGGCAGGACCGTTAACTGTCTCTACGCAGCTAAGCGTTGCCATGGATACATGCTGCGCGTGCCTTTAAAGAATGACGTCACTCGGTCAGGTTCATTTGATCGATATTTGCTTGTCTCCCAGTGTGGCTATAGACGGTTTCAACGGCAACAACACACAAAATTTTTTTTTTTTGTTATTTGAGCTTGTGCTCTAAGTATTAAGCAGTAAAAATGTGTCCTATAATCGCTTTTCTTGAATAATCGCTTCACCTGACCAGGTAAAATAGGAAAATTATATTTTTCTTACCTGTTATTTCCACTTTCTTTCCAGCAATGTGGTTTTTCATTCTTCACGTTTTCTTTAGCTGCATTCCTCAGTTGAAGTCGATTCATTCTTTTAGAGCTCCTGAGATTCAACCTTATTTCCTTCATGCATGTGTAATACATAATAAATTGTAGCCTATGTTTAATTATATTATTGCAGGGTATTGTGTTTTGATGTTTAAATTACTGCTGAAAACAAACTCGCGATTTGATGATAGTGATACTGGTAAGTGTAACAGGAAAGTTATTTGTAACAGACCTACAATTCATTCAAATCATATTTTTAGGCCTATAGTTTACTTGCACTAAAATGTTAATTTACTATATATATATATATATATATATATATATATATATATATATATATATATATATATATATATATATATATATATATATATATATATATGTTGCATACGTTCCATGATCACAGTTAATTTAAGGGATTTTAAGATATAAACAAATCCCCTAATAAAAATCTAATACGGGTTTATTTTAGTTACATTTTTCGTTTGTCTGAGTTGTGTCATGTCTGATGATAAAAGACAATGCATATGGGCGACTGGATTTTGCAAGTGTTGCTATCCCATATGGAAATGGCAGGTGAGGAGAGAAATAGACGTTCGTAAACTGGCCTGGACAAATGTCCTGGGAACGTCCGCCAGCGAACGTTAAGCGGATCAAATATAGATCCGAAAGTCCACCAGCGAACGTTACAAAGCGGACCAAATCGGGACGTCCGCCAGCGAACGTATATTATGGGGAAGTCCTCTGAACGTCCGCCAGCGAACGTTATAAAGCGGATCAAATGGGGACGTCCTCCGAACGTCCGCCAGCGAACGTTATAAAGCGGATCAAATGGGGACGTCCTCCGAACGTCCGCCAGCGAACGTTACAAAGCGGATCAAATGGGGACGTCCTCCGAACGTCCGCCAGCGAACGTTACAAAGCGGACCTACTGCGGACCTAAACGGACGTTCGCAACGTCCGGGGGACGTCCCCTGTTTGCTGGGCTGTAACTTAAATTACATCTTGTAAAAATAAGCAAAATAGGTCCCTTTTAAGTCAAGTCACTATTATTTATAGCACATTAAACAATACATATTGTTACTTTACAGTGATAAAAATGAGAATAATGATGCCAACAGAATTGTTGTGAAGCAGCTCCAACTTGCCTGATGAACGTTTCTTCCAGAAAACGTTTCTCCGTCCTGCTTGCGAATCAGGGTTGGCAGGTTACAAAACTCGTCCAATTGCTACTCAAAACTAGCCCAATTGTGTTTTGCGTTCCGGGAGATACATTTTTAAAAAATAAAAGTATTTTTTGGTGGGGAAGATCCAGTCACGTGAGGGCTATTTATCTATGCGGTTGAAATGTCCCATAGGTGACAAAAGTGGCTACATGTTGCACAATACAGCATAACTGCAGTACAGTGTAGTATGAGTGGAAGGCCTATGAAGACTTCAGATGCAAAAACCGTCTGATATTTTTCTTTTAAAATTAACCTTTTTATAAGGCTCCTATAGGTTAAAAAAAAATAATTTAATGGCAACTAAAAGTATATTGCCATTTAAGTGATATTACTGAACATAAACATAGGAGCCCAATAAAATAAAGCTCAATTAAAAATAAAACGGACATTTGCATCGAAGTCTTCGTATACATTACAGTGTATTACTGTACTGCAGTTATATTGCATCTAAACTTAATTATACTGCAAATCTACAATTGTACTTCAATGTACTGCAGTTATACTACTTTGTACTGCAGTTGTACTTCATTGCACTGCAGTTACTACTTTGTACTGCAATATGAAGGTATATTTGGTGCAAAACAACTGAACACGCGTGAGAGTGGAATGTGTAGCTGTAGATCATATCCACACATGTGTACCAATAAATTTGAAGTCACAGAGAAAAATATTTTAGGAGTTGTAAACTTGTAGACTTTTTTTCTCACTTACAAACACAACGCAACAGTTACACCTTCACACACTCTTCATTGCAGGTGCACAAATCCTGTTCTACGAATCACACATGAAGAAACTCATACGCTCACATTTTTGCTCCAGTTGCTGCAGTAAATATGGTGCAAAACACATTCACACACACCAGCATCAAAAATGTGAAGTCACAGACAAATTTTGCCCACCCGCGAATTAATATGTGAATCCATGCAATGAGAGTTGCACACTTGTAGAATATTTGGTCACAAATGTATTTATTTTCTTGGATATTTTTCTAACACAATCACAAGTCCAATCACTACAACTGCTTGAATCTGCTGCTACGAGTCTCAGACGCAGTTTTTCCGCCTTCAAGTGACACGTTCCGCGCGCTCTCACTTTTGCACCATATATCACGCGAAATGTGGAGCAAAAGAGATTTGTGCATCTGTGAGGCAGCGGTTCAGAGAGCAGAGGATTTCGGCCAATCAGAAGAGCTCTTTTAAACCGGTGGCGCGCGACCGAGAACGGGAAAAATACACGAGCAATCTCTCCCTAGCAGGCGAAGTCAACTTGTTCCTCTATATAGTAAAACATAGTAGGCTATAATTAATGGATATATATAGTAGGCCTATAATTAATGCAATAATAATTGGGGGGTTGAAGTGTGAACCATTTATAGGGTTTATTTTTTGCAAAATCCACATTCAAAGTAATTACAATTAAAAACAATTTCAGGTTAGATGTCTCATCATTAGCATAATGCCAACGTTAACATGTTTTATCTATAGCATAGTTATGAAAAATAGCATCCTACACATAGAAACTATAGCCACCACAACATGCCACAGATGTAATATAAATCTTAGTGAAAAACCTATTCCCTTATCTTCTATTCTATTATAAAAGTAGCCTATATAAATCTATTATAAAGTTAATCAACATGTAACATAATAAATAGGCTAGTAGAACGTGAGATCTACTAAAGGTGGTCATGAGTAGTTTATTAAAACGCTTATTGTTCTGTTGGTGCAGGAGGATGTTTTCTCAGACTCAGTGTTGCGATAGGAACGGCTCATATCTTATCGCACATATTTTGGAGCGTTTATGGAGTTTATGGTTATTCGCGCGCCATGCATGCACAGTTAAATGAACCGGGCTTCAGTCATGTTGCGCAGATAATTGGTCCGTTCCGTTCGTACGGGAACTGGTGCTTATAAAAGCTCGAAACGCGCGGTGTATAATTCATATCCTGATTCTTGTTTCCATTAACCATGTTAATGTAGGTGTTTTTAGGCTACTTGCTTGAATTGTATATTAATTATACAATTGTGCATTAATTATATATATCCATTAATTATAGCCTACTATGTTTTACTATATAGAGGAACAAGTTGACTTCGCCTGCTAGGGAGAGATTGCTCGTGTATTTTTCCCGTTCTCGGTCGCGCGCCACCGGTTTAAAAGAGCTCTTCTGATTGGCCGAAATCCTCTGCTCTCTGAACCGCTGCCTCACAGATGCACAAATCTCTTTTGCTCCACATTTCGCGTGATATATGGTGCAAAAGTGAGAGCGCGCGGAACGTGTCACTTGAAGGCGGAAAAACTGCGTCTGAGACTCGCAGCAGCAGATTCAAGCAGTTGTAGTGATTGGACTTGTGATTGTGTTAGAAAAATATCCAAGAAAATAAATACATTTGTGACCAAATATTCTACAAGTGTGCAACTCTCATTGCATGGATTCACATATTAATTCGAGGGTGTGCAAAATTTGTCTGTGACTTCACATTTTTGATGCTGGTGTGTGTGAATGTGTTTTGCACCATATTTACTGCAGCAACTGGAGCAAAAATGTGAGAGTATGAGTTTCTTCATGTGTGATTCGTAGAACAGGATTTGTGCACCTGCAATGAAGAGTGTGTGAAGGTGTAACTGTTGCGTTGTGTTTGTAAGTGAGAAAAAAAGTCTACAAGTTTACAACTCCTAAAATATTTTTCTCTGTGACTTCAAATTTATTGGTACACATGTGTGGATATGATCTACAGCTACACATTCCACTCTCACGCGTGTTCAGTTGTTTTGCACCAAATATACCTTCATACTGCAATGTTACTGCAGTTTTACTTCAATGTACAGCAGTTTTACTTCAATGTACTGCAGTTATTTTTTGTAAGGGTCACTCCCCTAGCCTTGAGAGGCACATTAGCGACTGACGTTACCTTGTTACCATGTCCACCTCCCACACTGGAAATTATGGTTTGAATCCCGTTTGGAGCGGTGCGAGTAGAACTGGAGGGGTTACAAAGACATCAAAATTAATGCATTCAACTCCCTTGAGAGCCAAACATGCTCTGTGCAAACGCTTGATTCTCATCTCTCTAAGGCCAAATCCACAGGAAGCCAGAGCTTTCCCTATCCAATCTTTTTTTTCCCTCCTCTCAAAAAATATCTGCGTACGCACAAAACCACTGAACCCGGCTCAAAATGATGTAGTATACATGCCAGACCAGTGTGTGGCGCTGTAATTCTGCCACAGAAATACACTAAAAATGGAGAAGAAGACTTGGAGCATGCACAAAATATACTGATTGGCTGTACACACAAAAACGCATGGGTGTCGGTTTCAGATTTATACACTCTGGGACCCGGTTTAAAAAAATACCGGTTTCAGGCTCCCAAAACGCAGATGAAAAATCACTACCCAGATAGCAATTACATTTGGCCCGGATCCGTTTTAAGCCCCTTGCCTCCGTTTCTATCTTAGAGACGTTTTCTGATTGTGAACCAGATCCGTGCCAGATAGAGGTTTCAGCTTAAACATTCTAACTGCCATCAGTTCAGTATTTATATCATTTTACAGATCTGGCCCAGATCACTTTTCCCATAGGTAACCGAAAGACATTAGCTGTGTCTGACACTGATTTGGTCCAGATCTGCAATATGAATCTGAGCCGATACTGTTTTCACATAGGCTACACTGGTGTGGCCCGAATCTGTGATACATATCTGAGCCGACTGCATTTAAAACTGCTCTGGCCCATATCTGCAAAACGGATTTGAGCCAACACTGTTTTGACAGAGACTACCTGATGTGGACCACATCCGAAATACTTCCTCAAACTGTGTGAAGAACTCCGTGGAATAAACATTTTCAAAACAACATGCTTACCTGTCTGCATATTTTTCTTCTTCTATCTAGAGCATGAGATAAATGCATTGTCATTAAGCTGAGCAATATTATCAGTGTTTAAAAACTATACAGCAACATTTTGTGATGCTACAGCACAGGTCCGTTTTACGACAGCGCCAAGTGAACGTTATTGGGTCTCGCTTGGCTGTCGTCTTGCAGATACGGTCCACATCCGTACTACGGACTTCAATCAGAAGCGCCAAAAAAAAGAATATATATATATCATCAAACCAAGCTGTCGACGCAGATTTATCTGACGAGCTATAGGCTACCACACGTAAGTTTTTATGTGTTTATTCTATGTGTTTATTATGTACATCTATGTATGTGTTTATTCTAATTTACTGTCTATTACTTAAACGTGCAAGTTAAATGCTGTTTGCTTTGTAGATAGCAGTTACAGGCTGTTATTTGCGCACCGTTATGTTAAAGCCGCATCTGCTATATCGCTAGCTGCGCTATACAAATAGCCTATGAGTGTAGCACAGAAGGCCCAATTATAGAATAACCGAATCAACTTTTTAATATCATGGCATATATTTGCGCTAATGTGCTGAGTTTTAAAAGGTATTTTAGCTTAGGATGTCCAGACAGTCCCCGTTTTTGGTTGCCTCCGGGAAAATACAGAAAACAACTATGTCCCTGTTTTTTGAAGATAAAACTTGTATGTGTAACAGGTACGGAAAGTGTTTTGTTAAAACATATGTATTGATTGTTATAATTCTCACAAAATTGTTCGTTTACATGTACCTGATGTGATTGCCTAAGTGAGTTAAGTGCGTTTCCCCTTTAATTGCTGTGATGTCACCATGAGCCCACCTAATTTCCTGTTTTGTCCCCTCCTCTTCCTCTTGACCTTGATTGTATGGAAGAGTTGGGTTATTTTTGGCTCCTGCTAATCCTTATTAATCTTTATTTTAATTGTTGCTTTTATTTCTATATCTTCATTGCAAATTATGTGTATTATGTTATTTTACTTACCTGTGTGGTTATTTTTGTCATTTTGCCCAATTTAAGTTATATTTGTGTCATTGCTCTATATGTAGAGATGAAAAGCACATGGTAATTAAATCTACGTCACATTTGTTTTATAGAGAGCGAAATAAGGGTGATTGTACTCAGAGGCTGCATTTATTTGTTTTACATCAGATCTCAGAGAGTAAAAAAACCCAGTGAAACCGCCGCCTGTTGTCCCGTGTCTGTCTTCACAACGCAGAGAAAAGTGATTTTATAACTGGTGTCGCGAGTCACCGGTTACATATGTATTTCAATCAGATTGACAGTCAAACTAAAAATGTCCCCGTTTTTTCCAAAATTTTGGGATTATGTCCCCGCGGTTTTGGTCTTGGACATCTGGTCACCTTATCTTAGCTGCTATGCCGTTAAAGCGCTGAATTGCAGGCACACATTCATGAAAATGACATGCAACATTGTGAGCTTAAAGGGTTAGTTCACCCAAAAATGAAAATTCTGTCATTAATTACTCATGGGCGTAGATTACGCACTTTTAATAAAACGTGCATTCGTCCCCCGCACTTTTACCGGGTTGCACCGGTCCTAGTCGACCCGCTCCGTGCGGGATTCGAAACGGGGTCTAGTCGCACCGCTCTTACTGGCCTACGTCTGTTACACAAGCAAGTTCGTTTACGTAGAAGCCAACATAAATAAATCTAGATTTAAATTCAAAGAAACAAAATAATCTATAAATGACCTGTTATTTTATTCGTATCCAAAAACGAGGCTATCTGAACATTATGGAGTAACACTCTCGTGCAAGACTCCAATTCATACTCGAAGCCGGAGGGCGCGCTCTCTTTACTTCTGTTTCGTAGAAGTAAAACCCTGTCACGTTCCAAAGGCATTCGGCGCTGTAGCAGCAGCTGAATAAAAATAATCGCTATGACTGATGAAACGTGACAACAAACACGATTGCGACAATAGTCTATATGGTTTGTGGTTTTCCAGCCATCTCAAGGTATTTATTGACAATAAAAAATATGAATAATGCAGTGCTAACTGACAGCCTTTTAAGTATCTTCTGCTTGCCAAGGCTGCATTTATTTAATAAAAAATACAGTTAAAACATTAATATTGCGAAATATATTCACAGATGTTTTAATTTGTAATGATAATAGTAAAGTGCAATTTATTCCTGTGATCAAAGTTGAATTTTCAGCATCATTACTCCAGTCTTCAGTATCACATGATCCTTCAGAAATCATTCTAATATGATCATTTGATGAAAAGGAAACATTTATGATTATAATCATTGTTGAAAACAGCTGTGGAAACTGATGCATTTTATTTTTCAGGATTTTTTAATGAATAGAAAGTTAAATGAACAGCATTTATTTGCATTTAATAAAGCATGGATAAATCTTTTGTTATATTATAAATGCCACTTGATCAATTTAAAGCATGTTTGATGAATAAAAGTATTAATTTTTCTCTTTTTTTATCTTACCAGGACAGGAGTGGAGGGCGCCAGGAGAGACTGGCACGTCAGCAGCAGGAGCAGCAACAGCTGCCACAGCACCCACCTAGTGATTTTGTTTAAAGCTACACTGTGTGATATTTTCCCCCATCTAGCGGTGAAAAGTTATATGACCATCCATTAAATATTAGTTTCTGTTCCTCCCAATTCTGATTTCGTTTTAACTCCTACGGTGGCCGATTTAGTCCAAAATTAACATGGCTTCCAGTTCGATCCAGCAATCCCCCTCTTCACATTCGACACGGTGCCATCGAGTGTTAAAACGCGAAAGGCGAAGCTTGAATTTACGGGTATGTCCCTCTTTGGCTAATGTACTTTCAAGATGGAGGGGCAACATGGCGACCCCCATTCGAACCCCTTACCCGTATGTATTTTCAATGGCATATTATAAACTTACGAGAATACTTTATTACTTGAAAGAAGTAAATATACATTAATGAGCACATGTATTTTTGAAAGAACTAAGTGTTTTTAGCTAAGAATAAACTAAAAAAGTTACACAGTGTAGCTTTAAGTGCATGGTTTTTTTTTTCTCCACATTGTGTTAATAGCATGTGCGGGTTTTTTATCCATTAATTCTGTGTTTGTTGTTGACTGTGTTCTGTGTTAATTGTTGACAATGTTCATGACTTTGTTGTTCGGTTTTTATAATTAAATCTATGAATTTGTGGTCATTAATTTTGTGTTTGTTAACTTTGTTCACGTTGTTTTAGTATGCATTTTAATCATTAAAACGATTTATTTCAGCTATAGCCTATAGGCCTATACGCATTGCTCCAACTGAAACTAGCCTTTATCAAGTCAAGTCAAGCTTTTTATTTATAGCCAAGGCTGAAAATGTTTTTCTGGACATTCCACAGACTGTGAAAAATGTAGGCATATGCCTAGGTAGGTTACTATGATACCCTAACTGACAAAAATGCCGAAAATAAGGCAAAATAACAATCCAGTGGTGATTTAAGCGGAATCGTAACACATCCGGCACAGCTCCGGCAGGCGGAATCGTTTCACGCACTCGTTACGCATCTGTAACGGGATGATCAGGCGGTGCTGGATCGGCGCTGGCACATATCCGCAACAACCCCTAAAAACAGACCAGAAACGGCTTCGGCCCGATGTGCGTTTGGACTCAGGAACGAGTCCGTGAGGCGGAAGCGGGCCAGACCCGGCTCTATCGTTTTGCGGTTGCGGCCCTGTTCCGTTACAGTGTCCAGTGGCTATCTGGGTAATGAAATCTGACAACTATCTCAAAATTTTTGTTTCGAAACGCTCAAATCATGACATAAAATCTAAAGGCAACTGCAGTAACGAAATTACTTTACCAATCGGTGATTGGCTCTTTTTTCCCCGTATTAGCCATTGCATGTTCTCCCATTCATAGTAATATGAGTGCACCGTCTTTGTATATCTAAAGTCGTTTTGCTACATATATAGTAAATTGGCTGATTCCTATGTCAGCTCTCCTAACTCATCTTGCTCACTGGGGGAAGTCATCTTGGCAAATAAAAAAACTACAAGTAAACTGACAGATGATGACAAAATATAAGAATTGGACAGTGGGCAAAAGCGGGTTAGGCTTTTGTTTCAGCTGAAAGGACAGCTTTTTGTGCTCACTGCCAAACGTATCACTTATTCAGCATAAGATGTTGCCTTTCTATATTTTAAAGCACTGAAATATCATTATTTCTGAAAAGTCATTATTTTTAACATCATTCCTGGTCAAGCACATTGTCTAATGAAATGTGCCTTGCAAAAAAAGTGTCAGCAAAGTGATAAAAAACTATTTTTGTCTGTGTGTTTGTGAGTTAGTGAAGTGTCATAAATTCATTTACAGATGTGTGATCTATTTGGCACGCTCATGTTTATGGGAGTGCTGTGGCTGTGGGATGGATCCGTGAAGACTCTGATAAGGACCCAAGAACTTTTCCCATATGGACATTTCTGGTTTGGACATACTGTGTATAACTGCACACTGAAATTCCCCACAAATCCTTTGGCTGCTCCTATAGATGATTCCTTCACCTGTCTATCATCACTCCATGGAAACCTATAAATGGACTCATTATTCTCAGTGAAAAGAAGAATCTTCACAGATATTCTCAGGGAGCAAAAGGAAAAAACATCTCAATCCATACTTTTCCCCCTGGGAGGGGTTTGAGGTGAGTTGCCGAAACCCCCAAACCTAGGCAGAAAGGAGCATACAAATGAACATGAATAAGACAGGCATGGGTGTCTCTGAACATGCTGGAGCAAAATTCTGCCTGGAGAGGATCATCCTTGATGAACTTAAACTAGAGGAAGTAGCCCAACGACAGACTGAAATCCACAGGCCCTCTATAAAGGAGAAGATTGGTGACTCTATAAGGTAAGATTCAAAGACACAAAGTGTGTTATGCAAGGAAAATGATGCAGCACCGTTAATGACTGATTTGTGATGAATCTATATAGTTTTTTTATTTGCTTTGGAACTATTTTCACAAGGTATACATTTTCAAAACCCTTAGTACAAAAATCCAAACTGATCACACTTGTAACACATTCTTTCAAAACCTGATGTGATGCTTTCATTCAGTTGCACATATTTTCCGTACACATAATCATTGTTTCAAACACAAGATTATTGTAATATGTAATGAGAAAAATTGGTTTAATCACTGAAACACAACAGTGTGATGATCTTTCAATTTAGTACTTTTACAATTTCTCAATCGCTTTGGCACATTTTTCTTAAGATTTTCTAAACTGTAGGCTAAGTTCAATTGTCACAAGTGTTTGATGGAACATCAGAACTCTATAGCATGTCTGCAAAATACCGTTACTCACCCAAAACATTTAATTCATGCTTCAAAAATTAGTTATTGTGTCAGTAAATTGGCCAATGCCACCGTGACCAAAATAAAAAGTAATGTAAGCCATACTGGTCAAAATGTTTATATGTTTTTATCACCTTGGAAATATATACAATTTTCATGTTGTTGTTTTTAAATGTCAGTTTTGTTTAGCTGAATGCTCTTGATCACACTGAGCTTTTTACTGTAAATACAGATTCAGACAGTAGGTAAAAATTGTATTTCTCTAACACATACATACATCTCTCTCACTCACACACACACACACACACACACAAACTTTGAACATGGTGGTAATTTTCTAAGATAAATCACTGTTAAAAGAATGTATTATATTTGGTAATAAAAACGTTCTACCAGAAAAACTCAGGAGCAAGAGCACATTTGAATAAAATGTATTTAACAGTTAGTATGCAAATTAGTATCAAATAGATTAAATAAGGTTCTTTGGCGTAGGCCCCACCCGAAGACCAAATCCGGAGTTCCTGTCTGAAGGGGAAGGCACCCCAAAGAACTGAGAAAGGAAGAACTAACCCCAAAAAACTGAGAAAGGAAATAGATACACACTAGTATTCTTTGGATTAGGCAAATAAAATAGATTATATTATTGAAAAATACAGACATTGACATAGGTGTTAAAATCATTAAACAAGGAAATCATTAGGCCGAGGTATGAAGAGCCGCGTAGGCTCAAAAGACTGCCATGTTAGGCCGGAAGACGGAAAGCCGCATAGGCCGTGAAAGACTGCCATGATAGGCCGAGGTACGAATAGCCACGTAGGCCGTGAAAGACTGCCATGTTAGGCCGAGGCACGAATAGCCACGTAGGCTGCGAAAGACTGCCACGTTAGGCAGAGGTACGAAGAGCCGTGTAGGCCGCGAAAGACTGCCATGTTAGGCCGGAAGACGGAAAGCCGTGTAGGCCGTGAAAGACTGCCATGTTAGGCCGGAAGACTGAAAGCCGCGTAGGCCATGAAAGACTGCCATGTTAGGCCGAGGTACGAATAGCCGCATAGGCCGTGAAAGACTGCCGCATTAGGCCAAGGTAGGAATAGCCGCATAGGCCGTGAAAGACTGCCACGTTAGGCCGAGGTACGGATATCCTCGTAGGCAGTGAAAGACTGCCACATTAGGCCGAGATACGAATAGCCGCATAGGCCGTGAAAGACTGCCACGTTAGGCTGAGGTACGAATAGCCGCATAGGCCGTGAAAGACTGCCACATTAGGCCGAGGTACGAATAGCCTCGTAGGCAGTGAAAGACTGCCACATTAGGCCGAGGTACGAATAGCCTCGTAGGCCGTGAAAGACTGCCATGTTAGGCAGAGGTATGAATAGCCTCGTAGGCTGTGAAAGACTGCCACGATAGGCCGAGGTACAAATAGCCTTGTAGGCCGTGAAAGACTGCCACGTTAGGCAGAGGTACGAATAGCCACAAAGGCAGTGAAAGACGGCCATGATAGGCCGAGGTACAAAGAGTCGCATAGGTCGTGAAAGACTGCCATGTTAGGCCGAGGTGCGTAGGCCGCGAAAGACTGCCATGATAGGCCAAGGTACGAATAGCCGCGTAGGCCGTGAAAGACTGCCACGTTAGGCTGAGGTACGAATAGCCGCGTAGGCCGTGAAATACTGCCACGTTAGGCTGAGGTACGAATAGCCGCATAGGCCGTGAAAGACTGCCACATTAGGCAGAGGTACGAATAGCCTCGTAGGCCGTGAAAGACTGCCATGTTAGGCCGAGGTACGAATAGCCTCGTAGGCCGTGAAAGACTGCCATGTTAGGCCGAGGTACGAATAGCCTCGTAGGCAGTGAAAGACTGCCACATTAGGCCGAGGTACAAATAGCCTCGTAGGCAGTGAAAGACTGCCACATTAGGCCGAGGTACGAATAGCCGCATAGGCCGTGAAAGACTGCCATGTTAGGCCGAGGTACGAATAGGCCGGCATAGGCCGTGAAAGACTGCCATGTTAGGCCGAGGTATGAATAGCCTCATAGGCCGTGAAAGACTGCCATGTTAGGCAGAGGTACGAATAGCCTCGTAGGCTGTGAAAGACTGCCACGATAGGCCGGAAGAAGGAAAGCCGCATAGGCCGCGAAAGACTGCCATGTTAGGCCGAGGTACGAATAGCCTCGTAGGCCGTGAAAGACTGCCATGTTAGGCAGAGGTACGAATAGCCGCGTAGGCCGTGAAAGACTGCCATGATAGGCCGAGGTACGAATAGCCGCATAGGCCGTGAAAGACTGCCGCATTAGGCCAAGGTAGGAATAGCCGCATAGGCCGTGAAAGACTGCCACGTTAGGCCGAGGTACGAATAGCCTCGTAGGCAGTGAAAGACTGCCACATTAGGCCGAGATACGAATAGCCGCATAGGCCGTGAAAGACTGCCACATTAGGCCGAGGTACGAATAGCCTCGTAGGCAGTGAAAGACTGCCACATTAGGCCGAGGTATGAATAGCCTCGTAGGCCGTGAAAGACTGCCACGATAGGCCGAGGTACAAATAGCCTCGTAGGCCGTGAAAGACTGCCACGATAGGCCGAGGTACGAATAGCCTCGTAGGCCGTGAAAGACTGCCACGTTAGGCAGAGGTACGAATAGCCACAAAGGCAGTGAAAGACTGCCATGATAGGCCGAGGTACGAAGAGTCGCGTAGGCCGTGAAAGACTGCCATGTTAGGCCGAGGTACGAAGAGCCGCGTAGGCCGCGAAAGACTGCCATGATAGGCCGAGGTACGAATAGCCGCGTAGGCCGTGAAAGACTGCCACGTTAGGCTGAGGTACGAATAGCCGCATAGGCCGTGAAAGACTGCCACATTAGGCAGAGGTACGAATAGCCTCGTAGGCAGTGAAAGACTGCTACATTAGGCCGAGGTACGAATAGCCGCATATGGCCGTGAAAGACTGCCATGTTAGGCCGAGGTATGAATAGCCTCATAGGCCGTGAAAGACTGCCATGTTAGGCAGAGGTACGAATAGCCTCGTAGGCTGTGAAAGACTGCCACGATAGGCCGGAAGAAGGAAAGCCGCATAGGCCGCGAAAGACTGCCATGTTAGGCCGAGGTACGAATAGCCTCGTAGGCCGTGAAAGACTGCCATGTTAGGCAGAGGTACGAATAGCCTCGTAGGCAGTGAAAGACTGCCACATTAGGCCGAGGTACGAATAGCCTCGTAGGCCGTGAAAGACTGCCATGTTACGCAGAGGTACGAATAGCCTCGTAGGCTGTGAAAGACTGCCACGATAGGCCGGAAGAAGGAAAGCCGTTTAGGCCGTGAAAGACTGCCACGATAGGCCGAGGTACAAATAGCCTTGTAGGCCGTGAAAGACTGCCACGTTAGGCAGAGGTACGAATAGCCACAAAGGCAGTGAAAGACTGCCATGATAGGCCGAGGTACGAAGAGTCGCGTAGGCCGTGAAATTTTTTTAGAAAGAGGGAGACAGTTGTAGAGAAAAGTGAGATGTTTGTTGATTTTTTGTCTAAAGTTGTCCCTGAGGAAGTAAGGGATGGTTTAGGCTCTCCCATTACAATAGGGGAGGTTGAGGGTGTTTTGAAGAGGATGTGTAAAGGCAAAGTGCCAGGGATAGATGGTTTGCCTGTCGAATTTTATCTTAAGTTTTTTAGTGTTTTAGGTATTCATTTGGTGGAGGTGATTAGAAAGGTGCTGGAGACTAAAAATATAAGAGGAACGATGGCAACATGAGTGATAACACTTCTATATAAAAAAGGGGAAAGGTCAGAAATTGTAAATTACAGGCCACTCACAATGCTCTCGGCTGATTACAAAATTGTAGCAAAGCTTTTGGCGGATAGGTTGAAGAAAGCCCTACCTCACGTGGTGCGTGTAGATCAAACATGTGGGGTAGAGGGCCGTAGCCCTAAATGGAATCTACAACTCATTAGGGATGTGATTGCATGGGCAGAGGATAGGGAACTACCCCTAATGGTAGTTAGCTTAGATCAGGCTAAGGCCTTTGATAGGGTCAATAGGGAGTTTATGTTTAAAGTTATGGAGAGAATGGGATTCGGAGAGGACTTTATTGGATGGATTAGAGCACTGTATACAGGTTCTAATTGTATGGTGAAAGTTAATGGTAATGTCGGGAAGGGGTTCGAGGCAAAAGGAGGGATGAGGCAGGGATGCCCTCTCTCCCCATTGCTTTTTATTTTGTACATGGAGCCTGTGGCTGAGGCGATTAGATTAGACAATAGAATAAAGGGGTTCGTGGTACCAGGAGCAAAGGGAGCTGAGGTGAAATTATCACAGTATGCTGATGACACTTCACTGTTGTTGACGTCAGACAGGTGTATTGAGAGAGCTTTGTCAGTTTTTGAAGAGTTTTCACTAGCATCAGGGGCTAACCTAAATGTATCAAAGTCGGCCATTAAGTTCTTTGGGAAGTTTAGGAAAAGACGTGAAAGTTTGGGTGGTTTACAGGTGTGTGAGGGTCCTTTGAAGATTTTGGGTATACATTTTCAGAGTGAAGGTTCAGCTACCCTGAATTGGGTTGGACGTATTTCGTCAGTGCAGAAGAGGCTGGCAAGGTGGAAAGGGCGCAGGTTGTCATTGATGGGGAAAGTTTTGGTAATAAAGATGGATGTGTTACAGTACTTGGCTTATATTTACCCTTTACCTGTAAGTATGAGAAGAGCAGTAATACGGTTATTATTTAACTTTGTATGGGGGGGGGGGGGGTAGGTATGAATATGTTAAGAGGTCAGAAATGTTTAATCATGTCAGTAGAGGGGGGCGGGATGTGCCTCACATCCCGCTAAAACTTGATTGTTTATTTGTGTCTTCTACTTTGGCGCAGTTAGCTAAGCCTGTAGAGCATCCATCTGGTATTTTCTTAAGTTGTTTTTCTCGTATCAGGCACGGCATGTAATGAGGTGGACCAATGATGGTCCAAAGGTAGAGGTGCAACCTTGGCATTTTAGGCATGCTACCAGGTGGTTGGAGAAATACCCTGAGGGTAAGGATAGGGCGGTATGTTTGGAGCAGAGGACGTTGTATGGGAAGGCAAGGGAGAGAGTGTCCAGTGAAGTGAGAGTAGGGGTCCAGGAGAGGGTGTGGTTGAACATTCAGCCAAAGAGACTGGATAATGGTTTAAAAGATCTCAACTGGTTGTGTTTTATGGAACGTTTGCCAGTGAAGGAAGTTATGTACAGACATGGGCTATCAAAAGATGGTAGATGCCCGAGGGAGGGGTGTTTACAGGAAGAGACTAAAAGACACACCTTTTGGGAATGTGGTTTTGCACAGAGAGTATGGGTGGGGGTGAGGAGGGTTTTAACGGTGGTCTCAGAAAACTTTAGAGTCTCAGGTGGGAATGTAATTAGTGGTATTAAGTGTAAGAAGGGGGAAGGGAAAGTTGCATTTATGTTGTGGTTAATAATGAGTTTGGTGAAGAAAGGTATATGGGAGGACAGACCAGTGTTAATTTTGTTGACGAATAATTTTCATCATAATTTTCGTCAACGACCTTTTTTCACTGACGAAAACGAGACGATAACTAAATAAAAACTAGTGTTAGATGACAAAAACTATAACGAAAATCAACTGTCATTTTCGTCAACAAATAAAAACGAGACGAAAATGTTAGGGAGGGACAATTAGGGAAGAGATCCAGTAAGACTTGATGTCCGCGCACATTTGATTTGGACGTGCTGATCTAACCGCTGGAGAACACGGCTCTGTTGCGCTTCTACAGGCTCACGCAAGCATCCCCAATCCAGCGCTCCAGAGCGGCTCACAATCAATGAATAACACACATTTATGCCACGATATTGTTTATGAACTAATGCTGATGAATAAAGACAATGTTTACTTTACGATGTTTATATAGTAATACGTTTTAGACGGTTGTAGCATATTTTATCTCCTCATTTAAACTTGAATGAGCTGAGGCTCAGACATTTCAAAATAAGAGTCAATGTGTATTTCCAGCTGGTTTATAATTAAAAGTCATGCATTATATATTCGTTTTTGCTTACACAATAAACTGTATTTAGTTTCATTCCCATTTAATTCATAGTCAGGAGGAAAGACCAGTATTTGACACATATTCAATAAAGTATCAGGGTTATAATAGTTAACTAAAACCATAAAAAAAAATCTTTGTTACTTAAAATTAAATAAATGTTAACTGAAATTTAAAAAATAAATAAAAAAAGTTATTTGAATCTTTAGCTTAACATGATATAGGCTACTAACTAAAACAGAAATACAACATTTTTCTGTTTTAGATACAAACTATATAGATGTTTTTAAAAACAAACAAAAAAGTGAATTGAGCTCTCTTTTGTGAATTTTTTATGTTAAAAACAAAATGATGTCAAAATGTCAGTTCAAGTGACAGTCGGTTATGTAATACTTAAATGCTTAATGTATTACAATTTAACTAAACTCATTATATTTTAGGAGACTAACTCTACTGTAGATTTAGTCGACTAAAATCTTATGATATTTAGTCGACTAAAATCTTATGATATTTAGTCGACTAAAACTAGACTAAAACTAAAAACAATTCAGGTGACTAAAATATGACTAAAACTAAATGGCATTTTAGTCAAAAGACTATGACTAAAACTAAATCAAAATATGCTGTCAAAATTAACACTGGGACAGACAAGAGTTAAGTAGAGGAAGGGGCAGGAGGTCAGCAGAAGGGATAGTGCGGGGAGTGGAGGCTGAATTAAGGGGAAGGATTAAGTGGGACATCCAAAGGTGGGGTAAACATGCAGCCAAAGAAAGGTGGAAAGGTTTGGTTGAATTTCATTGTGGGAAATGATATGATATTTTTGTTGTCGGTTTGAAATAAGGTAAAATTATGACTTGTTAGCAAACAAATATGTGGGATAAATTATAATATTGGTGTTGGAAATGATGTTTTGTTTTTCAAGTGGAGAAATCAATGTAATGTTGAATGTGTGAAAATAAAGTATTTATTGAAGAAAAAAAAAAAAAAAAAAAATCTGTTCTTATCAGTTTAATATCTGATATGTCCCCTACCCGGGGACTGCATATTAAATAGATTTTTGGCACATGGAGCCGGAACCGGGGCTTGCTCCGTCCACTCCACGCATCGACCTGGTATTGCAGTGCCTCCAGGAACGGTGTGCTTCCCCTCTTTGGGGATTGCGAATTGTTGTGGCTAATAGCAGAGCGAGTACCACTGGAGCACTACCAGACATATATACGTAGCAGGCACACAAGAAGGATGATGATGACGTGACACAACAGCGATAATGCTGTAAAGAAAACAACAAAGTTTTAAGAAGGCAACAAAGTGGAGTCACAGGAGTATAGGAAGAGGAACAAAAGCGCTGGTTCCTGACCCATCACAGCACATTTTTGTTGTCCCTCTTATTGGACGCTCCCGTCTGAGGTCTTGGAGTCTTTTCCTAGCGAGCTGAATCAGGTGTGTTTGATTAGGGACACTTGATTCAACTTACCCGTCCTTCCGTTTCTCGGGGGAGGGGAAGAGGTGACCGTCGATGAGGATGGCGAAGGGCGTTAGGGTGCCTCTGACTGGAGACCTGACAATTCATACTTACCTGGCAGGGGAGACACCATGATCAGGAAGGTGGTTCACCCAGGGCGAGGCTCGGCCATTGCACTCCGGTTGTGCTGACCCCTGCGAATTCCCCAAATGTGGGAATCTCGACTGCATAATTTATGGTAGTGGGGGACTGCGTTCGCGCTCTCCCCTGGACATACTGGTCAAAAGCAGATAGCGTGGGGTTTTAACAGTTGTGGTGCGTCACCCATGGCCCCGAATGGTGAAGGTGCACAATTTTACTCTGTTTTATTAATTTTTTTCTGTCTTCTTCTTCTGTGGTGTCAATCAGTGACCTGGAGGGTCCAGAGAATTGAACTGCGGTGAGAGGTTGATGGGGAAAAAGCTGGGAGCGGTTTGCCAAATGAGGTTTTCCCCATAATCTCTGATATTCAACGGACGATTTGATTGACAGCAGTGGTCCTGGAGGCAAAGTTGTTCAGATGGAGGAGTTCCATCATGTGGTATGACTATCTTGTGCGCGTGTGAAGAAAATCATGTGACATACGATCGCCTATAGCCGTCCTCGTGTTGTTGTTATTTCATTTCAAAGCGCCACCAGGTGGCCATTCACCGCGTCCTTTCTCACCTGACCCCAGGCTGAGCCCGTGCACAGGTGTACCGGCTTGGGTGAAATTGTCTCGTTCCGTTCAAGAGTTATAGCCGTTTTAGCAAACCCTGCCTCGGCCCCTCCGAACGTTTTGGCCTGCCGCCGCCAACGGGAAACGAAATTCCCCCTTTTTCTGATCTGGACGGACAGTCAGACTCCAGACAATCTTTCTGCACTGGTTTGGGTCAGATCGGGCAAAACACGTAGGACTAGTGTGCAAAAGTAGGTTTTTCAAAAAATCCAAAATACCCGAAAATTTCGCCAGCGCAACCCTCGAATCCGAGGCATGCATCTCGCTCGTCTCGAGCCAAGGATTCCGATGATATAAGACACTTGGTTCTGCGACGGACGGTTTGGGAGCTATGAGCGATTTCGTACTTTTGATCGCCGTAGCGCCACCGCCGGCCCGATCGGGCCGAGCCTTGGTGATGCTGTAGAGCGAGTGTTGTTGGTCACTTTTGCCACGCCCCCTCACCGCGCCCCAGATGGGCGTCGGCTTTGCCGGCTCCCCTGACGCTGCGTCATGGTGTCATTGCTTCTCGGCCTTTTGGCTAAGATCAAGTGTAGTATCTGTTCTTATCAGATGGACACACATAGAGAAGAGACTCCGTTGCCGACCACGATGGTGCGGCTGAAAAATACGGTCAGACTTCAAGTGAAGAAAGAGGCTGAGATTGAGACTAAGAGGAGATTCGGACGGGATTTTGTTGTGGTTGAATTATTAAGAGGAGTTTTTGGAGTTCCTGCATCCTTGATCTTTTGTCTTCAGGATTTTTCATCTTCTGGGTTCATGGACCTGACTTTTTTCCTCCTTAAAGATTGCGTTGCCTTTTTTGAGGAGTGGGAAAGGAAAAAAGATCACCAACTTTTGAGAGGTCTACAACTTCATCCAGCCTTTGCACAAGACTACTTACCATTGGTGATTCATCTCTACAACCCGTTTGTGGAGGATGGAGATGTTCTAACCTTTCTGGCAAGATACTGTGAGGCAGTGAAAGGAGGGGAGAGACTCAAAGATCGGTATGGTATCTGGTCGGGCAAAAGGAGATATCTGGTAAAGCTGAGGGCAGATCCAACATTGCCAGGGGGTCTTATCCATCCCCCTGGTTCTTTTTTCATCGGGTCCAATCGAGGGTTTCTTCATTATCCAGGGCAGCCTTTGTATTGCCGAAGGTGTGGGGCCCGGGGGCACGTTAAGGCGGACTGTGTGGGTCAGCGGTGTCGCTTTTGTGAGTCAACAGATCACATAGCCTCAGCTTGTCCCGAACCCAAAAGATGCAGTTTATGCGGTGGAGTGGACCATCTGTTCCGTGCTTGCCCGACCAGAAAGAAATCTTTTGCTAGCCTATTTAAAGAAGGACAGGACCTGCAAGTAGATCTGGAAGCTCTGCTTACAAGCTTACCTGCGGAGATGGAGAGCCAGGAAGCCGGGCCTTCGATAGCGGATCCAGGGGCGAGCGAACCCAAATGCGGCATGGATGTGGGGTCGGACAGTTCCAGGGAGCAAGTGAGAATTCAGGACGGTGGGCACCGGCTAGCGCCATCTCAGGAATGGTCGGAGATAGATGTGGCAGAGGTGTTCTCTGGGATTTTTGAGGAGTCGGAAGATTCAGCAGTGAGGCCCTTTGACACAAAGGGGAGGCCGTCCCGTTCAGAGGGGGGAGAAAATCGGTTGCAGCAAGAGGTTCAACAGGGGGAAGCATTGGATGGGGGACAAGGTCAACGTCGACGCCGTTTCACTGAGGACATCGAGGGTCAGGAAAGGGAGCGCAAGTGCAGTAAGGTGGGACACTCGGACTTGACGCGGGGGCACGCTCCTGTACAGGACTGGGGTAAGGAGGGCAGAGATGACGGGAAAATTGGACAGGAAGAGGCTGAAATGGAAGTGGAAAGGGGAAGTGCGGCAAAAGGAGAGACAAGTGGTGAGAAGGATAATGTTGTTTGTGGGGAAAAACTGGGCAAGGGAATAGAAGAAATGAAGGAGGGAGGACAGGAGGACAAAACAGGGGTGGGATGGGTTGAGGTTCTCACAAGGAAGGGAAAGGGGAGGGGTAAGGGTTTATTGGGGAGAAAAGGAAGTATTTAAGGTTTAGACTGAGATGGAAAAATAGTTTATTTTGAGTGGTATTAGGGTTTATCTTAATGGGGTACATAAGAGTGGCTACACTGAATGTAAGGGGAATCAAAATGTTACAGAGAAGGACTGCAGTATTTATTTCTTTAAAAATGCTACCTTTTGATGTTTTATTTTTACAAGAATGTCATTTACAAGGGCATGAGGATGTACAACATTTTTCAGCAGGTTGGAGGTGGGGACCTTCAGTTTGGGGAGTGGGAAATGTGAGGGCAGATGGGGTGGGTATTTTGTTTTACTCAGGGGAGTTTACGATTGAGACTACTAATGTAATTGTGCCGGGAAGGGTGATAGTGGCAGATGTTAGATGGAGAGGGGTGGCTTTTCGTTTTGTAAATGTGTATGCACCTAGCAAGTTAAGGGAAAGGGAGGGTTTTCTGGATAATCTAGCTCCTGTTCTGTACACTAACCGATTGTTGGTATTAGGGGGGGATTTTAATGTGTCACTTGACAATGTATCTGGAAATGAGTTAGCACAGCTAGTGGCAAGTTTTTCTCTCCGGGATTCTTTGAGGGTAGTAGGTGGTTTAGAACCTGCATTCACTTGGCGAAATAGCAGGCAAGAGGCATCACGCTTGGATTATTTTTTTTTACCCAACAAAGTGAAGGCAAGCAACTACACCCAGCAGCCTATGTGGTGCACAGACCATTGTTTGGTAGGAGTGGGGGTAGAGGTAGAGGGTTTAAAGAGAGGGAGAGGAATGTGGAGATTCAATACCTCCTATCTAAAAGATAGAACCTTTTTTACCGCGCTCCAGAGATTGTTGGACGGCTGGAAAAATCTGCAGGGTCTGTATGACTCACAGGCTGCTTGGTGGGAGGGAGTAAAGGAGAGGATATCTTTCTTTTGCCGGTGTTGGGGGATCGCAAAAGCAGAGCGTAGGCGTTCTCAGGTTCGCCAATGGTCAGAGGAGTTGCAGACCTTGTGGTCCGAGGGAGCATTAAATACACCTGTGGGGTGGAACAGAGCCAGTTTTCTTCAGGGGGCCATGAAGGATTATTATTGGGGGGAGGCCAAAGCATTCTTATTGTGGTCAGGGACTCAGAAACGACTGTTGGATGAAAAACCAAATAGCTATTTCTTTTCCACAGTACGGAAACAGCAGCAGCGCAGTTGTATTGAGGGCCTGCAGGGGAGGGAGGGAGTGGTTTCCTCAGTGGAGGGAATGTTGCAGGTGGCGGCTGGATTTTACAGGGAGCTGTTTGGCAGTAGGGGTTCTTTAATTCCGTCGGCAGGGAGTTTCCTTGAGGGGTTGACCGAGGTTTTAGATGAAGAGGAGAGTGAGGCTTTGGAGAAATCGCTGACTTTGCAAGAGGTAGAGGTAGCATTGTACTCACTCAAAAAGGGTACAGCTCCTGGATGTGATGGACTTCCAGTAGAGTTTTATAGAGCCTTTTGGCCATTGGTAGGGAGAGAGCTGGTCAAGGTATACCAGGAGAGCCTGGAGAAGGGAGAATTGCCGTCTTCTATGAGGACAGGTGTTGTGTCCCTCTTATATAAGAAAGGGAAAAAGGAGGACCTGGCAAACTGGAGGCCGATAACCCTGCTCACGACTGATTATAAGGTTCTAGCCAAGGTAATAACGGAGAGGCTAAAACATATGGTGGGTAAAGTTGTTCAGCCTGATCAGACTTGTGGGGTGCCAGGTAGGTCGGGCAGTTTGAACCTAGCCTTGGTTAGGGACATTATTAGCTGGGCTGAGCAACGGCAGCTACCTTTGGCAATTCTAAGTTTAGACCAGGAGAAGGCATTTGATAGGGTAAGTCATGCCTTTTTAATGTCAGTTTTGGAGCAAATGAGGTTCGGTCCAGTGTTCAGAGCCTGGGTAAGATTATTATACACCAGAGTAAGGAGTAGAATCGGTGTAAATGGTTTTTACTCAGAGCTGGTTGAGCAGCAGGGAGGGGTGAGGCAGGGATGTCCCCTGTCTCCCCTCCTCTACATTTTGTCTCTAGAGCCCCTTGTAGCAGCGCTACGATCGGCCCCGTCTTTGACGGGAGTGCATTTGCCTGGTGGTAGGGGGATAAGTGCAAAGGTGGCGGCGTATGCTGACGACATGACACTTTTTCTGACCACAGAGCAGGATTTTATGGTGGCAGACAGGATCCTGCAGGGGTTTTGTGAAGCCTCCGGAGCAAGGGTAAATGTGGGAAAATCTTCTGCAATGTTTGCAGGGCAGTGGGCAGGGAGAACAACAGTGCCAGGTGGATATAGTCTGTGTGAGGATGGATTGAAGATTCTGGGCATTCGTTTTTTCAGGAGAAATAGTGCGCAGGAGAATTGGGGGGCAAGACTCAAGGTAGTGCAGGCAAAGGTGGCTAGATGGAATTCAAGGGGGCTTTCACTGTGGGGTAGGTTGGAGGTGGTGAGAGCGGACCTCCTCCCAAGTTTGAACCACCTTGCATACATCTTTCCAGTTCCTTTCTGGTATGGGAGGAAACTGGAGAAGTTGGTTTTTTCCTTCCTCTGGAGGAATGGGGTTGAGATGGTAGCCAGGACTCAGATGTACCGCCATTTTAAAGAAGGGGGTAGAGGGGTACCGTGCATCCCTTTAAAGATGCAGGCCCTTTTCTCCTCTTTTGCAGCAGGTTTGGTAGCCCGGACTTCAGAGCACAAGGTGAGTGTTCTCGCCCAGTTCTGGTTGGCTTTCCCATTGAGGTCCATGATCCCATGGAGAGGAACTATGCCTTGGTCAACGGACAGGCCAGAACATTACCAAAAGGTAGTAGACTTGGTGGCAAGAAAACCCTGGTGCTTAGAGCAGTCACTGATTCTTGATCATAGGAAACTGTACTGCAGATTAAGGGATGAGTTGGTGGAGGGGGCAGGGAGGGTTAATCAGCCCTGTATGGTGGATTGGTCTATCTTGCAACCCTCATATTTGGTGGGGTCCTGCAAGGACCTGAACTGGTTGGCGGTATTAGGCCGGTTACCTGTTAGAGAGCGACTGTATAGACACGGACAGGGAAGGTCTCCTTTGTGTCCAGTGGGCTGTGGGCAGGAGGAAACAATTGAGCATGCGCTGTGGTCCTGCCCTGGAGCGGCAGTGTTCTGGAAATTAGTGATGAACTGGTGGAAAGAATGGAGGGGGCCATTCATTAAGAGAGATTTAGTTCTGAAGGGGGAGGGGTTGAAGGATATGGAGAAGGATCGCAGGAGAGTAGTGTGGGGGGTGATCTCGGAAGGGAAATACATTTTGTGGGAGTGGAGAACAGCATGTTTGAAAAAGCAATTGTCACTGATGCTACCAGAAAGGTTATTTTGTCGTTTACTGGGAAAACTTGTAAAAGAGGTAAAAGTTTATAAAGAGTGTTATGGAGAAGATGAAGCCAGAAGGGTCTGGGGAGGGTTAACAAGAGTGGGAGTGGGGTAATAAATAAATGTAAGTTTGGAGGTATTAATTGTGGTACTTGATGGGTTTGTTTGTTTCTGTTTGGTTTCATTGTTGTGTCATGTAAACATTTAATGATTTTGGAAGACCTTTGTGTATTGTTTTTGACTGGTTTCTTTGTGAAATGGAATTTGGTTTAATAAAAAAAAAAAAAAAAATCTGTTCTTATCAGTTTAATATCTGATATGTCCCCTACCCGGGGACTGCATATTAAATTGATTTTTGGCACATGGAGCCGGAACCGGGGCTTGCTCCGTCCACTCCACGCATCGACCTGGTATTGCAGTGCCTCCAGAAACGGTGTGCTTCCCCTCTTTGGGGATTGCAAATTGTTGTGGCTAATAGCAGAGCGAGTACCACTGGAGCACTACCAGACATATATACGTAGCAGGCACACAAGAAGGATGATGATGACGTGACACAACAGCGATAATGCTGTAAAGAAAACAACAAAGTTTTAAGAAGGCAACAAAGTGGAGTCACAGGAGTATAGGAAGAGGAACAAAAGCGCTGGTTCCTGACCCATCACAGCACATTTTTGTTGTCCCTCTTATTGGACGCTCCCGTCTGAGGTCTTGGAGTCTTTTACTAGCGAGCTGAATCAGGTGTGTTTGATTAGGGACACTTGATTCAACTTACCCGTCCTTCCTTTTCTCGGGGGAGGGGAAGAGGTGACCGTCGATGAGGATGGCGAAGGGCGTTAGGGTGCCTCTGACTGGAGACCTGACAATTCATACTTACCTGGCGGGGGAGACACCATGATCAGGAAGGTGGTTCACCCAGGGCGAGGCTCGGCCATTGCACTCCGGTTGTGCTGACCCCTGCGAATTCCCCAAATGTGGGAATCTCGACTGCATAATTTATGGTAGTGGGGGACTGCGTTCGCGCTCTCCCCTGGACATACTGGTCAAAAGCAGATAGCGTGGGGTTTTAACAGTTGTGGTGCGTCACCCATGGCCCCGAATGGTGAAGGTGCACAATTTTACTCTGTTTTATTAATTTTTTTCTGTCTTCTTCTTCTGTGGTGTCAATCAGTGACCTGGAGGGTCCAGAGAATTGAACTGCGGTGAGAGGTTGATGGGGAAAAAGCTGGGAGCGGTTTGCCAAATGAGGTTTTCCCCATAATCTCTGATATTCAACGGACGATTTGATTGACAGCAGTGGTCCTGGAGGCAAAGTTGTTCAGATGGAGGAGTTCCATCATGTGGTATGACTATCTTGTGCGCGTGTGAAGAAAATCATGTGACATACGATCGCCTATAGCCGTCCTCGTGTTGTTGTTATTTCATTTCAAAGCGCCACCAGGTGGCCATTCACCGCGTCCTTTCTCACCTGACCCCAGGCTGAGCCCGTGCACAGGTGTACCGGCTTGGGTGAAATTGTCTCGTTCCGTTCAAGAGTTATAGCCGTTTTAGCAAACCCTGCCTCGGCCCCTCCGAACGTTTTGGCCTGCCGCCGCCAACGGGAAACGAAATTCCCCCTTTTTTCTGATCTGGACGGACAGTCAGACTCCAGACAATCTTTCTGCACTGGTTTGGGTCAGATCGGGCAAAACACGTAGGACTAGTGTGCAAAAGTAGGTTTTTCAAAAAATCCAAAATACCCGAAAATTTCGCCAACCCTCAAATCCGAGGCATGCATCTCGCTCGTCTCGAGCCAAGGATTCCGATGATATAAGACACTTGGTTCTGCGACGGACGGTTTGGGAGCTATGAGCGATTTCGTACTTTTGATCGCCGTAGCGCCACCGCCGGCCCGATCGGGCCGAGCCTTGGTGATGCTGTAGAGCGAGTGTTGTTGGTCACTTTTGCCACGCCCCCTCACCGCGCCCCAGATGGGCGTCGGCTTTGCCGGCTCCCCTGACGCTGCGTCATGGTGTCATCGCTTCTCGGCCTTTTGGCTAAGATCTAGTATCTGGTCGGACGGTTGAGACTGCGATCGCCTCTTGGAGGTTACCTGGCTCGAGATTCCTCGATATCCCGAGCCACAACTTTTAAGAGGTATATTGATCCTGCTGGTTTTAAGGTTTAACAGTTTTAAGGTAAGAGTTTTTTATCTATTTATTTATTTATTTATTTATTTTTTATTGTCTTTTTACGTGTTTTAAGCTGTTGGTGTCTCCACCATGTCGGCTGCTCGTGCCGGCGTGAGGAGGCACCACAGCGTGCGTTTTAAATTTAGAGCAAAAGAGGATGGCACTCTCTTGGCGATGTCCAGACTGGACTTTTCCAGGAAGTGCATCCAACAAGTTCTTGGTTTTAAGGCTCCGGACATAAACTGCTTGTTGACTCTGCCCCTGAATCATGGATTTGATGTAAGTTTTGCTTCAGCTTCCTTGCTAAATACTTTTTGGTCTCGGTTTGAAATGTGTAAAGCCAATTTCTCCATGTTCACTGTGGAAAAACTGACTGATAATTCACTCAAAGTTGTGATTGTCAGGATGTTTAATGAAACAGTAAGTGGAGAGGACATTTCTGTGTGGTTGGCAAGATATTGCTCTATTCGCGGACAACCAGTCAAGGTTTTAGATGAGGACGGTATCTGGAGCTGTGCGTGGAGAGTGCCCATTAAACAATGGGCAGACCCCAACAGCTACCATGGCCTGAGTCAAATTCCTTCAATGATTGTGTTGGGGGAGAATAGAGGCTACATCCACTACCAAGGGATGCCCAAGCTATGCCGCAAGTGTGGCCAACTTGGACATCTCGCTGAGGCATGTCAAGAAGTAGTGTGCAGGAAGTGTAGAGAAATTGGGCACATTTTTGAGGAGTGCACAAATGGCAGAAAGTGCAACCTCTGTGGAGAAGCATCCCATCTCTACAGAGATTGCCCAAAAAGTTTTGCCAACAAACTGAAGAGCAACAAAATGGCCGCCCCACCAAAAGAGCAAACAATGGAGGAGGCGGGCCCTGAGGTTTTGGCGGGAAATTCAAATCCTCAGCCAGCCTCAGGGATTGGACAGGAAGGAGAAAGTGGGGCGGCCACAGGGGCGGAGTCAAACTTGACAGTTGATCAGGGGGAGGAAGCCAATCCTCAAAATGAAAATGAAGACAAAATGGAGGATGAAGAGGAGGAAACGGCTTCCTCCCTAGAAACAGTCTCGGAGCTGAGTATGGTGGACAGTGGGAGTGGAACTGATTGTTCTCTCCCCAATGCTCAAGTGCAGAAAAGGTCTGCGAGATCTCCTCTGTTTCAAACAGAGGAGAAAAAGCTGCGGGCAGCGCATCGGCTAGATAGTTCCTCTTCGGAAGATCTAGACCGTATGTGGCCCGCAGAATCTCCAAATGAAGTCTCTTTTCTGCACGTTAAGCTAAAAACATCATCGCCAAAGGAGCTGCAAGAGGTTCACTCTGCGGGCCCTGAGGCGTCATGCACCTTCCCCCTTGATCCCAGTGTATCTAGGGAAAAGGAAAGGCAGGTGCAACAAGAGGTAACATGATTTTAATTCAATCTCTGTAGTCCCTTTGTGGCTTTTAAATGTCTCACACCTTTTTAACCATACTGCTCATGGCTCTCACTATCTCTACTATAAATGTGAGAAGTGTGAAGAGCAATATACGAGCACAGAGTATTTTATCCTATTTAAAATCTTTTAAGTCAGATGTGTTTTTATTGCAAGAATGTGGTCTGCCTTTTTTAACAAATTACTATAAGTGGGAGGAACTTTGGACCCCAGGACTTTCCATTTGGAGTGGGTCCAATTTTAACAAAAATGACGGTGTCGCTATTTTAATCAAAAATCCCAATATTTTGGTGAAGGGCAGCACTGTGGTGAGGGATGGGCGGGCAATTTTAGCAAATCTGACTTTTTTAGATAGGGATTTCAATGTTTTAAATGTGTATGGTTTTACGGAAAAAAATGAGAGGTATGAGCTTTTAGAAGAGTTGCAGCCCCACATGCTAGGAAGGGACCCTTTAATAGTAGCTGGGGATTTTAATTGCGTTTTAAATCAGAAAGACAGGAAAAGGGTAGGGGACGATTTTAAAGTAGATAAAACTTCGGTTTTATTAAACAATTTAGTTAAAGATTTTAAACTAACTGACTGTTTTAAGGAGATGCATCCAAGAGAGGAGGGCTTCACCTGGGTCAGTGGTGATGGTACTAGAGCCTCTCGCATTGATTTCATGTTCACACGTAATTATCCACCAATGGATGCTACATTGACTCCCTTGCACTTTTCAGATCACGCTATGCTTTCGTGCACTCTTTCACTAACCACGGACTTGACGGTAGGGAGGGGGATATGGAAGCTGAACTGCTCCCTGTTACAAGATGAGAGAATTGTTGAAGAATACAGGGAGCAGTTCAGCCAATGGCAGACTTTACAGGACTTTTTTGATTCACGAGCACAGTGGTGGGAAATGGTGAAGGTTAAGACGAGACTGTTTTTTAGACAAAAAGGTAAAAAAAAGAAAGATAAAGAAACAAGACGCATTGTGGGGCTGCAAAAGAGACTACAGAGGTATTTTAATCTTTTAAATAGTGGAATTGATTTTAGTAAAGAAATAAAAGAGGTCAAAAATGAAATGTCTGTTTTAGAAAAGGAAATAAATAAGGGAGTAATCTTAAGAAGTAAAGAGAAAGAATTGGAAGAAGGGGAAAGATGCACACGTTATTTTTTAAAAAAAATTATAGCAAAGGGAGGAACCATGACAAAATTAAAAACAGAAGGAGGGGAGGTTAAAAACACAAAAGAAATTGGAAGAGTGGTGGAGAATTTTTATGGGGACCTATATGATGAAAAGAAAGTGCAAGCTGAAAACATAGACAAAGTTTTAAGTACCCTGGAAAAAAAAATAATACATGACAATTCTGACTTTTTAACTAAAGATTTTAACGTCCTAGAAACGACCAAATGTTTAAAGAGTTTTAAGAAAGGGAAGTCCCCAGGAATAGATAGGCTTCCCGTAGAATTTTATGAGAAATTTTGGGACATTTTAGTGCAGGAACTGCTGACAGTTTTTAAAGAATTTGACGGACATGACAGACTCCCAGACAGTTTTAGAACAGGGATAGTGACACTTTTACATAAAAAAGATGACAAGACAGACTTAAAAAATTGGCGACCGATCACTCTTTTAAACTTTGACTGCAAACTTTTTAGTAAATTATTATCTGGACGGATGTCACAAGTTTTAGAGGACGTGATCCACCCGGATCAAGCTTGTGCGGTGCCCGGGAGGAAGATCACGGACAGCCTGATATTGATTAGAGATGCTATCTGTTTTGCGAGAGACAGAAATATCCGGCTTATAGTCCTAAATTTAGATTTTGAAAAAGCCTTTGATCGGGTCTCGCACCAATACCTTTTTAAGGTATTGGAAAAAATGGGGTTCCCTGGGAGGTTTTTAGCATGGGTGGGACTGCTATACAGAGATATATCCAGCAGAATAATGGTAAATGGGAACTTGACAAAAGCGATAAATGTTCGCAGTGGCGTTCGTCAAGGGTGTCCGTTATCCCCACTCTTGTATGTGGCCTGTATTGAGCCACTGGCACAGCTCTTGAGAAGGGATAAAAGGATTAATGGACTGGACATTCCTGGGACGGGAGGACTGACAGCGACCTGTGTTTTATATATGGATGACGTGACCCTTTTAGCTACTGACGTTTTATCTGTACGAAGAGCAATGGACTTGACTGACTGGTACGGTCGGGCCTCGGGCGCTAGACTAAACAGGAGCAAGTCCGAGGCCCAGCTCTTCGGGCCGTGGGGGGACGTAGACATAGGTGGACTGGACTTGAATTTTAAAGAGACGGATATTAAGGTTTTAGGTATTAAGTTTGACAAAGAGGGAGGTGGACAGAACAATTGGGCTGACACATTAGGGAAAGTCAGGAAAAGACTGGGTTTTTGGGGACTGAGGACTTTGACACTTGAGGGCAAGGTTTTAATATACAAAGCAGTGATTTTACCTCTGTTCTTATTGTTGTGTTCTGTTTTTAGTCCCCCGAGATTTTTTATTTTAGGTGTGGAGAGGGCGGTCTTTTACTTTTTCTGGGGGTCCAAATGGGAGAGGCTGAAAAGAGAGGTGGTAAAGAAGAGAAAGGAGAATGGAGGAAAAGGATTACCGGACCCCCTGTTGTTTTTAGGAAGCCATTTCACCGCCCTGCACATAAAATATGCAATGACCCCATCCAGAGACAACAAGACGGCTGCAATGACACGATTCTGGATGGGGTCTTATCTAAGAACTCTTAAAATTTTAAAAACAGATTTGACAAAACCGGTCTCTTTTAATCTTCCACGAGAACATGATTTTATTAGAAAGTTTTTAAAAAGATATGTTTTAGAAAAGCAAGATGTCACAGTTTTAACTGACCACAAGGCTCTTGTCTCTCTTGTGCAGGACCGGGAACCCGTGAGTCCGATCCCAAGCCTCACCTTAGGTGAGGCAAAACAAGTTTGGAGGAATGCTGCCCACCCTGCTCTCCGGAACAGGCATAAGGACCTAGCGTGGATGGTAGCCCATGAGATCCTCCCAGTCCGGGCGGTTATGCACTCCAGAGGCATGGCCAAGGACTCAACCTGCCCACGGTCCGGGTGCAATGCCCCGGAGACCGTGCGACATCTGCTCTGGGAGTGCGGTGCTGCGCGGGACCTGTGGACCAGGGCCGGCCCCCTGTTTTTCCCGTGCCTGCCAGTGGGTGGGGCCCAGGTGGATTATAAGCTCGCCATCCTGGGGGTGGGTCAGGGCCAAAAAGCCCAAACATCGCATGAATTTGCCTCGCTCTGGCTCACCCTTAACACGATAAAGGATGCCATCTGGGTCACCAGAAACCTGCTGGTGGGGAAACGCGTTACGGTGCCCCTGCACGCGTACGAGCAACTTGTAACATCAATGCTGCAGGAGGCGCCGGGCGTCGTTATTCGGATGGGGGGGCTGAGGTCACACAAAAGAGGTCCCGGCCACCACCGTACCGGGCCGCCCGTAGATGCACCCTCACCAACACCGGCTACGGGAACAGCGGGCCAGCGGGCCGGCGGGAGAGGACTTCCGCTGGGCACTGGAAGCGCTGGGCTAAGTGCCTGTTCTGGAGACAGGAGTGATGGCGTTTTTGATAGGGACTCACCCCGGTCCTGCACAAAAGATGACTTCCTTTTTTAGCATTTTATATTTATACACCCATGTTTGGTTTTATGCTCTTAAAATGCTCATTGATGCCTTTTAACCACAAACATACACTTGGACTTGCCAACAAAACACAAATACATGGACTGTTCAAACAAAACACACACAACACAAACCTTATATTTTATTCATAGTACTGTGTTTTTAATGTTCCAAATAATTTTATTTTTTATGTGAAATTTTGAAAAACATTGTGTGCATTGATGTATTTTGTGGAAAACTGTGTCAATAAAACTTTTCGAAAGAAAAATCTGTTCTTATCAGTTTAATATCTGATATGTCCCCTACCCGGGGACTGCATATTAAATTGATTTTTGGCACATGGAGCCGGAACCGGGGCTTGCTCCGTCCACTCCACGCATCAACCTGGTATTGCAGTGCCTCCAGGAACGGTGTGCTTCCCCTCTTTGGGGATTGCGAATTGTTGTGGCTAATAGCAGAGCGAGTACCACTGGAGCACTACCAGACATATATACGTAGCAGGCACACAAGAAGGATGATGATGACGTGACACAACAGCGATAATGCTGTAAAGAAAACAACAAAGTTTTAAGAAGGCAACAAAGTGGAGTCACAGGAGTATAGGAAGAGGAACAAAAGCGCTGGTTCCTGACCCATCACAGCACATTTTTGTTGTCCCTCTTATTGGACGCTCCCGTCTGAGGTCTTGGAGTCTTTTACTAGCGAGCTGAATCAGGTGTGTTTGATTAGGGACACTTGATTCAACTTACCCGTCCTTCCTTTTCTCGGGGGAGGGGAAGAGGTGACCGTCGATGAGGATGGCGAAGGGCGTTAGGGTGCCTCTGACTGGAGACCTGACAATTCATACTTACCTGGCGGGGGAGACACCATGATCAGGAAGGTGGTTCACCCAGGGCGAGGCTCGGCCATTGCACTCCGGTTGTGCTGACCCCTGCGAATTCCCCAAATGTGGGAATCTCGACTGCATAATTTATGGTAGTGGGGGACTGCGTTCGCGCTCTCCCCTGGACATACTGGTCAAAAGCAGATAGCGTGGGGTTTTAACAGTTGTGGTGCGTCACCCATGGCCCCGAATGGTGAAGGTGCACAATTTTACTCTGTTTTATTAATTTTTTTCTGTCTTCTTCTTCTGTGGTGTCAATCAGTGACCTGGAGGGTCCAGAGAATTGAACTGCGGTGAGAGGTTGATGGGGAAAAAGCTGGGAGCGGTTTGCCAAATGAGGTTTTCCCCATAATCTCTGATATTCAACGGACGATTTGATTGACAGCAGTGGTCCTGGAGGCAAAGTTGTTCAGATGGAGGAGTTCCATCATGTGGTATGACTATCTTGTGCGCGTGTGAAGAAAATCATGTGACATACGATCGCCTATAGCCGTCCTCGTGTTGTTGTTATTTCATTTCAAAGCGCCACCAGGTGGCCATTCACCGCGTCCTTTCTCACCTGACCCCAGGCTGAGCCCGTGCACAGGTGTACCGGCTTGGGTGAAATTGTCTCGTTCCGTTCAAGAGTTATAGCCGTTTTAGCAAACCCTGCCTCGGCCCCTCCGAACGTTTTGGCCTGCCGCCGCCAACGGGAAACGAAATTCCCCCTTTTTTCTGATCTGGACGGACAGTCAGACTCCAGACAATCTTTCTGCACTGGTTTGGGTCAGATCGGGCAAAACACGTAGGACTAGTGTGCAAAAGTAGGTTTTTCAAAAAATCCAAAATACCCGAAAATTTCGCCAACCCTCAAATCCGAGGCATGCATCTCGCTCGTCTCGAGCCAAGGATTCCGATGATATAAGACACTTGGTTCTGCGACGGACGGTTTGGGAGCTATGAGCGATTTCGTACTTTTGATCGCCGTAGCGCCACCGCCGGCCCGATCGGGCCGAGCCTTGGTGATGCTGTAGAGCGAGTGTTGTTGGTCACTTTTGCCACGCCCCCTCACCGCGCCCCAGATGGGCGTCGGCTTTGCCGGCTCCCCTGACGCTGCGTCATGGTGTCATCGCTTCTCGGCCTTTTGGCTAAGATCTAGTATCTGGTCGGACGGTTGAGACTGCGATCGCCTCTTGGAGGTTACCTGGCTCGAGATTCCTCGATATCCCGAGCCACAACTTTTAAGAGGTATATTGATCCTGCTGGTTTTAAGGTTTAACAGTTTTAAGGTAAGAGTTTTTTATCTATTTATTTATTTATTTATTTATTTTTTATTGTCTTTTTACGTGTTTTAAGCTGTTGGTGTCTCCACCATGTCGGCTGCTCGTGCCGGCGTGAGGAGGCACCACAGCGTGCGTTTTAAATTTAGAGCAAAAGAGGATGGCACTCTCTTGGCGATGTCCAGACTGGACTTTTCCAGGAAGTGCATCCAACAAGTTCTTGGTTTTAAGGCTCCGGACATAAACTGCTTGTTGACTCTGCCCCTGAATCATGGATTTGATGTAAGTTTTGCTTCAGCTTCCTTGCTAAATACTTTTTGGTCTCGGTTTGAAATGTGTAAAGCCAATTTCTCCATGTTCACTGTGGAAAAACTGACTGATAATTCACTCAAAGTTGTGATTGTCAGGATGTTTAATGAAACAGTAAGTGGAGAGGACATTTCTGTGTGGTTGGCAAGATATTGCTCTATTCGCGGACAACCAGTCAAGGTTTTAGATGAGGACGGTATCTGGAGCTGTGCGTGGAGAGTGCCCATTAAACAATGGGCAGACCCCAACAGCTACCATGGCCTGAGTCAAATTCCTTCAATGATTGTGTTGGGGGAGAATAGAGGCTACATCCACTACCAAGGGATGCCCAAGCTATGCCGCAAGTGTGGCCAACTTGGACATCTCGCTGAGGCATGTCAAGAAGTAGTGTGCAGGAAGTGTAGAGAAATTGGGCACATTTTTGAGGAGTGCACAAATGGCAGAAAGTGCAACCTCTGTGGAGAAGCATCCCATCTCTACAGAGATTGCCCAAAAAGTTTTGCCAACAAACTGAAGAGCAACAAAATGGCCGCCCCACCAAAAGAGCAAACAATGGAGGAGGCGGGCCCTGAGGTTTTGGCGGGAAATTCAAATCCTCAGCCAGCCTCAGGGATTGGACAGGAAGGAGAAAGTGGGGCGGCCACAGGGGCGGAGTCAAACTTGACAGTTGATCAGGGGGAGGAAGCCAATCCTCAAAATGAAAATGAAGACAAAATGGAGGATGAAGAGGAGGAAACGGCTTCCTCCCTAGAAACAGTCTCGGAGCTGAGTATGGTGGACAGTGGGAGTGGAACTGATTGTTCTCTCCCCAATGCTCAAGTGCAGAAAAGGTCTGCGAGATCTCCTCTGTTTCAAACAGAGGAGAAAAAGCTGCGGGCAGCGCATCGGCTAGATAGTTCCTCTTCGGAAGATCTAGACCGTATGTGGCCCGCAGAATCTCCAAATGAAGTCTCTTTTCTGCACGTTAAGCTAAAAACATCATCGCCAAAGGAGCTGCAAGAGGTTCACTCTGCGGGCCCTGAGGCGTCATGCACCTTCCCCCTTGATCCCAGTGTATCTAGGGAAAAGGAAAGGCAGGTGCAACAAGAGGTAACATGATTTTAATTCAATCTCTGTAGTCCCTTTGTGGCTTTTAAATGTCTCACACCTTTTTAACCATACTGCTCATGGCTCTCACTATCTCTACTATAAATGTGAGAAGTGTGAAGAGCAATATACGAGCACAGAGTATTTTATCCTATTTAAAATCTTTTAAGTCAGATGTGTTTTTATTGCAAGAATGTGGTCTGCCTTTTTTAACAAATTACTATAAGTGGGAGGAACTTTGGACCCCAGGACTTTCCATTTGGAGTGGGTCCAATTTTAACAAAAATGACGGTGTCGCTATTTTAATCAAAAATCCCAATATTTTGGTGAAGGGCAGCACTGTGGTGAGGGATGGGCGGGCAATTTTAGCAAATCTGACTTTTTTAGATAGGGATTTCAATGTTTTAAATGTGTATGGTTTTACGGAAAAAAATGAGAGGTATGAGCTTTTAGAAGAGTTGCAGCCCCACATGCTAGGAAGGGACCCTTTAATAGTAGCTGGGGATTTTAATTGCGTTTTAAATCAGAAAGACAGGAAAAGGGTAGGGGACGATTTTAAAGTAGATAAAACTTCGGTTTTATTAAACAATTTAGTTAAAGATTTTAAACTAACTGACTGTTTTAAGGAGATGCATCCAAGAGAGGAGGGCTTCACCTGGGTCAGTGGTGATGGTACTAGAGCCTCTCGCATTGATTTCATGTTCACACGTAATTATCCACCAATGGATGCTACATTGACTCCCTTGCACTTTTCAGATCACGCTATGCTTTCGTGCACTCTTTCACTAACCACGGACTTGACGGTAGGGAGGGGGATATGGAAGCTGAACTGCTCCCTGTTACAAGATGAGAGAATTGTTGAAGAATACAGGGAGCAGTTCAGCCAATGGCAGACTTTACAGGACTTTTTTGATTCACGAGCACAGTGGTGGGAAATGGTGAAGGTTAAGACGAGACTGTTTTTTAGACAAAAAGGTAAAAAAAAGAAAGATAAAGAAACAAGACGCATTGTGGGGCTGCAAAAGAGACTACAGAGGTATTTTAATCTTTTAAATAGTGGAATTGATTTTAGTAAAGAAATAAAAGAGGTCAAAAATGAAATGTCTGTTTTAGAAAAGGAAATAAATAAGGGAGTAATCTTAAGAAGTAAAGAGAAAGAATTGGAAGAAGGGGAAAGATGCACACGTTATTTTTTTTTAAAAATTATAGCAAAGGGAGGAACCATGACAAAATTAAAAACAGAAGGAGGGGAGGTTAAAAACACAAAAGAAATTGGAAGAGTGGTGGAGAATTTTTATGGGGACCTATATGATGAAAAGAAAGTGCAAGCTGAAAACATAGACAAAGTTTTAAGTACCCTGGAAAAAAAAATAATACATGACAATTCTGACTTTTTAACTAAAGATTTTAACGTCCTAGAAACGACCAAATGTTTAAAGAGTTTTAAGAAAGGGAAGTCCCCAGGAATAGATAGGCTTCCCGTAGAATTTTATGAGAAATTTTGGGACATTTTAGTGCAGGAACTGCTGACAGTTTTTAAAGAATTTGACGGACATGACAGACTCCCAGACAGTTTTAGAACAGGGATAGTGACACTTTTACATAAAAAAGATGACAAGACAGACTTAAAAAATTGGCGACCGATCACTCTTTTAAACTTTGACTGCAAACTTTTTAGTAAATTATTATCTGGACGGATGTCACAAGTTTTAGAGGACGTGATCCACCCGGATCAAGCTTGTGCGGTGCCCGGGAGGAAGATCACGGACAGCCTGATATTGATTAGAGATGCTATCTGTTTTGCGAGAGACAGAAATATCCGGCTTATAGTCCTAAATTTAGATTTTGAAAAAGCCTTTGATCGGGTCTCGCACCAATACCTTTTTAAGGTATTGGAAAAAATGGGGTTCCCTGGGAGGTTTTTAGCATGGGTGGGACTGCTATACAGAGATATATCCAGCAGAATAATGGTAAATGGGAACTTGACAAAAGCGATAAATGTTCGCAGTGGCGTTCGTCAAGGGTGTCCGTTATCCCCACTCTTGTATGTGGCCTGTATTGAGCCACTGGCACAGCTCTTGAGAAGGGATAAAAGGATTAATGGACTGGACATTCCTGGGACGGGAGGACTGACAGCGACCTGTGTTTTATATATGGATGACGTGACCCTTTTAGCTACTGACGTTTTATCTGTACGAAGAGCAATGGACTTGACTGACTGGTACGGTCGGGCCTCGGGCGCTAGACTAAACAGGAGCAAGTCCGAGGCCCAGCTCTTCGGGCCGTGGGGGGACGTAGACATAGGTGGACTGGACTTGAATTTTAAAGAGACGGATATTAAGGTTTTAGGTATTAAGTTTGACAAAGAGGGAGGTGGACAGAACAATTGGGCTGACACATTAGGGAAAGTCAGGAAAAGACTGGGTTTTTGGGGACTGAGGACTTTGACACTTGAGGGCAAGGTTTTAATATACAAAGCAGTGATTTTACCTCTGTTCTTATTGTTGTGTTCTGTTTTTAGTCCCCCGAGATTTTTTATTTTAGGTGTGGAGAGGGCGGTCTTTTACTTTTTCTGGGGGTCCAAATGGGAGAGGCTGAAAAGAGAGGTGGTAAAGAAGAGAAAGGAGAATGGAGGAAAAGGATTACCGGACCCCCTGTTGTTTTTAGGAAGCCATTTCACCGCCCTGCACATAAAATATGCAATGACCCCATCCAGAGACAACAAGACGGCTGCAATGACACGATTCTGGATGGGGTCTTATCTAAGAACTCTTAAAATTTTAAAAACAGATTTGACAAAACCGGTCTCTTTTAATCTTCCACGAGAACATGATTTTATTAGAAAGTTTTTAAAAAGATATGTTTTAGAAAAGCAAGATGTCACAGTTTTAACTGACCACAAGGCTCTTGTCTCTCTTGTGCAGGACCGGGAACCCGTGAGTCCGATCCCAAGCCTCACCTTAGGTGAGGCAAAACAAGTTTGGAGGAATGCTGCCCACCCTGCTCTCCGGAACAGGCATAAGGACCTAGCGTGGATGGTAGCCCATGAGATCCTCCCAGTCCGGGCGGTTATGCACTCCAGAGGCATGGCCAAGGACTCAACCTGCCCACGGTCCGGGTGCAATGCCCCGGAGACCGTGCGACATCTGCTCTGGGAGTGCGGTGCTGCGCGGGACCTGTGGACCAGGGCCGGCCCCCTGTTTTTCCCGTGCCTGCCAGTGGGTGGGGCCCAGGTGGATTATAAGCTCGCCATCCTGGGGGTGGGTCAGGGCCAAAAAGCCCAAACATCGCATGAATTTGCCTCGCTCTGGCTCACCCTTAACACGATAAAGGATGCCATCTGGGTCACCAGAAACCTGCTGGTGGGGAAACGCGTTACGTGCCCCTGCACGCGTACGAGCAACTTGTAACATCAATGCTGCAGGAGGCGCCGGGCGTCGTTATTCGGATGGGGGGGCTGAGGTCACACAAAAGAGGTCCCGGCCACCACCGTACCGGGCCGCCCGTAGATGCACCCTCACCAACACCGGCTACGGGAACAGCGGGCCAGCGGGCCGGCGGGAGAGGACTTCCGCTGGGCACTGGAAGCGCTGGGCTAAGTGCCTGTTCTGGAGACAGGAGTGATGGCGTTTTTGATAGGGACTCACCCCGGTCCTGCACAAAAGATGACTTCCTTTTTTAGCATTTTATATTTATACACCCATGTTTGGTTTTATGCTCTTAAAATGCTCATTGATGCCTTTTAACCACAAACATACACTTGGACTTGCCAACAAAACACAAATACATGGACTGTTCAAACAAAACACACACAACACAAACCTTATATTTTATTCATAGTACTGTGTTTTTAATGTTCCAAATAATTTTATTTTTTATGTGAAATTTTGAAAAACATTGTGTGCATTGATGTATTTTGTGGAAAACTGTGTCAATAAAACTTTTCGAAAGAAAAATCTGTTCTTATCAGTTTAATATCTGATATGTCCCCTACCCGGGGACTGCATATTAAATTGATTTTTGGCACATGGAGCCGGAACCGGGGCTTGCTCCGTCCACTCCACGCATCAACCTGGTATTGCAGTGCCTCCAGGAACGGTGTGCTTCCCCTCTTTGGGGATTGCGAATTGTTGTGGCTAATAGCAGAGCGAGTACCACTGGAGCACTACCAGACATATATACGTAGCAGGCACACAAGAAGGATGATGATGACGTGACACAACAGCGATAATGCTGTAAAGAAAACAACAAAGTTTTAAGAAGGCAACAAAGTGGAGTCACAGGAGTATAGGAAGAGGAACAAAAGCGCTGGTTCCTGACCCATCACAGCACATTTTTGTTGTCCCTCTTATTGGACGCTCCCGTCTGAGGTCTTGGAGTCTTTTACTAGCGAGCTGAATCAGGTGTGTTTGATTAGGGACACTTGATTCAACTTACCCGTCCTTCCTTTTCTCGGGGGAGGGGAAGAGGTGACCGTCGATGAGGATGGCGAAGGGCGTTAGAGTGCCTCTGACTGGAGACCTGACAATTCATACTTACCTGGCAGGGGAGACACCATGATCAGGAAGGTGGTTCACCCAGGGCGAGGCTCGGCCATTGCACTCCGGTTGTGCTGACCCCTGCGAATTCCCCAAATGTGGGAATCTCGACTGCATAATTTATGGTAGTGGGGGACTGCGTTCGCGCTCTCCCCTGGACATACTGGTCAAAAGCAGATAGCGTGGGGTTTTAACAGTTGTGGTGCGTCACCCATGGCCCCGAATGGTGAAGGTGCACAATTTTACTCTGTTTTATTAATTTTTTTCTGTCTTCTTCTTCTGTGGTGTCAATCAGTGACCTGGAGGGTCCAGAGAATTGAACTGCGGTGAGAGGTTGATGGGGAAAAAGCTGGGAGCGGTTTGCCAAATGAGGTTTTCCCCATAATCTCTGATATTCAACGGACGGTTTGATTGACAGCAGTGGTCCTGGAGGCAAAGTTGTTCAGATGGAGGAGTTCCATCATGTGGTATGACTATCTTTTGCGCGTGTGAAGAAAATCATGTGACATACGATCGCCTATAGCCGTCCTCGTGTTGTTGTTATTTCATTTCAAAGCGCCACCAGGTGGCCATTCACCGCGTCCTTTCTCACCTGACCCCAGGCTGAGCCCGTGCACAGGTGTACCGGCTTGGGTGAAATTGTCTCGTTCCGTTCAAGAGTTATAGCCGTTTTAGCAAACCCTGCCTCGGCCCCTCCGAACGTTTTGGCCTGCCGCCGCCAACGGGAAACGAAATTCCCCCTTTTTTCTGATCTGGACGGACAGTCAGACTCCAGACAATCTTTCTGCACTGGTTTGGGTCAGATCGGGCAAAACACGTAGGACTAGTGTGCAAAAGTAGGTTTTTCAAAAAATCCAAAATACCCGGAAATTTCGCCAGCGCAACCCTCGAATCCGAGGCATGCATCTCGCTCGTCTCGAGCCAAGGATTCCGATGATATAAGACACTTGGTTCTGCGACGGACGGTTTGGGAGCTATGAGCGATTTCGTACTTTTGATCGCCGTAGCGCCACCGCCGGCCCGATCGGGCCGAGCCTTGGTGATGCTGTAGAGCGAGTGTTGTTGGTCACTTTTGCCACGCCCCCTCACCGCGCCCCAGATGGGCGTCGGCTTTGCCGGCTCCCCTGACGCTGCGTCATGGTGTCATCGCTTCTCGGCCTTTTGGCTAAGATCAAGTGTAGTATCTGTTCTTATCAGTTTAATATCTGATATGTCCCTTACCCGGGGACTGCATATTAAATTGATTTTTGGCACATGGAGCCGGAACCAGGGCTTGCTCCGTCCACTCCACGCATCGACCTGGTATTGCAGTGCCTCCAGGAACGGTGTGCTTCCCCTCTTTGGGGATTGCGAATTGTTGTGGCTAATAGCAGAGCGAGTACCACTGGAGCACTACCAGACATATATACGTAGCAGGCACACAAGAAGGATGATGATGACGTGACACAACAGCGATAATGCTGTAAAGAAAACAACAAAGTTTTAAGAAGGCAACAAAGTGGAGTCACAGGAGTATAGGAAGAGGAACAAAAGCGCTGGTTCCTGACCCATCACAGCACATTTTTGTTGTCCCTCTTATTGGACGCTCCCGTCTGAGGTCTTGGAGTCTTTTACTAGCGAGCTGAATCAGGTGTGTTTGATTAGGGACACTTGATTCAACTTACCCGTCCTTCCTTTTCTCGGGGGAGGGGAAGAGGTGACCGTCGATGAGGATGGCGAAGGGCGTTAGGGTGCCTCTGACTGGAGACCTGACAATTCATACTTACCTGGCAGGGGAGACACCATGATCAGGAAGGTGGTTCACCCAGGGCGAGGCTCGGCCATTGCACTCCGGTTGTGCTGACCCCTGCGAATTCCCCAAATGTGGGAATCTCGACTGCATAATTTATGGTAGTGGGGGACTGCGTTCGCGCTCTCCCCTGGACATACTGGTCAAAAGCAGATAGCGTGGGGTTTTAACAGTTGTGGTGCGTCACCCATGGCCCCGAATGGTGAAGGTGCACAATTTTACTCTGTTTTATTAATTTTTTTCTGTCTTCTTCTTCTGTGGTGTCAATCAGTGACCTGGAGGGTCCAGAGAATTGAACTGCGGTGAGAGGTTGATGGGGAAAAAGCTGGGAGCGGTTTGCCAAATGAGGTTTTCCCCATAATCTCTGATATTCAACGGACGGTTTGATTGACAGCAGTGGTCCTGGAGGCAAAGTTGTTCAGATGGAGGAGTTCCATCATGTGGTATGACTATCTTTTGCGCGTGTGAAGAAAATCATGTGACATACGATCGCCTATAGCCGTCCTCGTGTTGTTGTTATTTCATTTCAAAGCGCCACCAGGTGGCCATTCACCGCGTCCTTTCTCACCTGACCCCAGGCTGAGCCCGTGCACAGGTGTACCGGCTTGGGTGAAATTGTCTCGTTCCGTTCAAGAGTTATAGCCGTTTTAGCAAACCCTGCCTCGGCCCCTCCGAACGTTTTGGCCTGCCGCCGCCAACGGGAAACGAAATTCCCCCTTTTTTCTGATCTGGACGGACAGTCAGACTCCAGACAATCTTTCTGCACTGGTTTGGGTCAGATCGGGCAAAACACGTAGGACTAGTGTGCAAAAGTAGGTTTTTCAAAAAATCCAAAATACCCGAAAATTTCGCCAGCGCAACCCTCGAATCCGAGGCATGCATCTCGCTCGTCTCGAGCCAAGGATTCCGATGATATACGACACTTGGTTCTGCGACGGACGGTTTGGGAGCTATGAGCGATTTCGTTCACCGCGTCCTTTCTCACCTGACCCCAGGCTGAGCCCGTGCACAGGTGTACCGGCTTGGGTGAAATTGTCTCGTTCCGTTCAAGAGTTATAGCCGTTTTAGCAAACCCTGCCTCGGCCCCTCCGAACGTTTTGGCCTGCCGCCGCCAACGGGAAACGAAATTCCCCCTTTTTTCTGATCTGGACGGACAGTCAGACTCCAGACAATCTTTCTGCACTGGTTTGGGTCAGATCGGGCAAAACACGTAGGACTAGTGTGCAAAAGTAGGTTTTTCAAAAAATCCAAAATACCCGAAAATTTCGCCAGCGCAACCCTCGAATCCGAGGCATGCATCTCGCTCGTCTCGAGCCAAGGATTCCGATGATATAAGACACTTGGTTCTGCGACGGACGGTTTGGGAGCTATGAGCGATTTCGTACTTTTGATCGCCGTAGCGCCACCGCCGGCCCGATCGGGCCGAGCCTTGGTGATGCTGTAGAGCGAGTGTTGTTGGTCACTTTTGCCACGCCCCCTCACCGCGCCCCAGATGGGCGTCGGCTTTGCCGGCTCCCCTGACGCTGCGTCATGGTGTCATCGCTTCTCGGCCTTTTGGCTAAGATCAAGTGTTTGGTCGGACGGTTGAGACTGCGATCGCCTCTTGGAGGTTTCCTGGCTCGAGATCTCCTGATATCCCGAGCCGAACAACTTTTGAGAGGTATATTGATCCTGCTAGTTTTACGGTTCTACAGCTTTTACGGTAAGATTTTATTTTATTTATTTATTTATCTATTTATTTATTTTTTTAAGTCTTTTAAGCTGTTGGTGCCTCCAACATGTCGGCTGCTCGTGCTGGCATGCGGAGGCACCACAGCGTGCGCTTTTTATTTAGAGAGGTGGATGGTAAGCTCCTGGGGTTGTCACGTCTAGACTTCTCCAGAAAGCTGATCCAGAAAACCCTCAATTTTAGACCCGACGATCTGAACTGTTTAATGACTCTGCCCCTAAACAAGGGTTTTGATTTAAGTTTTAAAACTGCTTCCCTGTTGAATGACTTTTGGCAAAGATTTGACTCTGTTAAGGCCCAGTTCTCCATGTTCACTGTGGAAAAACTTTCAGATAACACACTTAAAACTGTGATTGTCAGAATGTTTAATGAAACAGTGACTGGAGATGATATTTGTGTCTGGTTGGGTAGATTTTGCACTGTTAGAAGTCAGCCTGTCAAAGTGCTAGATGAGGACGGCATTTGGAACTGCTCCTGGCGGATTCCCATTAAACAATGGGAAGAGGCTGGGGGCTACCAAGGCCTGAAACATCTGCCTTCCATGATTGTGCTGGGAGAAAACAGAGGCTACATACACTACCAAGGAATGCCTAAGTTGTGTAGAAAATGTGGAAGAGTTGGGCATCTTGCTGATGCATGCCAAGAGTTAGTGTGTGGGAAGTGTAAAGAAATTGGGCACATCTTTGATGATTGTACCAATGGCAGGCGGTGCAACCTATGTGGAGAATCAAACCATCTCTACAGAGATTGCCCAAAAAGTTTTGCCAACAAACTCAAAGGCAACAAAATGGCCGCCTCACAACCAGAACAAACAAAAGAACAAAGGGTGGAGGCGGTCCCTGAGGTTTTGGTGGGAATTTCTTTTTCCCAGCCAGCCTCAGGGAGTGAACAGGAACAAGGAAGTGGGGCAGCCACAGGGGCGGAGTCATGTGAGAAAGAAATGGAAGAAGAGGAAAGGGAGGAAAAAACAGAACCCGAGAAAGAAATGGAAGAAGAGGAAAGGGAGGAAACAACAGTTTCCTCCCTAGAAACGGTTTCAGACCTGGTGGTGGAATCCAGTGGGAGTGAAATTGAGTTTTCACTCCCAAATGCTCAGGTGCAAAAAAGACCTGCGGGATCTCCTCTGTCTGATACAGAGGAGAAGAAAGCTAGGGCAGCACATCGTTCAGATAGTTCCATTTTGGAAGATCTGGAACGCATGTGGCCCCTAGAATCCCCTAATGAGGTATCCTTTTTGCACGTAAAGCTAAGAACATCATCACCAAAGGAGATGCAAGAGGTTTCCTCTGTAGCCCCTGAGGTGGTGAGCACTTGCTTACCCGACCCCAGTCCTCATGGGAGAAAGGAAAAGCAAGTGAAACAAGATATAACATAACACGATTTTAATGTTTTTATTGTAGTCTTTTTATTATTGTCTTAAATGTCTCATACCTTTTTAATAACACTGCTCATGGCCCTCACCATTTCAACCATAAATGTGAGAAGCGTGAGAGCCACCATACGAGCACAGAGCATTTTATCCTTTTTAAATACTTGTAAATCAGATTTGTTTTTATTACAGGAGTGTGCTCTACCCTTTTTAAATAGGTACACAAAAATGGAGGAGCTATGGCGCCCTGGTCCCTCCATATGGAGCGGATCAAACTTGAACAAAAATGACGGTGTTGCCATTTTAATCAAAAACCAAAATATCTTGGTGAAGGGTAGCACGGTGGTGAGGGAAGGGCGAGCGCTTTTAGCAAATCTGAATTTTTTAGGTAGAGATTTTAATGTTCTTAATGTGTATGGTTTTACAGAGAAAAACAATAGGTATGAGCTTTTAGAAGACTTGCAGCCCCACATGTTGGGAAGAGTTCCGGTAGTGGTGGCAGGGGATTTTAACTGTGTTTTATCCAAAAAAGATAGAAAGAGGTTAGGAGAAGATTTTAAAATTGATAAGACATCGTTTTTATTACAGGGCTTAGTTAGAGATTTTAATTTAGTCGACTGTTTTAAAAACATGCATCAAAGAGAGGAGGGCTACACTTGGTTCAGTAGTGATGGCGCCAAAGCCTCTCGAATCGACTATATTTTTACAAGAGACTGCCCGCCGACCGATGCTACATTGACTCCCCTCTTCTTTTCTGACCACCTAATGCTATCCTGCACCCTTTCACTACCCACGGGTGTGACAGTAGGGGGAGGGCTGTGGAAGCTGAACTGCTCCCTTTTAGAAGATGAGGACGCAGTAAAGGAATATAGGGAGCAGTTCAGCCAATGGCAGACCCTCCGAGACTTTTACGATACACATGCACAGTGGTGGGAGATGGTAAAAGACCGGACGAGACAGTTTTTTAGGAAATTAGGTAAAGATAAGAAAGATAAGGAAAAGAGACACATGATGGGGCTGCAAAAAAGACTACAGAGATATTTTACCCTTTTTAACAATGGTTTTGATTTTAATGATGAAATAGAAGATGTAAAAAAAGAAATGTCAGTTTTATCCAGTTTTCAGAGCAAAGGGGTCATTTTAAGATGTAAAGAAAGAGAAATAGAAGAAGGTGAAAAATGTACTAGGTACTTTTTTAAAAAGATAATAACACAAGGAAGGGCTATAGCCAGTGTAAAAGTAGAAGGGAGGGAAGTAAAAACGACAAAGGAAATTTTAAAAGGGGTTGAAGATTTTTACAGAGAATTATATAGCACAAAAGATGTACACAACGGTACTGTAAAGGAAGTTTTAAAATTCATAGTCAATAAAGTCAACAGTGAAAATGAGCTTTTAACCCAAGATTTTACCATTTTAGAAATGCACAAATCACTCAAGAGTTTTAAAAGGGGGAAGTCCCCAGGTGCAGACGGACTCCCCCTGGAGTTTTATCTAACCTTTTGGGATATTTTAGCTCAGGAACTTTTGACTGTTTTTAAAGACTTTGAGACACTTGACAAACTTCCGGACAGTTTTAGAACAGGGATAGTTTCTTTACTTTACAAAAAAGGAGACCGGACTGACTTAAAAAACTGGAGACCTATTACTCTTTTAAATTTTGATTGTAAACTTTTTAGTAAGGTTTTAGCCACACGTATGTCGACAGTCCTAGAGGACGTAATCCACCCGGATCAAGCTTGTGCTGTGCCTGGAAGAAGGATAACAGACAGCCTGGTTCTGATTAGAGACGCCATCTGTTTTGCGAGAGACAGAAACATTCGGCTAGTAGTCCTAAATTTAGATTTTGAGAAAGCTTTTGACCGAGTCTCGCACCAGTACCTGTTTCAGGTACTGAAAAAAATGGGTTTTCCGAAGAGGTTTATAGCTTGGGTGGGACTGCTGTACGAGGGCCTAGTCAGCAAAATCCTTGTAAATGGTCATCTCTCCAAAGCGGTAAATATTCGCAGTGGTGTCCGTCAGGGGTGTCCTTTATCCCCCCTTCTGTATGTGGCTTGTATTGAGCCACTGGCACAGATCTTGAGAAGGGATACATGGATAAAAGGACTAGACATTCCAGGGACTGGTGGACTGACAGCGACATGTGTGCTCTACATGGACGACGTAACTCTTTTAGCCACGGACGTTTTATCAATACAAAGAGCTATGGACTTGACGGACTGGTACGGTCGGGCCTCGGGCGCAAAACTCAACAGAAGCAAGTCCGAGGCCCTGCTCTTTGGACCGTGGGACGACACAGACACAGGCGGACTCAATGTAGATTTTAAGGAGACAGATTTTAAGATTTTAGGAGTCAAATTTGACAAGGAAGGGGGTGGACGTGAAAACTGGACTGACTTATTAGGGAAAGTTAGGAAAAGACTGGGGTTTTGGGGACTACGACAGATGACTTTGGAAGGTAAAGTTTTAATTTTTAAAGCCATTATTTTACCTCTAATGTCACTTGTTTGTTCTGTTTTTATCCCACCCAGGAAATTCCTAAAGAAATTAGAAAGAGCTGTGTTTTATTTCCTGTGGGGGTCCAAGTGGGAAAGGCTAAAGAGGGAGGTGGTCAAGAGGAGACCAGAAAATGGTGGAAAAGGGCTCCCAGACCCCCACCTGTTTTTAGGCAGCCGCTTCACAGCCCTACATATAAGATATGCTACGACCCCATCCAAAGAAAATAAGACGGCAGCCATGGCACGGTTTTGGATGGGGTCTTACCTAAGAGCACTGAAGATTTTACCCATTGATTTGAGAAGTCCTGTATCTTTTAATTTACCCACGGAATACAGTTTTATAAAAAAGTTTTTAAAAAAACATTTTTTAGAACAACAAGATGTCACTATTTTAACCAACCACAAGTCTCTTATCTCCTTTGTGCAGGACCGGGAACCTGTGAGTCCAATTCCAAATCTCACTCCAAGTGAGGCAAAATTGGTTTGGAGGAATGCTGCTCACCCCGCTCTCCAGAACGGACACAAGGACTTGTCATGGATGGTGGCTCACGAGATCCTCCCGGTCAGGGCGGTTATGCACTCCAGAGGCATGGCCAAAAATCCCATCTGCCCACGGTCCGGGTGCAAATCCCCGGAGACCGTCTACCATCTGCTCTGGGAGTGCGGTGCTGCGCGGGACCTGTGGGCCAGGGCCGGCCCCCTGTTTTTCCCGTGCCTGCCAGCGGGTGGGGCCCAGGTGGATTATAAGCTCGCCATCCTAGGGGTGGGTCAGGGCCTAAAAGCCCTAACATCGCATGAATTTGCATCGCTCTGGCTCACCCTTAACGTAATCAAGGATGCCATCTGGGTCACCAGAAACCTGCTGGTGGGGAAACGCGTGACGGTCCCCCTCCACGCGTGCGAGCAGAGAATAAAATCAACGCTGCAGGGTGGGCCGCATGTCGTTATTCGGATGGGGGGGCCGAGGCCGCACAAAGGAGGTCCCGGCCACCACCGACCTTGACCGCCCGTAGATGCACCCTCACCACTCTGGCTACGGGAACAGCGGGCCAGCGGGCCGGAGGAGAGGGGATCTCCGCTGAACCCCGGAAATGGCAGGCCGAGTGTTCTTCCTGGAGAGTGGGATGAATTCCAATTTGATAAGGACTCACCCCCGGTCTTGCACAATGGATATGATCATTTTTATTTATTTATTTACTGATTTTTACATGCAAACACCACACCCCTTTTAAGAAACACTATACTCATGGACTATTAAACAAGACTTGCACAATGGTTTATTTTCCTTTTATCAAACACTGAATTCTTCATTTTAAACCATGTACATGAAACGTTGTGCTTGTTTTAAATGTGTGTTGAAAGGAAAATATTTTTGTGAAATATGACTGTAAATGGTGACAATAAAACTTTTCGAAAGAAAAAATCTGTTCTTATCAGTTTAATATCTGATATGTCCCCTACCCGGGGACTGCATATTAAATTGATTTTTGGCACATGGAGCCGGAACCAGGGCTTGCTCCGTCCACTCCACGCATCGACCTGGTATTGCAGTGCCTCCAGGAACGGTGTGCTTCCCCTCTTTTGGGATTGCGAATTGTTGTGGCTAATAGCAGAGCGAGTACCACTGGAGCACTACCAGACATATATACGTAGCAGGCACACAAGAAGGATGATGATGACGTGACACAACAGCGATAATGCTGTAAAGAAAACAACAAAGTTTTAAGAAGGCAACAAAGTGGAGTCACAGGAGTATAGGAAGAGGAACAAAAGCGCTGGTTCCTGACCCATCACAGCACATTTTTGTTGTCCCTCTTATTGGACGCTCCCGTCTGAGGTCTTGGAGTCTTTTACTAGCGAGCTGAATCAGGTGTGTTTGATTAGGGACACTTGATTCAACTTACCCGTCCTTCCTTTTCTCGGGGGAGGGGAAGAGGTGACCGTCGATGAGGATGGCGAAGGGCGTTAGGGTGCCTCTGACTGGAGACCTGACAATTCATACTTACCTGGCAGGGGAGACACCATGATCAGGAAGGCGGTTCACCCAGGGCGAGGCTCGGCCATTGCACTCCGGTTGTGCTGACCCCTGCGAATTCCCCAAATGTGGGAATCTCGACTGCATAATTTATGGTAGTGGGGGACTGCGTTCGCGCTCTCCCCTGGACATACTGGTCAAAAGCAGATAGCGTGGGGTTTTAACAGTTGTGGTGCGTCACCCATGGCCCCGAATGGTGAAGGTGCACAATTTTACTCTGTTTTATTAATTTTTTTCTGTCTTCTTCTTCTGTGGTGTCAATCAGTGACCTGGAGGGTCCAGAGAATTGAACTGCGGTGAGAGGTTGATGGGGAAAAAGCTGGGAGCGGTTTGCCAAATGAGGTTTTCCCCATAATCTCTGATATTCAACGGACGATTTGATTGACAGCAGTGGTCCTGGAGGCAAAGTTGTTCAGATGGAGGAGTTCCATCATGTGGTATGACTATCTTGTGCGCGTGTGAAGAAAATCATGTGACATACGATCGCCTATAGCCGTCCTCGTGTTGTTGTTATTTCATTTCAAAGCGCCACCAGGTGGCCATTCACCGCGTCCTTTCTCACCTGACCCCAGGCTGAGCCCGTGCACAGGTGTACCGGCTTGGGTGAAATTGTCTCGTTCCGTTCAAGAGTTATAGCCGTTTTAGCAAACCCTGCCTCGGCCCCTCCGAACGTTTTGGCCTGCCGCCGCCAACGGGAAACGAAATTCCCCCTTTTTTCTGATCTGGACGGACAGTCAGACTCCAGACAATCTTTCTGCACTGGTTTGGGTCAGATCGGGCAAAACACGTAGGACTAGTGTGCAAAAGTAGGTTTTTCAAAAAATCCAAAATACCCGAAAATTTCGCCAGCGCAACCCTCGAATCCGAGGCATGCATCTCGCTCGTCTCGAGCCAAGGATTCCGATGATATAAGACACTTGGTTCTGCGACGGACGGTTTGGGAGCTATGAGCGATTTCGTACTTTTGATCGCCGTAGCGCCACCGCCGGCCCGATCGGGCCGAGCCTTGGTGATGCTGTAGAGCGAGTGTTGTTGGTCACTTTTGCCACGCCCCCTCACCGCGCCCCAGATGGGCGTCGGCTTTGCCGGCTCCCCTGACGCTGCGTCATGGTGTCATCGCTTTTTGGCTAAGATCAAGTGTAGTATCTGTTCTTATCAGTTTAATATCTGATATGTCCCCTACCCGGGGACTGCATATTAAATTGATTTTTGGCACATGGAGCCGGAACCGGGGCTTGCTCCGTCCACTCCACGCATCGACCTGGTATTGCAGTGCCTCCAGGAACGGTGTGCTTCCCCTCTTTGGGGATTGCGAATTGTTGTGGCTAATAGCAGAGCGAGTACCACTGGAGCACTACCAGACATATATACGTAGCAGGCACACAAGAAGGATGATGATGACGTGACACAACAGCGATAATGCTGTAAAGAAAACAACAAAGTTTTAAGAAGGCAACAAAGTGGAGTCACAGGAGTATAGGAAGAGGAACAAAAGCGCTGGTTCCTGACCCATCACAGCACATTTTTGTTGTCCCTCTTATTGGACGCTCCCGTCTGAGGTCTTGGAGTCTTTTACTAGCGAGCTGAATCAGGTGTGTTTGATTAGGGACACTTGATTCAACTTACCCGTCCTTCCTTTTCTCGGGGGAGGGGAAGAGGTGACCGTCGATGAGGATGGCGAAGGGCGTTAGGGTGCCTCTGACTGGAGACCTGACAATTCATACTTACCTGGCAGGGGAGACACCATGATCAGGAAGGTGGTTCACCCAGGGCGAGGCTCGGCCATTGCACTCCGGTTGTGCTGACCCCTGCGAATTCCCCAAATGTGGGAATCTCGACTGCATAATTTATGGTAGTGGGGGACTGCGTTCGCGCTCTCCCCTGGACATACTGGTCAAAAGCAGATAGCGTGGGGTTTTAACAGTTGTGGTGCGTCACCCATGGCCCCGAATGGTGAAGGTGCACAATTTTACTCTGTTTTATTAATTTTTTTCTGTCTTCTTCTTCTGTGGTGTCAATCAGTGACCTGGAGGGTCCAGAGAATTGAACTGCGGTGAGAGGTTGAAGGAGAAAAAGCTGGGAGCGGTTTGCCAAATGAGGTTTTCCCCATAATCTCTGATATTCAACGGACGATTTGATTGACAGCAGTGGTCCTGGAGGCAAAGTTGTTCAGATGGAGGAGTTCCATCATGTGGTATGACTATCTTGTGCGCGTGTGAAGAAAATCATGTGACATACGATCGCCTATAGCCGTCCTCGTGTTGTTGTTATTTCATTTCAAAGCGCCACCAGGTGGCCATTCACCGCGTCCTTTCTCACCTGACCCCAGGCTGAGCCCGTGCACAGGTGTACCGGCTTGGGTGAAATTGTCTCGTTCCGTTCAAGAGTTATAGCCGTTTTAGCAAACCCTGCCTCGGCCCCTCCGAACGTTTTGGCCTGCCGCCGCCAACGGGAAACGAAATTCCCCCTTTTTTCTGATCTGGACGGACAGTCAGACTCCAGACAATCTTTCTGCACTGGTTTGGGTCAGATCGGGCAAAACACGTAGGACTAGTGTGCAAAAGTAGGTTTTTCAAAAAATCCAAAATACCCGAAAATATCGCCAGCGCAACCCTCGAATCCGAGGCATGCATCTCGCTCGTCTCGAGCCAAGGATTCCGATGATATAAGACACTTGATTCTGCGACGGACGGTTTGGGAGCTATGAGCGATTTCGTACTTTTGATCGCCGTAGCGCCACCGCCGGCCCGATCGGGCCGAGCCTTGGTGATGCTGTAGAGCGAGTGTTGTTGGTCACTTGGAGCCGGAACCGGGGCTTGCTCCGTCCACTCCACGCATCGACCTGGTATTGCAGTGCCTCCAGGAACGGTGTGCTTCCCCTCTTTGGGGATTGCGAATTGTTGTGGCTAATAGCAGAGCGAGTACCACTGGAGCACTACCAGACATATATACGTAGCAGGCACACAAGAAGGATGATGATGACGTGACACAACAGCGATAATGCTGTAAAGAAAACAACAAAGTTTTAAGAAGGCAACAAAGTGGAGTCACAGGAGTATAGGAAGAGGAACAAAAGCGCTGGTTCCTGACCCATCACAGCACATTTTTGTTGTCCCTCTTATTGGACGCTCCCGTCTGAGGTCTTGGAGTCTTTTACTAGCGAGCTGAATCAGGTGTGTTTGATTAGGGACACTTGATTCAACTTACCCGTCCTTCCTTTTCTCGGGGGAGGGGAAGAGGTGACCGTCGATGAGGATGGCGAAGGGCGTTAGGGTGCCTCTGACTGGAGACCTGACAATTCATACTTACCTGGCAGGGGAGACACCATGATCAGGAAGGCGGTTCACCCAGGGCGAGGCTCGCCATTGCACTCCGGTTGTGCTGACCCCTGCGAATTCCCCAAATGTGGGAATCTCGACTGCATAATTTATGGTAGTGGGGGACTGCGTTCGCGCTCTCCCCTGGACATACTGGTCAAAAGCAGATAGCGTGGGGTTTTAACAGTTGTGGTGCGTCACCCATGGCCCCGAATGGTGAAGGTGCACAATTTTACTCTGTTTTATTAATTTTTTTCTGTCTTCTTCTTCTGTGGTGTCAATCAGTGACCTGGAGGGTCCAGAGAATTGAACTGCGGTGAGAGGTTGATGGGGAAAAAGCTGGGAGCGGTTTGCCAAATGAGGTTTTCCCCATAATCTCTGATATTCAACGGACGATTTGATTGACAGCAGTGGTCCTGGAGGCAAAGTTGTTCAGATGGAGGAGTTCCATCATGTGGTATGACTATCTTGTGCGCGTGTGAAGAAAATCATGTGACATACGATCGCCTATAGCCGTCCTCGTGTTGTTGTTATTTCATTTCAAAGCGCCACCAGGTGGCCATTCACCGCGTCCTTTCTCACCTGACCCCAGGCTGAGCCCGTGCACAGGTGTACCGGCTTGGGTGAAATTGTCTCGTTCCGTTCAAGAGTTATAGCCGTTTTAGCAAACCCTGCCTCGGCCCCTCCGAACGTTTTGGCCTGCCGCCGCCAACGGGAAACGAAATTCCCCCTTTTTTCTGATCTGGACGGACAGTCAGACTCCAGACAATCTTTCTGCACTGGTTTGGGTCAGATCGGGCAAAACACGTAGGACTAGTGTGCAAAAGTAGGTTTTTCAAAAAATCCAAAATACCCGAAAATTTCGCCAGCGCAACCCTCGAATCCGAGGCATGCATCTCGCTCGTCTCGAGCCAAGGATTCCGATGATATAAGACACTTGGTTCTGCGACAGACGGTTTGGGAGCTATGAGCGATTTCGTACTTTTGATCGCCGTAGCGCCACCGCCGGCCCGATCGGGCCGAGCCTTGGTGATGCTGTAGAGCGAGTGTTGTTGGTCACTTTTGCCACGCCCCCTCACCGCGCCCCAGATGGGCGTCGGCTTTGCCGGCTCCCCTGACGCTGCGTCATGGTGTCATCGCTTTTTGGCTAAGATCAAGTGTAGTATCTGTTCTTATCAGTTTAATATCTGATATGTCCCCTACCCGGGGACTGCATATTAAATTGATTTTTGGCACATGGAGCCGGAACCGGGGCTTGCTCCGTCCACTCCACGCATCGACCTGGTATTGCAGTGCCTCCAGGAATGGTGTGCTTCCCCTCTTTGGGGATTGCGAATTGTTGTGGCTAATAGCAGAGCGAGTACCACTGGAGCACTACCAGACATATATACGTAGCAGGCACACAAGAAGGATGATGATGACGTGACACAACAGCGATAATGCTGTAAAGAAAACAACAAAGTTTTAAGAAGGCAACAAAGTGGAGTCACAGGAGTATAGGAAGAGGAACAAAAGCGCTGGTTCCTGACCCATCACAGCACATTTTTGTTGTCCCTCTTATTGGACGCTCCCGTCTGAGGTCTTGGAGTCTTTTACTAGCGAGCTGAATCAGGTGTGTTTGATTAGGGACACTTGATTCAACTTACCCGTCCTTCCTTTTCTCGGGGGAGGGGAAGAGGTGACCGTCGATGAGGATGGCGAAGGGCGTTAGGGTGCCTCTGACTGGAGACCTGACAATTCATACTTACCTGGCAGGGGAGACACCATGATCAGGAAGGCGGTTCACCCAGGGCGAGGCTCGCCATTGCACTCCGGTTGTGCTGACCCCTGCGAATTCCCCAAATGTGGGAATCTCGACTGCATAATTTATGGTAGTGGGGGACTGCGTTCGCGCTCTCCCCTGGACATACTGGTCAAAAGCAGATAGCGTGGGGTTTTAACAGTTGTGGTGCGTCACCCATGGCCCCGAATGGTGAAGGTGCACAATTTTACTCTGTTTTATTAATTTTTTTCTGTCTTCTTCTTCTGTGGTGTCAATCAGTGACCTGGAGGGTCCAGAGAATTGAACTGCGGTGAGAGGTTGATGGGGAAAAAGCTGGGAGCGGTTTGCCAAATGAGGTTTTCCCCATAATCTCTGATATTCAACGGACGATTTGATTGACAGCAGTGGTCCTGGAGGCAAAGTTGTTCAGATGGAGGAGTTCCATCATGTGGTATGACTATCTTGTGCGCGTGTGAAGAAAATCATGTGACATACGATCGCCTATAGCCGTCCTCGTGTTGTTGTTATTTCATTTCAAAGCGCCACCAGGTGGCCATTCACCGCGTCCTTTCTCACCTGACCCCAGGCTGAGCCCGTGCACAGGTGTACCGGCTTGGGTGAAATTGTCTCGTTCCGTTCAAGAGTTATAGCCGTTTTAGCAAACCCTGCCTCGGCCCCTCCGAACGTTTTGGCCTGCCGCCGCCAACGGGAAACGAAATTCCCCCTTTTTTCTGATCTGGACGGACAGTCAGACTCCAGACAATCTTTCTGCACTGGTTTGGGTCAGATCGGGCAAAACACGTAGGACTAGTGTGCAAAAGTAGGTTTTTCAAAAAATCCAAAATACCCGAAAATTTCGCCAGCGCAACCCTCGAATCCGAGGCATGCATCTCGCTCGTCTCGAGCCAAGGATTCCGATGATATAAGACACTTGGTTCTGCGACGGACGGTTTGGGAGCTATGAGCGATTTCGTACTTTTGATCGCCGTAGCGCCACCGCCGGCCCGATCGGGCCGAGCCTTGGTGATGCTGTAGAGCGAGTGTTGTTGGTCACTTTTGCCACGCCCCCTCACCGCGCCCCAGATGGGCGTCGGCTTTGCCGGCTCCCCTGACGCTGCGTCATGGTGTCATCGCTTTTTGGCTAAGATCAAGTGTAGTATCTGTTCTTATCAGTTTAATATCTGATATGTCCCCTACCCGGGGACTGCATATTAAATTGATTTTTGGCACATGGAGCCGGAACCGGGGCTTGCTCCGTCCACTCCACGCATAGACCTGGTATTGCAGTGCCTCCAGGAACGGTGTGCTTCCCCTCTTTGGGGATTGCGAATTGTTGTGGCTAATAGCAGAGCGAGTACCACTGGAGCACTACCAGACATATATACGTAGCAGGCACACAAGAAGGATGATGATGACGTGACACAACAGCGATAATGCTGTAAAGAAAACAACAAAGTTTTAAGAAGGCAACAAAGTGGAGTCACAGGAGTATAGGAAGAGGAACAAAAGCGCTGGTTCCTGACCCATCACAGCACATTTTTGTTGTCCCTCTTATTGGACGCTCCCGTCTGAGGTCTTGGAGTCTTTTACTAGCGAGCTGAATCAGGTGTGTTTGATTAGGGACACTTGATTCAACTTACCCGTCCTTCCTTTTCTCGGGGGAGGGGAAGAGGTGACCGTCGATGAGGATGGCGAAGGGCGTTAGGGTGCCTCTGACTGGAGACCTGACAATTCATACTTACCTGGCAGGGGAGACACCATGATCAGGAAGGTGGTTCACCCAGGGCGAGGCTCGGCCATTGCACTCCGGTTGTGCTGACCCCTGCGAATTCCCCAAATGTGGGAATCTCGACTGCATAATTTATGGTAGTGGGGGACTGCGTTCGCGCTCTCCCCTGGACATACTGGTCAAAAGCAGATAGCGTGGGGTTTTAACAGTTGTGGTGCGTCACCCATGGCCCCGAATGGTGAAGGTGCACAATTTTACTCTGTTTTATTAATTTTTTTCTGTCTTCTTCTTCTGTGGTGTCAATCAGTGACCTGGAGGGTCCAGAGAATTGAACTGCGGTGAGAGGTTGAAGGAGAAAAAGCTGGGAGCGGTTTGCCAAATGAGGTTTTCCCCATAATCTCTGATATTCAACGGACGATTTGATTGACAGCAGTGGTCCTGGAGGCAAAGTTGTTCAGATGGAGGAGTTCCATCATGTGGTATGACTATCTTGTGCGCGTGTGAAGAAAATCATGTGACATACGATCGCCTATAGCCGTCCTCGTGTTGTTGTTATTTCATTTCAAAGCGCCACCAGGTGGCCATTCACCGCGTCCTTTCTCACCTGACCCCAGGCTGAGCCCGTGCACAGGTGTACCGGCTTGGGTGAAATTGTCTCGTTCCGTTCAAGAGTTATAGCCGTTTTAGCAAACCCTGCCTCGGCCCCTCCGAACGTTTTGGCCTGCCGCCGCCAACGGGAAACGAAATTCCCCCTTTTTTCTGATCTGGACGGACAGTCAGACTCCAGACAATCTTTCTGCACTGGTTTGGGTCAGATCGGGCAAAACACGTAGGACTAGTGTGCAAAAGTAGGTTTTTCAAAAAATCCAAAATACCCGAAAATATCGCCAGCGCAACCCTCGAATCCGAGGCATGCATCTCGCTCGTCTCGAGCCAAGGATTCCGATGATATAAGACACTTGATTCTGCGACGGACGGTTTGGGAGCTATGAGCGATTTCGTACTTTTGATCGCCGTAGCGCCACCGCCGGCCCGATCGGGCCGAGCCTTGGTGATGCTGTAGAGCGAGTGTTGTTGGTCACTTGGAGCCGGAACCGGGGCTTGCTCCGTCCACTCCACGCATCGACCTGGTATTGCAGTGCCTCCAGGAACGGTGTGCTTCCCCTCTTTGGGGATTGCGAATTGTTGTGGCTAATAGCAGAGCGAGTACCACTGGAGCACTACCAGACATATATACGTAGCAGGCACACAAGAAGGATGATGATGACGTGACACAACAGCGATAATGCTGTAAAGAAAACAACAAAGTTTTAAGAAGGCAACAAAGTGGAGTCACAGGAGTATAGGAAGAGGAACAAAAGCGCTGGTTCCTGACCCATCACAGCACATTTTTGTTGTCCCTCTTATTGGACGCTCCCGTCTGAGGTCTTGGAGTCTTTTACTAGCGAGCTGAATCAGGTGTGTTTGATTAGGGACACTTGATTCAACTTACCCGTCCTTCCTTTTCTCGGGGGAGGGGAAGAGGTGACCGTCGATGAGGATGGCGAAGGGCGTTAGGGTGCCTCTGACTGGAGACCTGACAATTCATACTTACCTGGCAGGGGAGACACCATGATCAGGAAGGCGGTTCACCCAGGGCGAGGCTCGCCATTGCACTCCGGTTGTGCTGACCCCTGCGAATTCCCCAAATGTGGGAATCTCGACTGCATAATTTATGGTAGTGGGGGACTGCGTTCGCGCTCTCCCCTGGACATACTGGTCAAAAGCAGATAGCGTGGGGTTTTAACAGTTGTGGTGCGTCACCCATGGCCCCGAATGGTGAAGGTGCACAATTTTACTCTGTTTTATTAATTTTTTTCTGTCTTCTTCTTCTGTGGTGTCAATCAGTGACCTGGAGGGTCCAGAGAATTGAACTGCGGTGAGAGGTTGATGGGGAAAAAGCTGGGAGCGGTTTGCCAAATGAGGTTTTCCCCATAATCTCTGATATTCAACGGACGATTTGATTGACAGCAGTGGTCCTGGAGGCAAAGTTGTTCAGATGGAGGAGTTCCATCATGTGGTATGACTATCTTGTGCGCGTGTGAAGAAAATCATGTGACATACGATCGCCTATAGCCGTCCTCGTGTTGTTGTTATTTCATTTCAAAGCGCCACCAGGTGGCCATTCACCGCGTCCTTTCTCACCTGACCCCAGGCTGAGCCCGTGCACAGGTGTACCGGCTTGGGTGAAATTGTCTCGTTCCGTTCAAGAGTTATAGCCGTTTTAGCAAACCCTGCCTCGGCCCCTCCGAACGTTTTGGCCTGCCGCCGCCAACGGGAAACGAAATTCCCCCTTTTTTCTGATCTGGACGGACAGTCAGACTCCAGACAATCTTTCTGCACTGGTTTGGGTCAGATCGGGCAAAACACGTAGGACTAGTGTGCAAAAGTAGGTTTTTCAAAAAATCCAAAATACCCGAAAATTTCGCCAGCGCAACCCTCGAATCCGAGGCATGCATCTCGCTCGTCTCGAGCCAAGGATTCCGATGATATAAGACACTTGGTTCTGCGACGGACGGTTTGGGAGCTATGAGCGATTTCGTACTTTTGATCGCCGTAGCGCCACCGCCGGCCCGATCGGGCCGAGCCTTGGTGATGCTGTAGAGCGAGTGTTGTTGGTCACTTTTGCCACGCCCCCTCACCGCGCCCCAGATGGGCGTCGGCTTTGCCGGCTCCCCTGACGCTGCGTCATGGTGTCATCGCTTTTTGGCTAAGATCAAGTGTAGTATCTGTTCTTATCAGTTTAATATCTGATATGTCCCCTACCCGGGGACTGCATATTAAATTGATTTTTGGCACATGGAGCCGGAACCGGGGCTTGCTCCGTCCACTCCACGCATAGACCTGGTATTGCAGTGCCTCCAGGAACGGTGTGCTTCCCCTCTTTGGGGATTGCGAATTGTTGTGGCTAATAGCAGAGCGAGTACCACTGGAGCACTACCAGACATATATACGTAGCAGGCACACAAGAAGGATGATGATGACGTGACACAACAGCGATAATGCTGTAAAGAAAACAACAAAGTTTTAAGAAGGCAACAAAGTGGAGTCACAGGAGTATAGGAAGAGGAACAAAAGCGCTGGTTCCTGACCCATCACAGCACATTTTTGTTGTCCCTCTTATTGGACGCTCCCGTCTGAGGTCTTGGAGTCTTTTACTAGCGAGCTGAATCAGGTGTGTTTGATTAGGGACACTTGATTCAACTTACCCGTCCTTCCTTTTCTCGGGGGAGGGGAAGAGGTGACCGTCGATGAGGATGGCGAAGGGCGTTAGGGTGCCTCTGACTGGAGACCTGACAATTCATACTTACCTGGCAGGGGAGACACCATGATCAGGAAGGTGGTTCACCCAGGGCGAGGCTCGGCCATTGCACTCCGGTTGTGCTGACCCCTGCGAATTCCCCAAATGTGGGAATCTCGACTGCATAATTTATGGTAGTGGGGGACTGCGTTCGCGCTCTCCCCTGGACATACTGGTCAAAAGCAGATAGCGTGGGGTTTTAACAGTTGTGGTGCGTCACCCATGGCCCCGAATGGTGAAGGTGCACAATTTTACTCTGTTTTATTAATTTTTTTCTGTCTTCTTCTTCTGTGGTGTCAATCAGTGACCTGGAGGGTCCAGAGAATTGAACTGCGGTGAGAGGTTGAAGGAGAAAAAGCTGGGAGCGGTTTGCCAAATGAGGTTTTCCCCATAATCTCTGATATTCAACGGACGATTTGATTGACAGCAGTGGTCCTGGAGGCAAAGTTGTTCAGATGGAGGAGTTCCATCATGTGGTATGACTATCTTGTGCGCGTGTGAAGAAAATCATGTGACATACGATCGCCTATAGCCGTCCTCGTGTTGTTGTTATTTCATTTCAAAGCGCCACCAGGTGGCCATTCACCGCGTCCTTTCTCACCTGACCCCAGGCTGAGCCCGTGCACAGGTGTACCGGCTTGGGTGAAATTGTCTCGTTCCGTTCAAGAGTTATAGCCGTTTTAGCAAACCCTGCCTCGGCCCCTCCGAACGTTTTGGCCTGCCGCCGCCAACGGGAAACGAAATTCCCCCTTTTTTCTGATCTGGACGGACAGTCAGACTCCAGACAATCTTTCTGCACTGGTTTGGGTCAGATCGGGCAAAACACGTAGGACTAGTGTGCAAAAGTAGGTTTTTCAAAAAATCCAAAATACCCGAAAATATCGCCAGCGCAACCCTCGAATCCGAGGCATGCATCTCGCTCGTCTCGAGCCAAGGATTCCGATGATATAAGACACTTGATTCTGCGACGGACGGTTTGGGAGCTATGAGCGATTTCGTACTTTTGATCGCCGTAGCGCCACCGCCGGCCCGATCGGGCCGAGCCTTGGTGATGCTGTAGAGCGAGTGTTGTTGGTCACTTGGAGCCGGAACCGGGGCTTGCTCCGTCCACTCCACGCATCGACCTGGTATTGCAGTGCCTCCAGGAACGGTGTGCTTCCCCTCTTTGGGGATTGCGAATTGTTGTGGCTAATAGCAGAGCGAGTACCACTGGAGCACTACCAGACATATATACGTAGCAGGCACACAAGAAGGATGATGATGACGTGACACAACAGCGATAATGCTGTAAAGAAAACAACAAAGTTTTAAGAAGGCAACAAAGTGGAGTCACAGGAGTATAGGAAGAGGAACAAAAGCGCTGGTTCCTGACCCATCACAGCACATTTTTGTTGTCCCTCTTATTGGACGCTCCCGTCTGAGGTCTTGGAGTCTTTTACTAGCGAGCTGAATCAGGTGTGTTTGATTAGGGACACTTGATTCAACTTACCCGTCCTTCCTTTTCTCGGGGGAGGGGAAGAGGTGACCGTCGATGAGGATGGCGAAGGGCGTTAGGGTGCCTCTGACTGGAGACCTGACAATTCATACTTACCTGGCAGGGGAGACACCATGATCAGGAAGGCGGTTCACCCAGGGCGAGGCTCGCCATTGCACTCCGGTTGTGCTGACCCCTGCGAATTCCCCAAATGTGGGAATCTCGACTGCATAATTTATGGTAGTGGGGGACTGCGTTCGCGCTCTCCCCTGGACATACTGGTCAAAAGCAGATAGCGTGGGGTTTTAACAGTTGTGGTGCGTCACCCATGGCCCCGAATGGTGAAGGTGCACAATTTTACTCTGTTTTATTAATTTTTTTCTGTCTTCTTCTTCTGTGGTGTCAATCAGTGACCTGGAGGGTCCAGAGAATTGAACTGCGGTGAGAGGTTGATGGGGAAAAAGCTGGGAGCGGTTTGCCAAATGAGGTTTTCCCCATAATCTCTGATATTCAACGGACGATTTGATTGACAGCAGTGGTCCTGGAGGCAAAGTTGTTCAGATGGAGGAGTTCCATCATGTGGTATGACTATCTTGTGCGCGTGTGAAGAAAATCATGTGACATACGATCGCCTATAGCCGTCCTCGTGTTGTTGTTATTTCATTTCAAAGCGCCACCAGGTGGCCATTCACCGCGTCCTTTCTCACCTGACCCCAGGCTGAGCCCGTGCACAGGTGTACCGGCTTGGGTGAAATTGTCTCGTTCCGTTCAAGAGTTATAGCCGTTTTAGCAAACCCTGCCTCGGCCCCTCCGAACGTTTTGGCCTGCCGCCGCCAACGGGAAACGAAATTCCCCCTTTTTTCTGATCTGGACGGACAGTCAGACTCCAGACAATCTTTCTGCACTGGTTTGGGTCAGATCGGGCAAAACACGTAGGACTAGTGTGCAAAAGTAGGTTTTTCAAAAAATCCAAAATACCCGAAAATTTCGCCAGCGCAACCCTCGAATCCGAGGCATGCATCTCGCTCGTCTCGAGCCAAGGATTCCGATGATATAAGACACTTGATTCTGCGACGGACGGTTTGGGAGCTATGAGCGATTTCGTACTTTTGATCGCCGTAGCGCCACCGCCGGCCCGATCGGGCCGAGCCTTGGTGATGCTGTAGAGCGAGTGTTGTTGGTCACTTGGAGCCGGAACCGGGGCTTGCTCCGTCCACTCCACGCATCGACCTGGTATTGCAGTGCCTCCAGGAACGGTGTGCTTCCCCTCTTTGGGGATTGCGAATTGTTGTGGCTAATAGCAGAGCGAGTACCACTGGAGCACTACCAGACATATATACGTAGCAGGCACACAAGAAGGATGATGATGACGTGACACAACAGCGATAATGCTGTAAAGAAAACAACAAAGTTTTAAGAAGGCAACAAAGTGGAGTCACAGGAGTATAGGAAGAGGAACAAAAGCGCTGGTTCCTGACCCATCACAGCACATTTTTGTTGTCCCTCTTATTGGACGCTCCCGTCTGAGGTCTTGGAGTCTTTTACTAGCGAGCTGAATCAGGTGTGTTTGATTAGGGACACTTGATTCAACTTACCCGTCCTTCCTTTTCTCGGGGGAGGGGAAGAGGTGACCGTCGATGAGGATGGCGAAGGGCGTTAGGGTGCCTCTGACTGGAGACCTGACAATTCATACTTACGTGGCAGGGGAGACACAATTATCAGGAAGGTGGTTCACCCAGGGCGAGGCTCGGCCATTGCACTCCGGTTGTGCTGACCCCTGCGAATTCCCCAAATGTGGGAATCTCGACTGCATAATTTATGGTAGTGGGGGACTGCGTTCGCGCTCTCCCCTGGACATACTGGTCAAAAGCAGATAGCGTGGGGTTTTAACAGTTGTGGTGCGTCACCCATGGCCCCGAATGGTGAAGGTGCACAATTTTACTCTGTTTTATTAATTTTTTTCTGTCTTCTTCTTCTGTGGTGTCAATCAGTGACCTGGAGGGTCCAGAGAATTGAACTGCGGTGAGAGGTTGATGGGGAAAAAGCTGGGAGCGGTTTGCCAAATGAGGTTTTCCCCATAATCTCTGATATTCAACGGACGGTTTGATTGACAGCAGTGGTCCTGGAGGCAAAGTTGTTCAGATGGAGGAGTTCCATCATGTGGTATGACTATCTTTTGCGCGTGTGAAGAAAATCATGTGACATACGATCGCCTATAGCCGTCCTCGTGTTGTTGTTATTTCATTTCAAAGCGCCACCAGGTGGCCATTCACCGCGTCCTTTCTCACCTGACCCCAGGCTGAGCCCGTGCACAGGTGTACCGGCTTGGGTGAAATTGTCTCGTTCCGTTCAAGAGTTATAGCCGTTTTAGCAAACCCTGCCTCGGCCCCTCCGAACGTTTTGGCCTGCCGCCGCCAACGGGAAACGAAATTCCCCCTTTTTTCTGATCTGGACGGACAGTCAGACTCCAGACAATCTTTCTGCACTGGTTTGGGTCAGATCGGGCAAAACACGTAGGACTAGTGTGCAAAAGTAGGTTTTTCAAAAAATCCAAAATACCCGAAAATTTCGCCAGCGCAACCCTCGAATCCGAGGCATGCATCTCGCTCGTCTCGAGCCAAGGATTCCGATGATATAAGACACTTGGTTCTGCGACGGACGGTTTGGGAGCTATGAGCGATTTCGTTCACCGCGTCCTTTCTCACCTGACCCCAGGCTGAGCCCGTGCACAGGTGTACCGGCTTGGGTGAAATTGTCTCGTTCCGTTCAAGAGTTATAGCCGTTTTAGCAAACCCTGCCTCGGCCCCTCCGAACGTTTTGGCCTGCCGCCGCCAACGGGAAACGAAATTCCCCCTTTTTTCTGATCTGGACGGACAGTCAGACTCCAGACAATCTTTCTGCACTGGTTTGGGTCAGATCGGGCAAAACACGTAGGACTAGTGTGCAAAAGTAGGTTTTTCAAAAAATCCAAAATACCCGAAAATTTCGCCAGCGCAACCCTCGAATCCGAGGCATGCATCTCGCTCGTCTCGAGCCAAGGATTCCGATGATATAAGACACTTGGTTCTGCGACGGACGGTTTGGGAGCTATGAGCGATTTCGTTCACCGCGTCCTTTCTCACCTGACCCCAGGCTGAGCCCGTGCACAGGTGTACCGGCTTGGGTGAAATTGTCTCGTTCCGTTCAAGAGTTATAGCCGTTTTAGCAAACCCTGCCTCGGCCCCTCCGAACGTTTTGGCCTGCCGCCGCCAACGGGAAACGAAATTCCCCCTTTTTTCTGATCTGGACGGACAGTCAGACTCCAGACAATCTTTCTGCACTGGTTTGGGTCAGATCGGGCAAAACACGTAGGACTAGTGTGCAAAAGTAGGTTTTTCAAAAAATCCAAAATACCCGAAAATTTCGCCAGCGCAACCCTCGAATCCGAGGCATGCATCTCGCTCGTCTCGAGCCAAGGATTCCGATGATATAAGACACTTGGTTCTGCGACGGACGGTTTGGGAGCTATGAGCGATTTCGTACTTTTGATCGCCGTAGCGCCACCGCCGGCCCGATCGGGCCGAGCCTTGGTGATGCTGTAGAGCGAGTGTTGTTGGTCACTTTTGCCACGCCCCCTCACCGCGCCCCAGATGGGCGTCGGCTTTGCCGGCTCCCCTGACGCTGCGTCATGGTGTCATCGCTTCTCGGCCTTTTGGCTAAGATCAAGTGTAGTATCTGTTCTTATCAGTTTAATATCTGATATGTCCCCTATCCGGGGACTGCATATTAAATTGATTTTTGGCACATGGAGCCGGAACCAGGGCTTGCTCCGTCCACTCCACGCATCGACCTGGTATTGCAGTGCCTCCAGGAACGGTGTGCTTCCCCTCTTTGGGGATTGCGAATTGTTGTGGCTAATAGCAGAGCGAGTACCACTGGAGCACTACCAGACATATATACGTAGCAGGCACACAAGAAGGATGATGATGACGTGACACAACAGCGATAATGCTGTAAAGAAAACAACAAAGTTTTAAGAAGGCAACAAAGTGGAGTCACAGGAGTATAGGAAGAGGAACAAAAGCGCTGGTTCCTGACCCATCACAGCACATTTTTGTTGTCCCTCTTATTGGACGCTCCCGTCTGAGGTCTTGGAGTCTTTTACTAGCGAGCTGAATCAGGTGTGTTTGATTAGGGACACTTGATTCAACTTACCCGTCCTTCCTTTTCTCGGGGGAGGGGAAGAGGTGACCGTCGATGAGGATGGCGAAGGGCGTTAGGGTGCCTCTGACTGGAGACCTGACAATTCATACTTACCTGGCAGGGGAGACACCATGATCAGGAAGGCGGTTCACCCAGGGCGAGGCTCGGCCATTGCACTCCGGTTGTGCTGACCCCTGCGAATTCCCCAAATGTGGGAATCTCGACTGCATAATTTATGGTAGTGGGGGACTGCGTTCGTGCTCTCCCCTGGACATACTGGTCAAAAGCAGATAGCGTGGGGTTTTAACAGTTGTGGTGCGTCACCCATGGCCCCGAATGGTGAAGGTGCACAATTTTACTCTGTTTTATTAATTTTTTTCTGTCTTCTTCTTCTGTGGTGTCAATCAGTGACCTGGAGGGTCCAGAGAATTGAACTGCGGTGAGAGGTTGATGGGGAAAAAGCTGGGAGCGGTTTGCCAAATGAGGTTTTCCCCATAATCTCTGATATTCAACGGACGATTTGATTGACAGCAGTGGTCCTGGAGGCAAAGTTGTTCAGATGGAGGAGTTCCATCATGTGGTATGACTATCTTTTGCGCGTGTGAAGAAAATCATGTGACATACGATCGCCTATAGCCGTCCTCGTGTTGTTGTTATTTCATTTCAAAGCGCCACCAGGTGGCCATTCACCGCGTCCTTTCTCACCTGACCCCAGGCTGAGCCCGTGCACAGGTGTACCGGCTTGGGTGAAATTGTCTCGTTCCGTTCAAGAGTTATAGCCGTTTTAGCAAACCCTGCCTCGGCCCCTCCGAACGTTTTGGCCTGCCGCCGCCAACGGGAAACGAAATTCCCCCTTTTTTCTGATCTGGACGGACAGTCAGACTCCAGACAATCTTTCTGCACTGGTTTGGGTCAGATCGGGCAAAACACGTAGGACTAGTGTGCAAAAGTAGGTTTTTCAAAAAATCCAAAATACCCGAAAATTTCGCCAGCGCAACCCTCAAATCCGAGGCATGCATCTTGCTCGTCTCGAGCCAAGGATTCCGATGATATAAGACACTTGGTTCTGCGACGGACGGTTTGGGAGCTATGAGCGATTTCGTACTTTTGATCGCCGTAGCGCCACCGCCGGCCCGATCGGGCCGAGCCTTGGTGATGCTGTAGAGCGAGTGTTGTTGGTCACTTTTGCCACGCCCCCTCACCGCGCCCCAGATGGGCGTCGGCTTTGCCGGCTCCCCTGACGCTGCGTCATGGTGTCATCGCTTCTCGGCCTTTTGGCTAAGATCAAGTGTAGTATCTGTTCTTATCAGTTTAATATCTGATATGTCCCCTACCCGGGGACTGCATATTAAATTGATTTTTGGCACATGGAGCCGGAACCGGGGCTTGCTCCGTCCACTCCACGCATCGACCTGGTATTGCAGTGCCTCCAGGAACGGTGTGCTTCCCCTCTTTGGGGATTGCGAATTGTTGTGGCTAATAGCAGAGCGAGTACCACTGGAGCACTACCAGACATATATACGTAGCAGGCACACAAGAAGGATGATGATGACGTGACACAACAGCGATAATGCTGTAAAGAAAACAACAAAGTTTTAAGAAGGCAACAAAGTGGAGTCACAGGAGTATAGGAAGAGGAACAAAAGCGCTGGTTCCTGACCCATCACAGCACATTTTTGTTGTCCCTCTTATTGGACGCTCCCGTCTGAGGTCTTGGAGTCTTTTACTAGCGAGCTGAATCAGGTGTGTTTGATTAGGGACACTTGATTCAACTTACCCGTCCTTCCTTTTCTCGGGGGAGGGGAAGAGGTGACCGTCGATGAGGATGGCGAAGGGCGTTAGGGTGCCTCTGACTGGAGACCTGACAATTCATACTTACCTGGCAGGGGAGACACCATGATCAGGAAGGTGGTTCACCCAGGGCGAGGCTCGGCCATTGCACTCCGGTTGTGCTGACCCCTGCGAATTCCCCAAATGTGGGAATCTCGACTGCATAATTTATGGTAGTGGGGGACTGCGTTCGCGCTCTCCCCTGGACATACTGGTCAAAAGCAGATAGCGTGGGGTTTTAACAGTTGTGGTGCGTCACCCATGGCCCCGAATGGTGAAGGTGCACAATTTTACTCTGTTTTATTAATTTTTTTCTGTCTTCTTCTTCTGTGGTGTCAATCAGTGACCTGGAGGGTCCAGAGAATTGAACTGCGGTGAGAGGTTGATGGGGAAAAAGCTGGGAGCGGTTTGCCAAATGAGGTTTTCCCCATAATCTCTGATATTCAACGGACGATTTGATTGACAGCAGTGGTCCTGGAGGCAAAGTTGTTCAGATGGAGGAGTTCCATCATGTGGTATGACTATCTTGTGCGCGTGTGAAGAAAATCATGTGACATACGATCGCCTATAGCCGTCCTCGTGTTGTTGTTATTTCATTTCAAAGCGCCACCAGGTGGCCATTCACCGCGTCCTTTCTCACCTGACCCCAGGCTGAGCCCGTGCACAGGTGTACCGGCTTGGGTGAAATTGTCTCGTTCCGTTCAAGAGTTATAGCCGTTTTAGCAAACCCTGCCTCGGCCCCTCCGAACGTTTTGGCCTGCCGCCGCCAACGGGAAACGAAATTCCCCCTTTTTTCTGATCTGGACGGACAGTCAGACTCCAGACAATCTTTCTGCACTGGTTTGGGTCAGATCGGGCAAAACACGTAGGACTAGTGTGCAAAAGTAGGTTTTTCAAAAAATCCAAAATACCCGAAAATTTCGCCAGCGCAACCCTCGAATCTGAGGCATGCATCTCGCTCGTCTCGAGCCAAGGATTCCGATGATATAAGACACTTGGTTCTGCGACGGACGGTTTGGGAGCTATGAGCGATTTCGTTCACCGCGTCCTTTCTCACCTGACCCCAGGCTGAGCCCGTGCACAGGTGTACCGGCTTGGGTGAAATTGTCTCGTTCCGTTCAAGAGTTATAGCCGTTTTAGCAAACCCTGCCTCGGCCCCTCCGAACGTTTTGGCCTGCCGCCGCCAACGGGAAACGAAATTCCCCCTTTTTTCTGATCTGGACGGACAGTCAGACTCCAGACAATCTTTCTGCACTGGTTTGGGTCAGATCGGGCAAAACACGTAGGACTAGTGTGCAAAAGTAGGTTTTTCAAAAAATCCAAAATACCCGAAAATTTCGCCAGCGCAACCCTCGAATCCGAGGCATGCATCTCGCTCGTCTCGAGCCAAGGATTCCGATGATATAAGACACTTGGTTCTGCGACGGACGGTTTGGGAGCTATGAGCGATTTCGTACTTTTGATCGCCGTAGCGCCACCGCCGGCCCGATCGGGCCGAGCCTTGGTGATGCTGTAGAGCGAGTGTTGTTGGTCACTTTTGCCACGCCCCCTCACCGCGCCCCAGATGGGCGTCGGCTTTGCCGGCTCCCCTGACGCTGCGTCATGGTGTCATCGCTTCTCGGCCTTTTGGCTAAGATCAAGTGTCTGGTCGGACGGTTGAGACTGCGATCGCCTCTTGGAGGTTTCCTGGCTCGAGATCTCCTGATATCCCGAGCCGAACAACTTTTGAGAGGTATATTGATCCTGCTAGTTTTACGGTTCTACAGCTTTTACGGTAAGATTTTATTTTATTTATTTATTTATCTATTTATTTATTTTTTTAAGTCTTTTAAGCTGTTGGTGCCTCCAACATGTCGGCTGCTCGTGCTGGCATGCGGAGGCACCACAGCGTGCGCTTTTTATTTAGAGAGGTGGATGGTAAGCTCCTGGGGTTGTCACGTCTAGACTTCTCCAGAAAGCTGATCCAGAAAACCCTCAATTTTAGACCCGACGATCTGAACTGTTTAATGACTCTGCCCCTAAACAAGGGTTTTGATTTAAGTTTTAAAACTGCTTCCCTGTTGAATGACTTTTGGCAAAGATTTGACTCTGTTAAGGCCCAGTTCTCCATGTTCACTGTGGAAAAACTTTCAGATAACACACTTAAAACTGTGATTGTCAGAATGTTTAATGAAACAGTGACTGGAGATGATATTTGTGTCTGGTTGGGTAGATTTTGCACTGTTAGAAGTCAGCCTGTCAAAGTGCTAGATGAGGACGGCATTTGGAACTGCTCCTGGCGGATTCCCATTAAACAATGGGAAGAGGCTGGGGGCTACCAAGGCCTGAAACATCTGCCTTCCATGATTGTGCTGGGAGAAAACAGAGGCTACATACACTACCAAGGAATGCCTAAGTTGTGTAGAAAATGTGGAAGAGTTGGGCATCTTGCTGATGCATGCCAAGAGTTAGTGTGTGGGAAGTGTAAAGAAATTGGGCACATCTTTGATGATTGTACCAATGGCAGGCGGTGCAACCTATGTGGAGAATCAAACCATCTCTACAGAGATTGCCCAAAAAGTTTTGCCAACAAACTCAAAGGCAACAAAATGGCCGCCTCACAACCAGAACAAACAAAAGAACAAAGGGTGGAGGCGGTCCCTGAGGTTTTGGTGGGAATTTCTTTTTCCCAGCCAGCCTCAGGGAGTGAACAGGAACAAGGAAGTGGGGCAGCCACAGGGGCGGAGTCATGTGAGAAAGAAATGGAAGAAGAGGAAAGGGAGGAAAAAACAGAACCCGAGAAAGAAATGGAAGAAGAGGAAAGGGAGGAAACAACAGTTTCCTCCCTAGAAACGGTTTCAGACCTGGTGGTGGAATCCAGTGGGAGTGAAATTGAGTTTTCACTCCCAAATGCTCAGGTGCAAAAAAGACCTGCGGGATCTCCTCTGTCTGATACAGAGGAGAAGAAAGCTAGGGCAGCACATCGTTCAGATAGTTCCATTTTGGAAGATCTGGAACGCATGTGGCCCCTAGAATCCCCTAATGAGGTATCCTTTTTGCACGTAAAGCTAAGAACATCATCACCAAAGGAGATGCAAGAGGTTTCCTCTGTAGCCCCTGAGGTGGTGAGCACTTGCTTACCCGACCCCAGTCCTCATGGGAGAAAGGAAAAGCAAGTGAAACAAGATATAACATAACACGATTTTAATGTTTTTATTGTAGTCTTTTTATTATTGTCTTAAATGTCTCATACCTTTTTAATAACACTGCTCATGGCCCTCACCATTTCAACCATAAATGTGAGAAGCGTGAGAGCCACCATACGAGCACAGAGCATTTTATCCTTTTTAAATACTTGTAAATCAGATTTGTTTTTATTACAGGAGTGTGCTCTACCCTTTTTAAATAGGTACACAAAAATGGAGGAGCTATGGCGCCCTGGTCCCTCCATATGGAGCGGATCAAACTTGAACAAAAATGACGGTGTTGCCATTTTAATCAAAAACCAAAATATCTTGGTGAAGGGTAGCACGGTGGTGAGGGAAGGGCGAGCGCTTTTAGCAAATCTGAATTTTTTAGGTAGAGATTTTAATGTTCTTAATGTGTATGGTTTTACAGAGAAAAACAATAGGTATGAGCTTTTAGAAGACTTGCAGCCCCACATGTTGGGAAGAGTTCCGGTAGTGGTGGCAGGGGATTTTAACTGTGTTTTATCCAAAAAAGATAGAAAGAGGTTAGGAGAAGATTTTAAAATTGATAAGACATCGTTTTTATTACAGGGCTTAGTTAGAGATTTTAATTTAGTCGACTGTTTTAAAAACATGCATCAAAGAGAGGAGGGCTACACTTGGTTCAGTAGTGATGGCGCCAAAGCCTCTCGAATCGACTATATTTTTACAAGAGACTGCCCGCCGACCGATGCTACATTGACTCCCCTCTTCTTTTCTGACCACCTAATGCTATCCTGCACCCTTTCACTACCCACGGGTGTGACAGTAGGGGGAGGGCTGTGGAAGCTGAACTGCTCCCTTTTAGAAGATGAGGACGCAGTAAAGGAATATAGGGAGCAGTTCAGCCAATGGCAGACCCTCCGAGACTTTTACGATACACATGCACAGTGGTGGGAGATGGTAAAAGACCGGACGAGACAGTTTTTTAGGAAATTAGGTAAAGATAAGAAAGATAAGGAAAAGAGACACATGATGGGGCTGCAAAAAAGACTACAGAGATATTTTACCCTTTTTAACAATGGTTTTGATTTTAATGATGAAATAGAAGATGTAAAAAAAGAAATGTCAGTTTTATCCAGTTTTCAGAGCAAAGGGGTCATTTTAAGATGTAAAGAAAGAGAAATAGAAGAAGGTGAAAAATGTACTAGGTACTTTTTTAAAAAGATAATAACACAAGGAAGGGCTATAGCCAGTGTAAAAGTAGAAGGGAGGGAAGTAAAAACGACAAAGGAAATTTTAAAAGGGGTTGAAGATTTTTACAGAGAATTATATAGCACAAAAGATGTACACAACGGTACTGTAAAGGAAGTTTTAAAATTCATAGTCAATAAAGTCAACAGTGAAAATGAGCTTTTAACCCAAGATTTTACCATTTTAGAAATGCACAAATCACTCAAGAGTTTTAAAAGGGGGAAGTCCCCAGGTGCAGACGGACTCCCCCTGGAGTTTTATCTAACCTTTTGGGATATTTTAGCTCAGGAACTTTTGACTGTTTTTAAAGACTTTGAGACACTTGACAAACTTCCGGACAGTTTTAGAACAGGGATAGTTTCTTTACTTTACAAAAAAGGAGACCGGCTGACTTAAAAAACTGGAGACCTATTACTCTTTTAAATTTTGATTGTAAACTTTTTAGTAAGGTTTTAGCCACACGTATGTCGACAGTCTTAGAGGACGTAATCCACCCGGATCAAGCTTGTGCTGTGCCTGGAAGAAGGATAACAGACAGCCTGGTTCTGATTAGAGACGCCATCTGTTTTGCGAGAGACAGAAACATTCGGCTAGTAGTCCTAAATTTAGATTTTGAGAAAGCTTTTGACCGAGTCTCGCACCAGTACCTGTTTCAGGTACTGAAAAAAATGGGTTTTCCGAAGAGGTTTATAGCTTGGGTGGGACTGCTGTACGAGGGCCTAGTCAGCAAAATCCTTGTAAATGGTCATCTCTCCAAAGCGGTAAATATTCGCAGTGGTGTCCGTCAGGGGTGTCCTTTATCCCCCCTTCTGTATGTGGCTTGTATTGAGCCACTGGCACAGATCTTGAGAAGGGATACATGGATAAAAGGACTAGACATTCCAGGGACTGGTGGACTGACAGCGACATGTGTGCTCTACATGGACGACGTAACTCTTTTAGCCACGGACGTTTTATCAATACAAAGAGCTATGGACTTGACGGACTGGTACGGTCGGGCCTCGGGCGCAAAACTCAACAGAAGCAAGTCAGAGGCCCTGCTCTTTGGACCGTGGGACGACACAGACACAGGCGGACTCAATGTAGATTTTAAGGAGACAGATTTTAAGATTTTAGGAGTCAAATTTGACAAGGAAGGGGGTGGACGTGAAAACTGGACTGACTTATTAGGGAAAGTTAGGAAAAGACTGGGGTTTTGGGGACTACGACAGATGACTTTGGAAGGTAAAGTTTTAATTTTTAAAGCCATTATTTTACCTCTAATGTCACTTGTTTGTTCTGTTTTTATCCCACCCAGGAAATTCCTAAAGAAATTAGAAAGAGCTGTGTTTTATTTCCTGTGGGGGTCCAAGTGGGAAAGGCTAAAGAGGGAGGTGGTCAAGAGGAGACCAGAAAATGGTGGAAAAGGGCTCCCAGACCCCCACCTGTTTTTAGGCAGCCGCTTCACAGCCCTACATATAAGATATGCTACGACCCCATCCAAAGAAAATAAGACGGCAGCCATGGCACGGTTTTGGATGGGGTCTTACCTAAGAGCACTGAAGATTTTACCCATTGATTTGAGAAGTCCTGTATCTTTTAATTTACCCACGGAATACAGTTTTATAAAAAAGTTTTTAAAAAAACATTTTTTAGAACAACAAGATGTCACTATTTTAACCAACCACAAGTCTCTTATCTCCTTTGTGCAGGACCGGGAACCTGTGAGTCCAATTCCAAATCTCACTCCAAGTGAGGCAAAATTGGTTTGGAGGAATGCTGCTCACCCCGCTCTCCAGAACGGACACAAGGACTTGTCATGGATGGTGGCTCACGAGATCCTCCCGGTCAGGGCGGTTATGCACTCCAGAGGCATGGCCAAAAATCCCATCTGCCCACGGTCCGGGTGCAAATCCCCGGAGACCGTCTACCATCTGCTCTGGGAGTGCGGTGCTGCGTGAGACCTGTGGGCCAGGGCCGGCCCCCTGTTTTTCCCGTGCCTGCCAGCGGGTGGGGCCCAGGTGGATTATAAGCTCGCCATCCTAGGGGTGGGTCAGGGCCTAAAAGCCCTAACATCGCATGAATTTGCATCGCTCTGGCTCACCCTTAACGTAATCAAGGATGCCATCTGGGTCACCAGAAACCTGCTGGTGGGGAAACGCGTGACGGTCCCCCTCCACGCGTGCGAGCAGAGAATAAAATCAACGCTGCAGGGTGGGCCGCATGTCGTTATTCGGATGGGGGGGCCGAGGCCGCACAAAGGAGGTCCCGGCCACCACCGACCTTGACCGCCCGTAGATGCACCCTCACCACTCTGGCTACGGGAACAGCGGGCCAGCGGGCCGGAGGAGAGGGGATCTCCGCTGAACCCCGGAAATGGCAGGCCGAGTGTTCTTCCTGGAGAGTGGGATGAATTCCAATTTGATAAGGACTCACCCCCGGTCTTGCACAATGGATATGATCATTTTTATTTATTTATTTACTGATTTTTACATGCAAACACCACACCCCTTTTAAGAAACACTATACTCATGGACTATTAAACAAGACTTGCACAATGGTTTATTTTCCTTTTATCAAACACTGAATTCTTCATTTTAAACCATGTACATGAAACGTTGTGCTTGTTTTAAATGTGTGTTGAAAGGAAAATATTTTTGTGAAATATGACTGTAAATGGTGACAATAAAACTTTTCGAAAGAAAAAATCTGTTCTTATCAGTTTAATATCTGATATGTCCCCTACCCGGGGACTGCATATTAAATTGATTTTTGGCACATGGAGCCGGAACCAGGGCTTGCTCCGTCCACTCCACGCATCGACCTGGTATTGCAGTGCCTCCAGGAACGGTGTGCTTCCCCTCTTTTGGGATTGCGAATTGTTGTGGCTAATAGCAGAGCGAGTACCACTGGAGCACTACCAGACATATATACGTAGCAGGCACACAAGAAGGATGATGATGACGTGACACAACAGCGATAATGCTGTAAAGAAAACAACAAAGTTTTAAGAAGGCAACAAAGTGGAGTCACAGGAGTATAGGAAGAGGAACAAAAGCGCTGGTTCCTGACCCATCACAGCACATTTTTGTTGTCCCTCTTATTGGACGCTCCCGTCTGAGGTCTTGGAGTCTTTTACTAGCGAGCTGAATCAGGTGTGTTTGATTAGGGACACTTGATTCAACTTACCCGTCCTTCCTTTTCTCGGGGGAGGGGAAGAGGTGACCGTCGATGAGGATGGCGAAGGGCGTTAGGGTGCCTCTGACTGGAGACCTGACAATTCATACTTACCTGGCAGGGGAGACACCATGATCAGGAAGGCGGTTCACCCAGGGCGAGGCTCGGCCATTGCACTCCGGTTGTGCTGACCCCTGCGAATTCCCCAAATGTGGGAATCTCGACTGCATAATTTATGGTAGTGGGGGACTGCGTTCGCGCTCTCCCCTGGACATACTGGTCAAAAGCAGATAGCGTGGGGTTTTAACAGTTGTGGTGCGTCACCCATGGCCCCGAATGGTGAAGGTGCACAATTTTACTCTGTTTTATTAATTTTTTTCTGTCTTCTTCTTCTGTGGTGTCAATCAGTGACCTGGAGGGTCCAGAGAATTGAACTGCGGTGAGAGGTTGATGGGGAAAAAGCTGGGAGCGGTTTGCCAAATGAGGTTTTCCCCATAATCTCTGATATTCAACGGACGATTTGATTGACAGCAGTGGTCCTGGAGGCAAAGTTGTTCAGATGGAGGAGTTCCATCATGTGGTATGACTATCTTGTGCGCGTGTGAAGAAAATCATGTGACATACGATCGCCTATAGCCGTCCTCGTGTTGTTGTTATTTCATTTCAAAGCGCCACCAGGTGGCCATTCACCGCGTCCTTTCTCACCTGACCCCAGGCTGAGCCCGTGCACAGGTGTACCGGCTTGGGTGAAATTGTCTCGTTCCGTTCAAGAGTTATAGCCGTTTTAGCAAACCCTGCCTCGGCCCCTCCGAACGTTTTGGCCTGCCGCCGCCAACGGGAAACGAAATTCCCCCTTTTTTCTGATCTGGACGGACAGTCAGACTCCAGACAATCTTTCTGCACTGGTTTGGGTCAGATCGGGCAAAACACGTAGGACTAGTGTGCAAAAGTAGGTTTTTCAAAAAATCCAAAATACCCGAAAATATCGCCAGCGCAACCCTCGAATCCGAGGCATGCATCTCGCTCGTCTCGAGCCAAGGATTCCGATGATATAAGACACTTGATTCTGCGACGGACGGTTTGGGAGCTATGAGCGATTTCGTACTTTTGATCGCCGTAGCGCCACCGCCGGCCCGATCGGGCCGAGCCTTGGTGATGCTGTAGAGCGAGTGTTGTTGGTCACTTGGAGCCGGAACCGGGGCTTGCTCCGTCCACTCCACGCATCGACCTGGTATTGCAGTGCCTCCAGGAACGGTGTGCTTCCCCTCTTTGGGGATTGCGAATTGTTGTGGCTAATAGCAGAGCGAGTACCACTGGAGCACTACCAGACATATATACGTAGCAGGCACACAAGAAGGATGATGATGACGTGACACAACAGCGATAATGCTGTAAAGAAAACAACAAAGTTTTAAGAAGGCAACAAAGTGGAGTCACAGGAGTATAGGAAGAGGAACAAAAGCGCTGGTTCCTGACCCATCACAGCACATTTTTGTTGTCCCTCTTATTGGACGCTCCCGTCTGAGGTCTTGGAGTCTTTTACTAGCGAGCTGAATCAGGTGTGTTTGATTAGGGACACTTGATTCAACTTACCCGTCCTTCCTTTTCTCGGGGGAGGGGAAGAGGTGACCGTCGATGAGGATGGCGAAGGGCGTTAGGGTGCCTCTGACTGGAGACCTGACAATTCATACTTACCTGGCAGGGGAGACACCATGATCAGGAAGGCGGTTCACCCAGGGCGAGGCTCGCCATTGCACTCCGGTTGTGCTGACCCCTGCGAATTCCCCAAATGTGGGAATCTCGACTGCATAATTTATGGTAGTGGGGGACTGCGTTCGCGCTCTCCCCTGGACATACTGGTCAAAAGCAGATAGCGTGGGGTTTTAACAGTTGTGGTGCGTCACCCATGGCCCCGAATGGTGAAGGTGCACAATTTTACTCTGTTTTATTAATTTTTTTCTGTCTTCTTCTTCTGTGGTGTCAATCAGTGACCTGGAGGGTCCAGAGAATTGAACTGCGGTGAGAGGTTGATGGGGAAAAAGCTGGGAGCGGTTTGCCAAATGAGGTTTTCCCCATAATCTCTGATATTCAACGGACGATTTGATTGACAGCAGTGGTCCTGGAGGCAAAGTTGTTCAGATGGAGGAGTTCCATCATGTGGTATGACTATCTTGTGCGCGTGTGAAGAAAATCATGTGACATACGATCGCCTATAGCCGTCCTCGTGTTGTTGTTATTTCATTTCAAAGCGCCACCAGGTGGCCATTCACCGCGTCCTTTCTCACCTGACCCCAGGCTGAGCCCGTGCACAGGTGTACCGGCTTGGGTGAAATTGTCTCGTTCCGTTCAAGAGTTATAGCCGTTTTAGCAAACCCTGCCTCGGCCCCTCCGAACGTTTTGGCCTGCCGCCGCCAACGGGAAACGAAATTCCCCCTTTTTTCTGATCTGGACGGACAGTCAGACTCCAGACAATCTTTCTGCACTGGTTTGGGTCAGATCGGGCAAAACACGTAGGACTAGTGTGCAAAAGTAGGTTTTTCAAAAAATCCAAAATACCCGAAAATTTCGCCAGCGCAACCCTCGAATCCGAGGCATGCATCTCGCTCGTCTCGAGCCAAGGATTCCGATGATATAAGACACTTGATTCTGCGACGGACGGTTTGGGAGCTATGAGCGATTTCGTACTTTTGATCGCCGTAGCGCCACCGCCGGCCCGATCGGGCCGAGCCTTGGTGATGCTGTAGAGCGAGTGTTGTTGGTCACTTGGAGCCGGAACCGGGGCTTGCTCCGTCCACTCCACGCATCGACCTGGTATTGCAGTGCCTCCAGGAACGGTGTGCTTCCCCTCTTTGGGGATTGCGAATTGTTGTGGCTAATAGCAGAGCGAGTACCACTGGAGCACTACCAGACATATATACGTAGCAGGCACACAAGAAGGATGATGATGACGTGACACAACAGCGATAATGCTGTAAAGAAAACAACAAAGTTTTAAGAAGGCAACAAAGTGGAGTCACAGGAGTATAGGAAGAGGAACAAAAGCGCTGGTTCCTGACCCATCACAGCACATTTTTGTTGTCCCTCTTATTGGACGCTCCCGTCTGAGGTCTTGGAGTCTTTTACTAGCGAGCTGAATCAGGTGTGTTTGATTAGGGACACTTGATTCAACTTACCCGTCCTTCCTTTTCTCGGGGGAGGGGAAGAGGTGACCGTCGATGAGGATGGCGAAGGGCGTTAGGGTGCCTCTGACTGGAGACCTGACAATTCATACTTACGTGGCAGGGGAGACACAATTATCAGGAAGGTGGTTCACCCAGGGCGAGGCTCGGCCATTGCACTCCGGTTGTGCTGACCCCTGCGAATTCCCCAAATGTGGGAATCTCGACTGCATAATTTATGGTAGTGGGGGACTGCGTTCGCGCTCTCCCCTGGACATACTGGTCAAAAGCAGATAGCGTGGGGTTTTAACAGTTGTGGTGCGTCACCCATGGCCCCGAATGGTGAAGGTGCACAATTTTACTCTGTTTTATTAATTTTTTTCTGTCTTCTTCTTCTGTGGTGTCAATCAGTGACCTGGAGGGTCCAGAGAATTGAACTGCGGTGAGAGGTTGATGGGGAAAAAGCTGGGAGCGGTTTGCCAAATGAGGTTTTCCCCATAATCTCTGATATTCAACGGACGGTTTGATTGACAGCAGTGGTCCTGGAGGCAAAGTTGTTCAGATGGAGGAGTTCCATCATGTGGTATGACTATCTTTTGCGCGTGTGAAGAAAATCATGTGACATACGATCGCCTATAGCCGTCCTCGTGTTGTTGTTATTTCATTTCAAAGCGCCACCAGGTGGCCATTCACCGCGTCCTTTCTCACCTGACCCCAGGCTGAGCCCGTGCACAGGTGTACCGGCTTGGGTGAAATTGTCTCGTTCCGTTCAAGAGTTATAGCCGTTTTAGCAAACCCTGCCTCGGCCCCTCCGAACGTTTTGGCCTGCCGCCGCCAACGGGAAACGAAATTCCCCCTTTTTTCTGATCTGGACGGACAGTCAGACTCCAGACAATCTTTCTGCACTGGTTTGGGTCAGATCGGGCAAAACACGTAGGACTAGTGTGCAAAAGTAGGTTTTTCAAAAAATCCAAAATACCCGAAAATTTCGCCAGCGCAACCCTCGAATCCGAGGCATGCATCTCGCTCGTCTCGAGCCAAGGATTCTGATGATATAAGACACTTGGTTCTGCGACGGACGGTTTGGGAGCTATGAGCGATTTCGTTCACCGCGTCCTTTCTCACCTGACCCCAGGCTGAGCCCGTGCACAGGTGTACCGGCTTGGGTGAAATTGTCTCGTTCCGTTCAAGAGTTATAGCCGTTTTAGCAAACCCTGCCTCGGCCCCTCCGAACGTTTTGGCCTGCCGCCGCCAACGGGAAACGAAATTCCCCCTTTTTTCTGATCTGGACGGACAGTCAGACTCCAGACAATCTTTCTGCACTGGTTTGGGTCAGATCGGGCAAAACACGTAGGACTAGTGTGCAAAAGTAGGTTTTTCAAAAAATCCAAAATACCCGAAAATTTCGCCAGCGCAACCCTCGAATCCGAGGCATGCATCTCGCTCGTCTCGAGCCAAGGATTCCGATGATATAAGACACTTGGTTCTGCGACGGACGGTTTGGGAGCTATGAGCGATTTCGTTCACCGCGTCCTTTCTCACCTGACCCCAGGCTGAGCCCGTGCACAGGTGTACCGGCTTGGGTGAAATTGTCTCGTTCCGTTCAAGAGTTATAGCCGTTTTAGCAAACCCTGCCTCGGCCCCTCCGAACGTTTTGGCCTGCCGCCGCCAACGGGAAACGAAATTCCCCCTTTTTTCTGATCTGGACGGACAGTCAGACTCCAGACAATCTTTCTGCACTGGTTTGGGTCAGATCGGGCAAAACACGTAGGACTAGTGTGCAAAAGTAGGTTTTTCAAAAAATCCAAAATACCCGAAAATTTCGCCAGCGCAACCCTCGAATCCGAGGCATGCATCTCGCTCGTCTCGAGCCAAGGATTCCGATGATATAAGACACTTGGTTCTGCGACGGACGGTTTGGGAGCTATGAGCGATTTCGTACTTTTGATCGCCGTAGCGCCACCGCCGGCCCGATCGGGCCGAGCCTTGGTGATGCTGTAGAGCGAGTGTTGTTGGTCACTTTTGCCACGCCCCCTCACCGCGCCCCAGATGGGCGTCGGCTTTGCCGGCTCCCCTGACGCTGCGTCATGGTGTCATCGCTTCTCGGCCTTTTGGCTAAGATCAAGTGTCTGGTCGGACGGTTGAGACTGCGATCGCCTCTTGGAGGTTTCCTGGCTCGAGATCTCCTGATATCCCGAGCCGAACAACTTTTGAGAGGTATATTGATCCTGCTAGTTTTACGGTTCTACAGCTTTTACGGTAAGATTTTATTTTATTTATTTATTTATCTATTTATTTATTTTTTTAAGTCTTTTAAGCTGTTGGTGCCTCCAACATGTCGGCTGCTCGTGCTGGCATGCGGAGGCACCACAGCGTGCGCTTTTTATTTAGAGAGGTGGATGGTAAGCTCCTGGGGTTGTCACGTCTAGACTTCTCCAGAAAGCTGATCCAGAAAACCCTCAATTTTAGACCCGACGATCTGAACTGTTTAATGACTCTGCCCCTAAACAAGGGTTTTGATTTAAGTTTTAAAACTGCTTCCCTGTTGAATGACTTTTGGCAAAGATTTGACTCTGTTAAGGCCCAGTTCTCCATGTTCACTGTGGAAAAACTTTCAGATAACACACTTAAAACTGTGATTGTCAGAATGTTTAATGAAACAGTGACTGGAGATGATATTTGTGTCTGGTTGGGTAGATTTTGCACTGTTAGAAGTCAGCCTGTCAAAGTGCTAGATGAGGACGGCATTTGGAACTGCTCCTGGCGGATTCCCATTAAACAATGGGAAGAGGCTGGGGGCTACCAAGGCCTGAAACATCTGCCTTCCATGATTGTGCTGGGAGAAAACAGAGGCTACATACACTACCAAGGAATGCCTAAGTTGTGTAGAAAATGTGGAAGAGTTGGGCATCTTGCTGATGCATGCCAAGAGTTAGTGTGTGGGAAGTGTAAAGAAATTGGGCACATCTTTGATGATTGTACCAATGGCAGGCGGTGCAACCTATGTGGAGAATCAAACCATCTCTACAGAGATTGCCCAAAAAGTTTTGCCAACAAACTCAAAGGCAACAAAATGGCCGCCTCACAACCAGAACAAACAAAAGAACAAAGGGTGGAGGCGGTCCCTGAGGTTTTGGTGGGAATTTCTTTTTCCCAGCCAGCCTCAGGGAGTGAACAGGAACAAGGAAGTGGGGCAGCCACAGGGGCGGAGTCATGTGAGAAAGAAATGGAAGAAGAGGAAAGGGAGGAAAAAACAGAACCCGAGAAATTCCCCCTTTTTTCTGATCTGGACGGACAGTCAGACTCCAGACAATCTTTCTGCACTGGTTTGGGTCAGATCGGGCAAAACACGTAGGACTAGTGTGCAAAAGTAGGTTTTTCAAAAAATCCAAAATACCCGAAAATTTCGCCAGCGCAACCCTCGAATCCGAGGCATGCATCTCGCTCGTCTCGAGCCAAGGATTCCGATGATATAAGACACTTGGTTCTGCGACGGACGGTTTGGGAGCTATGAGCGATTTCGTACTTTTGATCGCCGTAGCGCCACCGCCGGCCCGATCGGGCCGAGCCTTGGTGATGCTGTAGAGCGAGTGTTGTTGGTCACTTTTGCCACGCCCCCTCACCGCGCCCCAGATGGGCGTCGGCTTTGCCGGCTCCCCTGACGCTGCGTCATGGTGTCATCGCTTCTCGGCCTTTTGGCTAAGATCAAGTGTAGTATCTGTTCTTATCAGTTTAATATCTGATATGTCCCCTACCCGGGGACTGCATATTAAATTGATTTTTGGCACATGGAGCCGGAACCAGGGCTTGCTCCGTCCACTCCACGCATCGACCTGGTATTGCAGTGCCTCCAGGAACGGTGTGCTTCCCCTCTTTGGGGATTGCGAATTGTTGTGGCTAATAGCAGAGCGAGTACCACTGGAGCACTACCAGACATATATACGTAGCAGGCACACAAGAAGGATGATGATGACGTGACACAACAGCGATAATGCTGTAAAGAAAACAACAAAGTTTTAAGAAGGCAACAAAGTGGAGTCACAGGAGTATAGGAAGAGGAACAAAAGCGCTGGTTCCTGACCCATCACAGCACATTTTTGTTGTCCCTCTTATTGGACGCTCCCGTCTGAGGTCTTGGAGTCTTTTACTAGCGAGCTGAATCAGGTGTGTTTGATTAGGGACACTTGATTCAACTTACCCGTCCTTCCTTTTCTCGGGGGAGGGGAAGAGGTGACCGTCGATGAGGATGGCGAAGGGCGTTAGGGTGCCTCTGACTGGAGACCTGACAATTCATACTTACCTGGCAGGGGAGACACCATGATCAGGAAGGTGGTTCACCCAGGGCGAGGCTCGGCCATTGCACTCCGGTTGTGCTGACCCCTGCGAATTCCCCAAATGTGGGAATCTCGACTGCATAATTTATGGTAGTGGGGGACTGCGTTCGCGCTCTCCCCTGGACATACTGGTCAAAAGCAGATAGCGTGGGGTTTTAACAGTTGTGGTGCGTCACCCATGGCCCCGAATGGTGAAGGTGCACAATTTTACTCTGTTTTATTAATTTTTTTCTGTCTTCTTCTTCTGTGGTGTCAATCAGTGACCTGGAGGGTCCAGAGAATTGAACTGCGGTGAGAGGTTGAAGGGGAAAAAGCTGGGAGCGGTTTGCCAAATGAGGTTTTCCCCATAATCTCTGATATTCAACGGACGATTTGATTGACAGCAGTGGTCCTGGAGGCAAAGTTGTTCAGATGGAGGAGTTCCATCATGTGGTATGACTATCTTGTGCGCGTGTGAAGAAAATCATGTGACATACGATCGCCTATAGCCGTCCTCGTGTTGTTGTTATTTCATTTCAAAGCGCCACCAGGTGGCCATTCACCGCGTCCTTTCTCACCTGACCCCAGGCTGAGCCCGTGCACAGGTGTACCGGCTTGGGTGAAATTGTCTTGTTCCGTTCAAGAGTTATAGCCGTTTTAGCAAACCCTGCCTCGGCCCCTCCGAACGTTTTGGCCTGCCGCCGCCAACGGGAAACGAAATTCCCCCTTTTTTCTGATCTGGACGGACAGTCAGACTCCAGACAATCTTTCTGCACTGGTTTGGGTCAGATCGGGCAAAACACGTAGGACTAGTGTGCAAAAGTAGGTTTTTCAAAAAATCCAAAATACCCGAAAATATCGCCAGCGCAACCCTCGAATCCGAGGCATGCATCTCGCTCGTCTCGAGCCAAGGATTCCGATGATATAAGACACTTGATTCTGCGACGGACGGTTTGGGAGCTATGAGCGATTTCGTACTTTTGATCGCCGTAGCGCCACCGCCGGCCCGATCGGGCCGAGCCTTGGTGATGCTGTAGAGCGAGTGTTGTTGGTCACTTGGAGCCGGAACCGGGGCTTGCTCCGTCCACTCCACGCATCGACCTGGTATTGCAGTGCCTCCAGGAACGGTGTGCTTCCCCTCTTTGGGGATTGCGAATTGTTGTGGCTAATAGCAGAGCGAGTACCACTGGAGCACTACCAGACATATATACGTAGCAGGCACACAAGAAGGATGATGATGACGTGACACAACAGCGATAATGCTGTAAAGAAAACAACAAAGTTTTAAGAAGGCAACAAAGTGGAGTCACAGGAGTATAGGAAGAGGAACAAAAGCGCTGGTTCCTGACCCATCACAGCACATTTTTGTTGTCCCTCTTATTGGACGCTCCCGTCTGAGGTCTTGGAGTCTTTTACTAGCGAGCTGAATCAGGTGTGTTTGATTAGGGACACTTGATTCAACTTACCCGTCCTTCCTTTTCTCGGGGGAGGGGAAGAGGTGACCGTCGATGAGGATGGCGAAGGGCGTTAGGGTGCCTCTGACTGGAGACCTGACAATTCATACTTACCTGGCAGGGGAGACACCATGATCAGGAAGGCGGTTCACCCAGGGCGAGGCTCGCCATTGCACTCCGGTTGTGCTGACCCCTGCGAATTCCCCAAATGTGGGAATCTCGACTGCATAATTTATGGTAGTGGGGGACTGCGTTCGCGCTCTCCCCTGGACATACTGGTCAAAAGCAGATAGCGTGGGGTTTTAACAGTTGTGGTGCGTCACCCATGGCCCCGAATGGTGAAGGTGCACAATTTTACTCTGTTTTATTAATTTTTTTCTGTCTTCTTCTTCTGTGGTGTCAATCAGTGACCTGGAGGGTCCAGAGAATTGAACTGCGGTGAGAGGTTGATGGGGAAAAAGCTGGGAGCGGTTTGCCAAATGAGGTTTTCCCCATAATCTCTGATATTCAACGGACGATTTGATTGACAGCAGTGGTCCTGGAGGCAAAGTTGTTCAGATGGAGGAGTTCCATCATGTGGTATGACTATCTTGTGCGCGTGTGAAGAAAATCATGTGACATACGATCGCCTATAGCCGTCCTCGTGTTGTTGTTATTTCATTTCAAAGCGCCACCAGGTGGCCATTCACCGCGTCCTTTCTCACCTGACCCCAGGCTGAGCCCGTGCACAGGTGTACCGGCTTGGGTGAAATTGTCTCGTTCCGTTCAAGAGTTATAGCCGTTTTAGCAAACCCTGCCTCGGCCCCTCCGAACGTTTTGGCCTGCCGCCGCCAACGGGAAACGAAATTCCCCCTTTTTTCTGATCTGGACGGACAGTCAGACTCCAGACAATCTTTCTGCACTGGTTTGGGTCAGATCGGGCAAAACACGTAGGACTAGTGTGCAAAAGTAGGTTTTTCAAAAAATCCAAAATACCCGAAAATTTCGCCAGCGCAACCCTCGAATCCGAGGCATGCATCTCGCTCGTCTCGAGCCAAGGATTCCGATGATATAAGACACTTGATTCTGCGACGGACGGTTTGGGAGCTATGAGCGATTTCGTACTTTTGATCGCCGTAGCGCCACCGCCGGCCCGATCGGGCCGAGCCTTGGTGATGCTGTAGAGCGAGTGTTGTTGGTCACTTGGAGCCGGAACCGGGGCTTGCTCCGTCCACTCCACGCATCGACCTGGTATTGCAGTGCCTCCAGGAACGGTGTGCTTCCCCTCTTTGGGGATTGCGAATTGTTGTGGCTAATAGCAGAGCGAGTACCACTGGAGCACTACCAGACATATATACGTAGCAGGCACACAAGAAGGATGATGATGACGTGACACAACAGCGATAATGCTGTAAAGAAAACAACAAAGTTTTAAGAAGGCAACAAAGTGGAGTCACAGGAGTATAGGAAGAGGAACAAAAGCGCTGGTTCCTGACCCATCACAGCACATTTTTGTTGTCCCTCTTATTGGACGCTCCCGTCTGAGGTCTTGGAGTCTTTTACTAGCGAGCTGAATCAGGTGTGTTTGATTAGGGACACTTGATTCAACTTACCCGTCCTTCCTTTTCTCGGGGGAGGGGAAGAGGTGACCGTCGATGAGGATGGCGAAGGGCGTTAGGGTGCCTCTGACTGGAGACCTGACAATTCATACTTACCTGGCAGGGGAGACACCATGATCAGGAAGGTGGTTCACCCAGGGCGAGGCTCGGCCATTGCACTCCGGTTGTGCTGACCCCTGCGAATGGCAGTGCGCCGAAGCGTAGTGCTTTTTATGGTGAACGTGATTGGTCAAGAGTCTACAGTAAAACACGTGGGAAAGTTGTGTTTACTCTACTGAATCTGAATGACATGACGTTAACTGAATCTATTGGTCCACATATAATAATAGTATTTCAAGTGATTGTGTATAAAGTTATAAAAATGTAATTGTCAATGATTGTCATGTACTTACTTGCAATTGTGTTTGCTTTATTGTGCTGTGTATAACCTAATGTTATGATTCATTTTTCTATGTATCCAAATTTTCCATATCAATAAAGTACACTATCTATATCAGTTTAATGTGGATGGTCATTATTAATATATATTAGCACCATGTAGTTGTTCCTTTACAATGATGATGAAAGTTTGATTTGATGTAATCATTCAAAAGTTGCCTCATTCATATAAATAAAAGGACACTTTTTAACAATAAAATAAGTGATCACTTTATTAAGTTACATAAAATAGAACATATTACATAAGAATATATATTACAATAATCAATACAAACCTTTTTCAATAAAAGCAATGTAAACCTTTTAGTTAAACATTGTGAATATATACACGTCATTTGTACACACTACACTTTTTAATGATAAAACAAATCTTCACCATAGAATAGAATATATTAAAGGGACAGAAAGTAAAATTCTGTAATTTACTCAAATTGAAATGGGGCAACAGTGCCGAGAACTAAAGGTGCCGTGTTAGAGGGCACTTGTAAGACCAGAACACACAGAACATCCCCCCCATAAAGTGCATGAAATAGGGCAATAGTGCCTAGAACTAAAGGTGCCGTGTTAGAGGGCACTTGTAAGACCAGAACACACAGAACATCCCCCCCCCCATAAAGTGCATGAAATAGGGCAATATTGCCGAGAACTAAAGGTGCCGTGTTAGAGGGCACTTGTAAGACCAGAACACACAGAACATCCCCCCCATAAAGTGCATGAAATAGGGCAATAGTGCCTAGAACTAAAGGTGCCGTGTTAGAGGGCACTTGTAAGACCAGAACACACAGAACATCCCCCCCCCCCATAAAGTGCATGAAATAGGGCAATATTGCCGAGAACTAAAGGTGCCGTGTTAGAGGGCACTTGTAAGACCAGAACACACAGAACATCCCCCCCATAAAGTGCATGAAATAGGGCAATAGTGCCTAGAACTAAAGGTGCCGTGTTAGAGGGCACTTGTAAGACCAGAACACACAGAACATCCCCCCCATAAAGTGCATGAAATAGGGCAATAGTGCCTAGAACTAAAGGTGCCGTGTTAGAGGGCACTTGTAAGACCAGAACACACAGAACATCCCCCCCATAAAGTGCATGAAATAGGGCAATAGTGCCTAGAACTAAAGGTGCCGTGTTAGAGGGCACTTGTAAGACCAGAACACACAGAACATCCCCCCCATAAAGTGCATGAAATAGGGCAATAGTGCCGAGAACTAAAGGTGCCGTGTTAGAGGGCACTTGTAAGACCAGAACACACAGAACATCCCCCCCATAAAGTGCATGAAATAGGGCAATAGTGCCTAGAACTAAAGGTGCCGTGTTAGAGGGCACTTGTAAGACCAGAACACACAGAACATCCCCCCCCCCATAAAGTGCATGAAATAGGGCAATAGTGCCTAGAACTAAAGGTGCCGTGTTAGAGGGCACTTGTAAGACCAGAACACACAGAACATCCCCCCCATAAAGTGCATGAAATAGGGCAATAGTGCCTAGAACTAAAGGTGCCGTGTTAGAGGGCACTTGTAAGACCAGAACACACAGAACATCCCCCCCATAAAGTGCATGAAATAGGGCAATAGTGCCTAGAACTAAAGGTGCCGTGTTAGAGGGCACTTGTAAGACCAGAACACACAGAACACCCCCCCCATAAAGTGCATGAAATAGGGCAATATTGCCGAGAACTAAAGGTGCCTTGTTAGAGGGCACTTGTAAGACCAGAACACACAGAACATCCCCCCCATAAAGTGCATGAAATAGGGCAATAGTGCCTAGAACTAAAGGTGCCGTGTTAGAGGGCACTTGTAAGACCAGAACACACAGAACATCCCCCCCATAAAGTGCATGAAATAGGGCAATATTGCCGAGAACTAAAGGTGCCGTGTTAGAGGGCACTTGTAAGACCAGAACACACAGAACATCCCCTCATAAAGTGCATGAAAAAGGGCAACAGTGCCGAGAACTAAAGGTGAACAGAACACACAGAACATAGAATATTAAAAGTTGTACACAAGAACTATTTACACTATATACACTATCAACGGGCCAGCCGTTCACTCCTCCAGTCCATCCACAACTGAGACAAAATGCTCATAGTTTGTGAATACTATGTTCTCCAGTCCCTTGGAGGCAGAACGGTTTATCGCAGGGCAAAATGTCTTTTTTCTGTATTTTTTGTGTCCCTGGATCTTTTGACCGCATGCTTTGCAGGTCGGGAGATGCTGCACCCTTGTCACCTTAACGCCCAGCCCTGTGGGGTGGTCTGCCAGCTTCCTCTTATATTGCGTGGATCGAGACCACGAAGATCCTAGCACAGGGTTCTGTCCAGAGGCAGGCTGAACAGCTGGCCTGATGGGCACAGGCGGAGTGGACACCTGACCAGAAGGCAGCATGGGCTGTGTGGATGAGGAGCCCGCAGACTGGGACACGAAGGGCAGCACAGGTCTGGTGATGGTGGAGGTGGCGGGGATTCTCCTCAACGGCAGAGGCAGCAGTGGTGGCTGAGGAGGAGGCTGTGGTGTCGCCCCCAGGATGTCGGTCCGTCGCTTCAACACCTTAGTGCCGGCTGTGCTGGGTGTGGGGACATACTCCATCACGGGGTAGTCAGGTGGAGGGAGGATGGCAGGCTGGTGCGGGGCAGGAGGCAGCTCTTTAGACGACACCGAGGTGCGCTTGGAGATGACCACTGGCTGCCTGGTGCTGTGCAGGTTCACCAGCCTCTCCTGCTGGCGGATGAAGTCCCTCACCGTCTTCGTGTTTATTTTCGGGAGAGGGATGCCTGCCTTGCACAGCAATGGGTCATCTACCAAGACCCGGTGCTGGATCCGGTCGTAGGCCTTGAGGATGTTGGCCTTCTCGGGGCTGGAGCGAGAGGCCTTAGGGGAGCGCAGCCACAGCAGCTTGACCAGCACATACATGAGGCGGTTGTGCTGCGGGCTGATGTCTTGCTGTGCTGGCGCGTACCGTTTGGCCATCTTCACTTTCTGGACCACGGCAGCGTCAGCAAGATCATCCCGCTTTGTACGGCAGTACAACGTGTTGCCCCAGTGTGTGCGGTACAGCTGGTGGTATTTCTGTGGCTGCTTGTCGTGCTCCTCCACTGCATTCCAGGCATCGAGGACCCGGTTCCTTTGCGCAGTGTCGAGGAGCAGCCCCTGGTCGGTCAAGCAGACCTCCACCAGCGCAGTACAGAAGGCCTCCAGCTTCTTAAAACCAGGCAGAGGATTGTCACTGCAGACATCCTCCTGTAAAACATACACAGAATGAGACACACACAGAGAAAAGTAGGCAAGTCCCAATGCATACAATGTCTTGTTTTTCAATGGTCATATTTGTCACTGTATTCTCTTCTATCAGACAAGTAGGTACTCTACTCACGAAGGCAGGAGGGTTAACCGTAGCAGTCTCACTGCTGGTTAACGTGATGTGGGGCTCAACAGCAGGATGGTCCTCATCGCTCTGGTAAGCCTCGTCTGCTTCGGCGTCTGGGTCAGCCTGGCCAGGCTGAATGACCTCTTCCTCCGGCCCAGGACCGTCGGTGACGAGGCCCTCGAGAGAAAAGGACTCCCCCGTGCTCTGCCTGAAGAGATATTCGAGCCCAAGCAGCTCGTCCGACTGGACGTTGGCCGGGGCCCTGAAATTCTCCTCCACCGTCTCGCCAAACAGCTGCTGGCAGCGGGAGTTGAGGCGGTGAATAAGCGGCGCAGAGTAGACCCGGTTGTGCCGGCCTCTGCCCCCAAACACGGCGTCTGAGCTGCGGTCGGAGTTCCACCTGGCGATCCCACTGATCAGGTAGACCTGGTAAGGCCGTGCCGCACAGTGGGGACCTGAACATCACAACAATAGGTATTATCAGAATGATGCAAAAGGGACATGTGTTGCCTGTTGTGCTGTTAAACAAGTATTTTTCCCCCTTAGATTACCTGGAATCATATGGGGCAGCGACTTGTGGAACCCCTCCAGGCTGTTGCTCCCACGCAGGCCCTTGTAATACGGCAGGTCCACACCGTTGATGGTCGTGGTGCGGGCAACCCGGTACATGGCCATGCCTGGTGGGTCCTGGATGCATTCCAGGTGTCGCTGCTGGCTGGCCCACATCTCATCAATGGCTGCTGTAAACGCAAAAACACACAAACATGCATGGTGAGCTGTTGTGATTTTGCACATATTTGACACTGTGTGTGGGTGTGTATGCGTGTGTGTGTGTGTGTATGCATGTTTGTGTGTGCGTGTGTTTTTATTCTTACCAGGGGACTTGAATAGGCTGACACCACTCTCGTCGAGCCCTGCTGGACCCTTGAGCTCTTCAATGGCCAGGTGGACAAGACGAAATGTCTCCTGGGCACCGAGGGTGAGACGCCGGACATGATGTTGGAGCTGGTCCCGGGAGATGTACCGCCGGACCACGTCCTCGTCCGTCACCACCTCCATTGTGACCGGGTCTCTGGCCCTGATAGCCGTGATGAGGAGCTGGAGGTCCTCACGGTTATAGGCCAGCACTGCCCCGACCAGCGCAGACTTGAAGGTGGCGTACTTTGAGTGGGCCTCGGTCCGCAGAGCAGCATCAAAACGGTGTAACCAATGGAAAATATCCAGCCTCACCACCATCCCGTCGTCCACCCAAGGCTGGAAGAGCGTCTCGACGGCTGTCGGACCCTGTGCCTTGCAGCATCCCCGATCGATGTACAGGATCTGGGGTACGGGTTGATTGGCGAGCCGGAACCGCTCCACCACGCCACGGCACATGGGCCCCAGCTTCTCCACAGACTCCTTGCAGGTGAGGACAAAGGAAACTATCTGGGACAACTCGTTGCCGATGCTGGTGAACCACTCGGCCGAGCCCTTGCCCTCCCCAGATAATTTCTTCACCACCTTTTTAAAACAAATACAAAACAGTTTAGTTTAGTTTTGCATAATGTGGTGTTTCCCTGTGAGTACTTGTGTTGTCAACACACTTGCCTTCTTTGTGGAGTCCATTTTCAGGACGGTGCCAAACGTAGATAGTATCTGGCTCCGGTAGTCCTGGACATTGTCCGCCTCGGCCAGGAGGAAGGCGTGCCGCAGGAGCCGTGCGCAGGGTAGCTCTCTGGGAAGAGGTGCCGCCTGGAACTCCCTGTGGCCCAACGCAGAGACGATGCCTCCGGGTTCCATCAAGGCCATGAGGAGCGTGGTGTAGAGGTCCTTCCTCTGACTGTAGTCCTCAATGTGGTTCTCCTGCACCTGCCGCCACACCTTAATCATGGTGTTACCCTCTGTGCGGTCACGCAAGAGGCGAATTATGGTTTTATCCACCCCACGCTTTGCAGTCAGCACGGCCGGAAACCTGGCCCGATGAACCTCGCTAAGCTGCTGCAGAATGACGTCGTCCCATGCCAGCCACCGACCCATGGGACCACTCGCTCCACCCCTGGCAGCCTTGAGGCATGGTCCGCAGGAAACCACCTCTGTCGCCATAGTGTACCAACCGGACACGTCGCAGATGTGACGTACCTAAAACATCATAGAGAGAGAGAGAGAGAGAGAGAGAGAGAGAGAGAGAGAGAGAGAGAGAGAGGGAGGGATAGCGAGGGAGGGGGGGAGGAGAGATCACACATCAATCACGGATCAACATTCATGTGTGTTAAGTAGTCAATACTAATGTATGTATTACTCTAAACACAGGTGTGAAGAGACTCAGCCTTACCCGGGTGTGGTAACCAGACTTGGAGAGGTGTGTGTTGCCTCCGGCCCCAGCGCACCTATCACCACGCGGACACTTCAGTGAGCACCGCCACACTCCGATGGGGCGCCAGAAGAAAAAACGGCCGCGAAAAAAGGCCTGTGGAGTTGGGATGCCGCCACTAACGAAGCCGGGTGACTCGGGGGGGTAAAACCACATCCGGTCAGACTTCAGGACGCGCCGCCGTCTAATGACGCCCTTGATGTCCTTGTACATTTGGACGGGTGTAAAGAGGCCTCTCTCACTGTCCTCCTTCAGCCAGGGGATGTCTGCAGATGGAATGCCATGGGAGTCTTCCCACAGCCGCACCCAGCCTTCCAGCTCCACCTGCAAGACACAACACACAACACATTTAGTTATTTATTTTCCATAATGTGCTGGGATTTTGTGAAATGCATTAACATTGCTTGGGCATGTTGTGATTTTACACTTACAGGAGAGTCACTCTGGGGCAAGGTGGTGTCAGACGCAGGCTGGCTGTTGGAGGTCGACGGTGGCTCCTCGGGGCGAGCATCAGAGGGAGACTGACCAGTGGCTGAGGACGGCAGAAGCATCTGCTGCTTTGGCTGCTCGGGACGCCCACTAGAGGCAGCCTTGCTGGTGGTGGAGGGCAGCGAGGACAGTAGGGGCTTCTTCTGCTTGCTGCGCTTTGCCTTCTTGCTGGTCGACAGAGGAGACTGCTCAGGACGCTCTGCAGTTGCTGGCACGCTGGTGGAGAGCAGCGGCTGTTCGGAACCCCCGGCGGACACAGGCTGGCTGGAGATGGGTAAGAGCTCCCCATGGCTCTCAAAGGTGACTAGGGCATCCAACAATATGGTGTCGTCCAGAGCGTCATCAGACCATGATGAGTGGGAGGTGGCAGCTGCTGCAAGAAACCTTGATTTATTTAACCTTTATTTATTTTACACACCACACTTCTTATTAACATTATTTTATTTACATTTCCTTGCATTTGTACATGCATACCTGTACATACCAGCGTCTACTTTTTTGTATAGTTTCTTTCTTTCTTTTTTTTATAAAAAAAAAATTGGCATATTGTGCATTTCTTTTCTTTCTTTTTTTTAAGAATGTGAACCTATTTTTTGCATATTGTGTGTTCTAATTTTATTTTTATTATCTGTGTCCTGTCACTGTTATTCTGTTTGTGCTGTAGAAGAAGCGTCTATCAACAAAACAAATTCCTCGTATCCGCAAACATACCTGGCACTAAAGCTCTTTCTGATTCTCTTTTTGAACAGCTGGAAGTGGCTGCAGCAGGAGTGGCGTTCGGTGGAGGATTCTGTGAATTTCAGATTTGTGCTCTTAAAGTTTGTATTAAAATAGCATGTCCAGTAACAATCACGGCTGTTTAAAGTCACCTTTACCTACCTCTCTATCCAGAATATACCGCCTGAAGCGCTTCAGGGACTTGGTGGAGATGTCCTCCTCCTTCATCGCCAGCCACTGTCGCGCTGAGGAGTACGCCTCCTGTGCCATCCTCCTTTCGTTGTCCGTCCCTGCCTGCGGATCTCGCTGTTCGCTCTGATTCGAATTCTACGTTCGCCGGCTGAGCGTAGACCGTTCGCTTCTCTGATTGGCCTAGAGTCTACAGTGAACGTAGACTCTGGGCCAATGACGGTTCGCCGGCTGAACGTAGACAGTTCGCTTCTCTGATTGGCCTAGAGTCTACGGTGAACGTAGACTCTGGGCCAATGGCAGGCCGTAACTGTCTACGCTCAACGTAGACTTTTGCACTTCGCTAGAGAGAACGTCTGCGAATTCCCCAAATGTGGGAATCTCGACTGCATAATTTATGGTAGTGGGGGACTGCGTTCGCGCTCTCCCCTGGACATACTGGTCAAAAGCAGATAGCGTGGGGTTTTAACAGTTGTGGTGCGTCACCCATGGCCCCGAATGGTGAAGGTGCACAATTTTACTCTGTTTTATTAATTTTTTTCTGTCTTCTTCTTCTGTGGTGTCAATCAGTGACCTGGAGGGTCCAGAGAATTGAACTGCGGTGAGAGGTTGATGGGGAAAAAGCTGGGAGCGGTTTGCCAAATGAGGTTTTCCCCATAATCTCTGATATTCAACGGACGATTTGATTGACAGCAGTGGTCCTGGAGGCAAAGTTGTTCAGATGGAGGAGTTCCATCATGTGGTATGACTATCTTGTGCGCGTGTGAAGAAAATCATGTGACATACGATCGCCTATAGCCGTCCTCGTGTTGTTGTTATTTCATTTCAAAGCGCCACCAGGTGGCCATTCACCGCGTCCTTTCTCACCTGACCCCAGGCTGAGCCCGTGCACAGGTGTACCGGCTTGGGTGAAATTGTCTCGTTCCGTTCAAGAGTTATAGCCGTTTTAGCAAACCCTGCCTCGGCCCCTCCGAACGTTTTGGCCTGCCGCCGCCAACGGGAAACGAAATTCCCCCTTTTTTCTGATCTGGACGGACAGTCAGACTCCAGACAATCTTTCTGCACTGGTTTGGGTCAGATCGGGCAAAACACGTAGGACTAGTGTGCAAAAGTAGGTTTTTCAAAAAATCCAAAATACCCGAAAATTTCGCCAGCGCAACCCTCGAATCCGAGGCATGCATCTCGCTCGTCTCGAGCCAAGGATTCCGATGATATAAGACACTTGGTTCTGCGACGGACGGTTTGGGAGCTATGAGCGATTTCGTACTTTTGATCGCCGTAGCGCCACCGCCGGCCCGATCGGGCCGAGCCTTGGTGATGCTGTAGAGCCAGGGCTGGACTGGTAATCTGGCATACCGGGCACTTTCCCGGTGGGCCGACGCACTTTGGGGCCGATACAAGGTTATTTATTTATTTAGATTTTTTTGCCACGGACTGGCCCATCATGCAGGGACAGCGGCCCATTGGTTTGTCTTCTGATTTGACAGGCCACAGCGAGAGAGACCTTCCTTCTTCCATATTCATAGACTGTGTCCATATTAGGCGCTGTTTTTTTATTGTATTTTTTTCTTTTTGATTTGGGCGCATGAAACTGCAAAAGGCGGACATCCGCACAGCGCTGCCGCTGACGAACATGCTCTGCGTTTCTGCTGCTCTATTAAGTGATGAATGGCACTTTGACTCTGAATTTTGTTTTATACAATCGTGTGATATGGTAACATAACGGTTCTTTGGTGAATCAGCTGAAAACAGCCGTGAGCATGTACATACACAACGAGGTAAATTGGAAAATGGCAATACACACTACAAACTTCTCACCCTAGCACAACCACAATTTACCTTGCAGCTACTAACAGTGAAGAAATATGGTGTATTGGCACAAATGTATTTATTAAAAATGTTGCTATTATTATAGGCTACATTAAATATTGCGCAATATAAATCACTTTTATAGAGGCTATTTTTGTATTTTCTATGTGTTTACAATATTTTTTTTTTTATTACAAATTCAATAATTTTTTTATTTATTTCTTTCTTTCTTTTAGAAACCATATACCCATGGTAATGAGGAGCATGGTTTGGCCAAAATTGGCCAACAGTTAAACTCGGATAAAAGAGACAACGTCATGCAGGTTTGGAACAACTTTACACAACAGAATTTAAAAGCAGTAAATTTACTTTATTGCATCCTAGCTCAAAGTCAGCGCTTTACTGTCAAGTGCATTTCTGTGTGACAAAAGTGCAATATCAAGTTTGATATCTGCATTTGCAGTAAATTCAATAATATCCATCATTATTTGTCCCTGTCCTAGTTTTATTTATTTACTCCAATGTAAGGCCCTAACCCCAGCAAAAACATTCACGAGGAACTCATGGGCCGGATGAGCTGGGTTTGCCAGGGCCGAATTTTATCCCCAGTCCAGCCCTGTGTAGAGCGAGTGTTGTTGGTCACTTTTGCCACGCCCCCTCACCGCGCCCCAGATGGGCGTCGGCTTTGCCGGCTCCCCTGACGCTGCGTCATGGTGTCATCGCTTCTCGGCCTTTTGGCTAAGATCAAGTGTAGTATCTGTTCTTATCAGTTTAATATCTGATATGTCCCCTACCCGGGGACTGCATATTAAATTGATTTTTGGCACATGGAGCCGGAACCGGGGCTTGCTCCGTCCACTCCACGCATCGACCTGGTATTGCAGTGCCTCCAGGAACGGTGTGCTTCCCCTCTTTGGGGATTGCGAATTGTTGTGGCTAATAGCAGAGCGAGTACCACTGGAGCACTACCAGACATATATACGTAGCAGGCACACAAGAAGGATGATGATGACGTGACACAACAGCGATAATGCTGTAAAGAAAACAACAAAGTTTTAAGAAGGCAACAAAGTGGAGTCACAGGAGTATAGGAAGAGGAACAAAAGCGCTGGTTCCTGACCCATCACAGCACATTTTTGTTGTCCCTCTTATTGGACGCTCCCGTCTGAGGTCTTGGAGTCTTTTACTAGCGAGCTGAATCAGGTGTGTTTGATTAGGGACACTTGATTCAACTTACCCGTCCTTCCTTTTCTCGGGGGAGGGGAAGAGGTGACCGTCGATGAGGATGGCGAAGGGCGTTAGGGTGCCTCTGACTGGAGACCTGACAATTCATACTTACCTGGCAGGGGAGACACCATGATCAGGAAGGTGGTTCACCCAGGGCGAGGCTCGGCCATTGCACTCCGGTTGTGCTGACCCCTGCGAATTCCCCAAATGTGGGAATCTCGACTGCATAATTTATGGTAGTGGGGGACTGCGTTCGCGCTCTCCCCTGGACATACTGGTCAAAAGCAGATAGCGTGGGGTTTTAACAGTTGTGGTGCGTCACCCATGGCCCCGAATGGTGAAGGTGCACAATTTTACTCTGTTTTATTAATTTTTTTCTGTCTTCTTCTTCTGTGGTGTCAATCAGTGACCTGGAGGGTCCAGAGAATTGAACTGCGGTGAGAGGTTGATGGGGAAAAAGCTGGGAGCGGTTTGCCAAATGAGGTTTTCCCCATAATCTCTGATATTCAACGGACGATTTGATTGACAGCAGTGGTCCTGGAGGCAAAGTTGTTCAGATGGAGGAGTTCCATCATGTGGTATGACTATCTTGTGCGCGTGTGAAGAAAATCATGTGACATACGATCGCCTATAGCCGTCCTCGTGTTGTTGTTATTTCATTTCAAAGCGCCACCAGGTGGCCATTCACCGCGTCCTTTCTCACCTGACCCCAGGCTGAGCCCGTGCACAGGTGTACCGGCTTGGGTGAAATTGTCTCGTTCCGTTCAAGAGTTATAGCCGTTTTAGCAAACCCTGCCTCGGCCCCTCCGAACGTTTTGGCCTGCCGCCGCCAACGGGAAACGAAATTCCCCCTTTTTTCTGATCTGGACGGACAGTCAGACTCCAGACAATCTTTCTGCACTGGTTTGGGTCAGATCGGGCAAAACACGTAGGACTAGTGTGCAAAAGTAGGTTTTTCAAAAAATCCAAAATACCCGAAAATTTCGCCAGCGCAACCCTCGAATCCGAGGCATGCATCTCGCTCGTCTCGAGCCAAGGATTCCGATGATATAAGACACTTGGTTCTGCGACGGACGGTTTGGGAGCTATGAGCGATTTCGTACTTTTGATCGCCGTAGCGCCACCGCCGGCCCGATCGGGCCGAGCCTTGGTGATGCTGTAGAGCCAGGGCTGGACTGGTAATCTGGCATACCGGGCACTTTCCCGGTGGGCCGACGCACTTTGGGGCCGATACAAGGTTATTTATTTATTTAGATTTTTTTGCCACGGACTGGCCCATCATGCAGGGACAGCGGCCCATTGGTTTGTCTTCTGATTTGACAGGCCACAGCGAGAGAGACCTTCCTTCTTCCATATTCATAGACTGTGTCCATATTAGGCGCTGTTTTTTTATTGTATTTTTTTCTTTTTGATTTGGGCGCATGAAACTGCAAAAGGCGGACATCCGCACAGCGCTGCCGCTGACGAACATGCTCTGCGTTTCTGCTGCTCTATTAAGTGATGAATGGCACTTTGACTCTGAATTTTGTTTTATACAATCGTGTGATATGGTAACATAACGGTTCTTTGGTGAATCAGCTGAAAACAGCCGTGAGCATGTACATACACAACGAGGTAAATTGGAAAATGGCAATACACACTACAAACTTCTCACCCTAGCACAACCACAATTTACCTTGCAGCTACTAACAGTGAAGAAATATGGTGTATTGGCACAAATGTATTTATTAAAAATGTTGCTATTATTATAGGCTACATTAAATATTGCGCAATATAAATCACTTTTATAGAGGCTATTTTTGTATTTTCTATGTGTTTACAATATTTTTTTTTTTATTACAAATTCAATAGTTTTTTTATTTATTTCTTTCTTTCTTTTAGAAACCATATACCCATGGTAATGAGGAGCATGGTTTGGCCAAAATTGGCCAACAGTTAAACTCGGATAAAAGAGACAACGTCATGCAGGTTTGGAACAACTTTACACAACAGAATTTAAAAGCAGTAAATTTACTTTATTGCATCCTAGCTCAAAGTCAGCGCTTTACTGTCAAGTGCATTTCTGTGTGACAAAAGTGCAATATCAAGTTTGATATCTGCATTTGCAGTAAATTCAATAATATCCATCATTATTTGTCCCTGTCCTAGTTTTATTTATTTACTCCAATGTAAGGCCCTAACCCCAGCAAAAACATTCACGAGGAACTCATGGGCCGGATGAGCTGGGTTTGCCAGGGCCGAATTTTATCCCCAGTCCAGCCCTGTGTAGAGCGAGTGTTGTTGGTCACTTTTGCCACGCCCCCTCACCGCGCCCCAGATGGGCGTCGGCTTTGCCGGCTCCCCTGACGCTGCGTCATGGTGTCATCGCTTCTCGGCCTTTTGGCTAAGATCAAGTGTAGTATCTGTTCTTATCAGTTTAATATCTGATATGTCCCCTACCCGGGGACTGCATATTAAATTGATTTTTGGCACATGGAGCCGGAACCGGGGCTTGCTCCGTCCACTCCACGCATCGACCTGGTATTGCAGTGCCTCCAGGAACGGTGTGCTTCCCCTCTTTGGGGATTGCGAATTGTTGTGGCTAATAGCAGAGCGAGTACCACTGGAGCACTACCAGACATATATACGTAGCAGGCACACAAGAAGGATGATGATGACGTGACACAACAGCGATAATGCTGTAAAGAAAACAACAAAGTTTTAAGAAGGCAACAAAGTGGAGTCACAGGAGTATAGGAAGAGGAACAAAAGCGCTGGTTCCTGACCCATCACAGCACATTTTTGTTGTCCCTCTTATTGGACGCTCCCGTCTGAGGTCTTGGAGTCTTTTACTAGCGAGCTGAATCAGGTGTGTTTGATTAGGGACACTTGATTCAACTTACCCGTCCTTCCTTTTCTCGGGGGAGGGGAAGAGGTGACCGTCGATGAGGATGGCGAAGGGCGTTAGGGTGCCTCTGACTGGAGACCTGACAATTCATACTTACCTGGCAGGGGAGACACCATGATCAGGAAGGTGGTTCACCCAGGGCGAGGCTCGGCCATTGCACTCCGGTTGTGCTGACCCCTGCGAATTCCCCAAATGTGGGAATCTCGACTGCATAATTTATGGTAGTGGGGGACTGCGTTCGCGCTCTCCCCTGGACATACTGGTCAAAAGCAGATAGCGTGGGGTTTTAACAGTTGTGGTGCGTCACCCATGGCCCCGAATGGTGAAGGTGCACAATTTTACTCTGTTTTATTAATTTTTTTCTGTCTTCTTCTTCTGTGGTGTCAATCAGTGACCTGGAGGGTCCAGAGAATTGAACTGCGGTGAGAGGTTGATGGGGAAAAAGCTGGGAGCGGTTTGCCAAATGAGGTTTTCCCCATAATCTCTGATATTCAACGGACGATTTGATTGACAGCAGTGGTCCTGGAGGCAAAGTTGTTCAGATGGAGGAGTTCCATCATGTGGTATGACTATCTTGTGCGCGTGTGAAGAAAATCATGTGACATACGATCGCCTATAGCCGTCCTCGTGTTGTTGTTATTTCATTTCAAAGCGCCACCAGGTGGCCATTCACCGCGTCCTTTCTCACCTGACCCCAGGCTGAGCCCGTGCACAGGTGTACCGGCTTGGGTGAAATTGTCTCGTTCCGTTCAAGAGTTATAGCCGTTTTAGCAAACCCTGCCTCGGCCCCTCCGAACGTTTTGGCCTGCCGCCGCCAACGGGAAACGAAATTCCCCCTTTTTTCTGATCTGGACGGACAGTCAGACTCCAGACAATCTTTCTGCACTGGTTTGGGTCAGATCGGGCAAAACACGTAGGACTAGTGTGCAAAAGTAGGTTTTTCAAAAAATCCAAAATACCCGAAAATTTCGCCAGCGCAACCCTCGAATCCGAGGCATGCATCTCGCTCGTCTCGAGCCAAGGATTCCGATGATATAAGACACTTGGTTCTGCGACGGACGGTTTGGGAGCTATGAGCGATTTCGTACTTTTGATCGCCGTAGCGCCACCGCCGGCCCGATCGGGCCGAGCCTTGGTGATGCTGTAGAGCCAGGGCTGGACTGGTAATCTGGCATACCGGGCACTTTCCCGGTGGGCCGACGCACTTTGGGGCCGATACAAGGTTATTTATTTATTTAGATTTTTTTGCCACGGACTGGCCCATCATGCAGGGACAGCGGCCCATTGGTTTGTCTTCTGATTTGACAGGCCACAGCGAGAGAGACCTTCCTTCTTCCATATTCATAGACTGTGTCCATATTAGGCGCTGTTTTTTTATTGTATTTTTTTCTTTTTGATTTGGGCGCATGAAACTGCAAAAGGCGGACATCCGCACAGCGCTGCCGCTGACGAACATGCTCTGCGTTTCTGCTGCTCTATTAAGTGATGAATGGCACTTTGACTCTGAATTTTGTTTTATACAATCGTGTGATATGGTAACATAACGGTTCTTTGGTGAATCAGCTGAAAACAGCCGTGAGCATGTACATACACAACGAGGTAAATTGGAAAATGGCAATACACACTACAAACTTCTCACCCTAGCACAACCACAATTTACCTTGCAGCTACTAACAGTGAAGAAATATGGTGTATTGGCACAAATGTATTTATTAAAAATGTTGCTATTATTATAGGCTACATTAAATATTGCGCAATATAAATCACTTTTATAGAGGCTATTTTTGTATTTTCTATGTGTTTACAATATTTTTTTTTTTATTACAAATTCAATAGTTTTTTTATTTATTTCTTTCTTTCTTTTAGAAACCATATACCCATGGTAATGAGGAGCATGGTTTGGCCAAAATTGGCCAACAGTTAAACTCGGATAAAAGAGACAACGTCATGCAGGTTTGGAACAACTTTACACAACAGAATTTAAAAGCAGTAAATTTACTTTATTGCATCCTAGCTCAAAGTCAGCGCTTTACTGTCAAGTGCATTTCTGTGTGACAAAAGTGCAATATCAAGTTTGATATCTGCATTTGCAGTAAATTCAATAATATCCATCATTATTTGTCCCTGTCCTAGTTTTATTTATTTACTCCAATGTAAGGCCCTAACCCCAGCAAAAACATTCACGAGGAACTCATGGGCCGGATGAGCTGGGTTTGCCAGGGCCGAATTTTATCCCCAGTCCAGCCCTGTGTAGAGCGAGTGTTGTTGGTCACTTTTGCCACGCCCCCTCACCGCGCCCCAGATGGGCGTCGGCTTTGCCGGCTCCCCTGACGCTGCGTCATGGTGTCATCGCTTCTCGGCCTTTTGGCTAAGATCAAGTGTAGTATCTGTTCTTATCAGTTTAATATCTGATATGTCCCCTACCCGGGGACTGCATATTAAATTGATTTTTGGCACATGGAGCCGGAACCGGGGCTTGCTCCGTCCACTCCACGCATCGACCTGGTATTGCAGTGCCTCCAGGAACGGTGTGCTTCCCCTCTTTGGGGATTGCAAATTGTTGTGGCTAATAGCAGAGCGAGTACCACTGGAGCACTACCAGACATATATACGTAGCAGGCACACAAGAAGGATGATGATGACGTGACACAACAGCGATAATGCTGTAAAGAAAACAACAAAGTTTTAAGAAGGCAACAAAGTGGAGTCACAGGAGTATAGGAAGAGGAACAAAAGCGCTGGTTCCTGACCCATCACAGCACATTTTTGTTGTCCCTCTTATTGGACGCTCCCGTCTGAGGTCTTGGAGTCTTTTACTAGCGAGCTGAATCAGGTGTGTTTGATTAGGGACACTTGATTCAACTTACCCGTCCTTCCTTTTCTCGGGGGAGGGGAAGAGGTGACCGTCGATGAGGATGGCGAAGGGCGTTAGGGTGCCTCTGACTGGAGACCTGACAATTCACACTTACCTGGCAGGGGAGACACCATGATCAGGAAGGTGGTTCACCCAGGGCGAGGCTCGGCCATTGCACTCCGGTTGTGCTGACCCCTGCGAATTCCCCAAATGTGGGAATCTCGACTGCATAATTTATGGTAGTGGGGGACTGCGTTCGCGCTCTCCCCTGGACATACTGGTCAAAAGCAGATAGCGTGGGGTTTTAACAGTTGTGGTGCGTCACCCATGGCCCCGAATGGTGAAGGTGCACAATTTTACTCTGTTTTATTAATTTTTTTCTGTCTTCTTCTTCTGTGGTGTCAATCAGTGACCTGGAGGGTCCAGAGAATTGAACTGCGGTGAGAGGTTGATGGGGAAAAAGCTGGGAGCGGTTTGCCAAATGAGGTTTTCCCCATAATCTCTGATATTCAACGGACGATTTGATTGACAGCAGTGGTCCTGGAGGCAAAGTTGTTCAGATGGAGGAGTTCCATCATGTGGTATGACTATCTTGTGCGCGTGTGAAGAAAATCATGTGACATACGATCGCCTATAGCTGTCCTCGTGTTGTTGTTATTTCATTTCAAAGCGCCACCAGGTGGCCATTCACCGCGTCCTTTCTCACCTGACCCCAGGCTGAGCCCGTGCACAGGTGTACCGGCTTGGGTGAAATTGTCTCGTTCCGTTCAAGAGTTATAGCCGTTTTAGCAAACCCTGCCTCGGCCCCTCCGAACGTTTTGGCCTGCCGCCGCCAACGGGAAACGAAATTCCCCCTTTTTTCTGATCTGGACGGACAGTCAGACTCCAGACAATCTTTCTGCACTGGTTTGGGTCAGATCGGGCAAAACACGTAGGACTAGTGTGCAAAAGTAGTTTTTTCAAAAAATCCAAAATACCCGAAAATTTCGCCAGCGCAACCCTCGAATCCGAGGCACGCATCTCGCTCGTCTCGAGCCAAGGATTCCGATGATATAAGACACTTGGTTCTGCGACGGACGGTTTGGGAGCTATGAGCGATTTCGTACTTTTGATCGCCGTAGCGCCACCGCCGGCCCGATCGGGCCGAGCCTTGGTGATGCTGTAGAGCGAGTGTTGTTGGTCACTTTTGCCACGCCCCCTCACCGCGCCCCAGATGGGCGTCGGCTTTGCCGGCTCCCCTGACGCTGCGTCATGGTGTCATCGCTTCTCGGCCTTTTGGCTAAGATCAAGTGTAGTATCTGTTCTTATCAGTTTAATATCTGATATGTCCCCTATCCGGGGACTGCATATTAAATTGATTTTTGGCACATGGAGCCGGAACCGGGGCTTGCTCCGTCCACTCCACGCATCGACCTGGTATTGCAGTGCCTCCAGGAACGGTGTGCTTCCCCTCTTTGGGGATTGCGAATTGTTGTGGCTAATAGCAGAGCGAGTACCACTGGAGCACTACCAGACATATATACGTAGCAGGCACACAAGAAGGATGATGATGACGTGACACAACAGCGATAATGCTGTAAAGAAAACAACAAAGTTTTAAGAAGGCAACAAAGTGGAGTCACAGGAGTATAGGAAGAGGAACAAAAGCGCTGGTTCCTGACCCATCACAGCACATTTTTGTTGTCCCTCTTATTGGACGCTCCCGTCTGAGGTCTTGGAGTCTTTTACTAGCGAGCTGAATCAGGTGTGTTTGATTAGGGACACTTGATTCAACTTACCCGTCCTTCCTTTTCTCGGGGGAGGGGAAGAGGTGACCGTCGATGAGGATGGCGAAGGGCGTTAGGGTGCCTCTGACTGGAGACCTGACAATTCATACTTACCTGGCAGGGGAGACACCATGATCAGGAAGGTGGTTCACCCAGGGCGAGGCTCGGCCATTGCACTCCGGTTGTGCTGACCCCTGCGAATTCCCCAAATGTGGGAATCTCGACTGCATAATTTATGGTAGTGGGGGACTGCGTTCGCGCTCTCCCCTGGACATACTGGTCAAAAGCAGATAGCGTGGGGTTTTAACAGTTGTGGTGCGTCACCCATGGCCCCGAATGGTGAAGGTGCACAATTTTACTCTGTTTTATTAATTTTTTTCTGTCTTCTTCTTCTGTGGTGTCAATCAGTGACCTGGAGGGTCCAGAGAATTGAACTGCGGTGAGAGGTTGATGGGGAAAAAGCTGGGAGCGGTTTGCCAAATGAGGTTTTCCCCATAATCTCTGATATTCAACGGACGATTTGATTGACAGCAGTGGTCCTGGAGGCAAAGTTGTTCAGATGGAGGAGTTCCATCATGTGGTATGACTATCTTGTGCGCGTGTGAAGAAAATCATGTGACATACGATCGCCTATAGCCGTCCTCGTGTTGTTGTTATTTCATTTCAAAGCGCCACCAGGTGGCCATTCACCGCGTCCTTTCTCACCTGACCCCAGGCTGAGCCCGTGCACAGGTGTACCGGCTTGGGTGAAATTGTCTCGTTCCGTTCAAGAGTTATAGCCGTTTTAGCAAACCCTGCCTCGGCCCCTCCGAACGTTTTGGCCTGCCGCCGCCAACGGGAAACGAAATTCCCCCTTTTTTCTGATCTGGACGGACAGTCAGACTCCAGACAATCTTTCTGCACTGGTTTGGGTCAGATCGGGCAAAACACGTAGGACTAGTGTGCAAAAGTAGGTTTTTCAAAAAATCCAAAATACCCGAAAATTTCGCCAGCGCAACCCTCGAATCCGAGGCATGCATCTCGCTCGTCTCGAGCCAAGGATTCCGATGATATAAGACACTTGGTTCTGCGACGGACGGTTTGGGAGCTATGAGCGATTTTGTACTTTTGATCGCCGTAGCGCCACCGCCGGCCCGATCGGGCCGAGCCTTGGTGATGCTGTAGAGCCAGGGCTGGACTGGTAATCTGGCATACCGGGCACTTTCCCGGTGGGCCGACGCACTTTGGGGCCGATACAAGGTTATTTATTTATTTAGATTTTTTTGCCACGGACTGGCCCATCATGCAGGGACAGCGGCCCATTGGTTTGTCTTCTGATTTGACAGGCCACAGCGAGAGAGACCTTCCTTCTTCCATATTCATAGACTGTGTCCATATTAGGCGCTGTTTTTTTATTGTATTTTTTTCTTTTTGATTTGGGCGCATGAAACTGCAAAAGGCGGACATCCGCACAGCGCTGCCGCTGACGAACATGCTCTGCGTTTCTGCTGCTCTATTAAGTGATGAATGGCACTTTGACTCTGAATTTTGTTTTATACAATCGTGTGATATGGTAACATAACGGTTCTTTGGTGAATCAGCTGAAAACAGCCGTGAGCATGTACATACACAACGAGGTAAATTGGAAAATGGCAATACACACTACAAACTTCTCACCCTAGCACAACCACAATTTACCTTGCAGCTACTAACAGTGAAGAAATATGGTGTATTGGCACAAATGTATTTATTAAAAATGTTGCTATTATTATAGGCTACATTAAATATTGCGCAATATAAATCACTTTTATAGAGGCTATTTTTGTATTTTCTATGTGTTTACAATATTTTTTTTTTTATTACAAATTCAATAGTTTTTTTATTTATTTCTTTCTTTCTTTTAGAAACCATATACCCATGGTAATGAGGAGCATGGTTTGGCCAAAATTGGCCAACAGTTAAACTCGGATAAAAGAGACAACGTCATGCAGGTTTGGAACAACTTTACACAACAGAATTTAAAAGCAGTAAATTTACTTTATTGCATCCTAGCTCAAAGTCAGCGCTTTACTGTCAAGTGCATTTCTGTGTGACAAAAGTGCAATATCAAGTTTGATATCTGCATTTGCAGTAAATTCAATAATATCCATCATTATTTGTCCCTGTCCTAGTTTTATTTATTTACTCCAATGTAAGGCCCTAACCCCAGCAAAAACATTCACGAGGAACTCATGGGCCGGATGAGCTGGGTTTGCCAGGGCCGAATTTTATCCCCAGTCCAGCCCTGTGTAGAGCGAGTGTTGTTGGTCACTTTTGCCACGCCCCCTCACCGCGCCCCAGATGGGCGTCGGCTTTGCCGGCTCCCCTGACGCTGCGTCATGGTGTCATCGCTTCTCGGCCTTTTGGCTAAGATCAAGTGTCTGGCTTGGAGGAAGAGACAGCGATCGCCTCTTGGAGGTTTTTAGGTTGTGCTCTCTTATAGCACATCCTACACCTTCCGAGAGGTATATTGTACTGCTTCCAGCATACTTTTTTACTATTTATTGTCTTTTTCATTGTTTTGTGTTTGTTTTTTAGGAGGATTGTCTTTTTACTGTGAACCCGGTTTTAAGGTAAGTCTTTTTCCTGTTTTAGTTCCCTTTTATTGTTGTGGTAATTGCTCTTTTTTAACTTCTTTTAGTTGTGGGTGCCTCCAACATGTCGGCTGCTCGTGCCGGCATGCGGAGGCACCACAGCACTCGATTCCTCTTTTTAGAAAAAGATGGTAAGCAAATAGAGATGTCTAGGTTGGACTTTTCAAGGAAAATGATCCAAAAGCTTTTAGGTTTCGCACCCACTGATTTAAATTGTATTCTGACCCTGCCTTTTAACAAAGGTTTTGATGTGAGTTTTAAAAATGCAGCACTGTTAAATGACTTCTGGCAACGTTTTGACACACACAAGACCCAGTTCTCCATGTTTAAAGTTGAGAAACTAACTGATAACACACAAAAAATGGTTATCGTTAAAATGTTCAATGAGACTGTGAATGGAGAAGATATTTGCACATGGCTGGGTAGATTTTGCACTGTAAGGGGCCAGGCTATGAAGGTTTATGATGAAGATGGTATTTGGAATTGTTCCTGGAGGGTCCCCATTAAACAATGGGAAGACCCTCAGGGCTTCCAAGGTCTGAGGCATTTACCACAAATGATAGTTCTGGGAGAAAACAGGGGCTACATCCACTATCAGGGAATGCCCAAACTCTGCCGGCGATGTGGGGAGTTTGGGCATCTTGTTGACGCATGCCAGAAAGTCTTTTGTAACAAGTGTAGAGAAATTGGACATTCCTTTGAAGGATGTCCAAATGGCAGAAAGTGTAATCTTTGTGGAGACCTGTCCCATCTCTACAGAGATTGCCCCAAATCATTTGCCAACAAATTGAAATCACACAAAATGGCGGTTGAAGTGCAACAGGTTAATGAGGAGGCGGAGCCAATTTCAAATCTCCCGCCAAATCCTCTGGTTGGTGGAGAGAAAGTGGATGACGGAGGCAAGGAGAGAGTAGGGGCGGAGCAGTTTTCAAATTTCCCGCCAGAACATGCCATTGGAGCAAATGGAAATGAGGAAATGGAACTACACCAAACCCTAATTGAGAAGGAATCAAATGAACAGAGCAAAGATAGTGATAGTGAACAGGAAAAAGTAGTTGAAGAAAAACAAGCCACAGAGGTAAGTAATGATCTTCTGGGAGTTACATTGAGAGGAAAAAAAAGGATTGCCAGATCTCCCATTGAGGAGAAAAATGAGAAAAGGGATCGAGTGAGATCGCCGTCTAATTCCTCCTCATCAGAGGATCTGAATCGGCTTTTTCCACTCGATTCTCCAAATGAAATATCCTTTTTGTCGATAGAACTCCAAACATCAACCCCTAGAGCTAACTCGAGGGGGGAACCGCTTCAATCTCCGGACTCCCCAAATATGGGAGAAAAGGAAGAGGTGGTTTTACAAGATACAGATAACCCTTTTAATTGAAATTTTAGTTATTTATTGTTTTAACGTTGTATTAAAGTCCTTTTAAAATGGCTTACCTGTTATTTTTATTTCTCTTAATGTCCATGTCCTTCACAATCTCCACACTAAATGTGAGAAGCGTGAAGTCACAAGTTAGAGCACAAAACATTTTACATTTTTTAAGTAACCATCCCTCTGACTTGTTTTTACTGCAAGAATGTGCTTTACCTTTCTTAAATCATTACAGGAGATGGGAGGAGATGTGGACACATGGACCATCCCTCTGGAGTGGGTCCAACTTTAATAAAGCGGATGGAGTAGCCATTTTAGTAAAGAACCCACATCTCTTGGTGAAGGGGAGCACGGTTTTAAGGAATGGACGGGCTCTTTTAGCTAACTTATCCTTTTTAGGGAGAGAATTTAATATATTAAATATTTATGGGTTTACGGAAAAAATGACAGGTACAACCTTTTAAAAGAACTACAGTCCCACCTGTTAGGAAGAGCACCTTTAATCTTAGCTGGGGATTTTAACTGCACTTTAGGTAAGAAAGACAGGAAAGGGCAAACAAAAGATTTTAAAGAAGACAAAACATCGGTTCTACTGCGTAATATAGTCAGCGATTTTAGATTGACGGACTGTTTTAAGACTATGCATCCAAGAGAGGAGGGCCTTACCTGGTTCAGTGGTGATGGTACCAGAGCCTCTCGCATTGACTATGTTTTTACCAGGGATTGCCCTCCAACCGATGCTAGATTGACCCCGCTTTTCTTTTCTGATCACGCTATGCTTTCTTGCACCCTTTCACTTCCCTCCGGTGTGACTGTAGGAAGAGGTCTGTGGAAGCTAAACTGTTCCCTATTAGAAAACAAGGACATAGTTATGGAATACAGGGAACAGTATAGCCAATGGCAGACCCTTCAAGACCTTTACGAATCACGGGCACAGTGGTGGGAAATGGTGAAAGGTAGGACCAAGACTTTTTTTAGGACAGCAGGGAAAAACAAAAAGGACAAAGAAAAAAGACAGATGGTGGGACTACAAAAAAGACTGCAACGTTATTTTAAACTTTTGAACCAAGATTTTGATTTTAACGATGAAATAAAACAAGTCAAAAAGGAAATGTCAGACCTGGCAGAAATACAAAGTAAAAGTATTATCCTCAGATGTAAAGAAAAAGCAATAGAGGATGGAGAAAAGTGCACACGATACTTCTTTAAGAAGGTAGTCAGCAGAGGGGAGGCAATGACAGGCTTTAAAAATGAGGAAGGCATACTGATAAACCACACAGAAGGAATGAAAGAAATAACTGAAAAGTTCTACGGTGAACTATATGCTGAAAAGGAAATCGAAGACAAAGTCGTTAAAGAAGTGCTGTCCTTTATAGGGAAAAACATAAAAGATAGTGCACCCTTAAAGGAACATTTTAATGTCTTAGAAATGGAAAAAGGGTTAAAACATTTTAAGAAACGAAAATCGCCAGGGGCCGATGGACTACCAGTAGAATTTTACCTCACTTTTTGGGACATTTTAGTAGATGACCTTTTAACAGTTTTTAACGAACTTGACAATTTTACAAGACTCCCAGACAGTTTTAGAACAGGTATTGTGAAACTACTTTATAAAAAAGATGACAGGACTGAACTGAAAAATTGGAGACCTATAACCCTTTTAAATCTGGACTGTAAACTTTTTAGCAAAATTTTAACTGTGCGCATGACTCCTTTTTTAAAAGAATTAATCCACCCGGATCAAGCCTGCGCCATCCCAGGTAGGAAGATCACAGACAGCCTCGTACTGATCAGAGATGCCATCTGTTATGCGAGAGACAGAAACATTCGGTTAGTAGTCCTAAATTTAGATTTTGAGAAGGCTTTCGACCGAGTCTCGCACCAGTACTTGTTTCAAGTACTGGAGAAAATGGGGTTTCCTGGGAATTTTTTAGCCTGGGTGGGTCTGCTATACAGGGACATCACTAGCAGAATTCTAATAAATGGTCAACTTTCCAAAGCAGTTAACATACACTGCGGCGTCCGTCAGGGATGTCCGTTATCCCCCCTACTATACGTGGCTTGTATAGAGCCACTGGCGCAGATCTTGAGAAGGGATCAATGGATTAGTGGACTTACAATCCCTGGAACAGGTGGACTAACTACAAAAACTGTTTTATATATGGACGACATTAACATTCTATGTACGGACACCGTATCCGTTGATAGGACTATGGACTTAGTGGACCATTTTGGTAAAGCGTCAGGGGCCAAACTCAACAGAAACAAGACACAAGCACAATTTTTTGGACCTTGGAAACAAATAGAGAATAACAGGCTTGACATCACGGTAAAAACGACGGACTTGAAAATACTGGGAATTAAATTTGATAGAGACGGGGGTGGGAGTGGAAATTGGCATGACGTTTTAGCAAAAGTTAGACAGAGACTGGGGCTGTGGGGACTACGACTTTTAACATTGGAAGGAAAGGTTTTAATAATAAAGGCTGTGATTTTACCACTATTTTTACTGTTGTGTTCTGTTTTTAAACCCCCCAGATTTTTCCTCCTCGCCCTAGACAGAGCCATTTTTTACTTCCTGTGGGGTTCCAGGTGGGAGAGGCTCAGGAGAGAAGTCATGAAGAAGGCCCCGAAGAATGGAGGAAAGGGTGTACCCGACTTTAACACATTTTTAGGAGCAAGATACACAGCCATACATATTAAGTATGCCACGACCCCATCCAGAGAAGATAAGACAGCAGCCATGGCTCGATTCTGGATGGGGTCATACTTAAGAATTTTAAAGATTTTAAAAGTTGATTTAAAAACCCCTGTGTCCTTTTATCTTCCTGAACATTACTGTTTTATTAAAACCTTTTTAAAGAAACACTTTTTAGAAAAAGAAGATGTGACGATTTTAACTAATCATAAATCTCTGCTTACTCTTGTGCAGGACCGGGAAATGGTGAGTCCAGTTCCAGGCCTCACACTAAGTGAGGCCAAACAAGTTTGGAGGAACGTTGCCCACCCAGCTCTCCAGAACAGGCTTAAGGACTTGGCGTGGATGGTGGCTCATGAGATCCTCCCGGTCAGGGCGGTTATGCACTCCAGAGGCATGGCCAAAAACGGCATCTGCCCACGGTCCGGGTGCAATCGCCCGGAGACCGTCTACCATCTGCTCTGGGAGTGCGGTGCTGCGCGGGACCTGTGGGCCAGGGCCGGCCCCCTGTTTTACCCGTGCCTGCCAGCGGGTGGGGCCCAGGTGGACTACAAGCTCGCCATCCTGGGGGTGGGTCAGGGCCTTAAAGCCCTAACATCACAAACATTTGCCTCGCTCTGGCTCACCCTCAACGTAATAAAGGATGCCATCTGGGTCACCAGAAACCTGCTGGTGGGGAAACGCGTGACGGTCCCCCTCCACGCGTGCGAGCAGAAAATAAGATCAACGCTGCAGGGTGGGCCGCACGTCGTTATTCGGACGGGGGGGCCGAGGCCGCACAAGAAGGTCCCGGCCACCACCGACCTTGACCGCCCGTAGATGCACCCTCACCACTCTGGCTACGGGAACAGCGGGCCAGCGGGCCGGAGGAGAGGGGATCTCCGCTGCGCTCCGGAAGCGAGGAGTCTGGAGCCTGTTCTGGAGATCTGGAGTGAATGGACATGCTTTGTAGGGGCTCACCCCCGATCCTGCACAACAGATGAAGTTTTAATTGTCACATTTTATTTTGTTTTATATTGCCTATATTTATTGGTTATTTATTTTCATAAAAGTTTTCATTTATCATCTTTTTAACACCACGCACACACACATGGACTTTTTACACCACACATCAACTGATTTTAACTAAAATTGTGTAAAATTTAACTATAATTTGTGCAAATAACTGTCTTAAAAAAAGAAAGAAATGTGTGGTATGAAGAAAAACAAATGAAATGAAATGAAATGGAAAATGTAACAATAAAATTTTTCGAAAGAAAAGAAAAAATCTGTTCTTATCAGTTTAATATCTGATATGTCCCCTACCCGGGGACTGCATATTAAATTGATTTTTGGCACATGGAGCCGGAACCGGGGCTTGCTCCGTCCACTCCACGCATCGACCTGGTATTGCAGTGCCTCCAGGAACGGTGTGCTTCCCCTCTTTGGGGATTGCGAATTGTTGTGGCTAATAGCAGAGCGAGTACCACTGGAGCACTACCAGACATATATACGTAGCAGGCACACAAGAAGGATGATGATGACGTGACACAACAGCGATAATGCTGTAAAGAAAACAACAAAGTTTTAAGAAGGCAACAAAGTGGAGTCACAGGAGTATAGGAAGAGGAACAAAAGCGCTGGTTCCTGACCCATCACAGCACATTTTTGTTGTCCCTCTTATTGGACGCTCCCGTCTGAGGTCTTGGAGTCTTTTACTAGCGAGCTGAATCAGGTGTGTTTGATTAGGGACACTTGATTCAACTTACCCGTCCTTCCTTTTCTCGGGGGAGGGGAAGAGGTGACCGTCGATGAGGATGGCGAAGGGCGTTAGGGTGCCTCTGACTGGAGACCTGACAATTCATACTTACCTGGCAGGGGAGACACCATGATCAGGAAGGTGGTTCACCCAGGTCGAGGCTCGGCCATTGCACTCCGGTTGTGCTGACCCCTGCGAATTCCCCAAATGTGGGAATCTCGACTGCATAATTTATGGTAGTGGGGGACTGCGTTCGCGCTCTCCCCTGGACATACTGGTCAAAAGCAGATAGCGTGGGGTTTTAACAGTTGTGGTGCGTCACCCATGGCCCCGAATGGTGAAGGTGCACAATTTTACTCTGTTTTATTAATTTTTTTCTGTCTTCTTCTTCTGTGGTGTCAATCAGTGACCTGGAGGGTCCAGAGAATTGAACTGCGGTGAGAGGTTGATGGGGAAAAAGCTGGGAGCGGTTTGCCAAATGAGGTTTTCCCCATAATCTCTGATATTCAACGGACGATTTGATTGACAGCAGTGGTCCTGGAGGCAAAGTTGTTCAGATGGAGGAGTTCCATCATGTGGTATGACTATCTTGTGCGCGTGTGAAGAAAATCATGTGACATACGATCGCCTATAGCTGTCCTCGTGTTGTTGTTATTTCATTTCAAAGCGCCACCAGGTGGCCATTCACCGCGTCCTTTCTCACCTGACCCCAGGCTGAGCCCGTGCACAGGTGTACCGGCTTGGGTGAAATTGTCTCGTTCCGTTCAAGAGTTATAGCCGTTTTAGCAAACCCTGCCTCGGCCCCTCCGAACGTTTTGGCCTGCCGCCGCCAACGGGAAACGAAATTCCCCCTTTTTTCTGATCTGGACGGACAGTCAGACTCCAGACAATCTTTCTGCACTGGTTTGGGTCAGATCGGGCAAAACACGTAGGACTAGTGTGCAAAAGTAGTTTTTTCAAAAAATCCAAAATACCCGAAAATTTCGCCAGCGCAACCCTCGAATCCGAGGCACGCATCTCGCTCGTCTCGAGCCAAGGATTCCGATGATATAAGACACTTGGTTCTGCGACGGACGGTTTGGGAGCTATGAGCGATTTCGTACTTTTGATCGCCGTAGCGCCACCGCCGGCCCGATCGGGCCGAGCCTTGGTGATGCTGTAGAGCGAGTGTTGTTGGTCACTTTTGCCACGCCCCCTCACCGCGCCCCAGATGGGCGTCGGCTTTGCCGGCTCCCCTGACGCTGCGTCATGGTGTCATCGCTTCTCGGCCTTTTGGCTAAGATCAAGTGTAGTATCTGTTCTTATCAGTTTAATATCTGATATGTCCCCTATCCGGGGACTGCATATTAAATTGATTTTTGGCACATGGAGCCGGAACCGGGGCTTGCTCCGTCCACTCCACGCATCGACCTGGTATTGCAGTGCCTCCAGGAACGGTGTGCTTCCCCTCTTTGGGGATTGCGAATTGTTGTGGCTAATAGCAGAGCGAGTACCACTGGAGCACTACCAGACATATATACGTAGCAGGCACACAAGAAGGATGATGATGACGTGACACAACAGCGATAATGCTGTAAAGAAAACAACAAAGTTTTAAGAAGGCAACAAAGTAGAGTCACAGGAGTATAGGAAGAGGAACAAAAGCGCTGGTTCCTGACCCATCACAGCACATTTTTGTTGTCCCTCTTATTGGACGCTCCCGTCTGAGGTCTTGGAGTCTTTTACTAGCGAGCTGAATCAGGTGTGTTTGATTAGGGACACTTGATTCAACTTACCCGTCCTTCCTTTTCTCGGGGGAGGGGAAGAGGTGACCGTCGATGAGGATGGCGAAGGGCGTTAGGGTGCCTCTGACTGGAGACCTGACAATTCATACTTACCTGGCAGGGGAGACACCATGATCAGGAAGGTGGTTCACCCAGGGCGAGGCTCGGCCATTGCACTCCGGTTGTGCTGACCCCTGCGAATTCCCCAAATGTGGGAATCTCGACTGCATAATTTATGGTAGTGGGGGACTGCGTTCGCGCTCTCCCCTGGACATACTGGTCAAAAGCAGATAGCGTGGGGTTTTAACAGTTGTGGTGCGTCACCCATGGCCCCGAATGGTGAAGGTGCACAATTTTACTCTGTTTTATTAATTTTTTTCTGTCTTCTTCTTCTGTGGTGTCAATCAGTGACCTGGAGGGTCCAGAGAATTGAACTGCGGTGAGAGGTTGATGGGGAAAAAGCTGGGAGCGGTTTGCCAAATGAGGTTTTCCCCATAATCTCTGATATTCAACGGACGATTTGATTGACAGCAGTGGTCCTGGAGGCAAAGTTGTTCAGATGGAGGAGTTCCATCATGTGGTATGACTATCTTGTGCGCGTGTGAAGAAAATCATGTGACATACGATCGCCTATAGCCGTCCTCGTGTTGTTGTTATTTCATTTCAAAGCGCCACCAGGTGGCCATTCACCGCGTCCTTTCTCACCTGACCCCAGGCTGAGCCCGTGCACAGGTGTACCGGCTTGGGTGAAATTGTCTCGTTCCGTTCAAGAGTTATAGCCGTTTTAGCAAACCCTGCCTCGGCCCCTCTGAACGTTTTGGCCTGCCGCCGCCAACGGGAAACGAAATTCCCCCTTTTTTCTGATCTGGACGGACAGTCAGACTCCAGACAATCTTTCTGCACTGGTTTGGGTCAGATCGGGCAAAACACGTAGGACTAGTGTGCAAAAGTAGGTTTTTCAAAAAATCCAAAATACCCGAAAATTTCGCCAGCGCAACCCTCGAATCCGAGGCATGCATCTCGCTCGTCTCGAGCCAAGGATTCCGATGATATAAGACACTTGGTTCTGCGACGGACGGTTTGGGAGCTATGAGCGATTTCGTACTTTTGATCGCCGTAGCGCCACCGCCGGCCCGATCGGGCCGAGCCTTGGTGATGCTGTAGAGCGAGTGTTGTTGGTCACTTTTGCCACGCCCCCTCACCGCGCCCCAGATGGGCGTCGGCTTTGCCGGCTCCCCTGACGCTGCGTCATGGTGTCATCGCTTCTCGGCCTTTTGGCTAAGATCAAGTGTAGTATCTGTTCTTATCAGTTTAATATCTGATATGTCCCCTACCCGGGGACTGCATATTAAATTGATTTTTGGCACATGGAGCCGGAACCGGGGCTTGCTCCGTCCACTCCACGCATCGACCTGGTATTGCAGTGCCTCCAGGAACGGTGTGCTTCCCCTCTTTGGGGATTGCGAATTGTTGTGGCTAATAGCAGAGCGAGTACCACTGGAGCACTACCAGACATATATACGTAGCAGGCACACAAGAAGGATGATGATGACGTGACACAACAGCGATAATGCTGTAAAGAAAACAACAAAGTTTTAAGAAGGCAACAAAGTGGAGTCACAGGAGTATAGGAAGAGGAACAAAAGCGCTGGTTCCTGACCCATCACAGCACATTTTTGTTGTCCCTCTTATTGGACGCTCCCGTCTGAGGTCTTGGAGTCTTTTACTAGCGAGCTGAATCAGGTGTGTTTGATTAGGGACACTTGATTCAACTTACCCGTCCTTCCTTTTCTCGGGGGAGGGGAAGAGGTGACCGTCGATGAGGATGGCGAAGGGCGTTAGGGTGCCTCTGACTGGAGACCTGACAATTCATACTTACCTGGCAGGGGAGACACCATGATCAGGAAGGTGGTTCACCCAGGGCGAGGCTCGGCCATTGCACTCCGGTTGTGCTGACCCCTGCGAATTCCCCAAATGTGGGAATCTCGACTGCATAATTTATGGTAGTGGGGGACTGCGTTCGCGCTCTCACCTGGACATACTGGTCAAAAGCAGATAGCGTGGGGTTTTAACAGTTGTGGTGCGTCACCCATGGCCCCGAATGGTGAAGGTGCACAATTTTACTCTGTTTTATTAATTTTTTTCTGTCTTCTTCTTCTGTGGTGTCAATCAGTGACCTGGAGGGTCCAGAGAATTGAACTGCGGTGAGAGGTTGATGGGGAAAAAGCTGGGAGCGGTTTGCCAAATGAGGTTTTCCCCATAATCTCTGATATTCAACGGACGATTTGATTGACAGCAGTGGTCCTGGAGGCAAAGTTGTTCAGATGGAGGAGTTCCATCATGTGGTATGACTATCTTGTGCGCGTGTGAAGAAAATCATGTGACATACGATCGCCTATAGCCGTCCTCGTGTTGTTGTTATTTCATTTCAAAGCGCCACCAGGTGGCCATTCACCGCGTCCTTTCTCACCTGACCCCAGGCTGAGCCCGTGCACAGGTGTACCGGCTTGGGTGAAATTGTCTCGTTCCGTTCAAGAGTTATAGCCGTTTTAGCAAACCCTGCCTCGGCCCCTCCGAACGTTTTGGCCTGCCGCCGCCAACGGGAAACGAAATTCCCCCTTTTTTCTGATCTGGACGGACAGTCAGACTCCAGACAATCTTTCTGCACTGGTTTGGGTCAGATCGGGCAAAACACGTAGGACTAGTGTGCAAAAGTAGGTTTTTCAAAAAATCCAAAATACCCGAAAATTTCGCCAGCGCAACCCTCGAATCCGAGGCATGCATCTCGCTCGTCTCGAGCCAAGGATTCCGATGATATAAGACACTTGGTTCTGCGACGGACGGTTTGGGAGCTATGAGCGATTTCGTACTTTTGATCGCCGTAGCGCCACCGCCGGCCCGATCGGGCCGAGCCTTGGTGATGCTGTAGAGCGAGTGTTGTTGGTCACTTTTGCCACGCCCCCTCACCGCGCCCCAGATGGGCGTCGGCTTTGCCGGCTCCCCTGACGCTGCGTCATGGTGTCATCGCTTCTCGGCCTTTTGGCTAAGATCAAGTGTAGTATCTGTTCTTATCAGTTTAATATCTGATATGTCCCCTACCCGGGGACTGCATATTAAATTGATTTTTGGCACATGGAGCTGGAACCGGGGCTTGCTCCGTCCACTCCACGCATCAACCTGGTATTGCAGTGCCTCCAGGAACGGTGTGCTTCCCCTCTTTGGGGATTGCGAATTGTTGTGGCTAATAGCAGAGCGAGTACCACTGGAGCACTACCAGACATATATACGTAGCAGGCACACAAGAAGGATGATGATGACGTGACACAACAGCGATAATGCTGTAAAGAAAACAACAAAGTTTTAAGAAGGCAACAAAGTGGAGTCACAGGAGTATAGGAAGAGGAACAAAAGCGCTGGTTCCTGACCCATCACAGCACATTTTTGTTGTCCCTCTTATTGGACGCTCCCGTCTGAGGTCTTGGAGTCTTTTACTAGCGAGCTGAATCAGGTGTGTTTGATTAGGGACACTTGATTCAACTTACCCGTCCTTCCTTTTCTCGGGGGAGGGGAAGAGGTGACCGTCGATGAGGATGGCGAAGGGCGTTAGGGTGCCTCTGACTGGAGACCTGACAATTCATACTTACCTGGCAGGGGAGACACCATGATCAGGAAGGTGGTTCACCCAGGGCGAGGCTCGGCCATTGCACTCCGGTTGTGCTGACCCCTGCGAATTCCCCAAATGTGGGAATCTCGACTGCATAATTTATGGTAGTGGGGGACTGCGTTCGCGCTCTCCCCTGGACATACTGGTCAAAAGCAGATAGCGTGGGGTTTTAACAGTTGTGGTGCGTCACCCATGGCCCCGAATGGTGAAGGTGCACAATTTTACTCTGTTTTATTAATTTTTTTCTGTCTTCTTCTTCTGTGGTGTCAATCAGTGACCTGGAGGGTCCAGAGAATTGAACTGCGGTGAGAGGTTGATGGGGAAAAAGCTGGGAGCGGTTTGCCAAATGAGGTTTTCCCCATAATCTCTGATATTCAACGGACGATTTGATTGACAGCAGTGGTCCTGGAGGCAAAGTTGTTCAGATGGAGGAGTTCCATCATGTGGTATGACTATCTTGTGCGCGTGTGAAGAAAATCATGTGACATACGATCGCCTATAGCCGTCCTCGTGTTGTTGTTATTTCATTTCAAAGCGCCACCAGGTGGCCATTCACCGCGTCCTTTCTCACCTGACCCCAGGCTGAGCCCGTGCACAGGTGTACCGGCTTGGGTGAAATTGTCTCGTTCCGTTCAAGAGTTATAGCCGTTTTAGCAAACCCTGCCTCGGCCCCTCCGAACGTTTTGGCCTGCCGCCGCCAACGGGAAACGAAATTCCCCCTTTTTTCTGATCTGGACGGACAGTCAGACTCCAGACAATCTTTCTGCACTGGTTTGGGTCAGATCGGGCAAAACACGTAGGACTAGTGTGCAAAAGTAGGTTTTTCAAAAAATCCAAAATACCCGAAAATTTCGCCAGCGCAATCCTCAAATCCGAGGCACGCATCTCGCTCGTCTCGAGCCAAGGATTCCGATGATATAAGACACTTGGTTCTGCGACGGACGGTTTGGGAGCTATGAGCGATTTCGTACTTTTGATCGCCGTAGCGCCACCGCCGGCCCGATCGGGCCGAGCCTTGGTGATGCTGTAGAGCGAGTGTTGTTGGTCACTTTTGCCACGCCCCCTCACCGCGCCCCAGATGGGCGTCGGCTTTGCCGGCTCCCCTGACGCTGCGTCATGGTGTCATCGCTTCTCGGCCTTTTGGCTAAGATCAAGTGTAGTATCTGTTCTTATCAGTTTAATATCTGATATGTCCCCTACCCGGGGACTGCATATTAAATTGATTTTTGGCACATGGAGCTGGAACCGGGGCTTGCTCCGTCCACTCCACGCATCGACCTGGTATTGCAGTGCCTCCAGGAACGGTGTGCTTCCCCTCTTTGGGGATTGCGAATTGTTGTGGCTAATAGCAGAGCGAGTACCACTGGAGCACTACCAGACATATATACGTAGCAGGCACACAAGAAGGATGATGATGACGTGACACAACAGCGATAATGCTGTAAAGAAAACAACAAAGTTTTAAGAAGGCAACAAAGTGGAGTCACAGGAGTATAGGAAGAGGAACAAAAGCGCTGGTTCCTGACCCATCACAGCACATTTTTGTTGTCCCTCTTATTGGACGCTCCCGTCTGAGGTCTTGGAGTCTTTTACTAGCGAGCTGAATCAGGTGTGTTTGATTAGGGACACTTGATTCAACTTACCCGTCCTTCCTTTTCTCGGGGGAGGGGAAGAGGTGACCGTCGATGAGGATGGCGAAGGGCGTTAGGGTGCCTCTGACTGGAGACCTGACAATTCATACTTACCTGGCAGGGGAGACACCATGATCAGGAAGGTGGTTCACCCAGGGCGAGGCTCGGCCATTGCACTCCGGTTGTGCTGACCCCTGCGAATTCCCCAAATGTGGGAATCTCGACTGCATAATTTATGGTAGTGGGGGACTGCGTTCGCGCTCTCCCCTGGACATACTGGTCAAAAGCAGATAGCGTGGGGTTTTAACAGTTGTGGTGCGTCACCCATGGCCCCGAATGGTGAAGGTGCACAATTTTACTCTGTTTTATTAATTTTTTTCTGTCTTCTTCTTCTGTGGTGTCAATCAGTGACCTGGAGGGTCCAGAGAATTGAACTGCGGTGAGAGGTTGATGGGGAAAAAGCTGGGAGCGGTTTGCCAAATGAGGTTTTCCCCATAATCTCTGATATTCAACGGACGATTTGATTGACAGCAGTGGTCCTGGAGGCAAAGTTGTTCAGATGGAGGAGTTCCATCATGTGGTATGACTATCTTGTGCGCGTGTGAAGAAAATCATGTGACATACGATCGCCTATAGCCGTCCTCGTGTTGTTGTTATTTCATTACAAAGCGCCACCAGGTGGCCATTCACCGCGTCCTTTCTCACCTGACCCCAGGCTGAGCCCGTGCACAGGTGTACCGGCTTGGGTGAAATTGTCTCGTTCCGTTCAAGAGTTATAGCCGTTTTAGCAAACCCTGCCTCGGCCCCTCCGAACGTTTTGGCCTGCCGCCGCCAACGGGAAACGAAATTCCCCCTTTTTTCTGATCTGGACGGACAGTCAGACTCCAGACAATCTTTCTGCACTGGTTTGGGTCAGATCGGGCAAAACACGTAGGACTAGTGTGCAAAAGTAGGTTTTTCAAAAAATCCAAAATACCCGAAAATTTCGCCAGCGCAACCCTCGAATCCGAGGCATGCATCTCACTCGTCTCGAGCCAAGGATTCCGATGATATAAGACACTTGGTTCTGCGACGGACGGTTTGGGAGCTATGAGCGATTTCGTACTTTTGATCGCCGTAGCGCCACCGCCGGCCCGATCGGGCCGAGCCTTGGTGATGCTGTAGAGCGAGTGTTGTTGGTCACTTTTGCCACGCCCCCTCACCGCGCCCCAGATGGGCGTCGGCTTTGCCGGCTCCCCTGACGCTGCGTCATGGTGTCATCGCTTCTCGGCCTTTTGGCTAAGATCAAGTGTATCTATGGATACTGCGAGAGAAGGGATGGCTGAGCCGGCCATGGTGGTGCGGCTGAGGAATTCAGTGAGAATTAAAGTGCTTGGTGGAGCGGACGGATCAGTAAAGCAAAGATTCAGGAGAGAATTTCTGGTGATGGACGTGCTAAAAGGAGTATTCAATGTTTCAGCTTCTTCAATCTTCTGCCTTCAGGATTTCACAACGGTTGGCTTTATGGATTTGACTTTCTTCAATTTAACGGATTGTGTGGGCTTCTTCGAGAGCTGGGGACGGAAGAAACACAATTTCTTGGAAGGCTTGCAGCTCCAGCCCTTGTTTTCACAGGATTTTCTGCCTCTTACGATTCATCTTTATAACCCGTATGTGGAAGACAGCGAGGTGTTGACTTTCCTCACAAGGCATTGTGAAGAGGTTAAAGGAGGTGAGCGAGTGAGGGACCGGTTCGGTATCTGGACGGGTAAAAGACGGTACTTGGTCAAGCTGAGGGTGGATCCATCGAGGCCAGGAGGCCTGTTTCATCCACCTGGGTCATTTTCCATCGGGCCAAACAGAGGTTTCCTCTACTATCCAGGGCAGCCCATGTACTGCCGAAGATGTGGAGGTGAAGGGCATGTCAAGGCAGACTGCGAGGGACTGCGGTGTCGTCTTTGTGGGGCAGTGGATCATGTCGCTTCGGGCTGTTCTGCCCCAAAGCATTGTAGTCTGTGTGGGAAGCCAGATCATCTGTATCGAGCGTGTCCACTGCGGAGCAAGTCCTATGCAAGTTTGCTGAAAGAAGGGGAAGACCTGCAGGCTGATCTGGAGGCTATACTCACAAGCTTACCAGCTGTAATGGAAGAGCGGTCCGGAGAGAGGACTATGGTAGAGGCGCAAGAGAAAGACGGTGAACCAGAGCGGGGAGAGGTGAATGTGGATAATCAGCCAGCCTCTGGCAGTGGGGACTTGATTAGTCTGTCCTTGGATGAAAGTGAGGTGGCAGTAGAGCAGGGGGCAAATCCTTCTCAAGTGTGGTCGGAAATGGACATCGCGGAGGTGTGGTCAGGAGCCTTGGGAGTGGAAGAGAAGCGGGACCTCCTGGAGTCGACACCTGGTTCGTCGGATCAACGGGATGGAGTCTCTAGTGGGTCCGAAAGGGAGAACTCAGCTGACTCGAGGCCTGGAACGAGTCGTCGCCGGACCTGGGATGATCTGAGGGATCGGAAGGAGGAGGAAGGATGTAAACTTAGCAAACTGGAGGATGCTGCAAGTCAGGGTGCGGTGGGAAAGGAGGACAGAGAGGATGGAGCTGAAGAAGAGGAAGAAGGAGAAATGGACGCTGAGTGGGGGGTCAGAGTGGAAAAGGATGAGATGATAACTGAATCTGGTGAATGGACTGAGGTTGCTAGAAGGGTAAGAGGAAGAGGGGTAAGAAGGGGTCCACAAGGGAAAGGGGATGGGGAGGGATAATATGTGGAATAAGTGGGATGGGGGGTGTCTTGATGGAGGGTGGTGTTTGATGGCGGTTGGGTAACCTTCAAATGGGGGTAATAAAAGTAGCAACTTTCAATGTAAGGGGAATGAAAATGGTTGAGAGGCGGGCAGCTGTTTATCTTTCTGTTAGAGATTTGGATTATGATGTTTTGTTTCTACAAGAATGCCACTTGGAGAATGACAAGGATGTGTTTTTTTTTTCAAAAGAATGGACTTTGGGACCATCTTTTTGGGGAGTGGGAAATGTGAGGGCGGATGGGGTGGGGATCCTTTTTTTTTCTTGGGAGGTGACAATTGAAGCGTCAGGGGTAATTGTCCCAGGGAGAGTGATTTTTGTGGACGCTCGTTGGAGGGGAGTAGCTGTCCGTTTTATAAATGTGTATGCGCCCAGTAAGCAGGGGGAAAGGGAGGGGTTTTTGGATAATATTTTTCCTTTACTGTACACTAACCGGCTGTTAGTTCTAGGAGGTGATTTTAATGTATCTATAGACAAGGGTCAGGGGGGAGGACTGGAAGAGGTAATCCAGGTTTTTGGGCTCCAGGATGCCTTTCAGGCAGCGGGGGATGGGGGATCTGGTTATACGTGGTGGAATAGTAGGCAGGAGGCTTCGCGCCTAGATTATTTTTTTTTCCCCAAGTCGGTTAAAGTTAGTGGGTATACTGTGCAGCCTATGTGGTGCTCGGACCATGGTCTTGTGGGGTCTTGGGTGGAAGGGGAGTTTGGCAAAAGGGGGAGGGGGAGGTGGAAACTGAACACCACGTACCTTCTGGACCCAATCTTTTGCAGGGTTATGAAGGAGTTGTTCGTGGGGTGGAGGAATTTAAAAGGGTTTTATCAGTCTTATTCGGACTGGTGGGAAGGGGTTAAGGAAAGGGTAAAGTTTTTTTGTAAAGAATGGGGCCTGGCAATGGCACGGAAGAAACGACAACAGGCACATAAGTGGACTAAGGATTTACAGGGGTTATGTTCGCAGGGGTTATTAAACTCTGCACAGGGGTGGAGGAGGGCAACATTTCTGCAAGAAACTTTAAAGGAATATTATAGGGGGGAAGCAAGGAAGTTCCTGGTTCAATCAGGTGTATGTAGGCGTGGGTTGGATGAGAGGCCTACAAAGTTTTTCTTTGCGACTGTGAAAGGTAGGCAGAAGCGAAGTAGCATGGAGGGGCTGAATACGGCTGCAGGTAAAGTCGATTCAGTGGAGGGAATGTTGAGGGCTGCAGCCACCTTTTATAAAGATTTGTTTTCAGACAGGGAAAGGAGGGAAACAACAGCAGAGCTTTTTCTTGATGATCTGGATAAGAGGCTGGAGGATACAGAAAAGGTTAGCCTGGAGGAAAAGGTCACATTAGAGGAGGTAGAGGTAGCAGTAAGATCCCTGAAGAGGGGTACGTCCCCGGGCGGCGATGGTCTTCCAGCTGAATTTTATCAGGCTTTTTTGCCTTTGGTAGGTCCAGATTTGGTTGAAGTGTATCAGGAAAGTTTTGAGAGAAAAGTTTTGCCTCTTTCCATGAGAATGGGAATAGTGGCCCTGCTCCATAAGAAAAATGATAAAGAAGATCTGGCAAATTGGCGGCCTATAACCCTGCTTGCTACAGATTATAAGATCTTGGCGAAAGTCTTAACTACGCGTCTTAAGGAAGTAGTGGGATCGGTGGTCCATCCCGATCAGACATGCGGAGTTCCAGGAAGATTGGGTAGTTTTAATTTAGCTTTAACTCGGGATGTGATTAGTTGGGCGGAACAGCGTCAGGTTCCTTTGGCAGTTCTGAGTTTGGATCAGGAGAAGGCGTTTGATAGGGTGAGTCACTCTTTCTTATGGTCTGTGCTGAGGAGACTTGGGTTTGGTCCTGTTTTCAGAGCCTGGATACGGTTATTGTATAACGAGGTAGGGAGCCGGATCGGGGTGAACGGGTTTTTTTCTGAACCCGTGGAGCAATTAGGAGGTGTGAGGCAGGGGTGTCCTTTGTCACCCCTGCTTTACATACTATCATTGGAGCCTTTGGCTTGCCGGCTGCGTGCGTCAGCAGCATTGGCTGGGTTAGCGCTGCCAGGGGGAGCAGGAATAAGGGCAAAAATTTCTGTATATGCGGATGATATGACAGTTTTTTTGACCTCTGAGCAGGACTTTGTGGGGGTAGGGGAAGTTTTGCGTGCGTTTTCCGAGGCTACAGGGGCCAGGGTGAATGTGAATAAGTCTTCAGTGATGTTTGTAGGACGATGGAGCGGGAGGACTTCTGTCCCAGGTGGGTACGCTTTGTGTATGGATGGACTTAAAATCTTGGGGGTGCGGTTTTTCAGGGTTAATAGTGGCCAGCAAAATTGGGAGGAGTTGCTCAAATCTTTGCAAGGGAAGGTCAGGAAATGGAGTGGAAGGGATCTGTCCTTATGGGGCAGAGTGCAGGCGGTTAAGACAGATATGTTGCCCGCTATGAATCATCTGGCATATGTTTTCCCTCTGCCTTTTTGGCAGGGGAGGAGAATGGAGAAGTTAGTATTCTCGTTCATTTGGAAAGGAGGAACAGAGTTGGTGTCGAGGGCACAGATGTTTAACCATCTGAGGAAGGGTGGTAGAGGAGTGCCATGCCTCACTTGGAAGACTGCAGCACTTTTTACTGCCTTTGCGGCTCGCCTGGTTGTTCAGACCCCAGAGCACAAAGCGTACTTTTTAGCACGGTTCTGGTTAGGATGGCCATTGAGGAATTTAATAGAGTGGAGCAATAGGGTACCGTGGTCAGTGGATAGGCCTGAGCACTATAGGGTGGCTGCAGACATTATCAGGAAAAATCCGTGGTGTTTGGAGCAGTCTTTGGTGTTGGACCATAGGAAGCTGTATGCAAGGTTGGTGGAGACTGCAGTAGGAGAAATAAGGTGTACGAGGACTCCTGTTGAAGTAAATTGGCAGGCTTTGCAGCCAGATTTTTTGATAGGGGTGTGTAAGGATTTGAACTGGTTGGCGGCTTTGGGGAGGCTCCCAGTGCGGGAACGTCTGTATAGGCACGGTCAGGGTAGATCTCCGTGGTGCCCGGTGGGCTGTGGAAATGAGGAGACCATTGAGCACGCCTTGTGGTCTTGTCAGGGAGCAGTCTCTCTCTGGAAGGCGGTCGCAGGGTGGTGGAGAGAATGGGAAGGGCCAATGATCACTCGAGATTTGGTGTTATATGGTTCAGGGTTGAGGAAGGTGGAGAAGGATAGGAGACGGGTGGTGTGGGTAGTGGTCTCAGAGGGGAAGCGAATATTATGGGAATGGCGGTCAAGGTGTTTAAGGAAACAGTTGCCTAGTATAGAGCCTCAAAGACTGTTCTGGGCTCTTATAGCTAGTGTGTCTAAAGAGATAAAGGGATATAGGGTTTCTTTTGGGGAGGAGATGGTGGAAAGGGTTTGGGGGGGTCTTGCACGAGTTGGAGTGGGATAAGGGAGTGGAGGGGGTTATCGGTTATTATGTGTGTGTGCTTTAAAATCTTGTATTTGTATTAAGTTTAGGAGATTTGTGTTCTGTGTTTCAAGGTACTGTAAAGACTGTGAAGGATAATAAAAAAAAAAAAAAAAAAAAAAATCTGTTCTTATCAGTTTAATATCTGATATGTCCCCTACCCGGGGACTGCATATTAAATTGATTTTTGGCACATGGAGCCGGAACCGGGGCTTGCTCCGTCCACGCCACGCATCGACCTGGTATTGCAGTGCCTCCAGGAACGGTGTGCTTCCCCTCTTTGGGGATTGCGAATTGTTGTGGCTAATAGCAGAGCGAGTACCACTGGAGCACTACCAGACATATATACGTAGCAGGCACACAAGAAGGATGATGATGACGTGACACAACAGCGATAATGCTGTAAAGAAAACAACAAAGTTTTAAGAAGGCAACAAAGTGGAGTCACAGGAGTATAGGAAGAGGAACAAAAGCGCTGGTTCCTGACCCATCACAGCACATTTTTGTTGTCCCTCTTATTGGACGCTCCCGTCTGAGGTCTTGGAGTCTTTTACTAGCGAGCTGAATCAGGTGTGTTTGATTAGGGACACTTGATTCAACTTACCCGTCCTTCCTTTTCTCGGGGGAGGGGAAGAGGTGACCGTCGATGAGGATGGCGAAGGGCGTTAGGGTGCCTCTGACTGGAGACCTGACAATTCATACTTACCTGGCAGGGGAGACACCATGATCAGGAAGGTGGTTCACCCAGGGCGAGGCTCGGCCATTGCACTCCGGTTGTGCTGACCCCTGCGAATTCCCCAAATGTGGGAATCTCGACTGCATAATTTATGGTAGTGGGGGACTGCGTTCGCGCTCTCCCCTGGACATACTGGTCAAAAGCAGATAGCGTGGGGTTTTAACAGTTGTGGTGCGTCACCCATGGCCCCGAATGGTGAAGGTGCACAATTTTACTCTGTTTTATTAATTTTTTTCTGTCTTCTTCTTCTGTGGTGTCAATCAGTGACCTGGAGGGTCCAGAGAATTGAACTGCGGTGAGAGGTTGATGGGGAAAAAGCTGGGAGCGGTTTGCCAAATGAGGTTTTCCCCATAATCTCTGATATTCAACGGACGATTTGATTGACAGCAGTGGTCCTGGAGGCAAAGTTGTTCAGATGGAGGAGTTCCATCATGTGGTATGACTATCTTGTGCGCGTGTGAAGAAAATCATGTGACATACGATCGCCTATAGCCGTCCTCGTGTTGTTGTTATTTCATTTCAAAGCGCCACCAGGTGGCCATTCACCGCGTCCTTTCTCACCTGACCCCAGGCTGAGCCCGTGCACAGGTGTACCGGCTTGGGTGAAATTGTCTCGTTCCGTTCAAGAGTTATAGCCGTTTTAGCAAACCCTGCCTCGGCCCCTCCGAACGTTTTGGCCTGCCGCCGCCAACGGGAAACGAAATTCCCCCTTTTTTCTGATCTGGACGGACAGTCAGACTCCAGACAATCTTTCTGCACTGGTTTGGGTCAGATCGGGCAAAACACGTAGGACTAGTGTGCAAAAGTAGGTTTTTCAAAAAATCCAAAATACCCGAAAATTTCGCCAGCGCAATCCTCGAATCCGAGGCACGCATCTCGCTCGTCTCGAGCCAAGGATTCCGATGATATAAGACACTTGGTTCTGCGACGGACGGTTTGGGAGCTATGAGCGATTTCGTACTTTTGATCGCCGTAGCGCCACCGCCGGCCCGATCGGGCCGAGCCTTGGTGATGCTGTAGAGCGAGTGTTGTTGGTCACTTTTGCCACGCCCCCTCACCGCGCCCCAGATGGGCGTCGGCTTTGCCGGCTCCCCTGACGCTGCGTCATGGTGTCATCGCTTCTCGGCCTTTTGGCTAAGATCAAGTGTAGTATCTGTTCTTATCAGTTTAATATCTGATATGTCCCCTATCCGGGGACTGCATATTAAATTGATTTTTGGCACATGGAGCCGGAACCGGGGCTTGCTCCGTCCACTCCACGCATCGACCTGGTATTGCAGTGCCTCCAGGAACGGTGTGCTTCCCCTCTTTGGGGATTGCGAATTGTTGTGGCTAATAGCAGAGCGAGTACCACTGGAGCACTACCAGACATATATACGTAGCAGGCACACAAGAAGGATGATGATTACGTGACACAACAGCGATAATGCTGTAAAGAAAACAACAAAGTTTTAAGAAGGCAACAAAGTGGAGTCACAGGAGTATAGGAAGAGGAACAAAAGCGCTGGTTCCTGACCCATCACAGCACATTTTTGTTGTCCCTCTTATTGGACGCTCCCGTCTGAGGTCTTGGAGTCTTTTACTAGCGAGCTGAATCAGGTGTGTTTGATTAGGGACACTTGATTCAACTTACCCGTCCTTCCTTTTCTCGGGGGAGGGGAAGAGGTGACCGTCGATGAGGATGGCGAAGGGCGTTAGGGTGCCTCTGACTGGAGACCTGACAATTCATACTTACCTGGCAGGGGAGACACCATGATCAGGAAGGTGGTTCACCCAGGGCGAGGCTCGGCCATTGCACTCCGGTTGTGCTGACCCCTGCGAATTCCCCAAATGTGGGAATCTCGACTGCATAATTTATGGTAGTGGGGGACTGCGTTCGCGCTCTCCCCTGGACATACTGGTCAAAAGCAGATAGCGTGGGGTTTTAACAGTTGTGGTGCGTCACCCATGGCCCCGAATGGTGAAGGTGCACAATTTTACTCTGTTTTATTAATTTTTTTCTGTCTTCTTCTTCTGTGGTGTCAATCAGTGACCTGGAGGGTCCAGAGAATTGAACTGCGGTGAGAGGTTGATGGGGAAAAAGCTGGGAGCGGTTTGCCAAATGAGGTTTTCCCCATAATCTCTGATATTCAACGGACGATTTGATTGACAGCAGTGGTCCTGGAGGCAAAGTTGTTCAGATGGAGGAGTTCCATCATGTGGTATGACTATCTTGTGCGCGTGTGAAGAAAATCATGTGACATACGATCGCCTATAGCCGTCCTCGTGTTGTTGTTATTTCATTTCAAAGCGCCACCAGGTGGCCATTCACCGCGTCCTTTCTCACCTGACTCCAGGCTGAGCCCGTGCACAGGTGTACCGGCTTGGGTGAAATTGTCTCGTTCCGTTCAAGAGTTATAGCCGTTTTAGCAAACCCTGCCTCGGCCCCTCCGAACGTTTTGGCCTGCCGCCGCCAACGGGAAACGAAATTCCCCCTTTTTTCTGATCTGGACGGACAGTCAGACTCCAGACAATCTTTCTGCACTGGTTTGGGTCAGATCGGGCAAAACACGTAGGACTAGTGTGCAAAAGTAGGTTTTTCAAAAAATCCAAAATACCCGAAAATTTCGCCAGCGCAATCCTCGAATCCGAGGCACGCATCTCGCTCGTCTCGAGCCAAGGATTCCGATGATATAAGACACTTGGTTCTGCGACGGACGGTTTGGGAGCTATGAGCGATTTCGTACTTTTGATCGCCGTAGCGCCACCGCCGGCCCGATCGGGCCGAGCCTTGGTGATGCTGTAGAGCGAGTGTTGTTGGTCACTTTTGCCACGCCCCCTCACCGCGCCCCAGATGGGCGTCGGCTTTGCCGGCTCCCCTGACGCTGCGTCATGGTGTCATCGCTTCTCGGCCTTTTGGCTAAGATCAAGTGTAGTATCTGTTCTTATCAGTTTAATATCTGATGTCCCCTACCCGGGGACTGCATATTAAATTGATTTTTGGCACATGGAGCCGGAACCGGGGCTTGCTCCGTCCACTCCACGCATCGACCTGGTATTGCAGTGCCTCCAGGAACGGTGTGCTTCCCCTCTTTGGGGATTGCGAATTGTTGTGGCTAATAGCAGAGCGAGTACCACTGGAGCACTACCAGACATATATACGTAGCAGGCACACAAGAAGGATGATGATGACGTGACACAACAGCGATAATGCTGTAAAGAAAACAACAAAGTTTTAAGAAGGCAACAAAGTGGAGTCACAGGAGTATAGGAAGAGGAACAAAAGCGCTGGTTCCTGACCCATCACAGCACATTTTTGTTGTCCCTCTTATTGGACGCTCCCGTCTGAGGTCTTGGAGTCTTTTACTAGCGAGCTGAATCAGGTGTGTTTGATTAGGGACACTTGATTCAACTTACCCGTCCTTCCTTTTCTCGGGGGAGGGGAAGAGGTGACCGTCGATGAGGATGGCGAAGGGCGTTAGGGTGCCTCTGACTGGAGACCTGACAATTCATACTTACCTGGCAGGGGAGACACCATGATCAGGAAGGTGGTTCACCCAGGGCGAGGCTCGGCCATTGCACTCCGGTTGTGCTGACCCCTGCGAATTCCCCAAATGTGGGAATCTCGACTGCATAATTTATGGTAGTGGGGGACTGCGTTCGCGCTCTCCCCTGGACATACTGGTCAAAAGCAGATAGCGTGGGGTTTTAACAGTTGTGGTGCGTCACCCATGGCCCCGAATGGTGAAGGTGCACAATTTTACTCTGTTTTATTAATTTTTTTCTGTCTTCTTCTTCTGTGGTGTCAATCAGTGACCTGGAGGGTCCAGAGAATTGAACTGCGGTGAGAGATTGATGGGGAAAAAGCTGGGAGCGGTTTGCCAAATGAGGTTTTCCCCATAATCTCTTATATTCAACGGACGATTTGATTGACAGCAGTGGTCCTGGAGGCAAAGTTGTTCAGATGGAGGAGTTCCATCATGTGGTATGACTATCTTGTGCGCGTGTGAAGAAAATCATGTGACATACGATCGCCTATAGCCGTCCTCGTGTTGTTGTTATTTCATTTCAAAGCGCCACCAGGTGGCCATTCACCGCGTCCTTTCTCACCTGACCCCAGGCTGAGCCCGTGCACAGGTGTACCGGCTTGGGTGAAATTGTCTCGTTCCGTTCAAGAGTTATAGCCGTTTTAGCAAACCCTGCCTCGGCCCCTCCGAACGTTTTGGCCTGCCGCCGCCAACGGGAAACGAAATTCCCCCTTTTTTCTGATCTGGACGGACAGTCAGACTCCAGACAATCTTTCTGCACTGGTTTGGGTCATATCGGGCAAAACACGTAGGACTAGTGTGCAAAAGTAGGTTTTTCAAAAAATCCAAAATACCCGAAAATTTCGCCAGCGCAACCCTCGAATCCGAGGCATGCATCTCGCTCGTCTCGAGCCAAGGATTCCGATGATATAAGACACTTGGTTCTGCGACGGACGGTTTGGGAGCTATGAGCGATTTCGTACTTTTTGACACAACAGCGATAATGCTGTAAAGAAAACAACAAAGTTTTAAGAAGGCAACAAAGTGGAGTCACAGGAGTATAGGAAGAGGAACAAAAGCGCTGGTTCCTGACCCATCACAGCACATTTTTGTTGTCCCTCTTATTGGACGCTCCCGTCTGAGGTCTTGGAGTCTTTTACTAGCGAGCTGAATCAGGTGTGTTTGATTAGGGACACTTGATTCAACTTACCCGTCCTTCCTTTTCTCGGGGGAGGGGAAGAGGTGACCGTCGATGAGGATGGCGAAGGGCGTTAGGGTGACTCTGACTGGAGACCTGACAATTCATACTTACCTGGCAGGGGAGACACCATGATCAGGAAGGTGGTTCACCCAGGGCGAGGCTCGGCCATTGCACTCCGGTTGTGCTGACCCCTGCGAATTCCCCAAATGTGGGAATCTCGACTGCATAATTTATGGTAGTGGGGGACTGCGTTCGCGCTCTCCCCTGGACATACTGGTCAAAAGCAGATAGCGTGGGGTTTTAACAGTTGTGGTGCGTCACCCATGGCCCCGAATGGTGAAGGTGCACAATTTTACTCTGTTTTATTAATTTTTTTCTGTCTTCTTCTTCTGTGGTGTCAATCAGTGACCTGGAGGGCTATGAGCGATTTCGTACTTTTGATCGCCGTAGCGCCACCGCCGGCCCGATCGGGCCGAGCCTTGGTGATGCTGTAGAGCGAGTGTTGTTGGTCACTTTTGCCACGCCCCCTCACCGCGCCCCAGATGGGCGTCGGCTTTGCCGGCTCCCCTGACGCTGCGTCATGGTGTCATCGCTTCTCGGCCTTTTGGCTAAGATCAAGTGTAGTATCTGTTCTTATCAGTTTAATATCTGATATGTCCCCTACCCGGGGACTGCATATTAAATTGATTTTTGGCACATGGAGCCGGAACCGGGGCTTGCTCCGTCCACTCCACGCATCGACCTGGTATTGCAGTGCCTCCAGGAACGGTGTGCTTCCCCTCTTTGGGGATTGCGAATTGTTGTGGCTAATAGCAGAGCGAGTACCACTGGAGCACTACCAGACATATATACGTAGCAGGCACACAAGAAGGATGATGATGACGTGACACAACAGCGATAATGCTGTAAAGAAAACAACAAAGTTTTAAGAAGGCAACAAAGTGGAGTCACAGGAGTATAGGAAGAGGAACAAAAGCGCTGGTTCCTGACCCATCACAGCACATTTTTGTTGTCCCTCTTATTGGACGCTCCCGTCTGAGGTCTTGGAGTCTTTTACTAGCGAGCTGAATCAGGTGTGTTTGATTAGGGACACTTGATTCAACTTACCCGTCCTTCCTTTTCTCGGGGGAGGGGAAGAGGTGACCGTCGATGAGGATGGCGAAGGGAGTTAGGGTGCCTCTGACTGGAGACCTGACAATTCATACTTACCTGGCAGGGGAGACACCATGATCAGGAAGGTGGTTCACCCAGGGCGAGGCTCGGCCATTGCACTCCGGTTGTGCTGACCCCTGCGAATTCCCCAAATGTGGGAATCTCGACTGCATAATTTATGGTAGTGGGGGACTGCGTTCGCGCTCTCCCCTGGACATACTGGTCAAAAGCAGATAGCGTGGGGTTTTAACAGTTGTGGTGCGTCACCCATGGCCCCGAATGGTGAAGGTGCACAATTTTACTCTGTTTTATTAATTTTTTTCTGTCTTCTTCTTCTGTGGTGTCAATCAGTGACCTGGAGGGTCCAGAGAATTGAACTGCGGTGAGAGGTTGATGGGGAAAAAGCTGGGAGCGGTTTGCCAAATGAGGTTTTCCCCATAATCTCTGATATTCAACGGACGATTTGATTGACAGCAGTGGTCCTGGAGGCAAAGTTGTTCAGATGGAGGAGTTCCATCATGTGGTATGACTATCTTGTGCGCGTGTGAAGAAAATCATGTGACATACGATCGCCTATAGCCGTCCTCGTGTTGTTGTTATTTCATTTCAAAGCGCCACCAGGTGGCCATTCACCGCATCCTTTCTCACCTGACCCCAGGCTGAGCCCGTGCACAGGTGTACCGGCTTGGGTGAAATTGTCTCGTTCCGTTCAAGAGTTATAGCCGTTTTAGCAAACCCTGCCTCGGCCCCTCCGAACGTTTTGGCCTGCCGCCGCCAACGGGAAACGAAATTCCCCCTTTTTTCTGATCTGGACGGACAGTCAGACTCCAGACAATCTTTCTGCACTGGTTTGGGTCAGATCGGGCAAAACACGTAGGACTAGTGTGCAAAAGTAGGTTTTTCAAAAAATCCAAAATACCCGAAAATTTCGCCAGCGCAACCCTCGAATCCGAGGCATGCATCTCGCTCGTCTCGAGCCAAGGATTCCGATGATATAAGACACTTGGTTCTGCGACGGACGGTTTGGGAGCTATGAGCGATTTCGTACTTTTGATCGCCGTAGCGCCACCGCCGGCCCGATCGGGCCGAGCCTTGGTGATGCTGTAGAGCCAGGGCTGGACTGGTAATCTGGCATACCGGGCACTTTCCCGGTGGGCCGACGCACTTTGGGGCCGATACAAGGTTATTTATTTATTTAGATTTTTTTGCCACGGACTGGCCCATCATGCAGGGACAGCGGCCCATTGGTTTGTCTTCTGATTTGACAGGCCACAGCGAGAGAGACCTTCCTTCTTCCATATTCATAGACTGTGTCCATATTAGGCGCTGTTTTTTTATTGTATTTTTTTCTTTTTGATTTGGGCGCATGAAACTGCAAAAGGCGGACATCCGCACAGCGCTGCCGCTGACGAACATGCTCTGCGTTTCTGCTGCTCTATTAAGTGATGAATGGCACTTTGACTCTGAATTTTGTTTTATACAATCGTGTGATATGGTAACATAACGGTTCTTTGGTGAATCAGCTGAAAACAGCCGTGAGCATGTACATACACAACGAGGTAAATTGGAAAATGGCAATACACACTACAAACTTCTCACCCTAGCACAACCACAATTTACCTTGCAGCTACTAACAGTGAAGAAATATGGTGTATTGGCACAAATGTATTTATTAAAAATGTTGCTATTATTATAGGCTACATTAAATATTGCGCAATATAAATCACTTTTATAGAGGCTATTTTTGTATTTTCTATGTGTTTACAATATTTTTTTTTTTATTACAAATTCAATAGTTTTTTTATTTATTTCTTTCTTTCTTTTAGAAACCATATACCCATGGTAATGAGGAGCATGGTTTGGCCAAAATTGGCCAACAGTTAAACTCGGATAAAAGAGACAACGTCATGCAGGTTTGGAACAACTTTACACAACAGAATTTAAAAGCAGTAAATTTACTTTATTGCATCCTAGCTCAAAGTCAGCGCTTTACTGTCAAGTGCATTTCTGTGTGACAAAAGTGCAATATCAAGTTTGATATCTGCATTTGCAGTAAATTCAATAATATCCATCATTATTTGTCCCTGTCCTAGTTTTATTTATTTACTCCAATGTAAGGCCCTAACCCCAGCAAAAACATTCACGAGGAACTCATGGGCCGGATGAGCTGGGTTTGCCAGGGCCGAATTTTATCCCCAGTCCAGCCCTGTGTAGAGCGAGTGTTGTTGGTCACTTTTGCCACGCCCCCTCACCGCGCCCCAGATGGGCGTCGGCTTTGCCGGCTCCCCTGACGCTGCGTCATGGTGTCATCGCTTCTCGGCCTTTTGGCTAAGATCAAGTGTAGTATCTGTTCTTATCAGTTTAATATCTGATATGTCCCCTACCCGGGGACTGCATATTAAATTGATTTTTGGCACATGGAGCCGGAACCGGGGCTTGCTCCGTCCACTCCACGCATCGACCTGGTATTGCAGTGCCTCCAGGAACGGTGTGCTTCCCCTCTTTGGGGATTGCGAATTGTTGTGGCTAATAGCAGAGCGAGTACCACTGGAGCACTACCAGACATATATACGTAGCAGGCACACAAGAAGGATGATGATAACGTGACACAACAGCGATAATGCTGTAAAGAAAACAACAAAGTTTTAAGAAGGCAACAAAGTAGAGTCACAGGAGTATAGGAAGAGGAACAAAAGCGCTGGTTCCTGACCCATCACAGCACATTTTTGTTGTCCCTCTTATTGGACGCTCCCGTCTGAGGTCTTGGAGTCTTTTACTAGCGAGCTGAATCAGGTGTGTTTGATTAGGGACACTTGATTCAACTTACCCGTCCTTCCTTTTCTCGGGGGAGGGGAAGAGGTGACCGTCGATGAGGATGGCGAAGGGCGTTAGGGTGCCTCTGACTGGAGACCTGACAATTCATACTTACCTGGCAGGGGAGACACCATGATCAGGAAGGTGGTTCACCCAGGGCGAGGCTCGGCCATTGCACTCCGGTTGTGCTGACCCCTGCGAATTCCCCAAATGTGGGAATCTCGACTGCATAATTTATGGTAGTGGGGGACTGCGTTCGCGCTCTCCCCTGGACATACTGGTCAAAAGCAGATAGCGTGGGGTTTTAACAGTTGTGGTGCGTCACCCATGGCCCCGAATGGTGAAGGTGCACAATTTTACTCTGTTTTATTAATTTTTTTCTGTCTTCTTCTTCTGTGGTGTCAATCAGTGACCTGGAGGGTCCAGAGAATTGAACTGCGGTGAGAGGTTGATGGGGAAAAAGCTGGGAGCGGTTTGCCAAATGAGGTTTTCCCCATAATCTCTGATATTCAACGGACGATTTGATTGACAGCAGTGGTCCTGGAGGCAAAGTTGTTCAGATGGAGGAGTTCCATCATGTGGTATGACTATCTTGTGCGCGTGTGAAGAAAATCATGTGACATACGATCGCCTATAGCCGTCCTCGTGTTGTTGTTATTTCATTTCAAAGCGCCACCAGGTGGCCATTCACCGCGTCCTTTCTCACCTGACCCCAGGCTGAGCCCGTGCAGGTGTACCGGCTTGGGTGAAATTGTCTCGTTCCGTTCAAGAGTTATAGCCGTTTTAGCAAACCCTGCCTCGGCCCCTCCGAACGTTTTGGCCTGCCGCCGCCAACGGGAAACGAAATTCCCCCTTTTTTCTGATCTGGACGGACAGTCAGACTCCAGACAATCTTTCTGCACTGGTTTGGGTCAGATCGGGCAAAACACGTAGGACTAGTGTGCAAAAGTAGGTTTTTCAAAAAATCCAAAATACCCGAAAATTTCGCCAGCGCAACCCTCGAATCCGAGGCATGCATCTCGCTCGTCTCGAGCCAAGGATTCCGATGATATAAGACACTTGGTTCTGCGACGGACGGTTTGGGAGCTATGAGCGATTTCGTACTTTTGATCGCCGTAGCGCCACCGCCGGCCCGATCGGGCCGAGCCTTGGTGATGCTGTAGAGCGAGTGTTGTTGGTCACTTTTGCCACGCCCCCTCACCGCGCCCCAGATGGGCGTCGGCTTTGCCGGCTCCCCTGACGCTGCGTCATGGTGTCATCGCTTCTCGGCCTTTTGGCTAAGATCAAGTGTAGTATCTGTTCTTATCAGTTTAATATCTGATATGTCCTCTACCCGGGGACTGCATATTAAATTGATTTTTGGCACATGGAGCCGGAACCGGGGCTTGCTCCGTCCACTCCACGCATCGACCTGGTATTGCAGTGCCTCCAGGAACGGTGTGCTTCCCCTCTTTGGGGATTGCGAATTGTTGTGGCTAATAGCAGAGCGAGTACCACTGGAGCACTACCAGACATATATACGTAGCAGGCACACAAGAAGGATGATGATGACGTGACACAACAGCGATAATGCTGTAAAGAAAACAACAAAGTTTTAAGAAGGCAACAAAGTGGAGTCACAGGAGTATAGGAAGAGGAACAAAAGCGCTGGTTCCTGACCCATCACAGCACATTTTTGTTGTCCCTCTTATTGGACGCTCCCGTCTGAGGTCTTGGAGTCTTTTACTAGCGAGCTGAATCAGGTGTGTTTGATTAGGGACACTTGATTCAACTTACCCGTCCTTCCTTTTCTCGGGGGAGGGGAAGAGGTGACCGTCGATGAGGATGGCGAAGGGCGTTAGGGTGCCTCTGACTGGAGACCTGACAATTCATACTTACCTGGCAGGGGAGACACCATGATCAGGAAGGTGGTTCACCCAGGGCGAGGCTCGGCCATTGCACTCCGGTTGTGCTGACCCCTGCGAATGGCAGTGCGCCGAAGCGTAGTGCTTTTTATGGTGAACGTGATTGGTCAAGAGTCTACAGTAAAACACGTGGGAAAGTTGTGTTTACTCTACTGAATCTGAAGTCAATGACATGACGTTAACTGAATCTATTGGTCCACATATAATAATAGTATTTCAACTGATTGTGTATAAAGTTATAAAAATGTAATTGTCAATGATTGTCATGTACTTACTTGCAATTGTGTTTGCTTTATTGTGCTGTGTATAACCTAATGTTATGATTCATTTTTCTATGTATCCAAATTTTCCATATCAATAAAGTACACTATCTATATCAGTTTAATGTGGATGGTCATTATTAATATATATTAGCACCATGTAGTTGTTCCTTTACAATGATGATGAAAGTTTGATTTGATGTAATCATTCAAAAGTTGCCTCATTCATATAAATAAAAGGACACTTTTTAACAATAAAATAAGTGATCACTTTATTAAGTTACATAAAATAGAACATATTACATAAGAATATATATTACAATAATCAATACAAACCTTTTTCAATAAAAGCAATGTAAACCTTTTAGTTAAACATTGTGAATATATACACGTCATTTGTACACACTACACTTTTTAATGATAAAACAAATCTTCACCATAGAATAGAATAGAATATATTAAAGGGACAGAAAGTAAAATTCTGTAATTTACTCAAATTGAAATGGGGCAACAGTGCCGAGAACTAAAGGTGCCGTGTTAGAGGGCACTTGTAAGACCAGAACACACAGAACATCCCCCCCCCCATAAAGTGCATGAAATAGGGCAATATTGCCGAGAACTAAAGGTGCCGTGTTAGAGGGCACTTGTAAGACCAGAACACACAGAACATCCCCCCCATAAAGTGCATGAAATAGGGCAATAGTGCCGAGAACTAAAGGTGCCGTGTTAGAGGGCACTTGTAAGACCAGAACACACAGAACATCCCCCCCATAAAGTACATGAAATAGGGCAATAGTGCAGAGAACTAAAGGTGCCGTGTTAGAGGGCACTTGTAAGACCAGAACACACAGAACATCCCCCCCATAAAGTGCATGAAATAGGGCAATAGTGCCGAGAACTAAAGGTGCCGTGTTAGAGGGCACTTGTAAGACCAGAACACACAGAACATCCCCCCCATAAAGTGCATGAAATAGGGCAATAGTGCCTAGAACTAAAGGTGCCGTGTTAGAGGGCACTTGTAAGACCAGAACACACAGAACATCCCCCCCATAAAGTACATGAAATAGGGCAATAGTGCAGAGAACTAAAGGTGCCGTGTTAGAGGGCACTTGTAAGACCAGAACACACAGAACATCCCCCCCATAAAGTGCATGAAATAGGGCAATAGTGCCGAGAACTAAAGGTGCCGTGTTAGAGGGCACTTGTAAGACCAGAACACACAGAACATCCCCCCCATAAAGTGCATGAAATAGGGCAATAGTGCCTAGAACTAAAGGTGCCGTGTTAGAGGGCACTTGTAAGACCAGAACACACAGAACATCCCCCCCATAAAGTGCATGAAATAGGGCAATAGTGCCTAGAACTAAAGGTGCCGTGTTAGAGGGCACTTGTAAGACCAGAACACACAGAACATCCCCCCCATAAAGTGCATGAAATAGGGCAATAGTGCCTAGAACTAAAGGTGCCGTGTTAGAGGGCACTTGTAAGACCAGAACACACAGAACATCCCCCCCATAAAGTGCATGAAATAGGGCAATAGTGCCTAGAACTAAAGGTGCCGTGTTAGAGGGCACTTGTAAGACCAGAACACACAGAACATCCCCCCCATAAAGTGCATGAAATAGGGCAATATTGCCGAGAACTAAAGGTGCCTTGTTAGAGGGCACTTGTAAGACCAGAACACACAGAACATCCCCCCCATAAAGTGCATGAAATAGGGCAATAGTGCCTAGAACTAAAGGTGCCGTGTTAGAGGGCACTTGTAAGACCAGAACACACAGAACATCCCCCCCATAAAGTGCATGAAATAGGGCAATATTGCCGAGAACTAAAGGTGCCGTGTTAGAGGGCACTTGTAAGACCAGAACACACAGAACATCCCCCCCATAAAGTGCATGAAATAGGGCAATAGTGCCTAGAACTAAAGGTGCCGTGTTAGAGGGCACTTGTAAGACCAGAACACACAGAACATCCCCCCCATAAAGTGCATGAAATAGGGCAATAGTGCCTAGAACTAAAGGTGCCGTGTTAGAGGGCACTTGTAAGACCAGAACACACAGAACATCCCCCCCCCATAAAGTACATGAAATAGGGCAATATTGCCGAGAACTAAAGGTGCCTTGTTAGAGGGCACTTGTAAGACCAGAACACACAGAACATCCCCCCCATAAAGTGCATGAAATAGGGCAATAGTGCCGAGAACTAAAGGTGCCGTGTTAGAGGGCACTTGTAAGACCAGAACACACAGAACATCCCCCCCATAAAGTACATGAAATAGGGCAATAGTGCAGAGAACTAAAGGTGCCGTGTTAGAGGGCACTTGTAAGACCAGAACACACAGAACATCCCCCCCATAAAGTGCATGAAATAGGGCAATAGTGCCGAGAACTAAAGGTGCCGTGTTAGAGGGCACTTGTAAGACCAGAACACACAGAACATCCCCCCCATAAAGTGCATGAAATAGGGCAATAGTGCCGAGAACTAAAGGTGCCGTGTTAGAGGGCACTTGTAAGACCAGAACACACAGAACATCCCCTCATAAAGTGCATGAAATAGGGCAATATTGCCGAGAACTAAAGGTGCCTTGTTAGAGGGCACTTGTAAGACCAGAACACACAGAACATCCCCTCATAAAGTGCATGAAAAAGGGCAACAGTGCCGAGAACTAAAGGTGAACAGAACACACAGAACATAGAATATTAAAAGTTGTACACAAGAACTATTTACACTATATACACTATCAACGGGCCAGCCGTTCACTCCTCCAGTCCATCCACAACTGAGACAAAATGCTCATAGTTTGTGAATACTATGTTCTCCAGTCCCTTGGAGGCAGAACGGTTTATCGCAGGGCAAAATGTCTTTTTTCTGTATTTTTTGTGTCCCTGGATCTTTTGACCGCATGCTTTGCAGGTCGGGAGATGCTGCACCCTTGTCACCTTAACGCCCAGCCCTGTGGGGTGGTCTGCCAGCTTCCTCTTATATTGCGTGGATCGAGACCACGAAGATCCTAGCACAGGGTTCTGTCCAGAGGCAGGCTGAACAGCTGGCCTGATGGGCACAGGCGGAGTGGACACCTGACCAGAAGGCAGCATGGGCTGTGTGGATGAGGAGCCCGCAGACTGGGACACGAAGGGCAGCACAGGCCTGGTGATGGTGGAGGTGGCGGGGATTCTCCTCAACGGCAGAGGCAGCAGTGGTGGCTGAGGAGGAGGCTGTGGTGTCGCCCCCAGGATGTCGGTCCGTCGCTTCAACACCTTAGTGCCGGCTGTGCTGGGTGTGGGGACATACTCCATCACGGGGTAGTCAGGTGGAGGGAGGATGGCAGGCTGGTGCGGGGCAGGAGGCAGCTCTTTAGACGACACCGAGGTGCGCTTGGAGATGACCACTGGCTGCCTGGTGCTGTGCAGGTTCACCAGCCTCTCCTGCTGGCGGATGAAGTCCCTCACCGTCTTCGTGTTTATTTTCGGGAGAGGGATGCCTGCCTTGCACAGCAATGGGTCATCTACCAAGACCCGGTGCTGGATCCGGTCGTAGGCCTTGAGGATGTTGGCCTTCTCGGGGCTGGAGCGAGAGGCCTTAGGGGAGCGCAGCCACAGCAGCTTGACCAGCACATACATGAGGCGGTTGTGCTGCGGGCTGATGTCTTGCTGTGCTGGCGCGTACCGTTTGGCCATCTTCACTTTCTGGACCACGGCAGCGTCAGCAAGATCATCCCGCTTTGTACGGCAGTACAACGTGTTGCCCCAGTGTGTGCGGTACAGCTGGTGGTATTTCTGTGGCTGCTTGTCGTGCTCCTCCACTGCATTCCAGGCATCGAGGACCCGGTTCCTTTGCGCAGTGTCGAGGAGCAGCCCCTGGTCGGTCAAGCAGACCTCCACCAGCGCAGTACAGAAGGCCTCCAGCTTCTTAAAACCAGGCAGAGGATTGTCACTGCAGACATCCTCCTGTAAAACATACACAGAATGAGACACACACAGAGAAAAGTAGGTAAGTCCCAATGCATACAATGTCTTGTTTTTCAATGGTCATATTTGTCACTGTATTCTCTTCTATCAGACAAGTAGGTACTCTACTCACGAAGGCAGGAGGGTTAACCGTAGCAGTCTCACTGCTGGTTAACGTGATGTGGGGCTCAACAGCAGGATGGTCCTCATCGCTCTGGTAAGCCTCGTCTGCTTCGGCGTCTGGGTCGGCCTGGCCAGGCTGAATGACCTCTTCCTCCGGCCCAGGACCGTCGGTGACGAGGCCCTCGAGAGAAAAGGACTCCCCCGTGCTCTGCCTGAAGAGATATTCGAGCCCAAGCAGCTCGTCCGACTGGACGTTGGCCGGGGCCCTGAAATTCTCCTCCACCGTCTCGCCAAACAGCTGCTGGCAGCGGGAGTTGAGGCGGTGAATAAGCGGCGCAGAGTAGACCCGGTTGTGCCGGCCTCTGCCCCCAAACACGGCGTCTGAGCTGCGGTCGGAGTTCCACCTGGCAAATCATATGGAATCATATGGGGCAGCGACTTGTGGAACCCCTCCAGGCTGTTGCTCCCACGCAGGCCCTTGTAATACGGCAGGTCCACACCGTTGATGGTCGTGGTGCGGGCAACCCGGTACATGGCCATGCCTGGTGGGTCCTGGATGCATTCCAGGTGTCGCTGCTGGCTGGCCCACATCTCATCAATGGCTGCTGTAAACGCAAAAACACACAAACATGCATGGTGAGCTGTTGTGATTTTGCACATATTTGACACTGTGTGTGGGTGTGTATGCGTGTGTGTGTGTGTGTGTGTATGCATGTTTGTGTGTGCGTGTGTTTTTATTCTTACCAGGGGACTTGAATAGGCTGACACCACTCTCGTCGAGCCCTGCTGGACCCTTGAGCTCTTCAATGGCCAGGTGGACAAGACGAAATGTCTCCTGGGCACCGAGGGTGAGACGCCGGACATGATGTTGGAGCTGGTCCCGGGAAATGTACCGCCGGACCACGTCCTCGTCCGTCACCACCTCCATTGTGACCGGGTCTCTGGCCCTGATAGCCGTGATGAGGAGCTGGAGGTCCTCACGGTTATAGGCCAGCACTGCCCCGACCAGCGCAGACTTGAAGGTGGCGTACTTTGAGTGGGCCTCGGTCCGCAGAGCAGCATCAAAACGGTGTAACCAATGGAAAATATCCAGCCTCACCACCATCCCGTCGTCCACCCAAGGCTGGAAGAGCGTCTCGACGGCTGTCGGACCCTGTGCCTTGCAGCATCCCCGATCGATGTACAGGATCTGGGGTACGGGTTGATTGGCGAGCCGGAACCGCTCCACCACGCCACGGCACATGGGCCCCAGCTTCTCCACAGACTCCTCGCAGGTGAGGACAAAGGAAACTATCTGGGACAACTCGTTGCCGATGCTGGTGAACCACTCGGCCGAGCCCTTGCCCTCCCCAGATAATTTCTTCACCACCTTTTTAAAACAAATACAAAACAGTTTAGTTTAGTTTTGCATAATGTGGTGTTTCCCTGTGAGTACTTGTGTTGTCAACACACTTGCCTTCTTTGTGGAGTCCATTTTCAGGACGGTGCCAAACGTAGATAGTATCTGGCTCCGGTAGTCCTGGACATTGTCCGCCTCGGCCAGGAGGAAGGCGTGCCGCAGGAGACGTGCGCAGGGTAGCTCTCTGGGAAGAGGTGCCGCCTGGAACTCCCTGTGGCCCAACGCAGAGACGATGCCTCCGGGTTCCACCAAGGCCATGAGGAGCGTGGTGTAGAGGTCCTTCCTCTGACTGTAGTCCTCAATGTGGTTCTCCTGCACCTGCCGCCACACCTTGATCATGGTGTTACCCTCTATTCGGTCACGCAAGAGGCGAATTATGGTTTTATCCACCCCACGCTTTGCAGTCAGCACGGCCGGAAACCTGGCCCGATGAGCCTCGCTAAGCTGCTGCAGAATGACGTCGTCCCATGCCAGCCACCGACCCATGGGACCACTCGCTCCACCCCTGGCAGCCTTGAGGCATGGTCCGCAGGAAACCACCTCTGTCGCCATAGTGTACCAACCGGACACGTCACAGATGTGACGTACCTAAAACATCATAGAGAGAGAGAGAGAGAGAGAGAGAGAGAGAGAGAGAGAGAGAGGGAGGGATAGCGAGGGAGGGGGGGAGGAGAGATCACACATCAATCACGGATCAACATTCATGTGTGTTAAGTAGTCAATACTAATGTATGTATTACTCTAAACACAGGTGTGAAGAGACTCAGCCTTACCCGGGTGTGGTAACCAGACTTGGAGAGGTGTGTGTTGCCTCCGGCCCCAGCGCACCTATCACCACGCGGACACTTCAGTGAGCACCGCCACACTCCGATGGGGCGCCAGAAGAAAAAACGGCCGCGAAAAAAGGCCTGTGGAGTTGGGATGCCGCCACTAACGAAGCCGGGTGACTCGGGGGGGTAAAACCACATCCGGTCAGACTTCAGGACGCGCCGCCGTCTAATGACGCCCTTGATGTCCTTGTACATTTGGACGGGTGTAAAGAGGCCTCTCTCACTGTCCTCCTTCAGCCAGGGGATGTCTGCAGATGGAATGCCATGGGAGTCTTCCCACAGCCGCACCCAGCCTTCCAGCTCCACCTGCAAGACACAACACACAACACATTTAGTTATTTATTTTCCATAATGTGCTGGGATTTTGTGAAATGCATTAACATTGCTTGGGCATGTTGTGATTTTACACTTACAGGAGAGTCACTCTGGGGCAAGGTGGTGTCAGACGCAGGCTGGCTGTTGGAGGTCGACGGTGGCTCCTCGGGGCGAGCATCAGAGGGAGACTGACCAGTGGCTGAGGACGGCAGAAGCATCTGCTGCTTTGGCTGCTCGGGACGCCCACTAGAGGCAGCCTTGCTGGTGGTGGAGGGCAGCGAGGACAGTAGGGGCTTCTTCTGCTTGCTGCGCTTTGCCTTCTTGCTGGTCGACAGAGGAGACTGCTCAGGACGCTCTGCAGTTGCTGGCACGCTGGTGGAGAGCAGCGGCTGTTCGGAACCCCCGGCGGACACAGGCTGGCTGGAGATGGGTAAGAGCTCCCCATGGCTCTCAAAGGTGACTAGGGCATCCAACAATATGGTGTCGTCCAGAGCGTCATCAGACCATGATGAGTGGGAGGTGGCAGCTGCTGCAAGAAACCTTGATTTATTTAACCTTTATTTATTTTACACACCACACGTCTTATTAACATTATTTTATTTACATTTCCTTGCATTTGTACATGCATACCTGTACATACCAGCGTCTACTTTTTTGTATAGTTTCTTTCTTTCTTTTTTTTATAAAAAAAAAATTGGCATATTGTGCATTTCTTTTCTTTTTTTTTTTTAAGAATGTGAGCCTATTTTTTGCATATTGTGTGTTCTAATTTTATTTTTATTATCTGTGTCCTGTCACTGTTATTCTGTTTGTGCTGTAGAAGAAGCGTCTATCAACAAAACAAATTCCTCGTATCTGCAAACATACCTGGCACTAAAGCTCTTTCTGATTCTCTTTTTGAACAGCTGGAAGTGGCTGCAGCAGGAGTGGCGTTCGGTGGAGGATTCTGTGAATTTCAGATTTGTGCTCTTAAAGTTTGTATTAAAATAGCATGTCCAGTAACAATCACGGCTGTTTAAAGTCACCTTTACCTACCTCTCTATCCAGAATATACCGCCTGAAGCGCTTCAGGGACTTGGTGGAGATGTCCTCCTCCTTCATCGCCAGCCACTGTCGCGCTGAGGAGTACGCCTCCTGTGCCATCCTCCTTTCGTTGTCCGTCCCTGCCTGCGGATCTGCCTGAAGGGTCTTGTGCAGGCTGTACCACTGCCACATCTCCAGGAATGTGAACGACCTGAAGCGTCCCTGCCCATAAATGGCCCTGTCCACATTCCTTTCGAGGTGGCAGGACACCTGTGGCAGCAGCTGCACATACCGCAGCAGGAGATCCTTTACCCAGTCACCCTGGCCTGCTTTGTCGGCATGGCGGCTCTCTTTATTGTGGAGATCAAGAAGACTAAAATATCAAATAAGATAATTAGTTTATATATATATATATAAAAAAAGAACAAATCATGAACGTTTTGACTCTGTTTAGTGCAACATACTTACTACTTAATGTAGCCAACATCGTTCTCCACCAGCCATTTGAAACTTTGGCCGTTATACTTGCCAAAGTTCAAATGGAGCTGGCCGAGGTACTGCACCTTTGACGGTGTTGAGGTGACTGCAAAGCATCTCTTTTTGGCTGAAAACAGAAATTGTAATGACTTTAATGACGAGCAAAAAATCATCTATGCTACTGTGTAAACAAAGGGTGGAAACACATCAACAGCTCAAGTGCCAAGATATTCCTCACACAGACCTTCGTCACAAGCCGTCCTTTGGTCCATGGCTGTGGTCTTCTCGTAACAGGTGTTACGAGAAGCCAGTGCCTTGGCCTCCTTGGAAGCCTTGAGAAGGCATTGTTGCCTATCTTGTGGCACACTTGTATCTACAATATTCAATGCTGGAAATAGTGGGTCCATTTTCAACACACCTGTAGAAAACAGTCTGTTATAATCATCATCATGATAAACACAATAAAAAATATAATTTTACCAGAAACTGAATATGTCCACAAACAAAGGCTTATCTTTATTACACATAACTTACACATTTATGGACTATAGTATTTGGATTTCTTTAAATGTGTATTTTTTGAGTAAATATCAAAGTTAAATGTGAAAAAAAAAAAACATTGACGATTATTTTACCCAATGTAATCTATAGACATTTGGTCATGGGGATGAAATAAAGTCCAAGCCTAAAATTGAGAAGGAGTAAGGGCGCATTACTAACATGCTTTCTTAATGAAAATTAACCATGGTTTTACTATAGTCAGTGCGCAGAAACCATGGTTTTATCATAGTAAAGGTGCAGAAACCATGGTTTTATCATAGTAAAGGTGCAGAAACCATGGTTTTTATTATAGTCAGTTTGCAGAAACCATGGTTTTACTATAGTCAGTGTGCAGAAACCATGGTTTTATCATAGTAAAGGTGCAGAAACCATGGTTTTTATTATAGTCAGTTTGCAGAAACCATGGTTTTATCATAGTAAAGGTGCAGAAACCATGGTTTATCATAGTAAAGGTGCAGAAACCATGGTTTATCATAGTAAAGGTGCAGAAACCATGGTTTTTATTATAGTCAGTTTGCAGAAACCATGGTTTTATCATAGTAAAGGTGCAGAAACCATGGTTTTTATTATAGTCAGTTTGCAGAAACCATGGTTTTATCATAGTAAGGTGCAGAAACCATGGTTTATCATATTCAGTGTGCAGAAACCATGGTTTTATTATATTCAGTGTGCAGAAACCATGGTTTTATCATATTCAGTGTGCAGAAACCATGGTTTATTATATTCAGTGCGCAGAAACCATGGTTTTATCATAGTAAAGGTGCAGAAACCATGGTTTTTATTATAGTCAGTGTGCAGAAACCATGGTTTATTATATTCAGTGTGCAGAAACCATGGTTTTATTATATTCAGTGTGCAGAAACCATGGTTTTATCATAGTAAAGGTGCAGAAACCATGGTTTTTATTATAGTCAGTGTGCAGAAACCATGGTTTATCATATTCAGTGTGCAGAAACCATGGTTTTATTATATTCAGTGTGCAGAAACCATGGTTTTATCATATTCAGTGTGCAGAAACCATGGTTTTATCATATTCAGTGTGCAGAAACCATGGTTTTATCATATTCAGTGTGCAGAAACCATGGTTTATCATAGTCAGTGTGCAGAAACCATGGTTTATTATATTCAGTGTGCAGAAACCATGGTTTATCATAGTCAGTGTGCAGAAACCATGGTTTATTATATTCAGTGTGCAGAAACCATGGTTTATCATAGTCAGTGTGCAGAAACCATGGTTTATTATATTCAGTGTGCAGAAACCATGGTTTATCATAGTCAGTGTGCAGAAACCATGGTTTTATCATATTCAGTGTGCAGAAACCATGGTTTTATCATATTCAGTGTGCAGAAACCATGGTTTTATTATAGTCAGTGTGCAGAAACCATGGTTTTATCATAGAATGCATATAGAATATCGAATGAATGAAGCGGACGCTTCGCTCTCGCAAATCAGCGCACAAATAGTTACGTATAGTTACGCATCACATTAAGCTTGGACTTTAACATATAAAATCGTATTTATCTGGTTTTAAACGATAATATATTATTCTTACTTACCTTTGAATTGTCAAAACTGTTATCTTGCGATCTAAAACTCCGATCTCGCTGTTCGCTCTGATTCGAATTCTACGTTCGCCGGCTGAGCGTAGACCGTTCGCTTCTCTGATTGGCCTAGAGTCTACAGTGAACGTAGACTCTGGGCCAATGACGGTTCGCCGGCTGAACGTAGACAGTTCGCTTCTCTGATTGGCCTAGAGTCTACGGTGAACGTAGACTCTGGGCCAATGGCAGGCCGTAACTGTCTACGCTCAACGTAGACTTTTGCACTTCGCTAGAGAGAACGTCTGCGAATTCCCCAAATGTGGGAATCTCGACTGCATAATTTATGGTAGTGGGGGACTGCGTTCGCGCTCTCCCCTGGACATACTGGTCAAAAGCAGATAGCGTGGGGTTTTAACAGTTGTGGTGCGTCACCCATGGCCCCGAATGGTGAAGGTGCACAATTTTACTCTGTTTTATTAATTTTTTTCTGTCTTCTTCTTCTGTGGTGTCAATCAGTGACCTGGAGGGTCCAGAGAATTGAACTGCGGTGAGAGGTTGATGGGGAAAAAGCTGGGAGCGGTTTGCCAAATGAGGTTTTCCCCATAATCTCTGATATTCAACGGACGATTTGATTGACAGCAGTGGTCCTGGAGGCAAAGTTGTTCAGATGGAGGAGTTCCATCATGTGGTATGACTATCTTGTGCGCGTGTGAAGAAAATCATGTGACATACGATCGCCTATAGCCGTCCTCGTGTTGTTGTTATTTCATTTCAAAGCGCCACCAGGTGGCCATTCACCGCGTCCTTTCTCACCTGACCCCAGGCTGAGCCCGTGCACAGGTGTACCGGCTTGGGTGAAATTGTCTCGTTCCGTTCAAGAGTTATAGCCGTTTTAGCAAACCCTGCCTCGGCCCCTCCGAACGTTTTGGCCTGCCGCCGCCAACGGGAAACGAAATTCCCCCTTTTTTCTGATCTGGACGGACAGTCAGACTCCAGACAATCTTTCTGCACTGGTTTGGGTCAGATCGGGCAAAACACGTAGGACTAGTGTGCAAAAGTAGGTTTTTCAAAAAATCCAAAATACCCGAAAATTTCGCCAGCGCAACCCTCGAATCCGAGGCATGCATCTCGCTCGTCTCGAGCCAAGGATTCCGATGATATAAGACACTTGGTTCTGCGACGGACGGTTTGGGAGCTATGAGCGATTTCGTACTTTTTGACACAACAGCGATAATGCTGTAAAGAAAACAACAAAGTTTTAAGAAGGCAACAAAGTGGAGTCACAGGAGTATAGGAAGAGGAACAAAAGCGCTGGTTCCTGACCCATCACAGCACATTTTTGTTGTCCCTCTTATTGGACGCTCCCGTCTGAGGTCTTGGAGTCTTTTACTAGCGAGCTGAATCAGGTGTGTTTGATTAGGGACACTTGATTCAACTTACCCGTCCTTCCTTTTCTCGGGGGAGGGGAAGAGGTGACCGTCGATGAGGATGGCGAAGGGCGTTAGGGTGACTCTGACTGGAGACCTGACAATTCATACTTACCTGGCAGGGGAGACACCATGATCAGGAAGGTGGTTCACCCAGGGCGAGGCTCGGCCATTGCACTCCGGTTGTGCTGACCCCTGCGAATTCCCCAAATGTGGGAATCTCGACTGCATAATTTATGGTAGTGGGGGACTGCGTTCGCGCTCTCCCCTGGACATACTGGTCAAAAGCAGATAGCGTGGGGTTTTAACAGTTGTGGTGCGTCACCCATGGCCCCGAATGGTGAAGGTGCACAATTTTACTCTGTTTTATTAATTTTTTTCTGTCTTCTTCTTCTGTGGTGTCAATCAGTGACCTGGAGGGCTATGAGCGATTTCGTACTTTTGATCGCCGTAGCGCCACCGCCGGCCCGATCGGGCCGAGCCTTGGTGATGCTGTAGAGCGAGTGTTGTTGGTCACTTTTGCCACGCCCCCTCACCGCGCCCCAGATGGGCGTCGGCTTTGCCGGCTCCCCTGACGCTGCGTCATGGTGTCATCGCTTCTCGGCCTTTTGGCTAAGATCAAGTGTAGTATCTGTTCTTATCAGTTTAATATCTGATATGTCCCCTACCCGGGGACTGCATATTAAATTGATTTTTGGCACATGGAGCCGGAACCGGGGCTTGCTCCGTCCACTCCACGCATCGACCTGGTATTGCAGTGCCTCCAGGAACGGTGTGCTTCCCCTCTTTGGGGATTGCGAATTGTTGTGGCTAATAGCAGAGCGAGTACCACTGGAGCACTACCAGACATATATACGTAGCAGGCACACAAGAAGGATGATGATGACGTGACACAACAGCGATAATGCTGTAAAGAAAACAACAAAGTTTTAAGAAGGCAACAAAGTGGAGTCACAGGAGTATAGGAAGAGGAACAAAAGCGCTGGTTCCTGACCCATCACAGCACATTTTTGTTGTCCCTCTTATTGGACGCTCCCGTCTGAGGTCTTGGAGTCTTTTACTAGCGAGCTGAATCAGGTGTGTTTGATTAGGGACACTTGATTCAACTTACCCGTCCTTCCTTTTCTCGGGGGAGGGGAAGAGGTGACCGTCGATGAGGATGGCGAAGGGAGTTAGGGTGCCTCTGACTGGAGACCTGACAATTCATACTTACCTGGCAGGGGAGACACCATGATCAGGAAGGTGGTTCACCCAGGGCGAGGCTCGGCCATTGCACTCCGGTTGTGCTGACCCCTGCGAATTCCCCAAATGTGGGAATCTCGACTGCATAATTTATGGTAGTGGGGGACTGCGTTCGCGCTCTCCCCTGGACATACTGGTCAAAAGCAGATAGCGTGGGGATTTAACAGTTGTGGTGCGTCACCCATGGCCCCGAATGGTGAAGGTGCACAATTTTACTCTGTTTTATTAATTTTTTTCTGTCTTCTTCTTCTGTGGTGTCAATCAGTGACCTGGAGGGTCCAGAGAATTGAACTGCGGTGAGAGGTTGATGGGGAAAAAGCTGGGAGCGGTTTGCCAAATGAGGTTTTCCCCATAATCTCTGATATTCAACGGACGATTTGATTGACAGCAGTGGTCCTGGAGGCAAAGTTGTTCAGATGGAGGAGTTCCATCATGTGGTATGACTATCTTGTGCGCGTGTGAAGAAAATCATGTGACATACGATCGCCTATAGCCGTCCTCGTGTTGTTGTTATTTCATTTCAAAGCGCCACCAGGTGGCCATTCACCGCATCCTTTCTCACCTGACCCCAGGCTGAGCCCGTGCACAGGTGTACCGGCTTGGGTGAAATTGTCTCGTTCCGTTCAAGAGTTATAGCCGTTTTAGCAAACCCTGCCTCGGCCCCTCCGAACGTTTTGGCCTGCCGCCGCCAACGGGAAACGAAATTCCCCCTTTTTTCTGATCTGGACGGACAGTCAGACTCCAGACAATCTTTCTGCACTGGTTTGGGTCAGATCGGGCAAAACACGTAGGACTAGTGTGCAAAAGTAGGTTTTTCAAAAAATCCAAAATACCCGAAAATTTCGCCAGCGCAACCCTCGAATCCGAGGCATGCATCTCGCTCGTCTCGAGCCAAGGATTCCGATGATATAAGACACTTGGTTCTGCGACGGACGGTTTGGGAGCTATGAGCGATTTCGTACTTTTGATCGCCGTAGCGCCACCGCCGGCCCGATCGGGCCGAGCCTTGGTGATGCTGTAGAGCCAGGGCTGGACTGGTAATCTGGCATACCGGGCACTTTCCCGGTGGGCCGACGCACTTTGGGGCCGATACAAGGTTATTTATTTATTTAGATTTTTTTGCCACGGACTGGCCCATCATGCAGGGACAGCGGCCCATTGGTTTGTCTTCTGATTTGACAGGCCACAGCGAGAGAGACCTTCCTTCTTCCATATTCATAGACTGTGTCCATATTAGGCGCTGTTTTTTTATTGTATTTTTTTCTTTTTGATTTGGGCGCATGAAACTGCAAAAGGCGGACATCCGCACAGCGCTGCCGCTGACGAACATGCTCTGCGTTTCTGCTGCTCTATTAAGTGATGAATGGCACTTTGACTCTGAATTTTGTTTTATACAATCGTGTGATATGGTAACATAACGGTTCTTTGGTGAATCAGCTGAAAACAGCCGTGAGCATGTACATACACAACGAGGTAAATTGGAAAATGGCAATACACACTACAAACTTCTCACCCTAGCACAACCACAATTTACCTTGCAGCTACTAACAGTGAAGAAATATGGTGTATTGGCACAAATGTATTTATTAAAAATGTTGCTATTATTATAGGCTACATTAAATATTGCGCAATATAAATCACTTTTATAGAGGCTATTTTTGTATTTTCTATGTGTTTACAATATTTTTTTTTTTATTACAAATTCAATAGTTTTTTTATTTATTTCTTTCTTTCTTTTAGAAACCATATACCCATGGTAATGAGGAGCATGGTTTGGCCAAAATTGGCCAACAGTTAAACTCGGATAAAAGAGACAACGTCATGCAGGTTTGGAACAACTTTACACAACAGAATTTAAAAGCAGTAAATTTACTTTATTGCATCCTAGCTCAAAGTCAGCGCTTTACTGTCAAGTGCATTTCTGTGTGACAAAAGTGCAATATCAAGTTTGATATCTGCATTTGCAGTAAATTCAATAATATCCATCATTATTTGTCCCTGTCCTAGTTTTATTTATTTACTCCAATGTAAGGCCCTAACCCCAGCAAAAACATTCACGAGGAACTCATGGGCCGGATGAGCTGGGTTTGCCAGGGCCGAATTTTATCCCCAGTCCAGCCCTGTGTAGAGCGAGTGTTGTTGGTCACTTTTGCCACGCCCCCTCACCGCGCCCCAGATGGGCGTCGGCTTTGCCGGCTCCCCTGACGCTGCGTCATGGTGTCATCGCTTCTCGGCCTTTTGGCTAAGATCAAGTGTAGTATCTGTTCTTATCAGTTTAATATCTGATATGTCCCCTACCCGGGGACTGCATATTAAATTGATTTTTGGCACATGGAGCCGGAACCGGGGCTTGCTCCGTCCACTCCACGCATCGACCTGGTATTGCAGTGCCTCCAGGAACGGTGTGCTTCCCCTCTTTGGGGATTGCGAATTGTTGTGGCTAATAGCAGAGCGAGTACCACTGGAGCACTACCAGACATATATACGTAGCAGGCACACAAGAAGGATGATGATGACGTGACACAACAGCGATAATGCTGTAAAGAAAACAACAAAGTTTTAAGAAGGCAACAAAGTGGAGTCACAGGAGTATAGGAAGAGGAACAAAAGCGCTGGTTCCTGACCCATCACAGCACATTTTTGTTGTCCCTCTTATTGGACGCTCCCGTCTGAGGTCTTGGAGTCTTTTACTAGCGAGCTGAATCAGGTGTGTTTGATTAGGGACACTTGATTCAACTTACCCGTCCTTCCTTTTCTCGGGGGAGGGGAAGAGGTGACCGTCGATGAGGATGGCGAAGGGCGTTAGGGTGCCTCTGACTGGAGACCTGACAATTCATACTTACCTGGCAGGGGAGACACCATGATCAGGAAGGTGGTTCACCCAGGGCGAGGCTCGGCCATTGCACTCCGGTTGTGCTGACCCCTGCGAATTCCCCAAATGTGGGAATCTCGACTGCATAATTTATGGTAGTGGGGGACTGCGTCCGCGCTCTCCCCTGGACATACTGGTCAAAAGCAGATAGCGTGGGGTTTTAACAGTTGTGGTGCGTCACCCATGGCCCCGAATGGTGAAGGTGCACAATTTTACTCTGTTTTATTAATTTTTTTCTGTCTTCTTCTTCTGTGGTGTCAATCAGTGACCTGGAGGGTCCAGAGAATTGAACTGCGGTGAGAGGTTGATGGGGAAAAAGCTGGGAGCGGTTTGCCAAATGAGGTTTTCCCCATAATCTCTGATATTCAACGGACGATTTGATTGACAGCAGTGGTCCTGGAGGCAAAGTTGTTCAGATGGAGGAGTTCCATCATGTGGTATGACTATCTTGTGCGCGTGTGAAGAAAATCATGTGACATACGATCGCCTATAGCCGTCCTCGTGTTGTTGTTATTTCATTTCAAAGCGCCACCAGGTGGCCATTCACCGCGTCCTTTCTCACCTGACCCCAGGCTGAGCCCGTGCACAGGTGTACCGGCTTGGGTGAAATTGTCTCGTTCCGTTCAAGAGTTATAGCCGTTTTAGCAAACCCTGCCTCGGCCCCTCCGAACGTTTTGGCCTGCCGCCGCCAACGGGAAACGAAATTCCCCCTTTTTTCTGATCTGGACGGACAGTCAGACTCCAGACAATCTTTCTGCACTGGTTTGGGTCAGATCGGGCAAAACACGTAGGACTAGTGTGCAAAAGTAGGTTTTTCAAAAAATCCAAAATACCCGAAAATTTCGCCAGCGCAACCCTCGAATCCGAGGCATGCATCTCGCTCGTCTCGAGCCAAGGATTCCGATGATATAAGACACTTGGTTCTGCGACGGACGGTTTGGGAGCTATGAGCGATTTCGTACTTTTGATCGCCGTAGCGCCACCGCCGGCCCGATCGGGCCGAGCCTTGGTGATGCTGTAGAGCCAGGGCTGGACTGGTAATCTGGCATACCGGGCACTTTCCCGGTGGGCCGACGCACTTTGGGGCCGATACAAGGTTATTTATTTATTTAGATTTTTTTGCCACGGACTGGCCCATCATGCAGGGACAGCGGCCCATTGGTTTGTCTTCTGATTTGACAGGCCACAGCGAGAGAGACCTTCCTTCTTCCATATTCATAGACTGTGTCCATATTAGGCGCTGTTTTTTTATTGTATTTTTTTCTTTTTGATTTGGGCGCATGAAACTGCAAAAGGCGGACATCCGCACAGCGCTGCCGCTGACGAACATGCTCTGCGTTTCTGCTGCTCTATTAAGTGATGAATGGCACTTTGACTCTGAATTTTGTTTTATACAATCGTGTGATATGGTAACATAACGGTTCTTTGGTGAATCAGCTGAAAACAGCCGTGAGCATGTACATACACAACGAGGTAAATTGGAAAATGGCAATACACACTACAAACTTCTCACCCTAGCACAACCACAATTTACCTTGCAGCTACTAACAGTGAAGAAATATGGTGTATTGGCACAAATGTATTTATTAAAAATGTTGCTATTATTATAGGCTACATTAAATATTGCGCAATATAAATCACTTTTATAGAGGCTATTTTTGTATTTTCTATGTGTTTACAATATTTTTTTTTTTATTACAAATTCAATAGTTTTTTTATTTCTTTCTTTCTTTCTTTTAGAAACCATATACCCATGGTAATGAGGAGCATGGTTTGGCCAAAATTGGCCAACAGTTAAACTCGGATAAAAGAGACAACGTCATGCAGGTTTGGAACAACTTTACACAACAGAATTTAAAAGCAGTAAATTTACTTTATTGCATCCTAGCTCAAAGTCAGCGCTTTACTGTCAAGTGCATTTCTGTGTGACAAAAGTGCAATATCAAGTTTGATATCTGCATTTGCAGTAAATTCAATAATATCCATCATTATTTGTCCCTGTCCTAGTTTTATTTATTTACTCCAATGTAAGGCCCTAACCCCAGCAAAAACATTCACGAGGAACTCATGGGCCGGATGAGCTGGGTTTGCCAGGGCCGAATTTTATCCCCAGTCCAGCCCTGTGTAGAGCGAGTGTTGTTGGTCACTTTTGCCACGCCCCCTCACCGCGCCCCAGATGGGCGTCGGCTTTGCCGGCTCCCCTGACGCTGCGTCATGGTGTCATCGCTTCTCGGCCTTTTGGCTAAGATCAAGTGTACTATCTGTTCTTATCAGTTTAATATCTGATATGTCCCCTACCCGGGGACTGCATATTAAATTGATTTTTGGCACATGGAGCCGGAACCGGGGCTTGCTCCGTCCACTCCACGCATCGACCTGGTATTGCAGTGCCTCCAGGAACGGTGTGCTTCCCCTCTTTGGGGATTGCGAATTGTTGTGGCTAATAGCAGAGCGAGTACCACTGGAGCACTACCAGACATATATACGTAGCAGGCACACAAGAAGGATGATGATGACGTGACACAACAGCGATAATGCTGTAAAGAAAACAACAAAGTTTTAAGAAGGCAACAAAGTGGAGTCACAGGAGTATAGGAAGAGGAACAAAAGCGCTGGTTCCTGACCCATCACAGCACATTTTTGTTGTCCCTCTTATTGGACGCTCCCGTCTGAGGTCTTGGAGTCTTTTACTAGCGAGCTGAATCAGGTGTGTTTGATTAGGGACACTTGATTCAACTTACCCGTCCTTCCTTTTCTCGGGGGAGGGGAAGAGGTGACCGTCGATGAGGATGGCGAAGGGCGTTAGGGTGCCTCTGACTGGAGACCTGACAATTCATACTTACCTGGCAGGGGAGACACCATGATCAGGAAGGTGGTTCACCCAGGGCGAGGCTCGGCCATTGCACTCCGGTTGTGCTGACCCCTGCGAATTCCCCAAATGTGGGAATCTTGACTGCATAATTTATGGTAGTGGGGGACTGCGTTCGCGCTCTCCCCTGGACATACTGGTCAAAAGCAGATAGCGTGGGGTTTTAACAGTTGTGGTGCGTCACCCATGGCCCCGAATGGTGAAGGTGCACAATTTTACTCTGTTTTATTCATTTTTTTCTGTCTTCTTCTTCTGTGGTGTCAATCAGTGACCTGGAGGGTCCAGAGAATTGAACTGCGGTGAGAGGTTGATGGGGAAAAAGCTGGGAGCGGTTTGCCAAATGAGGTTTTCCCCATAATCTCTGATATTCAACGGACGATTTGATTGACAGCAGTGGTCCTGGAGGCAAAGTTGTTCAGATGGAGGAGTTCCATCATGTGGTATGACTATCTTGTGCGCGTGTGAAGAAAATCATGTGACATACGATCGCCTATAGCTGTCCTCGTGTTGTTGTTATTTCATTTCAAAGCGCCACCAGGTGGCCATTCACCGCGTCCTTTCTCACCTGACCCCAGGCTGAGCCCGTGCACAGGTGTACCGGCTTGGGTGAAATTGTCTCGTTCCGTTCAAGAGTTATAGCCGTTTTAGCAAACCCTGCCTCGGCCCCTCCGAACGTTTTGGCCTGCCGCCGCCAACGGGAAACGAAATTCCCCCTTTTTTCTGATCTGGACGGACAGTCAGACTCCAGACAATCTTTCTGCACTGGTTTGGGTCAGATCGGGCAAAACACGTAGGACTAGTGTGCAAAAGTAGTTTTTTCAAAAAATCCAAAATACCCGAAAATTTCGCCAGCGCAACCCTCGAATCCGAGGCACGCATCTCGCTCGTCTCGAGCCAAGGATTCCGATGATATAAGACACTTGGTTCTGCGACGGACGGTTTGGGAGCTATGAGCGATTTCGTACTTTTGATCGCCGTAGCGCCACCGCCGGCCCGATCGGGCCGAGCCTTGGTGATGCTGTAGAGCGAGTGTTGTTGGTCACTTTTGCCACGCCCCCTCACCGCGCCCCAGATGGGCGTCGGCTTTGCCGGCTCCCCTGACGCTGCGTCATGGTGTCATCGCTTCTCGGCCTTTTGGCTAAGATCAAGTGTAGTATCTGTTCTTATCAGTTTAATATCTGATATGTCCCCTATCCGGGGACTGCATATTAAATTGATTTTTGGCACATGGAGCCGGAACCGGGGCTTGCTCCGTCCACTCCACGCATCGACCTGGTATTGCAGTGCCTCCAGGAACGGTGTGCTTCCCCTCTTTGGGGATTGCGAATTGTTGTGGCTAATAGCAGAGCGAGTACCACTGGAGCACTACCAGACATATATACGTAGCAGGCACACAAGAAGGATGATGATGACGTGACACAACAGCGATAATGCTGTAAAGAAAACAACAAAGTTTTAAGAAGGCAACAAAGTAGAGTCACAGGAGTATAGGAAGAGGAACAAAAGCGCTGGTTCCTGACCCATCACAGCACATTTGTGTTGTCCCTCTTATTGGACGCTCCCGTCTGAGGTCTTGGAGTCTTTTACTAGCGAGCTGAATCAGGTGTGTTTGATTAGGGACACTTGATTCAACTTACCCGTCCTTCCTTTTCTCGGGGGAGGGGAAGAGGTGACCGTCGATGAGGATGGCGAAGGGCGTTAGGGTGCCTCTGACTGGAGACCTGACAATTCATACTTACCTGGCAGGGGAGACACCATGATCAGGAAGGTGGTTCACCCAGGGCGAGGCTCGGCCATTGCACTCCGGTTGTGCTGACCCCTGCGAATTCCCCAAATGTGGGAATCTCGACTGCATAATTTATGGTAGTGGGGGACTGCGTTCGCGCTCTCCCCTGGACATACTGGTCAAAAGCAGATAGCGTGGGGTTTTAACAGTTGTGGTGCGTCACCCATGGCCCCGAATGGTGAAGGTGCACAATTTTACTCTGTTTTATTAATTTTTTTCTGTCTTCTTCTTCTGTGGTGTCAATCAGTGACCTGGAGGGTCCAGAGAATTGAACTGCGGTGAGAGGTTGATGGGGAAAAAGCTGGGAGCGGTTTGCCAAATGAGGTTTTCCCCATAATCTCTGATATTCAACGGACGATTTGATTGACAGCAGTGGTCCTGGAGGCAAAGTTGTTCAGATGGAGGAGTTCCATCATGTGGTATGACTATCTTGTGCGCGTGTGAAGAAAATCATGTGACATACGATCGCCTATAGCCGTCCTCGTGTTGTTGTTATTTCATTTCAAAGCGCCACCAGGTGGCCATTCACCGCGTCCTTTCTCACCTGACCCCAGGCTGAGCCCGTGCACAGGTGTACCGGCTTGGGTGAAATTGTCTCGTTCCGTTCAAGAGTTATAGCCGTTTTAGCAAACCCTGCCTCGGCCCCTCCGAACGTTTTGGCCTGCCGCCGCCAACGGGAAACGAAATTCCCCCTTTTTTCTGATCTGGACGGACAGTCAGACTCCAGACAATCTTTCTGCACTGGTTTGGGTCAGATCGGGCAAAACACGTAGGACTAGTGTGCAAAAGTAGGTTTTTCAAAAAATCCAAAATACCCGAAAATTTCGCAAGCGCAACCCTCGAATCCGAGGCATGCATCTCGCTCGTCTCGAGCCAAGGATTCCGATGATATAAGACACTTGGTTCTGCGACGGACGGTTTGGGAGCTATGAGCGATTTCGTACTTTTGATCGCCGTAGCGCCACCGCCGGCCCGATCGGGCCGAGCCTTGGTGATGCTGTAGAGCGAGTGTTGTTGGTCACTTTTGCCACGCCCCCTCACCGCGCCCCAGATGGGCGTCGGCTTTGCCGGCTCCCCTGACGCTGCGTCATGGTGTCATCGCTTCTCGGCCTTTTGGCTAAGATCAAGTGTAGTATCTGTTCTTATCAGTTTAATATCCGATATGTCCCCTACCCGGGGACTGCATATTAAATTGATTTTTGGCACATGGAGCCGGAACCGGGGCTTGCTCCGTCCACTCCACGCATCGACCTGGTATTGCAGTGCCTCCAGGAACGGTGTGCTTCCCCTCTTTGGGGATTGCGAATTGTTGTGGCTAATAGCAGAGCGAGTACCACTGGAGCACTACCAGACATATATACGTAGCAGGCACACAAGAAGGATGATGATGACGTGACACAACAGCGATAATGCTGTAAAGAAAACAACAAAGTTTTAAGAAGGCAACAAAGTAGAGTCACAGGAGTATAGGAAGAGGAACAAAAGCGCTGGTTCCTGACCCATCACAGCACATTTTTGTTGTCCCTCTTATTGGACGCTCCCGTCTGAGGTCTTGGAGTCTTTTACTAGCGAGCTGAATCAGGTGTGTTTGATTAGGGACACTTGATTCAACTTACCCGTCCTTCCTTTTCTCGGGGGAGGGGAAGAGGTGACCGTCGATGAGGATGGCGAAGGGCGTTAGGGTGCCTCTGACTGGAGACCTGACAATTCATACTTACCTGGCAGGGGAGACACCATGATCAGGAAGGTGGTTCACCCAGGGCGAGGCTCGGCCATTGCACTCCGGTTGTGCTGACCCCTGCGAATTCCCCAAATGTGGGAATCTCGACTGCATAATTTATGGTAGTGGGGGACTGCGTTCGCGCTCTCCCCTGGACATACTGGTCAAAAGCAGATAGCGTGGGGTTTTAACAGTTGTGGTGCGTCACCCATGGCCCCGAATGGTGAAGGTGCACAATTTTACTCTGTTTTATTAATTTTTTTCTGTCTTCTTCTTCTGTGGTGTCAATCAGTGACCTGGAGGGTCCAGAGAATTGAACTGCGGTGAGAGGTTGATGGGGAAAAAGCTGGGAGCGGTTTGCCAAATGAGGTTTTCCCCATAATCTCTGATATTCAACGGACGATTTGATTGACAGCAGTGGTCCTGGAGGCAAAGTTGTTCAGATGGAGGAGTTCCATCATGTGGTATGACTATCTTGTGCGCGTGTGAAGAAAATCATGTGACATACGATCGCCTATAGCCGTCCTCGTGTTGTTGTTATTTCATTTCAAAGCGCCACCAGGTGGCCATTCACCGCGTCCTTTCTCACCTGACCCCAGGCTGAGCCCGTGCACAGGTGTACCGGCTTGGGTGAAATTGTCTCGCTCCGTTCAAGAGTTATAGCCGTTTTAGCAAACCCTGCCTCGGCCCCTCCGAACGTTTTGGCCTGCCGCCGCCAACGGGAAACGAAATTCCCCCTTTTTTCTGATCTGGACGGACAGTCAGACTCCAGACAATCTTTCTGCACTGGTTTGGGTCAGATCGGGCAAAACACGTAGGACTAGTGTGCAAAAGTAGGTTTTTCAAAAAATCCAAAATACCCGAAAATTTCGCCAGCGCAACCCTCGAATCCGAGGCACGCATCTCGCTCGTCTCGAGCCAAGGATTCCGATGATATAAGACACTTGGTTCTGCGACGGACGGTTTGGGAGCTATGAGCGATTTCGTACTTTTGATCGCCGTAGCGCCACCGCCGGCCCGATCGGGCCGAGCCTTGGTGATGCTGTAGAGCGAGTGTTGTTGGTCACTTTTGCCACGCCCCCTCACCGCGCCCCAGATGGGCGTCGGCTTTGCCGGCTCCCCTGACGCTGCGTCATGGTGTCATCGCTTCTCGGCCTTTTGGCTAAGATCAAGTGTAGTATCTGTTCTTATCAGTTTAATATCTGATATGTCCCCTACCCGGGGACTGCATATTAAATTGATTTTTGGCACATGGAGCCGGAACCGGGGCTTGCTCCGTCCACTCCACTCCACGCATCGACCTGGTATTGCAGTGCCTCCAGGAACGGTGTGCTTCCCCTCTTTGGGGATTGCGAATTGTTGTGGCTAATAGCAGAGCGAGTACCACTGGAGCACTACCAGACATATATACGTAGCAGGCACACAAGAAGGATGATGATGACGTGACACAACAGCGATAATGCTGTAAAGAAAACAACAAAGTTTTAAGAAGGCAACAAAGTAGAGTCACAGGAGTATAGGAAGAGGAACAAAAGCGCTGGTTCCTGACCCATCACAGCACATTTTTGTTGTCCCTCTTATTGGACGCTCCCGTCTGAGGTCTTGGAGTCTTTTACTAGCGAGCTGAATCAGGTGTGTTTGATTAGGGACACTTGATTCAACTTACCCGTCCTTCCTTTTCTCGGGGGAGGGGAAGAGGTGACCGTCGATGAGGATGGCGAAGGGCGTTAGGGTGCCTCTGACTGGAGACCTGACAATTCATACTTACCTGGCAGGGGAGACACCATGATCAGGAAGGTGGTTCACCCAGGGCGAGGCTCGGCCATTGCACTCCGGTTGTGCTGACCCCTGCGAATTCCCCAAATGTGGGAATCTCGACTGCATAATTTATGGTAGTGGGGGACTGCGTTCGCGCTCTCCCCTGGACATACTGGTCAAAAGCAGATAGCGTGGGGTTTTAACAGTTGTGGTGCGTCACCCATGGCCCCGAATGGTGAAGGTGCACAATTTTACTCTGTTTTATTAATTTTTTTCTGTCTTCTTCTTCTGTGGTGTCAATCAGTGACCTGGAGGGTCCAGAGAATTGAACTGCGGTGAGAGGTTGATGGGGAAAAAGCTTGGAGCGGTTTGCCAAATGAGGTTTTCCCCATAATCTCTGATATTCAACGGACGATTTGATTGACAGCAGTGGTCCTGGAGGCAAAGTTGTTCAGATGGAGGAGTTCCATCATGTGGTATGACTATCTTGTGCGCGTGTGAAGAAAATCATGTGACATACGATCGCCTATAGCCGTCCTCGTGTTGTTGTTATTTCATTTCAAAGCGCCACCAGGTGGCCATTCACCGCGTCCTTTCTCACCTGACCCCAGGCTGAGCCCGTGCACAGGTGTACCGGCTTGGGTGAAATTGTCTCGTTCCGTTCAAGAGATATAGCCGTTTTAGCAAACCCTGCCTCGGCCCCTCCGAACGTTTTGGCCTGCCGCCGCCAACGGGAAACGAAATTCCCCCTTTTTTCTGATCTGGACGGACAGTCAGACTCCAGACAATCTTTCTGCACTGGTTTGGGTCAGATCGGGCAAAACACGTAGGACTAGTGTGCAAAAGTAGGTTTTTCAAAAAATCCAAAATACCCGAAAATTTCGCCAGCGCAACCCTCGAATCCGAGGCATGCATCTCGCTCGTCTCGAGCCAAGGATTCCGATGATATAAGACACTTGGTTCTGCGACGGACGGTTTGGGAGCTATGAGCGATTTCGTACTTTTGATCGCCGTAGCGCCACCGCCGGCCCGATCGGGCCGAGCCTTGGTGATGCTGTAGAGCGAGTGTTGTTGGTCACTTTTGCCACGCCCCCTCACCGCGCCCCAGATGGGCGTCGGCTTTGCCGGCTCCCCTGACGCTGCGTCATGGTGTCATCGCTTCTCGGCCTTTTGGCTAAGATCAAGTGTAGTATCTGTTCTTATCAGTTTAATATCTGATATGTCCCCTACCCGGGGACTGCATATTAAATTGATTTTTGGCACATGGAGCCGGAACCGGGGCTTGCTCCGTCCACTCCACTCCACGCATCGACCTGGTATTGCAGTGCCTCCAGGAACGGTGTGCTTCCCCTCTTTGGGGATTGCGAATTGTTGTGGCTAATAGCAGAGCGAGTACCACTGGAGCACTACCAGACATATATACGTAGCAGGCACACAAGAAGGATGATGATGACGTGACACAACAGCGATAATGCTGTAAAGAAAACAACAAAGTTTTAAGAAGGCAACAAAGTAGAGTCACAGGAGTATAGGAAGAGGAACAAAAGCGCTGGTTCCTGACCCATCACAGCACATTTTTGTTGTCCCTCTTATTGGACGCTCCCGTCTGAGGTCTTGGAGTCTTTTACTAGCGAGCTGAATCAGGTGTGTTTGATTAGGGACACTTGATTCAACTTACCCGTCCTTCCTTTTCTCGGGGGAGGGGAAGAGGTGACCGTCGATGAGGATGGCGAAGGGCGTTAGGGTGCCTCTGACTGGAGACCTGACAATTCATACTTACCTGGCAGGGGAGACACCATGATCAGGAAGGTGGTTCACCCAGGGCGAGGCTCGGCCATTGCACTCCGGTTGTGCTGACCCCTGCGAATTCCCCAAATGTGGGAATCTCGACTGCATAATTTATGGTAGTGGGGGACTGCGTTCGCGCTCTCCCCTGGACATACTGGTCAAAAGCAGATAGCGTGGGGTTTTAACAGTTGTGGTGCGTCACCCATGGCCCCGAATGGTGAAGGTGCACAATTTTACTCTGTTTTATTAATTTTTTTCTGTCTTCTTCTTCTGTGGTGTCAATCAGTGACCTGGAGGGTCCAGAGAATTGAACTGCGGTGAGAGGTTGATGGGGAAAAAGCTTGGAGCGGTTTGCCAAATGAGGTTTTCCCCATAATCTCTGATATTCAACGGACGATTTGATTGACAGCAGTGGTCCTGGAGGCAAAGTTGTTCAGATGGAGGAGTTCCATCATGTGGTATGACTATCTTGTGCGCGTGTGAAGAAAATCATGTGACATACGATCGCCTATAGCCGTCCTCGTGTTGTTGTTATTTCATTTCAAAGCGCCACCAGGTGGCCATTCACCGCGTCCTTTCTCACCTGACCCCAGGCTGAGCCCGTGCACAGGTGTACCGGCTTGGGTGAAATTGTCTCGTTCCGTTCAAGAGATATAGCCGTTTTAGCAAACCCTGCCTCGGCCCCTCCGAACGTTTTGGCCTGCCGCCGCCAACGGGAAACGAAATTCCCCCTTTTTTCTGATCTGGACGGACAGTCAGACTCCAGACAATCTTTCTGCACTGGTTTGGGTCAGATCGGGCAAAACACGTAGGACTAGTGTGCAAAAGTAGGTTTTTCAAAAAATCCAAAATACCCGAAAATTTCGCCAGCGCAACCCTCGAATCCGAGGCATGCATCTCGCTCGTCTCGAGCCAAGGATTCCGATGATATAAGACACTTGGTTCTGCGACGGACGGTTTGGGAGCTATGAGCGATTTCGTACTTTTGATCGCCGTAGCGCCACCGCCGGCCCGATCGGGCCGAGCCTTGGTGATGCTGTAGAGCCAGGGCTGGACTGGTAATCTGGCATACCGGGCACTTTCCCGGTGGGCCGACGCACTTTGGGGCCGATACAAGGTTATTTATTTATTTAGATTTTTTTGCCACGGACTGGCCCATCATGCAGGGACAGCGGCCCATTGGTTTGTCTTCTGATTTGACAGGCCACAGCGAGAGAGACCTTCCTTCTTCCATATTCATAGACTGTGTCCATATTAGGCGCTGTTTTTTTATTGTATTTTTTTCTTTTTGATTTGGGCGCATGAAACTGCAAAAGGCGGACATCCGCACAGCGCTGCCGCTGACGAACATGCTCTGCGTTTCTGCTGCTCTATTAAGTGATGAATGGCACTTTGACTCTGAATTTTGTTTTATACAATCGTGTGATATGGTAACATAACGGTTCTTTGGTGAATCAGCTGAAAACAGCCGTGAGCATGTACATACACAACGAGGTAAATTGGAAAATGGCAATACACACTACAAACTTCTCACCCTAGCACAACCACAATTTACCTTGCAGCTACTAACAGTGAAGAAATATGGTGTATTGGCACAAATGTATTTATTAAAAATGTTGCTATTATTATAGGCTACATTAAATATTGCGCAATATAAATCACTTTTATAGAGGCTATTTTTGTATTTTCTATGTGTTTACAATATTTTTTTTTTTATTACAAATTCAATAATTTTTTTATTTATTTCTTTCTTTCTTTTAGAAACCATATACCCATGGTAATGAGGAGCATGGTTTGGCCAAAATTGGCCAACAGTTAAACTCGGATAAAAGAGACAACGTCATGCAGGTTTGGAACAACTTTACACAACAGAATTTAAAAGCAGTAAATTTACTTTATTGCATCCTAGCTCAAAGTCAGCGCTTTACTGTCAAGTGCATTTCTGTGTGACAAAAGTGCAATATCAAGTTTGATATCTGCATTTGCAGTAAATTCAATAATATCCATCATTATTTGTCCCTGTCCTAGTTTTATTTATTTACTCCAATGTAAGGCCCTAACCCCAGCAAAAACATTCACGAGGAACTCATGGGCCGGATGAGCTGGGTTTGCCAGGGCCGAATTTTATCCCCAGTCCAGCCCTGTGTAGAGCGAGTGTTGTTGGTCACTTTTGCCACGCCCCCTCACCGCGCCCCAGATGGGCGTCGGCTTTGCCGGCTCCCCTGACGCTGCGTCATGGTGTCATCGCTTCTCGGCCTTTTGGCTAAGATCAAGTGTAGTATCTGTTCTTATCAGTTTAATATCTGATATGTCCCCTATCCGGGGACTGCATATTAAATTGATTTTTGGCACATGGAGCTGGAACCGGGGCTTGCTCCGTCCACTCCACGCATCGACCTGGTATTGCAGTGCCTCCAGGAACGGTGTGCTTCCCCTCTTTGGGGATTGCGAATTGTTGTGGCTAATAGCAGAGCGAGTACCACTGGAGCACTACCAGACATATATACGTAGCAGGCACACAAGAAGGATGATGATGACGTGACACAACAGCGATAATGCTGTAAAGAAAACAACAAAGTTTTAAGAAGGCAACAAAGTGGAGTCACAGGAGTATAGGAAGAGGAACAAAAGCGCTGGTTCCTGACCCATCACAGCACATTTTTGTTGTCCCTCTTATTGGACGCTCCCGTCTGAGGTCTTGGAGTCTTTTACTAGCGAGCTGAATCAGGTGTGTTTGATTAGGGACACTTGATTCAACTTACCCGTCCTTCCTTTTCTCGGGGGAGGGGAAGAGGTGACCGTCGATGAGGATGGCGAAGGGCGTTAGGGTGCCTCTGACTGGAGACCTGACAATTCATACTTACCTGGCAGGGGAGACACCATGATCAGGAAGGTGGTTCACCCAGGGCGAGGCTCGGCCATTGCACTCCGGTTGTGCTGACCCCTGCGAATTCCCCAAATGTGGGAATCTCGACTGCATAATTTATGGTAGTGGGGGACTGCGTTCGCGCTCTCCCCTGGACATACTGGTCAAAAGCAGATAGCGTGGGGTTTTAACAGTTGTGGTGCGTCACCCATGGCCCCGAATGGTGAAGGTGCACAATTTTACTCTGTTTTATTAATTTTTTTCTGTCTTCTTCTTCTGTGGTGTCAATCAGTGACCTGGAGGGTCCAGAGAATTGAACTGCGGTGAGAGGTTGATGGGGAAAAAGCTGGGAGCGGTTTGCCAAATGAGGTTTTCCCCATAATCTCTGATATTCAACGGACGATTTGATTGACAGCAGTGGTCCTGGAGGCAAAGTTGTTCAGATGGAGGAGTTCCATCATGTGGTATGACTATCTTGTGCGCGTGTGAAGAAAATCATGTGACATACGATCGCCTATAGCCGTCCTCGTGTTGTTGTTATTTCATTTCAAAGCGCCACCAGGTGGCCATTCACCGCGTCCTTTCTCACCTGACCCCAGGCTGAGCCCGTGCACAGGTGTACCGGCTTGGGTGAAATTGTCTCGTTCCGTTCAAGAGTTATAGCCGTTTTAGCAAACCCTGCCTCGGCCCCTCCGAACGTTTTGGCCTGCCGCCGCCAACGGGAAACGAAATTCCCCCTTTTTTCTGATCTGGACGGACAGTCAGACTCCAGACAATCTTTCTGCACTGGTTTGGGTCAGATCGGGCAAAACACGTAGGACTAGTGTGCAAAAGTAGGTTTTTCAAAAAATCCAAAATACCCGAAAATTTCGCCAGCGCAACCCTCGAATCCGAGGCATGCATCTCGCTCGTCTCGAGCCAAGGATTCCGATGATATAAGACACTTGGTTCTGCGACGGACGGTTTGGGAGCTATGAGCGATTTCGTACTTTTGATCGCCGTAGCGCCACCGCCGGCCCGATCGGGCCGAGCCTTGGTGATGCTGTAGAGCCAGGGCTGGACTGGTAATCTGGCATACCGGGCACTTTCCCGGTGGGCCGACGCACTTTGGGGCCGATACAAGGTTATTTATTTATTTAGATTTTTTTGCCACGGACTGGCCCATCATGCAGGGACAGCGGCCCATTGGTTTGTCTTCTGATTTGACAGGCCACAGCGAGAGAGACCTTCCTTCTTCCATATTCATAGACTGTGTCCATATTAGGCGCTGTTTTTTTATTGTATTTTTTTCTTTTTGATTTGGGCGCATGAAACTGCAAAAGGCGGACATCCGCACAGCGCTGCCGCTGACGAACATGCTCTGCGTTTCTGCTGCTCTATTAAGTGATGAATGGCACTTTGACTCTGAATTTTGTTTTATACAATCGTGTGATATGGTAACATAACGGTTCTTTGGTGAATCAGCTGAAAACAGCCGTGAGCATGTACATACACAACGAGGTAAATTGGAAAATGGCAATACACACTACAAACTTCTCACCCTAGCACAACCACAATTTACCTTGCAGCTACTAACAGTGAAGAAATATGGTGTATTGGCACAAATGTATTTATTAAAAATGTTGCTATTATTATAGGCTACATTAAATATTGCGCAATATAAATCACTTTTATAGAGGCTATTTTTGTATTTTCTATGTGTTTACAATATTTTTTTTTTTATTACAAATTCAATAATTTTTTTATTTATTTCTTTCTTTCTTTTAGAAACCATATACCCATGGTAATGAGGAGCATGGTTTGGCCAAAATTGGCCAACAGTTAAACTCGGATAAAAGAGACAACGTCATGCAGGTTTGGAACAACTTTACACAACAGAATTTAAAAGCAGTAAATTTACTTTATTGCATCCTAGCTCAAAGTCAGCGCTTTACTGTCAAGTGCATTTCTGTGTGACAAAAGTGCAATATCAAGTTTGATATCTGCATTTGCAGTAAATTCAATAATATCCATCATTATTTGTCCCTGTCCTAGTTTTATTTATTTACTCCAATGTAAGGCCCTAACCCCAGCAAAAACATTCACGAGGAACTCATGGGCCGGATGAGCTGGGTTTGCCAGGGCCGAATTTTATCCCCAGTCCAGCCCTGTGTAGAGCGAGTGTTGTTGGTCACTTTTGCCACACCCCCTCACCGCGCCCCAGATGGGCGTCGGCTTTGCCGGCTCCCCTGACGCTGCGTCATGGTGTCATCGCTTCTCGGCCTTTTGGCTAAGATCAAGTGTAGTATCTGTTCTTATCAGTTTAATATCTGATATGTCCCCTACCCGGGGACTGCATATTAAATTGATTTTTGGCACATGGAGCCGGAACCGGGGCTTGCTCCGTCCACTCCACGCATCGACCTGGTATTGCAGTGCCTCCAGGAACGGTGTGCTTCCCCTCTTTGGGGATTGCGAATTGTTGTGGCTAATAGCAGAGCGAGTACCACTGGAGCACTACCAGACATATATACGTAGCAGGCACACAAGAAGGATGATGATGACGTGACACAACAGCGATAATGCTGTAAAGAAAACAACAAAGTTTTAAGAAGGCAACAAAGTAGAGTCACAGGAGTATAGGAAGAGGAACAAAAGCGCTGGTTCCTGACCCATCACAGCACATTTTTGTTGTCCCTCTTATTGGACGCTCCCGTCTGAGGTCTTGGAGTCTTTTACTAGCGAGCTGAATCAGGTGTGTTTGATTAGGGACACTTGATTCAACTTACCCGTCCTTCCTTTTCTCGGGGGAGGGGAAGAGGTGACCGTCGATGAGGATGGCGAAGGGCGTTAGGGTGCCTCTGACTGGAGACCTGACAATTCATACTTACCTGGCAGGGGAGACACCATGATCAGGAAGGTGGTTCACCCAGGGCGAGGCTCGGCCATTGCACTCCGGTTGTGCTGACCCCTGCGAATTCCCCAAATGTGGGAATCTCGACTGCATAATTTATGGTAGTGGGGGACTGCGTTCGCGCTCTCCCCTGGACATACTGGTCAAAAGCAGATAGCGTGGGGTTTTAACAGTTGTGGTGCGTCACCCATGGCCCCGAATGGTGAAGGTGCACAATTTTACTCTGTTTTATTAATTTTTTTCTGTCTTCTTCTTCTGTGGTGTCAATCAGTGACCTGGAGGGTCCAGAGAATTGAACTGCGGTGAGAGGTTGATGGGGAAAAAGCTGGGAGCGGTTTGCCAAATGAGGTTTTCCCCATAATCTCTGATATTCAACGGACGATTTGATTGACAGCAGTGGTCCTGGAGGCAAAGTTGTTCAGATGGAGGAGTTCCATCATGTGGTATGACTATCTTGTGCGCGTGTGAAGAAAATCATGTGACATACGATCGCCTATAGCCGTCCTCGTGTTGTTGTTATTTCATTTCAAAGCGCCACCAGGTGGCCATTCACCGCGTCCTTTCTCACCTGACCCCAGGCTGAGACCGTGCACAGGTGTACCGGCTTGGGTGAAATTGTCTCGCTCCGTTCAAGAGTTATAGCCGTTTTAGCAAACCCTGCCTCGGCCCCTCCGAACGTTTTGGCCTGCCGCCGCCAACGGGAAACGAAATTCCCCCTTTTTTCTGATCTGGACGGACAGTCAGACTCCAGACAATCTTTCTGCACTGGTTTGGGTCAGATCGGGCAAAACACGTAGGACTAGTGTGCAAAAGTAGGTTTTTCAAAAAATCCAAAATACCCGAAAATTTCGCCAGCGCAACCCTCGAATCCGAGGCACGCATCTCGCTTGTCTCGAGCCAAGGATTCCGATGATATAAGACACTTGGTTCTGCGACGGACGGTTTGGGAGCTATGAGCGATTTTGTACTTTTGATCGCCGTAGCGCCACCGCCGGCCCGATCGGGCCGAGCCTTGGTGATGCTGTAGAGCGAGTGTTGTTGGTCACTTTTGCCACGCCCCCTCACCGCGCCCCAGATGGGCGTCGGCTTTGCCGGCTCCCCTGACGCTGCGTCATGGTGTCATCGCTTCTCGGCCTTTTGGCTAAGATCAAGTGTAGTATCTGTTCTTATCAGTTTAATATCTGATATGTCCCCTACCCGGGGACTGCATATTAAATTGATTTTTGGCACATGGAGCCGGAACCGGGGCTTGCTCCGTCCACTCCACGCATCGACCTGGTATTGCAGTGCCTCCAGGAACGGTGTGCTTCCCCTCTTTGGGGATTGCGAATTGTTGTGGCTAATAGCAGAGCGAGTACCACTGGAGCACTACCAGACATATATACGTAGCAGGCACACAAGAAGGATGATGATGACGTGACACAACAGCGATAATGCTGTAAAGAAAACAACAAAGTTTTAAGAAGGCAACAAAGTGGAGTCACAGGAGTATAGGAAGAGGAACAAAAGCGCTGGTTCCTGACCCATCACAGCACATTTTTGTTGTCCCTCTTATTGGACGCTCCCGTCTGAGGTCTTGGAGTCTTTTACTAGCGAGCTGAATCAGGTGTGTTTGATTAGGGACACTTGATTCAACTTACCCGTCCTTCCTTTTCTCGGGGGAGGGGAAGAGGTGACCGTCGATGAGGATGGCGAAGGGCGTTAGGGTGCCTCTGACTGGAGACCTGACAATTCATACTTACCTGGCAGGGGAGACACCATGATCAGGAAGGTGGTTCACCCAGGGCGAGGCTCGGCCATTGCACTCCGGTTGTGCTGACCCCTGCGAATTCCCCAAATGTGGGAATCTCGACTGCATAATTTATGGTAGTGGGGGACTGCGTTCGCGCTCTCCCCTGGACATACTGGTCAAAAGCAGATAGCGTGGGGTTTTAACAGTTGTGGTGCGTCACCCATGGCCCCGAATGGTGAAGGTGCACAATTTTACTCTGTTTTATTAATTTTTTTCTGTCTTCTTCTTCTGTGGTGTCAATCAGTGACCTGGAGGGTCCAGAGAATTGAACTGCGGTGAGAGGTTGATGGGGAAAAAGCTGGGAGCGGTTTGCCAAATGAGGTTTTCCCCATAATCTCTGATATTCAACGGACGATTTGATTGACAGCAGTGGTCCTGGAGGCAAAGTTGTTCAGATGGAGGAGTTCCATCATGTGGTATGACTATCTTGTGCGCGTGTGAAGAAAATCATGTGACATACGATCGCCTATAGCCGTCCTCGTGTTGTTGTTATTTCATTTCAAAGCGCCACCAGGTGGCCATTCACCGCGTCCTTTCTCACCTGACCCCAGGCTGAGCCCGTGCACAGGTGTACCGGCTTGGGTGAAATTGTCTCGTTCCGTTCAAGAGTTATAGCCGTTTTAGCAAACCCTGCCTCGGCCCCTCCGAACGTTTTGGCCTGCCGCCGCCAACGGGAAACGAAATTCCCCCTTTTTTCTGATCTGGACGGACAGTCAGACTCCAGACAATCTTTCTGCACTGGTTTGGGTCAGATCGGGCAAAACACGTAGGACTAGTGTGCAAAAGTAGGTTTTTCAAAAAATCCAAAATACCCGAAAATTTCGCCAGCGCAACCCTCGAATCCGAGGCATGCATCTCGCTCGTCTCGAGCCAAGGATTCCGATGATATAAGACACTTGGTTCTGCGACGGACGGTTTGGGAGCTATGAGCGATTTCGTACTTTTGATCGCCGTAGCGCCACCGCCGGCCCGATCGGGCCGAGCCTTGGTGATGCTGTAGAGCCAGGGCTGGACTGGTAATCTGGCATACCGGGCACTTTCCCGGTGGGCCGACGCACTTTGGGGCCGATACAAGGTTATTTATTTATTTAGATTTTTTTGCCACGGACTGGCCCATCATGCAGGGACAGCGGCCCATTGGTTTGTCTTCTGATTTGACAGGCCACAGCGAGAGAGACCTTCCTTCTTCCATATTCATAGACTGTGTCCATATTAGGCGCTGTTTTTTTATTGTATTTTTTTCTTTTTGATTTGGGCGCATGAAACTGCAAAAGGCGGACATCCGCACAGCGCTGCCGCTGACGAACATGCTCTGCGTTTCTGCTGCTCTATTAAGTGATGAATGGCACTTTGACTCTGAATTTTGTTTTATACAATCGTGTGATATGGTAACATAACGGTTCTTTGGTGAATCAGCTGAAAACAGCCGTGAGCATGTACATACACAACGAGGTAAATTGGAAAATGGCAATACACACTACAAACTTCTCACCCTAGCACAACCACAATTTACCTTGCAGCTACTAACAGTGAAGAAATATGGTGTATTGGCACAAATGTATTTATTAAAAATGTTGCTATTATTATAGGCTACATTAAATATTGCGCAATATAAATCACTTTTATAGAGGCTATTTTTGTATTTTCTATGTGTTTACAATATTTTTTTTTTTATTACAAATTCAATAGTTTTTTTATTTCTTTCTTTCTTTCTTTTAGAAACCATATACCCATGGTAATGAGGAGCATGGTTTGGCCAAAATTGGCCAACAGTTAAACTCGGATAAAAGAGACAACGTCATGCAGGTTTGGAACAACTTTACACAACAGAATTTAAAAGCAGTAAATTTACTTTATTGCATCCTAGCTCAAAGTCAGCGCTTTACTGTCAAGTGCATTTCTGTGTGACAAAAGTGCAATATCAAGTTTGATATCTGCATTTGCAGTAAATTCAATAATATCCATCATTATTTGTCCCTGTCCTAGTTTTATTTATTTACTCCAATGTAAGGCCCTAACCCCAGCAAAAACATTCACGAGGAACTCATGGGCCGGATGAGCTGGGTTTGCCAGGGCCGAATTTTATCCCCAGTCCAGCCCTGTGTAGAGCGAGTGTTGTTGGTCACTTTTGCCACGCCCCCTCACCGCGCCCCAGATGGGCGTCGGCTTTGCCGGCTCCCCTGACGCTGCGTCATGGTGTCATCGCTTCTCGGCCTTTTGGCTAAGATCAAGTGTAGTATCTGTTCTTATCAGTTTAATATCTGATATGTCCCCTACCCGGGGACTGCATATTAAATTGATTTTTGGCACATGGAGCCGGAACCGGGGCTTGCTCCGTCCACTCCACGCATCGACCTGGTATTGCAGTGCCTCCAGGAACGGTGTGCTTCCCCTCTTTGGGGATTGCGAATTGTTGTGGCTAATAGCAGAGCGAGTACCACTGGAGCACTACCAGACATATATACATAGCAGGCACACAAGAAGGATGATGATGACGTGACACAACAGCGATAATGCTGTAAAGAAAACAACAAAGTTTTAAGAAGGCAACAAAGTGGAGTCACAGGAGTATAGGAAGAGGAACAAAAGCGCTGGTTCCTGACCCATCACAGCACATTTTTGTTGTCCCTCTTATTGGACGCTCCCGTCTGAGGTCTTGGAGTCTTTTACTAGCGAGCTGAATCAGGTGTGTTTGATTAGGGACACTTGATTCAACTTACCCGTCCTTCCTTTTCTCGGGGGAGGGGAAGGGCGTTAGGGTGCCTCTGACTGGAGACCTGACAATTCATACTTACCTGGCAGGGGAGACACCATGATCAGGAAGGTGGTTCACCCAGGGCGAGGCTCGGCCATTGCACTCCGGTTGTGCTGACCCCTGCGAATTCCCCAAATGTGGGAATCTCGACTGCATAATTTATGGTAGTGGGGGACTGCGTTCGCGCTCTCCCCTGGACATACTGGTCAAAAGCAGATAGCGTGGGGTTTTAACAGTTGTGGTGCGTCACCCATGGCCCCGAATGGTGAAGGTGCACAATTTTACTCTGTTTTATTAATTTTTTTCTGTCTTCTTCTTCTGTGGTGTCAATCAGTGACCTGGAGGGTCCAGAGAATTGAACTGCGGTGAGAGATTGATGGGGAAAAAGCTGGGAGCGGTTTGCCAAATGAGGTTTTCCCCATAATCTCTGATATTCAACGGACGATTTGATTGACAGCAGTGGTCCTGGAGGCAAAGTTGTTCAGATGGAGGAGTTCCATCATGTGGTATGACTATCTTGTGCGCGTGTGAAGAAAATCATGTGACATACGATCGCCTATAGCCGTCCTCGTGTTGTTGTTATTTCATTTCAAAGCGCCACCAGGTGGCCATTCACCGCGTCCTTTCTCACCTGACCCCAGGCTGAGCCCGTGCACAGGTGTACCGGCTTGGGTGAAATTGTCTCGTTCCGTTCAAGAGTTATAGCCGTTTTAGCAAACCCTGCCTCGGCCCCTCCGAACGTTTTGGCCTGCCGCCGCCAACGGGAAACGAAATTCCCCCTTTTTTCTGATCTGGACGGACAGTCAGACTCCAGACAATCTTTCTGCACTGGTTTGGGTCAGATCGGGCAAAACACCCCAGATAGCAATTACGTTTGGGCCACATGTGGGTATTATCTGGCACATATGGCCTAGATGTGGCATGGCTGAACAAATATGGGCCAAATTGGGACCATATTTGTTTTGCCATAACTTTAAAATCTGCGGGAAATGCTCTCTTGGTTCACAAATCATTTTGAGGTATATGGCCCAGATAACAACGAACACATGAGAACCATATGTGGTTGAGCTATGGCACACAGTTAGAAACACCGACTTGTGGTAAACATTTGGCTTATACATGGAAAAACACAGGAATCCTGAAATCAAGTGCGGCAGACATCCGCCGTTCCACACATCAGGTTGCTATGCATCCTCCCTCCTATTGGTGGAGTGAAACTACGGCGCGAATTTGACTGCGAACCGGGCAGCAGCCGCCATTTACTCTGCTTTCCTCCTCACGACTGTGTACATTCAGGTAAGCGATGTTTTGGCACTTTAAAGTCATATAATTGAAATATTAAGCATTATGTGTCAATATTGCATGTTATTAAGTATTTAGTTATTCGTTTCATTGAGGAGTGGGTCGAATTACGTTAGTTTTCTCCTCAGTTTAATTTACCGATACAATAAAGTGTAACGTTAATGTATAACGGTCCGCTGGTTTCCCGTTTTAAATTCAGATGTGTTTGCTAAATCAACAGTACACTGTCGTACACTTAAAATAGTACATATGGCATGTGTAATATCATATGTGAATTCAGGCGACGCGGTCCGACGTCGGTGTTACTGTTCGTCAAAAACCTAAATCCTAATTTGTGTTCACAATATTTTAACTAATCATAATATTAATAAAAAAATGGCAACAAGACTAAACAAATGAATACGTGTGCATTACAACAACCTTGTTAACATGAACTAACAATAAACTGCACTTCTTCAGCATGTATTAATATGTGTTAATGTTAATTTGAACATTTACTTATACATTCAAATCAGAAATTGTACTTGTTAACGTTGTAGTACTGTATGCACAGTGGACTATGAACAAACAATGAACTGCTGTATTTCTATTAACTAATGTTATCAAAGATTACCAAATACAGTAAGAAATGTAGGCTATCACTCATGGTTAGTTCATGTTAGTTAATACATTAAGTAATGTTTGTTAACAAATAAAACTTTATTGTAAAGTGTTATCAATTGTAAATTAATTAAAAAGAAAAAAAAACGAAACCTTCAATTGACTGCTTGTGCATGCATTTGGACCATTCTCTCCCCTTTATTTAAGATAAATAAATAATTACATGCCACAGTGTGATTGTGCAGAGATTTTTGCAACAATCACATATCAATTATGTTGCAATTACATTCTCTAACATTCTCTCACAAATATGAACCCCAAACTGTCATAACCTATTGGTGCTATGACCGAATTCTTATTTGAGTAATTTAATATAAATATATATATAATTGTATGATCACAATATAGTTTAACTTTGTTATTAAAATAAGCAAATATGCAAATTATAAGCAATGTTTTTATGCTTTGTATATCTTTCAGGAGGTTTAAACTCTCCTACCAGGCGGTTGTTGAAAATAAGAATGTGTTCTTAAAATAATAGTTCACTTAAAATTGAAAGTTCTGTCATTGTTTACTCACCCTCAAGTTGTTTCAAACCTGTATGCATTTCTTTCTTTTGCTGAACACAAGGGAAGATATTTTGAAGAATGTCGGTAACCAAACAGTTGATGGACCCCATTCACTTCCATAGTATTTTTTTTTTCCTATTATGGATGTGAATGGGGTCCATCAACTGTTTGGTTACCGACATTCTTCAAAATATCTTCCCTTGTGTTCAGCAAAAGAAAGAAATGCATGCAGGTTTGAAACAACTTGAGGGTGAGTACGGTAAACGATGACACAAATTACAATTTGTGGCAGAATCCGAAGAGAACGAGTTTTTAAGGACCACAATGATTTTCTGGCCCAGGATGATGACTGCCAAACTCTCCCACTCATATTTTTTCCTTTTGTTATTAATTCCGGAGGACAAAGTTCCAAATAAAATATTTTTTTCTCGTTTCTACCTCCGATAGTAGCACCTCCAATTCACTTTCTGTAAATTTTTGTTACTTGCCGCTTGCTTTAGCCATTTTCTTACTGCTTTCTTTTGCCAAAGTGGACTCATTACCATATTTAAATTGCTTTATTTAAGGGAGGAGACTGGCTGGGGCGTTGTGCTCGTGCATTTGCACTCAATTTTACGTTAATTGGGATGTACAAAGAGAACATGCGTGGGATCCTTCGTACGCAGAGATTCATACATCTGTTTTTTTTGTGCGTACGCACATTTACAGCTTTGTCCGTACACAATGTTTTAGGATGAATTCAACGCAAGTCTTTGTACATGAGGCCCCAAGTCAGGGACTGGGATGGCCATTACAGATGCTTGGTTTTGTGCTCAGTGACCCATTTTTGTTTTGATTTTGGTGTTTGTTTTTGGATCACTGTCCTGTTGGAAGACACAAACATGGCCCATTATAAGATTTCTATAAGAGGTTGTCAGGTTTAAATTTTTTATCTGTTGGTAGTTGATCGAATCCATGATGCCATGTATCTGAACCAGATAGTATTTCATTTTACACATGGGGTGCTTTTTTATCCCTGTGTGCACCAAACACATCTTAAGTGGTTACTACCAAAAAAGCTACATTTTTTTGTTTCATCTGACCATAGAACCCGTCCTATTTGAAGTTCCAGTAGTGTCAGTTACTTTTCAAACGTTCTATGGTCAGATGAAACAAAAAAATTTAGCTTTTTTGGTAGTAACCACTTAAGATTGGTTTGGCACACACAGGGATAAAAAATCACCCCATGTGTAAAATGAAATACTCTTCTGTATTTTTGATTTGCGTCAGAAGTAGCGTACGGATGAAACATAGGATGTGCGTACGCACAGAAATATTCTGATTTATAAAACCGTGCGCACGCACATCCTATGCAGTTTTCCCATAATAAATCACAATCAATTCTAAATGTAGCGCAGCTTTTGCGTTCTTCTGAACATCTTGTTCAGATACATGGCATCATGGATTCGATCAACTACCAAAAATTTAAACCTGACAAACTCTTATAGAAATCTTATAATGTGCCATGTTTGTGTCTTCCAACAGGACAGTGATCCAAAAACAAACACCAACATCAGAACAAAAATGGGTCACTGAGCACAAAACCAAGCATCTTCAATGGCCATCCCAGTCCCTGACCTGAACCCTATAGATGATGAGTGAGTGAACTGAAGAGAAGCGCCAACATGGATCTGGGAATTTGAAGGATCTGGAGAAATTCTGTATGGAGGAATGGTCTCTGATCTCTGGTCAGGTGTTCTCCAAACTCATCAGGCATTATAGGAGAAAACTCAGAGCTGCCGTCTTGGAAAAAGGAGCTTACAAAAAGTATTTAATAAAAGGGGGCAAATAATTGTTCCCAACGTGTTTAGGAGAAAAACATTTATTTCATAATGTGATTTCCCCCCCCCACACTTTCCATTCTTTTACTTCAATGAAAGGTTAGATTTGTGCCAATTTTTAAAAAAATTAAAGATCAAAATGATAAACAATGCAGATTTATTTTTTACAGCCATCTTTGATCATATTTACCGGGGGGGAAAATAATTCTGACCAGCACTGTATATTTCAACCACTTACTTACAATGTTTTTTTTTCCTATCAGATTACGTATCTGGGTCTGGTTGGTGGCTTTGACCTGAAAGACACAGTGTGGAGAGTGCTGAAAGCCACTTTTACAACTGCTGTGGCACGTGTGATGAATTGGAGAGGAATCAATGGGAAGGTTGGTGTCCAACGCCTGATCGTATTGATGTTTTATAAACAAATTTCGGGTACTCTGGGTTCGGGCAAAATTCCGAGCCCTGAGCCCTCCCCCGGACAGCACGCCAAATACGCATAATATTTACTCTATTTAATTTGATGTAAGTGTGAACTCGTGAAAAGGAAGTTGTCATTGGTGAGAACCTTTTTTAGAAATCATTTTAATTTTATAGCACTTTGCACAATACAAAACTATTCAAATCCACTTTACAGAACATTGTATTGTTATTTCTGTTATCTCAGTAATAGTAATGGTCACAAATTAATGGTTTGGAGCTTAAATCACCTAAAAAACTTTTCTCTTAAATTGATTCATTTTCGGTCATGTGTTTTACTTAATCTGTGCTATCTGACAACCCTGTGCATGGTAGTGTTCATTTTGTTAATGAAATCTTCAACGAAATGTTCAAACGTCATACATTTTCTTGTCCCTAATAATCAACATAATGCAGGAGAAACTGTAAAATCATCTCCATCATCTAATTAAAAACACTAAGGGCCCTATTTTGACGATCTGAAACGCAAGTAACTGTGTGTGCGGATCTTGCAAATCTAAAATGTGTTGGTCTGAAGAAGCTTCATTATTCATAGGTGTGGTTTGGGCGTAACGTGAAATAAACCAATCAGAGCATCATCTCACATTCCCTTTAAGAGCTGGCGCGCTTGTTCCATGGCGGATTGCTATTATAATGGCGGGTTTGCCAAGAGCATGGCATAATACATCACAGGTGAAACTCAGAAAATTAGAATATTGTGCAAAAGTTCATGTATTTCAGTAATTCAAATTAAAAGGTGAAACTAATATATTTAGTATATATAACTATATGCATTATTGTACTTTTCAGAGGGTCGAAAATTGGTCTGAATAATTTGGGTAAATGTGTATTTATGCCTATTTTTTCACATCTTTTCACAAGAGAAATACTCTTCTCCTGAAAACGGTCTGTCCGTTTAAAAGCACGTCTCCTCTGAGAAATAATCTAATTTCACCACAATTATTTTCCTCGCGTGGTAGCTAATATTGTTCCTTGTAATTATAAATGGTTTGCAAAAATTGGAACTGCTAAGTGAATGCGCGTTATGCACTCACCAAGCATGCGCCATTAAAATTGAAGTCTGAATTATGCGCCACTGACTTTAAACACAATTTTACCGGGTCTGTGGAGGAATTGTTTTGTAAAACTGCAGAATATCACCAGGGAACGTTAGTGCAGGAACACTCTTCTCGCTGAACCGCCCCGCGAGCGCAAGTTCATTCCCTAATTTACCGACGTGTGTCTGTGGAGGGAGAAGTGAGCTCTGCGTCGGGTGGAGAATAGGAATGATACATGCATCAGTGTACTTAGTCATTTGCACTGGGTGCAAGATAGGGCCCTAAAGCCCAATTTATACTTCTGCGTCAAACTTACGCCGTAGCTACGTCATAGGCTTTTTGGAGCGCGCGTACCCTTCGGCGTACCCTGATGTGCACCTCTCCAAAAATGTAAAAATGCGTCAACTCTATGCGAACGCAAGCGCTGTGATTGGTCTGCTAGAACCGCTCCCTCGGGTTTCACATGCTCCCTCTGCATGTGTAATTGTAAATGAAAACCAACGCGTTGCCTACTGCAAGGCTCCGGCTCCGGCTTAGGTGCGATGCAGAAGTATAAATCAGCCTATATCCATGTAGGACTGTCCTCGACTAAAGATTTTTCTAGTTGCGTTGCATCACATTAAATGCTTCTCTGCAAGCGCTCTGTTTGAGCCGCTTATAATTTGCATTCGGGAACGCAACGTGCACCAACCATCCGTAATTAGAATTATTAATAATTAAATCTGTTGTCAACAAAGAGAAATGTCTGCGGTTTTCTGCCAAAATAAAAGCCCAGTGGTTTAACTTTTGAAAGCAAGACATCCATGAATGTTAGTATTGTAATTTTACTGTTGTTCTGTAAAGTTAAAAACATTTTTTTAGTATAATAATTGTTTATCAGAATCAATCCAAATATTATTGTAACATTATTATTATTATGAATGCATTATAAATGTTCATTTTTCATTTACAGTGTGTATTATTGCAATAGTAAGATATGTCTTTATTAAATAAATTAAAATATTAATAAAAATAATAATAATTACAGGGGATGGGGTTAGCTATTCTGTTTTTTCTTCTTTTTTTGGCATTAGCTGATCACATCCCTGGCTCACTTAAAGGAACGTGTCACCGTTTTTAAAAATAAAACCTCCTGTCATTCTATTTTCAAAGCACTCTCCTCTTCTTCATAGAGGTATGGTTCTGGATCTTGACTGTCTGAGAAGTCACCCTCTTAGTCTCTCACAAAATCAGCCATGTTCACCGCCATTCACTATGTCTACTGTAGAAAAAATAGTCAGCTAATATTCACATCGGTATGTTGACGGAAGTTGTGGGATTTCATGTGTTGCTGCGTGATATCTCTGCGCCCAAGTAGCAGTGCTTCGTCTGTGCTTCCCCATAATATAGTCCCAAGTCAATGTCTATCTATGAAATCGGCTAGTCTTAATCTGCATCGCTATTTGTACTCACAAGAAGTAATTAGGTGGTTTTTTTTGGCTCACTTTTATTGTCTTGTTTGGACTAAAACGTGACATTTATGCTATCTGTGTTGGTGTGTTTTTACATTAGAGTGTGCATGTCTTTTGTAAAGCAGAATACATGCAGTGTTGTAAATTTTAACCGGTTGGTGGAAAAGTATTCTAAAATGTATTTTTTTTTAAAACTAAATAGTTTGTCATATGGAATTATGGTATTATTATGGCCCACATATTGAAAAATACAATTTGCAATTCCTTTTTGAAATTATACGGGGAAAACTTTCATACAGTGGTCAATCAGAGGTGTTTAATCTGTTAATAATTGCAATTAAAATATTAAAGGAATTAATTTACATTAATATTTTTTTTTTTTTTCATTATCCTGCAGCTCTAGCTTCCAGGTTGTATTGCTGCTAACATTACTTAAATTTATATTTTATTGCAGGTGCAGTCAGGCAGAATCCCCTAACTGGAAAAGCCTCAAAGATATTGAATTTAACATCAGTAAATGGCTGGAGCGATTGAAGAAACGAGAGGCCCAACAACACATTGCCGACCCTCATTAGAGACTTCCCTGCACATCTTCTCAACATCACTTCTCTTTAACTCTTTACCTTTCAAGTTTCATTTAACTTTCTCAATTTCTCTTTAAAGTTCTCTTTACCAAGTTACTGTGATTTGTTATTTTTTTTTATTTCTCTCATTAGTTGAACATTAGTTGACTAGTTGAACATAACATTGATAGACGATTAAAAAAACATGAATTTTGGTGTAAAAAATTTAAGTCTAACACTCTTTGAATGTTATTTATATATATATTCATATTTATTCTTAATAATTTAAGTAGAATTCCGTTGAAAACATTTTTTTAAGTACAACTGAATGCTACTGTAATTATATTTATTTTAAAATGTTTTCAACTGAATGCTACTGTAATTATATTTATTTTAAAATGTTTTCAACTGAATGCTACTGTAATTATATTTATTTTAAAATGTTTTCAACTGAATGCTACTGTAATTATATTTATTTTAAAATGTTTTCAACTGAATGCTACTGTAATTATATTTATTTTAAAATGTTTTCAACTGAATGCTACTGTAATTATATTTATTTTAAAATGTTTTCAACTGAATGCTACTGTAATTATATTTATTTTAAAATGTTTTCAACTGAATGCTACTGTAATTATATTTATTTTAAAATGTTTTCAACTGAATTCTACTGTAATTATATTTATTTTAAAATGTTTTCAACTGAATGCTACTGTAATTATTAAATTCAACTGTGTTGCTGTAATTATATTTATTTTTATGAAATGTTTTCAACTGAATGCTACTGTAATTATTAAGTACAACCGTCTATCTGTAATTATTTAAACACTTGTCAAAATAAATTGTTTTGAGCACATTTGTTGTTGTGGAGTGTTTAATTTACCTTTGAGTTAATAAGACTTTTACATACTGTCAGCTGCATGTGGGCCACATAGATTTTAACAGATCTCAACCATACTAAAATTGCATGCAAGGTTCACACATGGGCCACATTAAATTGTATTATTTGGCTCATGCTTGGTGGAGTTATGGCACTCCTTTGGTTCAGTTCTGGCAAAGAAGATGAGGGCCATATATGGGCCGGCAAACACAATCTTATCTGGGCCACAGCTCAGCTGTTTATCTGGGCCAAATCTGTGCCAAAGGAAATTTGCTGACTGGGACGTAGGACTAGTGTGCAAAAGTAGGTTTTTCAAAAAATCCAAAATACCCGAAAATTTCGCCAGCGCAACCCTCGAATCCGAGGCATGCATCTCGCTCGTCTCGAGCCAAGGATTCCGATGATATAAGACACTTGGTTCTGCGACGGACGGTTTGGGAGCTATGAGCGATTTCGTACTTTTGATCGCCGTAGCGCCACCGCCGGCCCGATCGGGCCGAGCCTTGGTGATGCTGTAGAGCGAGTGTTGTTGGTCACTTTTGCCACGCCCCCTCACCGCGCCCCAGATGGGCGTCGGCTTTGCCGGCTCCCCTGACGCTGCGTCATGGTGTCATCGCTTCTCGGCCTTTTGGCTAAGATCAAGTGTAGTATCTGTTCTTATCAGTTTAATATCTGATATGTCCCCTACCCGGGGACTGCATATTAAATTGATTTTTGGCACATGGAGCCGGAACCGGGGCTTGCTCCGTCCACTCCACGCATCGACCTGGTATTGCAGTGCCTCCAGGAACGGTGTGCTTCCCCTCTTTGGGGATTGCGAATTGTTGTGGCTAATAGCAGAGCGAGTACCACTGGAGCACTACCAGACATATATACGTAGCAGGCACACAAGAAGGATGATGATGACGTGACACAACAGCGATAATGCTGTAAAGAAAACAACAAAGTTTTAAGAAGGCAACAAAGTAGAGTCACAGGAGTATAGGAAGAGGAACAAAAGCGCTGGTTCCTGACCCATCACAGCACATTTTTGTTGTCCCTCTTATTGGACGCTCCCGTCTGAGGTCTTGGAGTCTTTTACTAGCGAGCTGAATCAGGTGTGTTTGATTAGGGACACTTGATTCAACTTACCCGTCCTTCCTTTTCTCGGGGGAGGGGAAGAGGTGACCGTCGATGAGGATGGCGAAGGGCGTTAGGGTGCCTCTGACTGGAGACCTGACAATTCATACTTACCTGGCAGGGGAGACACCATGATCAGGAAGGTGGTTCACCCAGGGCGAGGCTCGGCCATTGCACTCCGGTTGTGCTGACCCCTGCGAATTCCCCAAATGTGGGAATCTCGACTGCATAATTTATGGTAGTGGGGGACTGCGTTCGCGCTCTCCCCTGGACATACTGGTCAAAAGCAGATAGCGTGGGGTTTTAACAGTTGTGGTGCGTCACCCATGGCCCCGAATGGTGAAGGTGCACAATTTTACTCTGTTTTATTAATTTTTTTCTGTCTTCTTCTTCTGTGGTGTCAATCAGTGACCTGGAGGGTCCAGAGAATTGAACTGCGGTGAGAGGTTGATGGGGAAAAAGCTGGGAGCGGTTTGCCAAATGAGGTTTTCCCCATAATCTCTGATATTCAACGGACGATTTGATTGACAGCAGTGGTCCTGGAGGCAAAGTTGTTCAGATGGAGGAGTTCCATCATGTGGTATGACTATCTTGTGCGCGTGTGAAGAAAATCATGTGACATACGATCGCCTATAGCCGTCCTCGTGTTGTTGTTATTTCATTTCAAAGCGCCACCAGGTGGCCATTCACCGCGTCCTTTCTCACCTGACCCCAGGCTGAGCCCGTGCACAGGTGTACCGGCTTGGGTGAAATTGTCTCGCTCCGTTCAAGAGTTATAGCCGTTTTAGCAAACCCTGCCTCGGCCCCTCCGAACGTTTTGGCCTGCCGCCGCCAACGGGAAACGAAATTCCCCCTTTTTTCTGATCTGGACGGACAGTCAGACTCCAGACAATCTTTCTGCACTGGTTTGGGTCAGATCGGGCAAAACACGTAGGACTAGTGTGCAAAAGTAGGTTTTTCAAAAAATCCAAAATACCCGAAAATTTCGCCAGCGCAACCCTCGAATCCGAGGCACGCATCTCGCTCGTCTCGAGCCAAGGATTCCGATGATATAAGACACTTGGTTCTGCGACGGACGGTTTGGGAGCTATGAGCGATTTCGTACTTTTGATCGCCGTAGCGCCACCGCCGGCCCGATCGGGCCGAGCCTTGGTGATGCTGTAGAGCGAGTGTTGTTGGTCACTTTTGCCACGCCCCCTCACCGCGCCCCAGATGGGCGTCGGCTTTGCCGGCTCCCCTGACGCTGCGTCATGGTGTCATCGCTTCTCGGCCTTTTGGCTAAGATCAAGTGTAGTATCTGTTCTTATCAGTTTAATATCTGATATGTCCCCTACCCGGGGACTGCATATTAAATTGATTTTTGGCACATGGAGCCGGAACCGGGGCTTGCTCCGTCCACTCCACTCCACGCATCGACCTGGTATTGCAGTGCCTCCAGGAACGGTGTGCTTCCCCTCTTTGGGGATTGCGAATTGTTGTGGCTAATAGCAGAGCGAGTACCACTGGAGCACTACCAGACATATATACGTAGCAGGCACACAAGAAGGATGATGATGACGTGACACAACAGCGATAATGCTGTAAAGAAAACAACAAAGTTTTAAGAAGGCAACAAAGTAGAGTCACAGGAGTATAGGAAGAGGAACAAAAGCGCTGGTTCCTGACCCATCACAGCACATTTTTGTTGTCCCTCTTATTGGACGCTCCCGTCTGAGGTCTTGGAGTCTTTTACTAGCGAGCTGAATCAGGTGTGTTTGATTAGGGACACTTGATTCAACTTACCCGTCCTTCCTTTTCTCGGGGGAGGGGAAGAGGTGACCGTCGATGAGGATGGCGAAGGGCGTTAGGGTGCCTCTGACTGGAGACCTGACAATTCATACTTACCTGGCAGGGGAGACACCATGATCAGGAAGGTGGTTCACCCAGGGCGAGGCTCGGCCATTGCACTCCGGTTGTGCTGACCCCTGCGAATTCCCCAAATGTGGGAATCTCGACTGCATAATTTATGGTAGTGGGGGACTGCGTTCGCGCTCTCCCCTGGACATACTGGTCAAAAGCAGATAGCGTGGGGTTTTAACAGTTGTGGTGCGTCACCCATGGCCCCGAATGGTGAAGGTGCACAATTTTACTCTGTTTTATTAATTTTTTTCTGTCTTCTTCTTCTGTGGTGTCAATCAGTGACCTGGAGGGTCCAGAGAATTGAACTGCGGTGAGAGGTTGATGGGGAAAAAGCTGGGAGCGGTTTGCCAAATGAGGTTTTCCCCATAATCTCTGATATTCAACGGACGATTTGATTGACAGCAGTGGTCCTGGAGGCAAAGTTGTTCAGATGGAGGAGTTCCATCATGTGGTATGACTATCTTGTGCGCGTGTGAAGAAAATCATGTGACATACGATCGCCTATAGCCGTCCTCGTGTTGTTGTTATTTCATTTCAAAGCGCCACCAGGTGGCCATTCACCGCGTCCTTTCTCACCTGACCCCAGGCTGAGCCCGTGCACAGGTGTACCGGCTTGGGTGAAATTGTCTCGTTCCGTTCAAGAGATATAGCCGTTTTAGCAAACCCTGCCTCGGCCCCTCCGAACGTTTTGGCCTGCCGCCGCCAACGGGAAACGAAATTCCCCCTTTTTTCTGATCTGGACGGACAGTCAGACTCCAGACAATCTTTCTGCACTGGTTTGGGTCAGATCGGGCAAAACACGTAGGACTAGTGTGCAAAAGTAGGTTTTTCAAAAAATCCAAAATACCCGAAAATTTCGCCAGCGCAACCCTCGAATCCGAGGCATGCATCTCGCTCGTCTCGAGCCAAGGATTCCGATGATATAAGACACTTGGTTCTGCGACGGACGGTTTGGGAGCTATGAGCGATTTCGTACTTTTGATCGCCGTAGCGCCACCGCCGGCCCGATCGGGCCGAGCCTTGGTGATGCTGTAGAGCCAGGGCTGGACTGGTAATCTGGCATACCGGGCACTTTCCCGGTGGGCCGACGCACTTTGGGGCCGATACAAGGTTATTTATTTATTTAGATTTTTTTGCCACGGACTGGCCCATCATGCAGGGACAGCGGCCCATTGGTTTGTCTTCTGATTTGACAGGCCACAGCGAGAGAGACCTTCCTTCTTCCATATTCATAGACTGTGTCCATATTAGGCGCTGTTTTTTTATTGTATTTTTTTCTTTTTGATTTGGGCGCATGAAACTGCAAAAGGCGGACATCCGCACAGCGCTGCCGCTGACGAACATGCTCTGCGTTTCTGCTGCTCTATTAAGTGATGAATGGCACTTTGACTCTGAATTTTGTTTTATACAATCGTGTGATATGGTAACATAACGGTTCTTTGGTGAATCAGCTGAAAACAGCCGTGAGCATGTACATACACAACGAGGTAAATTGGAAAATGGCAATACACACTACAAACTTCTCACCCTAGCACAACCACAATTTACCTTGCAGCTACTAACAGTGAAGAAATATGGTGTATTGGCACAAATGTATTTATTAAAAATGTTGCTATTATTATAGGCTACATTAAATATTGCGCAATATAAATCACTTTTATAGAGGCTATTTTTGTATTTTCTATGTGTTTACAATATTTTTTTTTTTATTACAAATTCAATAATTTTTTTATTTATTTCTTTCTTTCTTTTAGAAACCATATACCCATGGTAATGAGGAGCATGGTTTGGCCAAAATTGGCCAACAGTTAAACTCGGATAAAAGAGACAACGTCATGCAGGTTTGGAACAACTTTACACAACAGAATTTAAAAGCAGTAAATTTACTTTATTGCATCCTAGCTCAAAGTCAGCGCTTTACTGTCAAGTGCATTTCTGTGTGACAAAAGTGCAATATCAAGTTTGATATCTGCATTTGCAGTAAATTCAATAATATCCATCATTATTTGTCCCTGTCCTAGTTTTATTTATTTACTCCAATGTAAGGCCCTAACCCCAGCAAAAACATTCACGAGGAACTCATGGGCCGGATGAGCTGGGTTTGCCAGGGCCGAATTTTATCCCCAGTCCAGCCCTGTGTAGAGCGAGTGTTGTTGGTCACTTTTGCCACGCCCCCTCACCGCGCCCCAGATGGGCGTCGGCTTTGCCGGCTCCCCTGACGCTGCGTCATGGTGTCATCGCTTCTCGGCCTTTTGGCTAAGATCAAGTGTAGTATCTGTTCTTATCAGTTTAATATCTGATATGTCCCCTATCCGGGGACTGCATATTAAATTGATTTTTGGCACATGGAGCCGGAACCGGGGCTTGCTCCGTCCACTCCACGCATCGACCTGGTATTGCAGTGCCTCCAGGAACGGTGTGCTTCCCCTCTTTGGGGATTGCGAATTGTTGTGGCTAATAGCAGAGCGAGTACCACTGGAGCACTACCAGACATATATACGTAGCAGGCACACAAGAAGGATGATGATGACGTGACACAACAGCGATAATGCTGTAAAGAAAACAACAAAGTTTTAAGAAGGCAACAAAGTGGAGTCACAGGAGTATAGGAAGAGGAACAAAAGCGCTGGTTCCTGACCCATCACAGCACATTTTTGTTGTCCCTCTTATTGGACGCTCCCGTCTGAGGTCTTGGAGTCTTTTACTAGCGAGCTGAATCAGGTGTGTTTGATTAGGGACACTTGATTCAACTTACCCGTCCTTCCTTTTCTCGGGGGAGGGGAAGAGGTGACCGTCGATGAGGATGGCGAAGGGCGTTAGGGTGCCTCTGACTGGAGACCTGACAATTCATACTTACCTGGCAGGGGAGACACCATGATCAGGAAGGTGGTTCACCCAGGGCGAGGCTCGGCCATTGCACTCCGGTTGTGCTGACCCCTGCGAATTCCCCAAATGTGGGAATCTCGACTGCATAATTTATGGTAGTGGGGGACTGCGTTCGCGCTCTCCCCTGGACATACTGGTCAAAAGCAGATAGCGTGGGGTTTTAACAGTTGTGGTGCGTCACCCATGGCCCCGAATGGTGAAGGTGCACAATTTTACTCTGTTTTATTAATTTTTTTCTGTCTTCTTCTTCTGTGGTGTCAATCAGTGACCTTGAGGGTCCAGAGAATTGAACTGCGGTGAGAGGTTGATGGGGAAAAAGCTGGGAGCGGTTTGCCAAATGAGGTTTTCCCCATAATCTCTGATATTCAACGGACGATTTGATTGACAGCAGTGGTCCTGGAGGCAAAGTTGTTCAGATGGAGGAGTTCCATCATGTGGTATGACTATCTTGTGCGCGTGTGAAGAAAATCATGTGACATACGATCGCCTATAGCCGTCCTCGTGTTGTTGTTATTTCATTTCAAAGCGCCACCAGGTGGCCATTCACCGCATCCTTTCTCACCTGACCCCAGGCTGAGCCCGTGCACAGGTGTACCGGCTTGGGTGAAATTGTCTCGTTCCGTTCAAGAGTTATAGCCGTTTTAGCAAACCCTGCCTCGGCCCCTCCGAACGTTTTGGCCTGCCGCCGCCAACGGGAAACGAAATTCCCCCTTTTTTCTGATCTGGACGGACAGTCAGACTCCAGACAATCTTTCTGCACTGGTTTGGGTCAGATCGGGCAAAACACGTAGGACTAGTGTGCAAAAGTAGGTTTTTCAAAAAATCCAAAATACCCGAAAATTTCGCCAGCGCAACCCTCGAATCCGAGGCATGCATCTCGCTCGTCTCGAGCCAAGGATTCCGATGATATAAGACACTTGGTTCTGCGACGGACGGTTTGGGAGCTATGAGCGATTTCGTACTTTTGATCGCCGTAGCGCCACCGCCGGCCCGATCGGGCCGAGCCTTGGTGATGCTGTAGAGCCAGGGCTGGACTGGTAATCTGGCATACCGGGCACTTTCCCGGTGGGCCGACGCACTTTGGGGCCGATACAAGGTTATTTATTTATTTAGATTTTTTTGCCACGGACTGGCCCATCATGCAGGGACAGCGGCCCATTGGTTTGTCTTCTGATTTGACAGGCCACAGCGAGAGAGACCTTCCTTCTTCCATATTCATAGACTGTGTCCATATTAGGCGCTGTTTTTTTATTGTATTTTTTTCTTTTTGATTTGGGCGCATGAAACTGCAAAAGGCGGACATCCGCACAGCGCTGCCGCTGACGAACATGCTCTGCGTTTCTGCTGCTCTATTAAGTGATGAATGGCACTTTGACTCTGAATTTTGTTTTATACAATCGTGTGATATGGTAACATAACGGTTCTTTGGTGAATCAGCTGAAAACAGCCGTGAGCATGTACATACACAACGAGGTAAATTGGAAAATGGCAATACACACTACAAACTTCTCACCCTAGCACAACCACAATTTACCTTGCAGCTACTAACAGTGAAGAAATATGGTGTATTGGCACAAATGTATTTATTAAAAATGTTGCTATTATTATAGGCTACATTAAATATTGCGCAATATAAATCACTTTTATAGAGGCTATTTTTGTATTTTCTATGTGTTTACAATATTTTTTTTTTTATTACAAATTCAATAGTTTTTTTATTTATTTCTTTCTTTCTTTTAGAAACCATATACCCATGGTAATGAGGAGCATGGTTTGGCCAAAATTGGCCAACAGTTAAACTCGGATAAAAGAGACAACGTCATGCAGGTTTGGAACAACTTTACACAACAGAATTTAAAAGCAGTAAATTTACTTTATTGCATCCTAGCTCAAAGTCAGCGCTTTACTGTCAAGTGCATTTCTGTGTGACAAAAGTGCAATATCAAGTTTGATATCTGCATTTGCAGTAAATTCAATAATATCCATCATTATTTGTCCCTGTCCTAGTTTTATTTATTTACTCCAATGTAAGGCCCTAACCCCAGCAAAAACATTCACGAGGAACTCATGGGCCGGATGAGCTGGGTTTGCCAGGGCCGAATTTTATCCCCAGTCCAGCCCTGTGTAGAGCGAGTGTTGTTGGTCACTTTTGCCACGCCCCCTCACCGCGCCCCAGATGGGCGTCGGCTTTGCCGGCTCCCCTGACGCTGCGTCATGGTGTCATCGCTTCTCGGCCTTTTGGCTAAGATCAAGTGTAGTATCTGTTCTTATCAGTTTAATATCTGATATGTCCCCTACCCGGGGACTGCATATTAAATTGATTTTTGGCACATGGAGCCGGAACCGGGGCTTGCTCCGTCCACTCCACGCATCGACCTGGTATTGCAGTGCCTCCAGGAACGGTGTGCTTCCCCTCTTTGGGGATTGCGAATTGTTGTGGCTAATAGCAGAGCGAGTACCACTGGAGCACTACCAGACATATATACGTAGCAGGCACACAAGAAGGATGATGATGACGTGACACAACAGCGATAATGCTGTAAAGAAAACAACAAAGTTTTAAGAAGGCAACAAAGTGGAGTCACAGGAGTATAGGAAGAGGAACAAAAGCGCTGGTTCCTGACCCATCACAGCACATTTTTGTTGTCCCTCTTATTGGACGCTCCCGTCTGAGGTCTTGGAGTCTTTTACTAGCGAGCTGAATCAGGTGTGTTTGATTAGGGACACTTGATTCAACTTACCCGTCCTTCCTTTTCTCGGGGGAGGGGAAGAGGTGACCGTCGATGAGGATGGCGAAGGGCGTTAGGGTGCCTCTGACTGGAGACCTGACAATTCATACTTACCTGGCAGGGGAGACACCATGATCAGGAAGGTGGTTCACCCAGGGCGAGGCTCGGCCATTGCACTCCGGTTGTGCTGACCCCTGCGAATGGCAGTGCGCCGAAGCGTAGTGCTTTTTATGGTGAACGTGATTGGTTAAGAGTCTACAGTAAAACACGTGGGAAAGTTATGTTTACTCTACAGAATCTGAAGTCAATGGCATGACGTTAACTGAATCTATTGGTCCACATATAATAATAGTATTTCAACTGATTGTGTATAAAGTTATAAAAATGTAATTGTCAATGATTGTCATGTACTTACTTGCAATTGTGTTTGCTTTATTGTGCTGTGTATAACCTAATGTTATGATTCATTTTTCTATGTATCCAAATTTTCCATATCAATAAAGTACACTATCTATATCAGTTTAATGTGGATGGTCATTATTAATATATATTAGCACCATGTAGTTGTTCCTTTACAATGATGATGAAAGTTTGATTTGATGTAATCATTCAAAAGTTGCCTCATTCATATAAATAAAAGGACACTTTTTAACAATAAAATAAGTGATCACTTTATTAAGTTACATAAAATAGAACATATTACATAAGAATATATATTACAATAATCAATACAAACCTTTTTCAATAAAAGCAATGTAAACCTTTTAGTTAAACATTGTGAATATATACACGTCATTTGTACACACTACACTTTTTAATGATAAAACAAATCTTCACCATAGAATAGAATATATTAAAGGGACAGAAAGTAAAATTCTGTAATTTACTCAAATTGAAATGGGGCAACAGTGCCGAGAACTAAAGGTGCCGTGTTAGAGGGCACTTGTAAGACCAGAACACACAGAACATCCCCCCCATAAAGTGCATGAAATAGGGCAATAGTGCCTAGAACTAAAGGTGCCGTGTTAGAGGGCACTTGTAAGACCAGAACACACAGAACATCCCCTCATAAAGTGCATGAAATAGGGCAATAGTGCCGAGAACTAAAGGTGCCGTGTTAGAGGGCACTTGTAAGACCAGAACACACAGAACATCCCCCCCATAAAGTGCATGAAATAGGGCAATAGTGCCTAGAACTAAAGGTGCCGTGTTAGAGGGCACTTGTAAGACCAGAACACACAGAACATCCCCCCCATAAAGTGCATGAAATAGGGCAATAGTGCCGAGAACTAAAGGTGCCGTGTTAGAGGGCACTTGTAAGACCAGAACACACAGAACATCCCCCCCATAAAGTGCATGAAATAGGGCAATAGTGCCGAGAACTAAAGGTGCCGTGTTAGAGGGCACTTGTAAGACCAGAACACACAGAACATCCCCCCCATAAAGTGCATGAAATAGGGCAATAGTGCCTAGAACTAAAGGTGCCGTGTTAGAGGGCACTTGTAAGACCAGAACACACAGAACATCCCCCCCCCATAAAGTGCATGAAATAGGGCAATAGTGCCGAGAACTAAAGGTGCCGTGTTAGAGGGCACTTGTAAGACCAGAACACACAGAACATCCCCCCCATAAAGTGCATGAAATAGGGCAATAGTGCCTAGAACTAAAGGTGCCGTGTTAGAGGGCACTTGTAAGACCAGAACACACAGAACATCCCCCCCATAAAGTGCATGAAATAGGGCAATAGTGCCTAGAACTAAAGGTGCCGTGTTAGAGGGCACTTGTAAGACCAGAACACACAGAACATCCCCCCCCATAAAGTGCATGAAATAGGGCAATAGTGCCTAGAACTAAAGGTGCCGTGTTAGAGGGCACTTGTAAGACCAGAACACACAGAACATCCCCCCCATAAAGTGCATGAAATAGGGCAATAGTGCCTAGAACTAAAGGTGCCGTGTTAGAGGGCACTTGTAAGACCAGAACACACAGAACATCCCCCCCATAAAGTGCATGAAATAGGGCAATATTGCCGAGAACTAAAGGTGCCTTGTTAGAGGGCACTTGTAAGACCAGAACACACAGAACATCCCCCCCATAAAGTGCATGAAATAGGGCAATAGTGCCTAGAACTAAAGGTGCCGTGTTAGAGGGCACTTGTAAGACCAGAACACACAGAACATCCCCCCCATAAAGTGCATGAAATAGGGCAATAGTGCCGAGAACTAAAGGTGCCGTGTTAGAGGGCACTTGTAAGACCAGAACACACAGAACATCCCCCCCATAAAGTGCATGAAATAGGGCAATATTGCCGAGAACTAAAGGTGCCGTGTTAGAGGGCACTTGTAAGACCAGAACACACAGAACATCCCCTCATAAAGTGCATGAAAAAGGGCAACAGTGCCGAGAACTAAAGGTGAACAGAACACACAGAACATAGAATATTAAAAGTTGTACACAAGAACTATTTACACTATATACACTATCAACGGGCCAGCCGTTCACTCCTCCAGTCCATCCACAACTGAGACAAAATGCTCATAGTTTGTGAATACTATGTTCTCCAGTCCCTTGGAGGCAGAACGGTTTATCGCAGGGCAAAATGTCTTTTTTCTGTATTTTTTGTGTCCCTGGATCTTTTGACCGCATGCTTTGCAGGTCGGGAGATGCTGCACCCTTGTCACCTTAACGCCCAGCCCTGTGGGGTGGTCTGCCAGCTTCCTCTTATATTGCGTGGATCGAGACCACGAAGATCCTAGCACAGGGTTCTGTCCAGAGGCAGGCTGAACAGCTGGCCTGATGGGCACAGGCGGAGTGGACACCTGACCAGAAGGCAGCATGGGCTGTGTGGATGAGGAGCCCGCAGACTGGGACACGAAGGGCAGCACAGGCCTGGTGATGGTGGAGGTGGCGGGGATTCTCCTCAACGGCAGAGGCAGCAGTGGTGGCTGAGGAGGAGGCTGTGGTGTCGCCCCCAGGATGTCGGTCCGTCGCTTCAACACCTTAGTGCCGGCTGTGCTGGGTGTGGGGACATACTCCATCACGGGGTAGTCAGGTGGAGGGAGGATGGCAGGCTGGTGCGGGGCAGGAGGCAGCTCTTTAGACGACACCGAGGTGCGCTTGGAGATGACCACTGGCTGCCTGGTGCTGTGCAGGTTCACCAGCCTCTCCTGCTGGCGGATGAAGTCCCTCACCGTCTTCGTGTTTATTTTCGGGAGAGGGATGCCTGCCTTGCACAGCAATGGGTCATCTACCAAGACCCGGTGCTGGATCCGGTCGTAGGCCTTGAGGATGTTGGCCTTCTCGGGGCTGGAGCGAGAGGCCTTAGGGGAGCGCAGCCACAGCAGCTTGACCAGCACATACATGAGGCGGTTGTGCTGCGGGCTGATGTCTTGCTGTGCTGGCGCGTACCGTTTGGCCATCTTCACTTTCTGGACCACGGCAGCGTCAGCAAGATCATCCCGCTTTGTACGGCAGTACAACGTGTTGCCCCAGTGTGTGCGGTACAGCTGGTGGTATTTCTGTGGCTGCTTGTCGTGCTCCTCCACTGCATTCCAGGCATCGAGGACCCGGTTCCTTTGCGCAGTGTCGAGGAGCAGCCCCTGGTCGGTCAAGCAGACCTCCACCAGCGCAGTACAGAAGGCCTCCAGCTTCTTAAAACCAGGCAGAGGATTGTCACTGCAGACATCCTCCTGTAAAACATACACAGAATGAGACACACACAGAGAAAAGTAGGTAAGTCCCAATGCATACAATGTCTTGTTTTTCAATGGTCATATTTGTCACTGTATTCTCTTCTATCAGACAAGTAGGTACTCTACTCACGAAGGCAGGAGGGTTAACCGTAGCTGTCTCACTGCTGGTTAACGTGATGTGGGGCTCAACAGCAGGATGGTCCTCATCGCTCTGGTAAGCCTCGTCTGCTTCGGCGTCTGGGTCGGCCTGGCCAGGCTGAATGACCTCTTCCTCCGGCCCAGGACCGTCGGTGACGAGGCCCTCGAGAGAAAAGGACTCCCCCGTGCTCTGCCTGAAGAGATATTCGAGCCCAAGCAGCTCGTCCGACTGGACGTTGGCCGGGGCCCTGAAATTCTCCTCCACCGTCTCGCCAAACAGCTGCTGGCAGCGGGAGTTGAGGCGGTGAATAAGCGGCGCAGAGTAGACCCGGTTGTGCCGGCCTCTGCCCCCAAACACGGCGTCTGAGCTGCGGTCGGAGTTCCACCTGGCGATCCCACTGATCAGGTAGACCTGGTAAGGCCGTGCCGCACAGTGGGGACCTGAACATCACAACAATAGGTATTATCAGAATGATGCAAAAGGGACATGTGTTGTCTGTTGTGCTGTTAAACAAGTATTTTTCCCCCTTAGATTACCTGGAATCATATGGGGCAGCGACTTGTGGAACCCCTCCAGGCTGTTGCTCCCACGCAGGCCCTTGTAATACGGCAGGTCCACACCGTTGATGGTCGTGGTGCGGGCAACCCGGTACATGGCCATGCCTGGTGGGTCCTGGATGCATTCCAGGTGTCGCTGCTGGCTGGCCCACATCTCATCAATGGCTGCTGTAAACGCAAAAACACACAAACATGCATGGTGAGCTGTTGTGATTTTGCACATATTTGACACTGTGTGTGGGTGTGTATGCGTGTGTGTGTGTGTGTATGCATGTTTGTGTGTGCGTGTGTTTTTATTCTTACCAGGGGACTTGAATAGGCTGACACCACTCTCGTCGAGCCCTGCTGGACCCTTGAGCTCTTCAATGGCCAGGTGGACAAGACGAAATGTCTCCTGGGCACCGAGGGTGAGACGCCGGACATGATGTTGGAGCTGGTCCCGGGAGATGTACCGCCGGACCACGTCCTCGTCCGTCACCACCTCCATTGTGACCGGGTCTCTGGCCCTGATAGCCGTGATGAGGAGCTGGAGGTCCTCACGGTTATAGGCCAGCACTGCCCCGACCAGCGCAGACTTGAAGGTGGCGTACTTTGAGTGGGCCTCGGTCCGCAGAGCAGCATCAAAACGGTGTAACCAATGGAAAATATCCAGCCTCACCACCATCCCGTCGTCCACCCAAGGCTGGAAGAGCGTCTCGACGGCTGTCGGACCCTGTGCCTTGCAGCATCCCCGATCGATGTACAGGATCTGGGGTACGGGTTGATTGGCGAGCCGGAACCGCTCCACCACGCCACGGCACATGGGCCCCAGCTTCTCCACAGACTCCTCGCAGGTGAGGACAAAGGAAACTATCTGGGACAACTCGTTGCCGATGCTGGTGAACCACTCGGCCGAGCCCTTGCCCTCCCCAGATAATTTCTTCACCACCTTTTTAAAACAAATACAAAACAGTTTAGTTTAGTTTTGCATAATGTGGTGTTTCCCTGTGAGTACTTGTGTTGTCAACACACTTGCCTTCTTTGTGGAGTCCATTTTCAGGACGGTGCCAAACGTAGATAGTATCTGGCTCCGGTAGTCCAGGACATTGTCCGCCTCGGCCAGGAGGAAGGCGTGCCGCAGGAGCCGTGCGCAGGGTAGCTCTCTGGGAAGAGGTGCCGCCTGGAACTCCCTGTGGCCCAACGCAGAGACGATGCCTCCGGGTTCCACCAAGGCCATGAGGAGCGTGGTGTAGAGGTCCTTCCTCTGACTGTAGTCCTCAATGTGGTTCTCCTGCACCTGCCGCCACACCTTGATCATGGTGTTACCCTCTGTGCGGTCACGCAAGAGGCGAATTATGGTTTTATCCACCCCACGCTTTGCAGTCAGCACGGCCGGAAACCTGGCCCGATGAGCCTCGCTAAGCTGCTGCAGAATGACGTCGTCCCATGCCAGCCACCGACCCATGGGACCACTCGCTCCACCCCTGGCAGCCTTGAGGCATGGTCCGCAGGAAACCACCTCTGTCGCCATAGTGTACCAACCGGACACGTCGCAGATGTGCCGTACCTAAAACATCATAGAGAGAGAGAGAGAGAGAGAGAGAGAGAGAGGGAGGGATAGCGAGGGAGGGGGGGAGGAGAGATCACACATCAATCACGGATCAACATTCATGTGTGTTAAGTAGTCAATACTAATGTATGTATTACTCTAAACACAGGTGTGAAGAGACTCAGCCTTACCCGGGTGTGGTAACCAGACTTGGAGAGGTGTGTGTTGCCTCCGGCCCCAGCGCACCTATCACCACGCGGACACTTCAGTGAGCACCGCCACACTCCGATGGGGCGCCAGAAGAAAAAACGGCCGCGAAAAAAGGCCTGTGGAGTTGGGATGCCGCCACTAACGAAGCCGGGTGACTCGGGGGGGTAAAACCACATCCGGTCAGACTTCAGGACGCGCCGCCGTCTAATGACGCCCTTGATGTCCTTGTACATTTGGACGGGTGTAAAGAGGCCTCTCTCACTGTCCTCCTTCAGCCAGGGGATGTCTGCAGATGGAATGCCATGGGAGTCTTCCCACAGCCGCACCCAGCCTTCCAGCTCCACCTGCAAGACACAACACACAACACATTTAGTTATTTATTTTCCATAATGTGCTGGGATTTTGTGAAATGCATTAACATTGCTTGGGCATGTTGTGATTTTACACTTACAGGAGAGTCACTCTGGGGCAAGGTGGTGTCAGACGCAGGCTGGCTGTTGGAGGTCGACGGTGGCTCCTCGGGGCGAGCATCAGAGGGAGACTGACCAGTGGCTGAGGACGGCAGAAGCATCTGCTGCTTTGGCTGCTCGGGACGCCCACTAGAGGCAGCCTTGCTGGTGGTGGAGGGCAGCGAGGACAGTAGGGGCTTCTTCTGCTTGCTGCGCTTTGCCTTCTTGCTGGTCGACAGAGGAGACTGCTCAGGACGCTCTGCAGTTGCTGGCACGCTGGTGGAGAGCAGCGGCTGTTCGGAACCCCCGGCGGACACAGGCTGGCTGGAGATGGGTAAGAGCTCCCCATGGCTCTCAAAGGTGACTAGGGCATCCAACAATATGGTGTCGTCCAGAGCGTCATCGGACCATGATGAGTGGGAGGTGGCAGCTGCTGCAAGAAACCTTGATTTATTTAACCTTTATTTATTTTACACACCACACTTCTTATTAACATTATTTTATTTACATTTCCTTGCATTTGTACATGCATACCTGTACATACCAGCGTCTACTTTTTTGTATAGTTTCTTTCTTTCTATTTTTTATTAAAAAAAAATTGGCATATTGTGCATTTCTTTTCTTTTCTTTTTTTAAGAATGTGAACCTATTTTTTGCATATTGTGTGTTCTAATTTTATTTTTATTATCTGTGTCCTGTCACTGTTATTCTGTTTGTGCTGTAGAAGAAGCGTCTATCAACAAAACAAATTCCTCGTATCCGCAAACATACCTGGCACTAAAGCTCTTTCTGATTCTCTTTTTGAACAGCTGGAAGTGGCTGCAGCAGGAGTGGCGTTCGGTGGAGGATTCTGTGAATTTCAGATTTGTGCTCTTAAAGTTTGTATTAAAATAGCATGTCCAGTAACAATCACGGCTGTTTAAAGTCACCTTTACCTACCTCTCTATCCAGAATATACCGCCTGAAGCGCTTCAGGGACTTGGTGGAGATGTCCTCCTCCTTCATCGCCAGCCACTGTCGCGCTGAGGAGTACGCCTCCTGTGCCATCCTCCTTTCGTTGTCCGTCCCTGCCTGCGGATCTGCCTGAAGGGTCTTGTGCAGGCTGTACCACTGCCACATCTCCAGGAATGTGAACGACCTGAAGCGTCCCTGCCCATAAATGGCCCTGTCCACATTCCTTTCGAGGTGGCAGGACACCTGTGGCAGCAGCTGCACATACCGCAACAGGAGATCCTTTACCCAGTCACCCTGGCCTGCTTTGTCGGCATGGCGGCTCTCTTTATTGTGGAGATCAAGGAGACTAAAATATCAAATAAGATAATTAGTTTATATATATATATATATAAAAAAAGAACAAATCATGAACATTTTGACTCTGTTTAGTGCAACATACTTACTACTTAATGTAGCCAACATCGTTCTCCACCAGCCATTTGAAACTTTGGCCGTTATACTTGCCAAAGTTCAAATGGAGCTGGCCGAGGTACTGCACCTTTGACGGTGTTGAGGTGACTGCAAAGCATCTCTTTTTGGCTGAAAACAGAAATTGTAATGACTTTAATGACGAGCAAAAAATCATCTATGCTACTGTGTAAACAAAGGGTGGAAACACATCAACAGCTCAAGTGCCAAGATATTCCTCACACAGACCTTCGTCACAAGCCGTCCTTTGGTCCATGGCTGTGGTCTTCTCGTAACAGGTGTTACGAGAAGCCAGTGCCTTGGCCTCCTTGGAAGCCTTGAGAAGGCATTGTTGCCTATCTTGTGGCACACTTGTATCTACAATATTCAATGCTGGAAATAGTGGGTCCATTTTCAACACACCTGTAGAAAACAGTCTGTTATAATCATCATCATGATAAACACAATAAAAAATATAATTTTACCAGAAACTGAATATGTCCACAAACAAAGGCTTATCTTTATTACACATAACTTACACATTTATGGACTATAGTATTTGGATTTCTTTAAATGTGTATTTTTTTGAGTAAATATCAAAGTTAAATGTGAAAAAAAAAAACATTGACGATTATTTTACCCAATGTAATCTATAGACATTTGGTCATGGGGATGAAATAAAGTCCAAGCCTAAAATTGAGAAGGAGTAAGGGCGCATTACTAACATGCTTTCTTAATGAAAATTAACCATGGTTTTACTATAGTCAGTGTGCAGAAACCATGGTTTTATCATAGTAAAGGTGCAGAAACCATGGTTTTATCATAGTAAAGGTGCAGAAACCATGGTTTTTATTATAGTCAGTTTGCAGAAACCATGGTTTTACTATAGTCAGTGTGCAGAAACCATGGTTTTATCATAGTAAAGGTGCAGAAACCATGGTTTTATCATAGTAAAGGTGCAGAAACCATGGTTTTTATTATAGTCAGTTTGCAGAAACCATGGTTTTATCATAGTAAAGGTGCAGAAACCATGGTTTTTATTATAGTCAGTTTGCAGAAACCATGGTTTTATCATAGTAAGGTGCAGAAACCATGGTTTATCATATTCAGTGTGCAGAAACCATGGTTTTATTATATTCAGTGTGCAGAAACCATGGTTTTATCATATTCAGTGTGCAGAAACCATGGTTTATTATATTCAGTGCGCAGAAACCATGGTTTTATCATAGTAAAGGTGCAGAAACCATGGTTTTTATTATAGTCAGTGTGCAGAAACCATGGTTTTTATTATAGTCAGTGTGCAGAAACCATGGTTTTATTATATTCAGTGTGCAGAAACCATGGTTTATTATATTCAGTGTGCAGAAACCATGGTTTTATCATAGTAAAGGTGCAGAAACCATGGTTTTTATTATAGTCAGTGTGCAGAAACCATGGTTTATTATATTCAGTGTGCAGAAACCATGGTTTATTATATTCAGTGTGCAGAAACCATGGTTTTATCATAGTAAAGGTGCAGAAACCATGGTTTTTATTATAGTCAGTGTGCAGAAACCATGGTTTATTATATTCAGTGTGCAGAAACCATGGTTTTATTATATTCAGTGTGCAGAAACCATGGTTTTATTATATTCAGTGTGCAGAAACCATGGTTTTATCATATTCAGTGTGCAGAAACCATGGTTTTATTATATTCAGTGTGCAGAAACCATGGTTTATCATAGTCAGTGTGCAGAAACCATGGTTTTATCATATTCAGTGTGCAGAAACCATGGTTTTATTATATTCAGTGTGCAGAAACCATGGTTTTATCATATTCAGTGTGCAGAAACCATGGTTTATTATATTCAGTGTGCAGAAACCATGGTTTATCATAGTCAGTGTGCAGAAACCATGGTTTATTATATTCAGTGTGCAGAAACCATGGTTTTATTATATTCAGTGTGCAGAAACCATGGTTTTATCATATTCAGTGTGCAGAAACCATGGTTTTATCATATTCAGTGTGCAGAAACCATGGTTTTATCATAGTCAGTGTGCAGAAACCATGGTTTTATCATATTCAGTGTGCAGAAACCATGGTTTTATCATAGTCAGTGTGCAGAAACCATGGTTTTATCATATTCAGTGTGCAGAAACCATGGTTTTATCATAGAATGCATATAGAATATCGAATGAATGAAGCGGACGCTTCGCTCTCGCAAATCAGCGCACAAATAGTTACGTATAGTTACGCATCACATTAAGCTTGGACTTTAACATATAAAATCGTATTTATCTGGTTTTAAACGATAATATATTATTCTTACTTACCTTTGAATTGTCAAAACTGTTATCTTGCGATCTAAAACTCCGATCTCGCTGTTCGCTCTGATTCGAATTCTACGTTCGCCGGCTGAGCGTAGACCGTTCGCTTCTCTGATTGGCCTAGAGTCTACAGTGAACGTAGACTCTGGGCCAATGACGGTTCGCCGGCTGAACGTAGACAGTTCGCTTCTCTGGTTGGCCTAGAGTCTACGGTGAACGTAGACTCTGGGCCAATGGCAGGCCGTAACTGTCTACGCTCAACGTAGACTTTTGCACTTCGCTAGAGAGAACGTCTGCGAATTCCCCAAATGTGGGAATCTCGACTGCATAATTTATGGTAGTGGGGGACTGCGTTCGCGCTCTCCCCTGGACATACTGGTCAAAAGCAGATAGCGTGGGGTTTTAACAGTTGTGGTGCGTCACCCATGGCCCCGAATGGTGAAGGTGCACAATTTTACTCTGTTTTATTAATTTTTTTCTGTCTTCTTCTTCTGTGGTGTCAATCAGTGACCTGGAGGGTCCAGAGAATTGAACTGCGGTGAGAGGTTGATGGGGAAAAAGCTGGGAGCGGTTTGCCAAATGAGGTTTTCCCCATAATCTCTGATATTCAACGGACGATTTGATTGACAGCAGTGGTCCTGGAGGCAAAGTTGTTCAGATGGAGGAGTTCCATCATGTGGTATGACTATCTTGTGCGCGTGTGAAGAAAATCATGTGACATACGATCGCCTATAGCCGTCCTCGTGTTGTTGTTATTTCATTTCAAAGCGCCACCAGGTGGCCATTCACCGCGTCCTTTCTCACCTGACCCCAGGCTGAGCCCGTGCACAGGTGTACCGGCTTGGGTGAAATTGTCTCGTTCCGTTCAAGAGTTATAGCCGTTTTAGCAAACCCTGCCTCGGCCCCTCCGAACGTTTTGGCCTGCCGCCGCCAACGGGAAACGAAATTCCCCCTTTTTTCTGATCTGGACGGACAGTCAGACTCCAGACAATCTTTCTGCACTGGTTTGGGTCAGATCGGGCAAAACACGTAGGACTAGTGTGCAAAAGTAGGTTTTTCAAAAAATCCAAAATACCCGAAAATTTCGCCAGCGCAACCCTCGAATCCGAGGCATGCATCTCGCTCGTCTCGAGCCAAGGATTCCGATGATATAAGACACTTGGTTCTGCGACGGACGGTTTGGGAGCTATGAGCGATTTCGTACTTTTGATCGCCGTAGCGCCACCGCCGGCCCGATCGGGCCGAGCCTTGGTGATGCTGTAGAGCCAGGGCTGGACTGGTAATCTGGCATACCGGGCACTTTCCCGGTGGGCCGACGCACTTTGGGGCCGATACAAGGTTATTTATTTATTTAGATTTTTTTGCCACGGACTGGCCCATCATGCAGGGACAGCGGCCCATTGGTTTGTCTTCTGATTTGACAGGCCACAGCGAGAGAGACCTTCCTTCTTCCATATTCATAGACTGTGTCCATATTAGGCGCTGTTTTTTTATTGTATTTTTTTCTTTTTGATTTGGGCGCATGAAACTGCAAAAGGCGGACATCCGCACAGCGCTGCCGCTGACGAACATGCTCTGCGTTTCTGCTGCTCTATTAAGTGATGAATGGCACTTTGACTCTGAATTTTGTTTTATACAATCGTGTGATATGGTAACATAACGGTTCTTTGGTGAATCAGCTGAAAACAGCCGTGAGCATGTACATACACAACGAGGTAAATTGGAAAATGGCAATACACACTACAAACTTCTCACCCTAGCACAACCACAATTTACCTTGCAGCTACTAACAGTGAAGAAATATGGTGTATTGGCACAAATGTATTTATTAAAAATGTTGCTATTATTATAGGCTACATTAAATATTGCGCAATATAAATCACTTTTATAGAGGCTATTTTTGTATTTTCTATGTGTTTACAATATTTTTTTTTTATTACAAATTCAATAATTTTTTTATTTATTTCTTTCTTTCTTTTAGAAACCATATACCCATGGTAATGAGGAGCATGGTTTGGCCAAAATTGGCCAACAGTTAAACTCGGATAAAAGAGACAACGTCATGCAGGTTTGGAACAACTTTACACAACAGAATTTAAAAGCAGTAAATTTACTTTATTGCATCCTAGCTCAAAGTCAGCGCTTTACTGTCAAGTGCATTTCTGTGTGACAAAAGTGCAATATCAAGTTTGATATCTGCATTTGCAGTAAATTCAATAATATCCATCATTATTTGTCCCTGTCCTAGTTTTATTTATTTACTCCAATGTAAGGCCCTAACCCCAGCAAAAACATTCACGAGGAACTCATGGGCCGGATGAGCTGGGTTTGCCAGGGCCGAATTTTATCCCCAGTCCAGCCCTGTGTAGAGCGAGTGTTGTTGGTCACTTTTGCCACGCCCCCTCACCGCGCCCCAGATGGGCGTCGGCTTTGCCGGCTCCCCTGACGCTGCGTCATGGTGTCATCGCTTCTCGGCCTTTTGGCTAAGATCAAGTGTAGTATCTGTTCTTATCAGTTTAATATCTGATATGTCCCCTACCCGGGGACTGCATATTAAATTGATTTTTGGCACATGGAGCCGGAACCGGGGCTTGCTCCGTCCACTCCACGCATCGACCTGGTATTGCAGTGCCTCCAGGAACGGTGTGCTTCCCCTCTTTGGGGATTGCGAATTGTTGTGGCTAATAGCAGAGCGAGTACCACTGGAGCACTACCAGACATATATACGTAGCAGGCACACAAGAAGGATGATGATGACGTGACACAACAGCGATAATGCTGTAAAGAAAACAACAAAGTTTTAAGAAGGCAACAAAGTGGAGTCACAGGAGTATAGGAAGAGGAACAAAAGCGCTGGTTCCTGACCCATCACAGCACATTTTTGTTGTCCCTCTTATTGGACGCTCCCGTCTGAGGTCTTGGAGTCTTTTACTAGCGAGCTGAATCAGGTGTGTTTGATTAGGGACACTTGATTCAACTTACCCGTCCTTCCTTTTCTCGGGGGAGGGGAAGAGGTGACCGTCGATGAGGATGGCGAAGGGCGTTAGGGTGCCTCTGACTGGAGACCTGACAATTCATACTTACCTGGCAGGGGAGACACCATGATCAGGAAGGTGGTTCACCCAGGGCGAGGCTCGGCCATTGCACTCCGGTTGTGCTGACCCCTGCGAATTCCCCAAATGTGGGAATCTCGACTGCATAATTTATGGTAGTGGGGGACTGCGTTCGCGCTCTCCCCTGGACATACTGGTCAAAAGCAGATAGCGTGGGGTTTTAACAGTTGTGGTGCGTCACCCATGGCCCCGAATGGTGAAGGTGCACAATTTTACTCTGTTTTATTAATTTTTTTCTGTCTTCTTCTTCTGTGGTGTCAATCAGTGACCTGGAGGGTCCAGAGAATTGAACTGCGGTGAGAGGTTGATGGGGAAAAAGCTGGGAGCGGTTTGCCAAATGAGGTTTTCCCCATAATCTCTGATATTCAACGGACGATTTGATTGACAGCAGTGGTCCTGGAGGCAAAGTTGTTCAGATGGAGGAGTTCCATCATGTGGTATGACTATCTTGTGCGCGTGTGAAGAAAATCATGTGACATACGATCGCCTATAGCTGTCCTCGTGTTGTTGTTATTTCATTTCAAAGCGCCACCAGGTGGCCATTCACCGCGTCCTTTCTCACCTGACCCCAGGCTGAGCCCGTGCACAGGTGTACCGGCTTGGGTGAAATTGTCTCGTTCCGTTCAAGAGTTATAGCCGTTTTAGCAAACCCTGCCTCGGCCCCTCCGAACGTTTTGGCCTGCCGCCGCCAACGGGAAACGAAATTCCCCCTTTTTTCTGATCTGGACGGACAGTCAGACTCCAGACAATCTTTCTGCACTGGTTTGGGTCAGATCGGGCAAAACACGTAGGACTAGTGTGCAAAAGTAGTTTTTTCAAAAAATCCAAAATACCCGAAAATTTCGCCAGCGCAACCCTCGAATCCGAGGCACGCATCTCGCTCGTCTCGAGCCAAGGATTCCGATGATATAAGACACTTGGTTCTGCGACGGACGGTTTGGGAGCTATGAGCGATTTCGTACTTTTGATCGCCGTAGCGCCACCGCCGGCCCGATCGGGCCGAGCCTTGGTGATGCTGTAGAGCGAGTGTTGTTGGTCACTTTTGCCACGCCCCCTCACCGCGCCCCAGATGGGCGTCGGCTTTGCCGGCTCCCCTGACGCTGCGTCATGGTGTCATCGCTTCTCGGCCTTTTGGCTAAGATCAAGTGTAGTATCTGTTCTTATCAGTTTAATATCTGATATGTCCCCTATCCGGGGACTGCATATTAAATTGATTTTTGGCACATGGAGCCGGAACCGGGGCTTGCTCCGTCCACTCCACGCATCGACCTGGTATTGCAGTGCCTCCAGGAACGGTGTGCTTCCCCTCTTTGGGGATTGCGAATTGTTGTGGCTAATAGCAGAGCGAGTACCACTGGAGCACTACCAGACATATATACGTAGCAGGCACACAAGAAGGATGATGATGACGTGACACAACAGCGATAATGCTGTAAAGAAAACAACAAAGTTTTAAGAAGGCAACAAAGTGGAGTCACAGGAGTATAGGAAGAGGAACAAAAGCGCTGGTTCCTGACCCATCACAGCACATTTTTGTTGTCCCTCTTATTGGACGCTCCCGTCTGAGGTCTTGGAGTCTTTTACTAGCGAGCTGAATCAGGTGTGTTTGATTAGGGACACTTGATTCAACTTACCCGTCCTTCCTTTTCTCGGGGGAGGGGAAGAGGTGACCGTCGATGAGGATGGCGAAGGGCGTTAGGGTGCCTCTGACTGGAGACCTGACAATTCATACTTACCTGGCAGGGGAGACACCATGATCAGGAAGGTGGTTCACCCAGGGCGAGGCTCGGCCATTGCACTCCGGTTGTGCTGACCCCTGCGAATTCCCCAAATGTGGGAATCTCGACTGCATAATTTATGGTAGTGGGGGACTGCGTTCGCGCTCTCCCCTGGACATACTGGTCAAAAGCAGATAGCGTGGGGTTTTAACAGTTGTGGTGCGTCACCCATGGCCCCGAATGGTGAAGGTGCACAATTTTACTCTGTTTTATTAATTTTTTTCTGTCTTCTTCTTCTGTGGTGTCAATCAGTGACCTGGAGGGTCCAGAGAATTGAACTGCGGTGAGAGGTTGATGGGGAAAAAGCTGGGAGCGGTTTGCCAAATGAGGTTTTCCCCATAATCTCTGATATTCAACGGACGATTTGATTGACAGCAGTGGTCCTGGAGGCAAAGTTGTTCAGATGGAGGAGTTCCATCATGTGGTATGACTATCTTGTGCGCGTGTGAAGAAAATCATGTGACATACGATCGCCTATAGCCGTCCTCGTGTTGTTGTTATTTCATTTCAAAGCGCCACCAGGTGGCCATTCACCGCGTCCTTTCTCACCTGACCCCAGGCTGAGCCCGTGCACAGGTGTACCGGCTTGGGTGAAATTGTCTCGTTCCGTTCAAGAGTTATAGCCGTTTTAGCAAACCCTGCCTCGGCCCCTCCGAACGTTTTGGCCTGCCGCCGCCAACGGGAAACGAAATTCCCCCTTTTTTCTGATCTGGACGGACAGTCAGACTCCAGACAATCTTTCTGCACTGGTTTGGGTCAGATCGGGCAAAACACGTAGGACTAGTGTGCAAAAGTAGTTTTTTCAAAAAATCCAAAATACCCGAAAATTTCGCCAGCGCAACCCTCGAATCCGAGGCACGCATCTCGCTCGTCTCGAGCCAAGGATTCCGATGATATAAGACACTTGGTTCTGCGACGGACGGTTTGGGAGCTATGAGCGATTTCGTACTTTTGATCGCCGTAGCGCCACCGCCGGCCCGATCGGGCCGAGCCTTGGTGATGCTGTAGAGCGAGTGTTGTTGGTCACTTTTGCCACGCCCCCTCACCGCGCCCCAGATGGGCGTCGGCTTTGCCGGCTCCCCTGACGCTGCGTCATGGTGTCATCGCTTCTCGGCCTTTTGGCTAAGATCAAGTGTAGTATCTGTTCTTATCAGTTTAATATCTGATATGTCCCCTATCCGGGGACTGCATATTAAATTGATTTTTGGCACATGGAGCCGGAACCGGGGCTTGCTCCGTCCACTCCACGCATCGACCTGGTATTGCAGTGCCTCCAGGAACGGTGTGCTTCCCCTCTTTGGGGATTGCGAATTGTTGTGGCTAATAGCAGAGCGAGTACCACTGGAGCACTACCAGACATATATACGTAGCAGGCACACAAGAAGGATGATGATGACGTGACACAACAGCGATAATGCTGTAAAGAAAACAACAAAGTTTTAAGAAGGCAACAAAGTGGAGTCACAGGAGTATAGGAAGAGGAACAAAAGCGCTGGTTCCTGACCCATCACAGCACATTTTTGTTGTCCCTCTTATTGGACGCTCCCGTCTGAGGTCTTGGAGTCTTTTACTAGCGAGCTGAATCAGGTGTGTTTGATTAGGGACACTTGATTCAACTTACCCGTCCTTCCTTTTCTCGGGGGAGGGGAAGAGGTGACCGTCGATGAGGATGGCGAAGGGCGTTAGGGTGCCTCTGACTGGAGACCTGACAATTCATACTTACCTGGCAGGGGAGACACCATGATCAGGAAGGTGGTTCACCCAGGGCGAGGCTCGGCCATTGCACTCCGGTTGTGCTGACCCCTGCGAATTCCCCAAATGTGGGAATCTCGACTGCATAATTTATGGTAGTGGGGGACTGCGTTCGCGCTCTCCCCTGGACATACTGGTCAAAAGCAGATAGCGTGGGGTTTTAACAGTTGTGGTGCGTCACCCATGGCCCCGAATGGTGAAGGTGCACAATTTTACTCTGTTTTATTAATTTTTTTCTGTCTTCTTCTTCTGTGGTGTCAATCAGTGACCTGGAGGGTCCAGAGAATTGAACTGCGGTGAGAGGTTGATGGGGAAAAAGCTGGGAGCGGTTTGCCAAATGAGGTTTTCCCCATAATCTCTGATATTCAACGGACGATTTGATTGACAGCAGTGGTCCTGGAGGCAAAGTTGTTCAGATGGAGGAGTTCCATCATGTGGTATGACTATCTTGTGCGCGTGTGAAGAAAATCATGTGACATACGATCGCCTATAGCCGTCCTCGTGTTGTTGTTATTTCATTTCAAAGCGCCACCAGGTGGCCATTCACCGCGTCCTTTCTCACCTGACCCCAGGCTGAGCCCGTGCACAGGTGTACCGGCTTGGGTGAAATTGTCTCGTTCCGTTCAAGAGTTATAGCCGTTTTAGCAAACCCTGCCTCGGCCCCTCCGAACGTTTTGGCCTGCCGCCGCCAACGGGAAACGAAATTCCCCCTTTTTTCTGATCTGGACGGACAGTCAGACTCCAGACAATCTTTCTGCACTGGTTTGGGTCAGATCGGGCAAAACACGTAGGACTAGTGTGCAAAAGTAGGTTTTTCAAAAAATCCAAAATACCCGAAAATTTCGCCAGCGCAACCCTCGAATCCGAGGCATGCATCTCGCTCGTCTCGAGCCAAGGATTCCGATGATATAAGACACTTGGTTCTGCGACGGACGGTTTGGGAGCTATGAGCGATTTCGTACTTTTGATCGCCGTAGCGCCACCGCCGGCCCGATCGGGCCGAGCCTTGGTGATGCTGTAGAGCGAGTGTTGTTGGTCACTTTTGCCACGCCCCCTCACCGCGCCCCAGATGGGCGTCGGCTTTGCCGGCTCCCCTGACGCTGCGTCATGGTGTCATCGCTTCTCGGCCTTTTGGCTAAGATCAAGTGTAGTATCTGTTCTTATCAGTTTAATATCTGATATGTCCCCTACCCGGGGACTGCATATTAAATTGATTTTTGGCACATGGAGCCGGAACCGGGGCTTGCTCCGTCCACTCCACGCATCGACCTGGTATTGCAGTGCCTCCAGGAACGGTGTGCTTCCCCTCTTTGGGGATTGCGAATTGTTGTGGCTAATAGCAGAGCGAGTACCACTGGAGCACTACCAGACATATATACGTAGCAGGCACACAAGAAGGATGATGATGACGTGACACAACAGCGATAATGCTGTAAAGAAAACAACAAAGTTTTAAGAAGGCAACAAAGTGGAGTCACAGGAGTATAGGAAGAGGAACAAAAGCGCTGGTTCCTGACCCATCACAGCACATTTTTGTTGTCCCTCTTATTGGACGCTCCCGTCTGAGGTCTTGGAGTCTTTTACTAGCGAGCTGAATCAGGTGTGTTTGATTAGGGACACTTGATTCAACTTACCCGTCCTTCCTTTTCTCGGGGGAGGGGAAGAGGTGACCGTCGATGAGGATGGCGAAGGGCGTTAGGGTGCCTCTGACTGGAGACCTGACAATTCATACTTACCTGGCAGGGGAGACACCATGATCAGGAAGGTGGTTCACCCAGGGCGAGGCTCGGCCATTGCACTCCGGTTGTGCTGACCCCTGCGAATTCCCCAAATGTGGGAATCTCGACTGCATAATTTATGGTAGTGGGGGACTGCGTTCGCGCTCTCCCCTGGACATACTGGTCAAAAGCAGATAGCGTGGGGTTTTAACAGTTGTGGTGCGTCACCCATGGCCCCGAATGGTGAAGGTGCACAATTTTACTCTGTTTTATTAATTTTTTTCTGTCTTCTTCTTCTGTGGTGTCAATCAGTGACCTGGAGGGTCCAGAGAATTGAACTGCGGTGAGAGGTTGATGGGGAAAAAGCTGGGAGCGGTTTGCCAAATGAGGTTTTCCCCATAATCTCTGATATTCAACGGACGATTTGATTGACAGCAGTGGTCCTGGAGGCAAAGTTGTTCAGATGGAGGAGTTCCATCATGTGGTATGACTATCTTGTGCGCGTGTGAAGAAAATCATGTGACATACGATCGCCTATAGCCGTCCTCGTGTTGTTGTTATTTCATTTCAAAGCGCCACCAGGTGGCCATTCACCGCGTCCTTTCTCACCTGACCCCAGGCTGAGCCCGTGCACAGGTGTACCGGCTTGGGTGAAATTGTCTCGCTCCGTTCAAGAGTTATAGCCGTTTTAGCAAACCCTGCCTCGGCCCCTCCGAACGTTTTGGCCTGCCGCCGCCAACGGGAAACGAAATTCCCCCTTTTTTCTGATCTGGACGGACAGTCAGACTCCAGACAATCTTTCTGCACTGGTTTGGGTCAGATCGGGCAAAACACGTAGGACTAGTGTGCAAAAGTAGGTTTTTCAAAAAATCCAAAATACCCGAAAATTTCGCCAGCGCAACCCTCGAATCCGAGGCACGCATCTCGCTCGTCTCGAGCCAAGGATTCCGATGATATAAGACACTTGGTTCTGCGACGGACGGTTTGGGAGCTATGAGCGATTTCGTACTTTTGATCGCCGTAGCGCCACCGCCGGCCCGATCGGGCCGAGCCTTGGTGATGCTGTAGAGCGAGTGTTGTTGGTCACTTTTGCCACGCCCCCTCACCGCGCCCCAGATGGGCGTCGGCTTTGCCGGCTCCCCTGACGCTGCGTCATGGTGTCATCGCTTCTCGGCCTTTTGGCTAAGATCAAGTGTAGTATCTGTTCTTATCAGTTTAATATCTGATATGTCCCCTACCCGGGGACTGCATATTAAATTGATTTTTGGCACATGGAGCCGGAACCGGGGCTTGCTCCGTCCACTCCACTCCACGCATCGACCTGGTATTGCAGTGCCTCCAGGAACGGTGTGCTTCCCCTCTTTGGGGATTGCGAATTGTTGTGGCTAATAGCAGAGCGAGTACCACTGGAGCACTACCAGACATATATACGTAGCAGGCACACAAGAAGGATGATGATGACGTGACACAACAGCGATAATGCTGTAAAGAAAACAACAAAGTTTTAAGAAGGCAACAAAGTAGAGTCACAGGAGTATAGGAAGAGGAACAAAAGCGCTGGTTCCTGACCCATCACAGCACATTTTTGTTGTCCCTCTTATTGGACGCTCCCGTCTGAGGTCTTGGAGTCTTTTACTAGCGAGCTGAATCAGGTGTGTTTGATTAGGGACACTTGATTCAACTTACCCGTCCTTCCTTTTCTCGGGGGAGGGGAAGAGGTGACCGTCGATGAGGATGGCGAAGGGCGTTAGGGTGCCTCTGACTGGAGACCTGACAATTCATACTTACCTGGCAGGGGAGACACCATGATCAGGAAGGTGGTTCACCCAGGGCGAGGCTCGGCCATTGCACTCCGGTTGTGCTGACCCCTGCGAATTCCCCAAATGTGGGAATCTCGACTGCATAATTTATGGTAGTGGGGGACTGCGTTCGCGCTCTCCCCTGGACATACTGGTCAAAAGCAGATAGCGTGGGGTTTTAACAGTTGTGGTGCGTCACCCATGGCCCCGAATGGTGAAGGTGCACAATTTTACTCTGTTTTATTAATTTTTTTCTGTCTTCTTCTTCTGTGGTGTCAATCAGTGACCTGGAGGGTCCAGAGAATTGAACTGCGGTGAGAGGTTGATGGGGAAAAAGCTGGGAGCGGTTTGCCAAATGAGGTTTTCCCCATAATCTCTGATATTCAACGGACGATTTGATTGACAGCAGTGGTCCTGGAGGCAAAGTTGTTCAGATGGAGGAGTTCCATCATGTGGTATGACTATCTTGTGCGCGTGTGAAGAAAATCATGTGACATACGATCGCCTATAGCCGTCCTCGTGTTGTTGTTATTTCATTTCAAAGCGCCACCAGGTGGCCATTCACCGCGTCCTTTCTCACCTGACCCCAGGCTGAGCCCGTGCACAGGTGTACCGGCTTGGGTGAAATTGTCTCGTTCCGTTCAAGAGATATAGCCGTTTTAGCAAACCCTGCCTCGGCCCCTCCGAACGTTTTGGCCTGCCGCCGCCAACGGGAAACGAAATTCCCCCTTTTTTCTGATCTGGACGGACAGTCAGACTCCAGACAATCTTTCTGCACTGGTTTGGGTCAGATCGGGCAAAACACGTAGGACTAGTGTGCAAAAGTAGGTTTTTCAAAAAATCCAAAATACCCGAAAATTTCGCCAGCGCAACCCTCGAATCCGAGGCATGCATCTCGCTCGTCTCGAGCCAAGGATTCCGATGATATAAGACACTTGGTTCTGCGACGGACGGTTTGGGAGCTATGAGCGATTTCGTACTTTTGATCGCCGTAGCGCCACCGCCGGCCCGATCGGGCCGAGCCTTGGTGATGCTGTAGAGCCAGGGCTGGACTGGTAATCTGGCATACCGGGCACTTTCCCGGTGGGCCGACGCACTTTGGGGCCGATACAAGGTTATTTATTTATTTAGATTTTTTTGCCACGGACTGGCCCATCATGCAGGGACAGCGGCCCATTGGTTTGTCTTCTGATTTGACAGGCCACAGCGAGAGAGACCTTCCTTCTTCCATATTCATAGACTGTGTCCATATTAGGCGCTGTTTTTTTATTGTATTTTTTTCTTTTTGATTTGGGCGCATGAAACTGCAAAAGGCGGACATCCGCACAGCGCTGCCGCTGACGAACATGCTCTGCGTTTCTGCTGCTCTATTAAGTGATGAATGGCACTTTGACTCTGAATTTTGTTTTATACAATCGTGTGATATGGTAACATAACGGTTCTTTGGTGAATCAGCTGAAAACAGCCGTGAGCATGTACATACACAACGAGGTAAATTGGAAAATGGCAATACACACTACAAACTTCTCACCCTAGCACAACCACAATTTACCTTGCAGCTACTAACAGTGAAGAAATATGGTGTATTGGCACAAATGTATTTATTAAAAATGTTGCTATTATTATAGGCTACATTAAATATTGCGCAATATAAATCACTTTTATAGAGGCTATTTTTGTATTTTCTATGTGTTTACAATATTTTTTTTTTTATTACAAATTCAATAATTTTTTTATTTATTTCTTTCTTTCTTTTAGAAACCATATACCCATGGTAATGAGGAGCATGGTTTGGCCAAAATTGGCCAACAGTTAAACTCGGATAAAAGAGACAACGTCATGCAGGTTTGGAACAACTTTACACAACAGAATTTAAAAGCAGTAAATTTACTTTATTGCATCCTAGCTCAAAGTCAGCGCTTTACTGTCAAGTGCATTTCTGTGTGACAAAAGTGCAATATCAAGTTTGATATCTGCATTTGCAGTAAATTCAATAATATCCATCATTATTTGTCCCTGTCCTAGTTTTATTTATTTACTCCAATGTAAGGCCCTAACCCCAGCAAAAACATTCACGAGGAACTCATGGGCCGGATGAGCTGGGTTTGCCAGGGCCGAATTTTATCCCCAGTCCAGCCCTGTGTAGAGCGAGTGTTGTTGGTCACTTTTGCCACGCCCCCTCACCGCGCCCCAGATGGGCGTCGGCTTTGCCGGCTCCCCTGACGCTGCGTCATGGTGTCATCGCTTCTCGGCCTTTTGGCTAAGATCAAGTGTAGTATCTGTTCTTATCAGTTTAATATCTGATATGTCCCCTACCCGGGGACTGCATATTAAATTGATTTTTGGCACATGGAGCCGGAACCGGGGCTTGCTCCGTCCACTCCACGCATCGACCTGGTATTGCAGTGCCTCCAGGAACGGTGTGCTTCCCCTCTTTGGGGATTGTGAATTGTTGTGGCTAATAGCAGAGCGAGTACCACTGGAGCACTACCAGACATATATACGTAGCAGGCACACAAGAAGGATGATGATGACGTGACACAACAGCGATAATGCTGTAAAGAAAACAACAAAGTTTTAAGAAGGCAACAAAGTGGAGTCACAGGAGTATAGGAAGAGGAACAAAAGCGCTGGTTCCTGACCCATCACAGCACATTTTTGTTGTCCCTCTTATTGGACGCTCCCGTCTGAGGTCTTGGAGTCTTTTACTAGCGAGCTGAATCAGGTGTGTTTGATTAGGGACACTTGATTCAACTTACCCGTCCTTCCTTTTCTCGGGGGAGGGGAAGAGGTGACCGTCGATGAGGATGGCGAAGGGCGTTAGGGTGCCTCTGACTGGAGACCTGACAATTCATACTTACCTGGCAGGGGAGACACCATGATCAGGAAGGTGGTTCACCCAGGGCGAGGCTCGGCCATTGCACTCCGGTTGTGCTGACCCCTGCGAATTCCCCAAATGTGGGAATCTCGACTGCATAATTTATGGTAGTGGGGGACTGCGTTCGCGCTCTCCCCTGGACATACTGGTCAAAAGCAGATAGCGTGGGGTTTTAACAGTTGTGGTGCGTCACCCATGGCCCCGAATGGTGAAGGTGCACAATTTTACTCTGTTTTATTAATTTTTTTCTGTCTTCTTCTTCTGTGGTGTCAATCAGTGACCTGGAGGGTCCAGAGAATTGAACTGCGGTGAGAGGTTGATGGGGAAAAAGCTGGGAGCGGTTTGCCAAATGAGGTTTTCCCCATAATCTCTGATATTCAACGGACGATTTGATTGACAGCAGTGGTCCTGGAGGCAAAGTTGTTCAGATGGAGGAGTTCCATCATGTGGTATGACTATCTTGTGCGCGTGTGAAGAAAATCATGTGACATACGATCGCCTATAGCTGTCCTCGTGTTGTTGTTATTTCATTTCAAAGCGCCACCAGGTGGCCATTCACCGCGTCCTTTCTCACCTGACCCCAGGCTGAGCCCGTGCACAGGTGTACCGGCTTGGGTGAAATTGTCTCGTTCCGTTCAAGAGTTATAGCCGTTTTAGCAAACCCTGCCTCGGCCCCTCCGAACGTTTTGGCCTGCCGCCGCCAACGGGAAACGAAATTCCCCCTTTTTTCTGATCTGGACGGACAGTCAGACTCCAGACAATCTTTCTGCACTGGTTTGGGTCAGATCGGGCAAAACACGTAGGACTAGTGTGCAAAAGTAGTTTTTTCAAAAAATCCAAAATACCCGAAAATTTCGCCAGCGCAACCCTCGAATCCGAGGCACGCATCTCGCTCGTCTCGAGCCAAGGATTCCGATGATATAAGACACTTGGTTCTGCGACGGACGGTTTGGGAGCTATGAGCGATTTCGTACTTTTGATCGCCGTAGCGCCACCGCCGGCCCGATCGGGCCGAGCCTTGGTGATGCTGTAGAGCGAGTGTTGTTGGTCACTTTTGCCACGCCCCCTCACCGCGCCCCAGATGGGCGTCGGCTTTGCCGGCTCCCCTGACGCTGCGTCATGGTGTCATCGCTTCTCGGCCTTTTGGCTAAGATCAAGTGTAGTATCTGTTCTTATCAGTTTAATATCTGATATGTCCCCTATCCGGGGACTGCATATTAAATTGATTTTTGGCACATGGAGCTGGAACCGGGGCTTGCTCCGTCCACTCCACGCATCGACCTGGTATTGCAGTGCCTCCAGGAACGGTGTGCTTCCCCTCTTTGGGGATTGCGAATTGTTGTGGCTAATAGCAGAGCGAGTACCACTGGAGCACTACCAGACATATATACGTAGCAGGCACACAAGAAGGATGATGATGACGTGACACAACAGCGATAATGCTGTAAAGAAAACAACAAAGTTTTAAGAAGGCAACAAAGTAGAGTCACAGGAGTATAGGAAGAGGAACAAAAGCGCTGGTTCCTGACCCATCACAGCACATTTTTGTTGTCCCTCTTATTGGACGCTCCCGTCTGAGGTCTTGGAGTCTTTTACTAGCGAGCTGAATCAGGTGTGTTTGATTAGGGACACTTGATTCAACTTACCCGTCCTTCCTTTTCTCGGGGGAGGGGAAGAGGTGACCGTCGATGAGGATGGCGAAGGGCGTTAGGGTGCCTCTGACTGGAGACCTGACAATTCATACTTACCTGGCAGGGGAGACACCATGATCAGGAAGGTGGTTCACCCAGGGCGAGGCTCGGCCATTGCACTCCGGTTGTGCTGACCCCTGCGAATTCCCCAAATGTGAGAATCTCGACTGCATAATTTATGGTAGTGGGGGACTGCGTTCGCGCTCTCCCCTGGACATACTGGTCAAAAGCAGATAGCGTGGGGTTTTAACAGTTGTGGTGCGTCACCCATGGCCCCGAATGGTGAAGGTGCACAATTTTACTCTGTTTTATAAATTTTTTTCTGTCTTCTTCTTCTGTGGTGTCAATCAGTGACCTGGAGGGTCCAGAGAATTGAACTGCGGTGAGAGGTTGATGGGGAAAAAGCTGGGAGCGGTTTGCCAAATGAGGTTTTCCCCATAATCTCTGATATTCAACGGACGATTTGATTGACAGCAGTGGTCCTGGAGGCAAAGTTGTTCAGATGGAGGAGTTCCATCATGTGGTATGACTATCTTGTGCGCGTGTGAAGAAAATCATGTGACATACGATCGCCTATAGCCGTCCTCGTGTTGTTGTTATTTCATTTCAAAGCGCCACCAGGTGGCCATTCACCGCGTCCTTTCTCACCTGACCCCAGGCTGAGCCCGTGCACAGGTGTACCGGCTTGGGTGAAATTGTCTCGCTCCGTTCAAGAGTTATAGCCGTTTTAGCAAACCCTGCCTCGGCCCCTCCGAACGTTTTGGCCTGCCGCCGCCAACGGGAAACGAAATTCCCCCTTTTTTCTGATCTGGACGGACAGTCAGACTCCAGACAATCTTTCTGCACTGGTTTGGGTCAGATCGGGCAAAACACGTAGGACTAGTGTGCAAAAGTAGGTTTTTCAAAAAATCCAAAATACCCGAAAATTTCGCCAGCGCAACCCTCGAATCCGAGGCACGCATCTCGCTCGTCTCGAGCCAAGGATTCCGATGATATAAGACACTTGGTTCTGCGACGGACGGTTTGGGAGCTATGAGCGATTTCGTACTTTTGATCGCCGTAGCGCCACCGCCGGCCCGATCGGGCCGAGCCTTGGTGATGCTGTAGAGCGAGTGTTGTTGGTCACTTTTGCCACGCCCCCTCACCGCGCCCCAGATGGGCGTCGGCTTTGCCGGCTCCCCTGACGCTGCGTCATGGTGTCATCGCTTCTCGGCCTTTTGGCTAAGATCAAGTGTAGTATCTGTTCTTATCAGTTTAATATCTGATATGTCCCCTACCCGGGGACTGCATATTAAATTGATTTTTGGCACATGGAGCCGGAACCGGGGCTTGCTCCGTCCACTCCACGCATCGACCTGGTATTGCAGTGCCTCCAGGAACGGTGTGCTTCCCCTCTTTGGGGATTGCGAATTGTTGTGGCTAATAGCAGAGCGAGTACCACTGGAGCACTACCAGACATATATACGTAGCAGGCACACAAGAAGGATGATGATGACGTGACACAACAGCGATAATGCTGTAAAGAAAACAACAAAGTTTTAAGAAGGCAACAAAGTGGAGTCACAGGAGTATAGGAAGAGGAACAAAAGCGCTGGTTCCTGACCCATCACAGCACATTTTTGTTGTCCCTCTTATTGGACGCTCCCGTCTGAGGTCTTGGAGTCTTTTACTAGCGAGCTGAATCAGGTGTGTTTGATTAGGGACACTTGATTCAACTTACCCGTCCTTCCTTTTCTCGGGGGAGGGGAAGAGGTGACCGTCGATGAGGATGGCGAAGGGCGTTAGGGTGCCTCTGACTGGAGACCTGACAATTCATACTTACCTGGCAGGGGAGACACCATGATCAGGAAGGTGGTTCACCCAGGGCGAGGCTCGGCCATTGCACTCCGGTTGTGCTGACCCCTGCGAATTCCCCAAATGTGGGAATCTCGACTGCATAATTTATGGTAGTGGGGGACTGCGTTCGCGCTCTCCCCTGGACATACTGGTCAAAAGCAGATAGCGTGGGGTTTTAACAGTTGTGGTGCGTCACCCATGGCCCCGAATGGTGAAGGTGCACAATTTTACTCTGTTTTATTAATTTTTTTCTGTCTTCTTCTTCTGTGGTGTCAATCAGTGACCTGGAGGGTCCAGAGAATTGAACTGCGGTGAGAGGTTGATGGGGAAAAAGCTGGGAGCGGTTTGCCAAATGAGGTTTTCCCCATAATCTCTGATATTCAACGGACGATTTGATTGACAGCAGTGGTCCTGGAGGCAAAGTTGTTCAGATGGAGGAGTTCCATCATGTGGTATGACTATCTTGTGCGCGTGTGAAGAAAATCATGTGACATACGATCGCCTATAGCTGTCCTCGTGTTGTTGTTATTTCATTTCAAAGCGCCACCAGGTGGCCACTCACCGCGTCCTTTCTCACCTGACCCCAGGCTGAGCCCGTGCACAGGTGTACCGGCTTGGGTGAAATTGTCTCGTTCCGTTCAAGAGTTATAGCCGTTTTAGCAAACCCTGCCTCGGCCCCTCCGAACGTTTTGGCCTGCCGCCGCCAACGGGAAACGAAATTCCCCCTTTTTTCTGATCTGGACGGACAGTCAGACTCCAGACAATCTTTCTGCACTGGTTTGGGTCAGATCGGGCAAAACACGTAGGACTAGTGTGCAAAAGTAGTTTTTTCAAAAAATCCAAAATACCCGAAAATTTCGCCAGCGCAACCCTCGAATCCGAGGCACGCATCTCGCTCGTCTCGAGCCAAGGATTCCGATGATATAAGACACTTGGTTCTGCGACGGACGGTTTGGGAGCTATGAGCGATTTCGTACTTTTGATCGCCGTAGCGCCACCGCCGGCCCGATCGGGCCGAGCCTTGGTGATGCTGTAGAGCGAGTGTTGTTGGTCACTTTTGCCACGCCCCCTCACCGCGCCCCAGATGGGCGTCGGCTTTGCCGGCTCCCCTGACGCTGCGTCATGGTGTCATCGCTTCTCGGCCTTTTGGCTAAGATCAAGTGTAGTATCTGTTCTTATCAGTTTAATATCTGATATGTCCCCTATCCGGGGACTGCATATTAAATTGATTTTTGGCACATGGAGCCGGAACCGGGGCTTGCTCCGTCCACTCCACGCATCGACCTGGTATTGCAGTGCCTCCAGGAACGGTGTGCTTCCCCTCTTTGGGGATTGCGAATTGTTGTGGCTAATAGCAGAGCGAGTACCACTGGAGCACTACCAGACATATATACGTAGCAGGCACACAAGAAGGATGATGATGACGTGACACAACAGCGATAATGCTGTAAAGAAAACAACAAAGTTTTAAGAAGGCAACAAAGTGGAGTCACAGGAGTATAGGAAGAGGAACAAAAGCGCTGGTTCCTGACCCATCACAGCACATTTTTGTTGTCCCTCTTATTGGACGCTCCCGTCTGAGGTCTTGGAGTCTTTTACTAGCGAGCTGAATCAGGTGTGTTTGATTAGGGACACTTGATTCAACTTACCCGTCCTTCCTTTTCTCGGGGGAGGGGAAGAGGTGACCGTCGATGAGGATGGCGAAGGGCGTTAGGGTGCCTCTGACTGGAGACCTGACAATTCATACTTACCTGGCAGGGGAGACACCATGATCAGGAAGGTGGTTCACCCAGGGCGAGGCTCGGCCATTGCACTCCGGTTGTGCTGACCCCTGCGAATTCCCCAAATGTGGGAATCTCGACTGCATAATTTATGGTAGTGGGGGACTGCGTTCGCGCTCTCCCCTGGACATACTGGTCAAAAGCAGATAGCGTGGGGTTTTAACAGTTGTGGTGCGTCACCCATGGCCCCGAATGGTGAAGGTGCACAATTTTACTCTGTTTTATTAATTTTTTTCTGTCTTCTTCTTCTGTGGTGTCAATCAGTGACCTGGAGGGTCCAGAGAATTGAACTGCGGTGAGAGGTTGATGGGGAAAAAGCTGGGAGCGGTTTGCCAAATGAGGTTTTCCCCATAATCTCTGATATTCAACGGACGATTTGATTGACAGCAGTGGTCCTGGAGGCAAAGTTGTTCAGATGGAGGAGTTCCATCATGTGGTATGACTATCTTGTGCGCGTGTGAAGAAAATCATGTGACATACGATCGCCTATAGCCGTCCTCGTGTTGTTGTTATTTCATTTCAAAGCGCCACCAGGTGGCCATTCACCGCGTCCTTTCTCACCTGACCCCAGGCTGAGCCCGTGCACAGGTGTACCGGCTTGGGTGAAATTGTCTCGTTCCGTTCAAGAGTTATAGCCGTTTTAGCAAACCCTGCCTCGGCCCCTCCGAACGTTTTGGCCTGCCGCCGCCAACGGGAAACGAAATTCCCCCTTTTTTCTGATCTGGACGGACAGTCAGACTCCAGACAATCTTTCTGCACTGGTTTGGGTCAGATCGGGCAAAACACGTAGGACTAGTGTGCAAAAGTAGGTTTTTCAAAAAATCCAAAATACCCGAAAATTTCGCCAGCGCAATCCTCAAATCCGAGGCACGCATCTCGCTCGTCTCGAGCCAAGGATTCCGATGATATAAGACACTTGGTTCTGCGACGGACGGTTTGGGAGCTATGAGCGATTTCGTACTTTTGATCGCCGTAGCGCCACCGCCGGCCCGATCGGGCCGAGCCTTGGTGATGCTGTAGAGCGAGTGTTGTTGGTCACTTTTGCCACGCCCCCTCACCGCGCCCCAGATGGGCGTCGGCTTTGCCGGCTCCCCTGACGCTGCGTCATGGTGTCATCGCTTCTCGGCCTTTTGGCTAAGATCAAGTGTAGTATCTGTTCTTATCAGTTTAATATCTGATATGTCCCCTACCCGGGGACTGCATATTAAATTGATTTTTGGCACATGGAGCCGGAACCGGGGCTTGCTCCGTCCACTCCACGCATCGACCTGGTATTGCAGTGCCTCCAGGAACGGTGTGCTTCCCCTCTTTGGGGATTGCGAATTGTTGTGGCTAATAGCAGAGCGAGTACCACTGGAGCACTACCAGACATATATACGTAGCAGGCACACAAGAAGGATGATGATGACGTGACACAACAGCGATAATGCTGTAAAGAAAACAACAAAGTTTTAAGAAGGCAACAAAGTGGAGTCACAGGAGTATAGGAAGAGGAACAAAAGCGCTGGTTCCTGACCCATCACAGCACATTTTTGTTGTCCCTCTTATTGGACGCTCCCGTCTGAGGTCTTGGAGTCTTTTACTAGCGAGCTGAATCAGGTGTGTTTGATTAGGGACACTTGATTCAACTTACCCGTCCTTCCTTTTCTCGGGGGAGGGGAAGAGGTGACCGTCGATGAGGATGGCGAAGGGCGTTAGGGTGCCTCTGACTGGAGACCTGACAATTCATACTTACCTGGCAGGGGAGACACCATGATCAGGAAGGTGGTTCACCCAGGGCGAGGCTCGGCCATTGCACTCCGGTTGTGCTGACCCCTGCGAATTCCCCAAATGTGGGAATCTCGACTGCATAATTTATGGTAGTGGGGGACTGCGTTCGCGCTCTCCCCTGGACATACTGGTCAAAAGCAGATAGCGTGGGGTTTTAACAGTTGTGGTGCGTCACCCATGGCCCCGAATGGTGAAGGTGCACAATTTAACTCTGTTTTATTAATTTTTTTCTGTCTTCTTCTTCTGTGGTGTCAATCAGTGACCTGGAGGGTCCAGAGAATTGAACTGCGGTGAGAGGTTGATGGGGAAAAAGCTGGGAGCGGTTTGCCAAATGAGGTTTTCCCCATAATCTCTGATATTCAACGGACGATTTGATTGACAGCAGTGGTCCTGGAGGCAAAGTTGTTCAGATGGAGGAGTTCCATCATGTGGTATGACTATCTTGTGCGCGTGTGAAGAAAATCATGTGACATACGATCGCCTATAGCCGTCCTCGTGTTGTTGTTATTTCATTTCAAAGCGCCACCAGGTGGCCATTCACCGCGTCCTTTCTCACCTGACCCCAGGCTGAGCCCGTGCACAGGTGTACCGGCTTGGGTGAAATTGTCTCGCTCCGTTCAAGAGTTATAGCCGTTTTAGCAAACCCTGCCTCGGCCCCTCCGAACGTTTTGGCCTGCCGCCGCCAACGGGAAACGAAATTCCCCCTTTTTTCTGATCTGGACGGACAGTCAGACTCCAGACAATCTTTCTGCACTGGTTTGGGTCAGATCGGGCAAAACACGTAGGACTAGTGTGCAAAAGTAGGTTTTTCAAAAAATCCAAAATACCCGAAAATTTCGCAAGCGCAACCCTCGAATCCGAGGCACGCATCTCGCTCGTCTCGAGCCAAGGATTCCGATGATATAAGACACTTGGTTCTGCGACGGACGGTTTGGGAGCTATGAGCGATTTCGTACTTTTGATCGCCGTAGCGCCACCGCCGGCCCGATCGGGCCGAGCCTTGGTGATGCTGTAGAGCGAGTGTTGTTGGTCACTTTTGCCACGCCCCCTCACCGCGCCCCAGATGGGCGTCGGCTTTGCCGGCTCCCCTGACGCTGCGTCATGGTGTCATCGCTTCTCGGCCTTTTGGCTAAGATCAAGTGTAGTATCTGTTCTTATCAGTTTAATATCTGATATGTCCCCTACCCGGGGACTGCATATTAAATTGATTTTTGGCACATGGAGCCGGAACCGGGGCTTGCTCCGTCCACTCCACTCCACGCATCGACCTGGTATTGCAGTGCCTCCAGGAACGGTGTGCTTCCCCTCTTTGGGGATTGCGAATTGTTGTGGCTAATAGCAGAGCGAGTACCACTGGAGCACTACCAGACATATATACGTAGCAGGCACACAAGAAGGATGATGATGACGTGACACAACAGCGATAATGCTGTAAAGAAAACAACAAAGTTTTAAGAAGGCAACAAAGTGGAGTCACAGGAGTATAGGAAGAGGAACAAAAGCGCTGGTTCCTGACCCATCACAGCACATTTTTGTTGTCCCTCTTATTGGACGCTCCCGTCTTGGAGTCTTTTACTAGCGAGCTGAATCAGGTGTGTTTGATTAGGGACACTTGATTCAACTTACCCGTCCTTCCTTTTCTCGGGGGAGGGGAAGAGGTGACCGTCGATGAGGATGGCGAAGGGCGTTAGGGTGCCTCTGACTGGAGACCTGACAATTCATACTTACCTGGCAGGGGAGACACCATGATCAGGAAGGTGGTTCACCCAGGGCGAGGCTCGGCCATTGCACTCCGGTTGTGCTGACCCCTGCGAATTCCCCAAATGTGGGAATCTCGACTGCATAATTTATGGTAGTGGGGGACTGCGTTCGCGCTCTCCCCTGGACATACTGGTCAAAAGCAGATAGCGTGGGGTTTTAACAGTTGTGGTGCGTCACCCATGGCCCCGAATGGTGAAGGTGCACAATTTTACTCTGTTTTATTAATTTTTTTCTGTCTTCTTCTTCTGTGGTGTCAATCAGTGACCTGGAGGGTCCAGAGAATTGAACTGCGGTGAGAGGTTGATGGGGAAAAAGCTGGGAGCGGTTTGCCAAATGAGGTTTTCCCCATAATCTCTGATATTCAACGGACGATTTGATTGACAGCAGTGGTCCTGGAGGCAAAGTTGTTCAGATGGAGGAGTTCCATCATGTGGTATGACTATCTTGTGCGCGTGTGAAGAAAATCATGTGACATACGATCGCCTATAGCCGTCCTCGTGTTGTTGTTATTTCATTTCAAAGCGCCACCAGGTGGCCATTCACCGCGTCCTTTCTCACCTGACCCCAGGCTGAGCCCGTGCACAGGTGTACCGGCTTGGGTGAAATTGTCTCGTTCCGTTCAAGAGATATAGCCGTTTTAGCAAACCCTGCCTCGGCCCCTCCGAACGTTTTGGCCTGCCGCCGCCAACGGGAAACGAAATTCCCCCTTTTTTCTGATCTGGACGGACAGTCAGACTCCAGACAATCTTTCTGCACTGGTTTGGGTCAGATCGGGCAAAACACGTAGGACTAGTGTGCAAAAGTAGGTTTTTCAAAAAATCCAAAATACCCGAAAATTTCGCCAGCGCAACCCTCGAATCCGAGGCATGCATCTCGCTCGTCTCGAGCCAAGGATTCCGATGATATAAGACACTTGGTTCTGCGACGGACGGTTTGGGAGCTATGAGCGATTTCGTACTTTTGATCGCCGTAGCGCCACCGCCGGCCCGATCGGGCCGAGCCTTGGTGATGCTGTAGAGCCAGGGCTGGACTGGTAATCTGGCATACCGGGCACTTTCCCGGTGGGCCGACGCACTTTGGGGCCGATACAAGGTTATTTATTTATTTAGATTTTTTTGCCACGGACTGGCCCATCATGCAGGGACAGCGGCCCATTGGTTTGTCTTCTGATTTGACAGGCCACAGCGAGAGAGACCTTCCTTCTTCCATATTCATAGACTGTGTCCATATTAGGCGCTGTTTTTTTATTGTATTTTTTTCTTTTTGATTTGGGCGCATGAAACTGCAAAAGGCGGACATCCGCACAGCGCTGCCGCTGACGAACATGCTCTGCGTTTCTGCTGCTCTATTAAGTGATGAATGGCACTTTGACTCTGAATTTTGTTTTATACAATCGTGTGATATGGTAACATAACGGTTCTTTGGTGAATCAGCTGAAAACAGCCGTGAGCATGTACATACACAACGAGGTAAATTGGAAAATGGCAATACACACTACAAACTTCTCACCCTAGCACAACCACAATTTACCTTGCAGCTACTAACAGTGAAGAAATATGGTGTATTGGCACAAATGTATTTATTAAAAATGTTGCTATTATTATAGGCTACATTAAATATTGCGCAATATAAATCACTTTTATAGAGGCTATTTTTGTATTTTCTATGTGTTTACAATATTTTTTTTTTATTACAAATTCAATAATTTTTTTATTTATTTCTTTCTTTCTTTTAGAAACCATATACCCATGGTAATGAGGAGCATGGTTTGGCCAAAATTGGCCAACAGTTAAACTCGGATAAAAGAGACAACGTCATGCAGGTTTGGAACAACTTTACACAACAGAATTTAAAAGCAGTAAATTTACTTTATTGCATCCTAGCTCAAAGTCAGCGCTTTACTGTCAAGTGCATTTCTGTGTGACAAAAGTGCAATATCAAGTTTGATATCTGCATTTGCAGTAAATTCAATAATATCCATCATTATTTGTCCCTGTCCTAGTTTTATTTATTTACTCCAATGTAAGGCCCTAACCCCAGCAAAAACATTCACGAGGAACTCATGGGCCGGATGAGCTGGGTTTGCCAGGGCCGAATTTTATCCCCAGTCCAGCCCTGTGTAGAGCGAGTGTTGTTGGTCACTTTTGCCACGCCCCCTCACCGCGCCCCAGATGGGCGTCGGCTTTGCCGGCTCCCCTGACGCTGCGTCATGGTGTCATCGCTTCTCGGCCTTTTGGCTAAGATCAAGTGTAGTATCTGTTCTTATCAGTTTAATATCTGATATGTCCCCTATCCGGGGACTGCATATTAAATTGATTTTTGGCACATGGAGCCGGAACCGGGGCTTGCTCCGTCCACTCCACGCATCGACCTGGTATTGCAGTGCCTCCAGGAACGGTGTGCTTCCCCTCTTTGGGGATTGCGAATTGTTGTGGCTAATAGCAGAGCGAGTACCACTGGAGCACTACCAGACATATATACGTAGCAGGCACACAAGAAGGATGATGATGACGTGACACAACAGCGATAATGCTGTAAAGAAAACAACAAAGTTTTAAGAAGGCAACAAAGTGGAGTCACAGGAGTATAGGAAGAGGAACAAAAGCGCTGGTTCCTGACCCATCACAGCACATTTTTGTTGTCCCTCTTATTGGACGCTCACGTCTGAGGTCTTGGAGTCTTTTACTAGCGAGCTGAATCAGGTGTGTTTGATTAGGGACACTTGATTCAACTTACCCGTCCTTCCTTTTCTCGGGGGAGGGGAAGAGGTGACCGTCGATGAGGATGGCGAAGGGCGTTAGGGTGCCTCTGACTGGAGACCTGACAATTCATACTTACCTGGCAGGGGAGACACCATGATCAGGAAGGTGGTTCACCCAGGGCGAGGCTCGGCCATTGCACTCCGGTTGTGCTGACCCCTGCGAATTCCCCAAATGTGGGAATCTCGACTGCATAATTTATGGTAGTGGGGGACTGCGTTCGCGCTCTCCCCTGGACATACTGGTCAAAAGCAGATAGCGTGGGGTTTTAACAGTTGTGGTGCGTCACCCATGGCCCCGAATGGTGAAGGTGCACAATTTTACTCTGTTTTATTAATTTTTTTCTGTCTTCTTCTTCTGTGGTGTCAATCAGTGACCTGGAGGGTCCAGAGAATTGAACTGCGGTGAGAGGTTGATGGGGAAAAAGCTGGGAGCGGTTTGCCAAATGAGGTTTTCCCCATAATCTCTGATATTCAACGGACGATTTGATTGACAGCAGTGGTCCTGGAGGCAAAGTTGTTCAGATGGAGGAGTTCCATCATGTGGTATGACTATCTTGTGCGCGTGTGAAGAAAATCATGTGACATACGATCGCCTATAGCCGTCCTCGTGTTGTTGTTATTTCATTTCAAAGCGCCACCAGGTGGCCATTCACCGCGTCCTTTCTCACCTGACCCCAGGCTGAGCCCGTGCACAGGTGTACCGGCTTGGGTGAAATTGTCTCGTTCCGTTCAAGAGTTATAGCCGTTTTAGCAAACCCTGCCTCGGCCCCTCCGAACGTTTTGGCCTGCCGCCGCCAACGGGAAACGAAATTCCCCCTTTTTTCTGATCTGGACGGACAGTCAGACTCCAGACAATCTTTCTGCACTGGTTTGGGTCAGATCGGGCAAAACACGTAGGACTAGTGTGCAAAAGTAGGTTTTTCAAAAAATCCAAAATACCCGAAAATTTCGCCAGCGCAACCCTCGAATCCGAGGCATGCATCTCGCTCGTCTCGAGCCAAGGATTCCGATGATATAAGACACTTGGTTCTGCGACGGACGGTTTGGGAGCTATGAGCGATTTCGTACTTTTGATCGCCGTAGCGCCACCGCCGGCCCGATCGGGCCGAGCCTTGGTGATGCTGTAGAGCCAGGGCTGGACTGGTAATCTGGCATACCGGGCACTTTCCCGGTGGGCCGACGCACTTTGGGGCCGATACAAGGTTATTTATTTATTTAGATTTTTTTGCCACGGACTGGCCCATCATGCAGGGACAGCGGCCCATTGGTTTGTCTTCTGATTTGACAGGCCACAGCGAGAGAGACCTTCCTTCTTCCATATTCATAGACTGTGTCCATATTAGGCGCTGTTTTTTTATTGTATTTTTTTCTTTTTGATTTGGGCGCATGAAACTGCAAAAGGCGGACATCCGCACAGCGCTGCCGCTGACGAACATGCTCTGCGTTTCTGCTGCTCTATTAAGTGATGAATGGCACTTTGACTCTGAATTTTGTTTTATACAATCGTGTGATATGGTAACATAACAGTTCTTTGGTGAATCAGCTGAAAACAGCCGTGAGCATGTACATACACAACGAGGTAAATTGGAAAATGGCAATACACACTACAATCTTCTCACCCTAGCACAACCACAATTTACCTTGCAGCTACTAACAGTGAAGAAATATGGTGTATTGGCACAAATGTATTTATTAAAAATGTTGCTATTATTATAGGCTACATTAAATATTGCGCAATATAAATCACTTTTATAGAGGCTATTTTTGTATTTTCTATGTGTTTACAATATTTTTTTTTTTATTACAAATTCAATAATTTTTTTATTTATTTCTTTCTTTCTTTTAGAAACCATATACCCATGGTAATGAGGAGCATGGTTTGGCCAAAATTGGCCAACAGTTAAACTCGGATAAAAGAGACAACGTCATGCAGGTTTGGAACAACTTTACACAACAGAATTTAAAAGCAGTAAATTTACTTTATTGCATCCTAGCTCAAAGTCAGCGCTTTACTGTCAAGTGCATTTCTGTGTGACAAAAGTGCAATATCAAGTTTGATATCTGCATTTGCAGTAAATTCAATAATATCCATCATTATTTGTCCCTGTCCTAGTTTTATTTATTTACTCCAATGTAAGGCCCTAACCCCAGCAAAAACATTCACGAGGAACTCATGGGCCGGATGAGCTGGGTTTGCCAGGGCCGAATTTTATCCCCAGTCCAGCCCTGTGTAGAGCGAGTGTTGTTGGTCACTTTTGCCACGCCCCCTCACCGCGCCCCAGATGGGCGTCGGCTTTGCCGGCTCCCCTGACGCTGCGTCATGGTGTCATCGCTTCTCGGCCTTTTGGCTAAGATCAAGTGTAGTATCTGTTCTTATCAGTTTAATATCTGATATGTCCCCTATCCGGGGACTGCATATTAAATTGATTTTTGGCACATGGAGCCGGAACCGGGGCTTGCTCCGTCCACTCCACGCATCGACCTGGTATTGCAGTGCCTCCAGGAACGGTGTGCTTCCCCTCTTTGGGGATTGCGAATTGTTGTGGCTAATAGCAGAGCGAGTACCACTGGAGCACTACCAGACATATATACGTAGCAGGCACACAAGAAGGATGATGATGACGTGACACAACAGCGATAATGCTGTAAAGAAAACAACAAAGTTTTAAGAAGGCAACAAAGTGGAGTCACAGGAGTATAGGAAGAGGAACAAAAGCGCTGGTTCCTGACCCATCACAGCACATTTTTGTTGTCCCTCTTATTGGACGCTCCCGTCTGAGGTCTTGGAGTCTTTTACTAGCGAGCTGAATCAGGTGTGTTTGATTAGGGACACTTGATTCAACTTACCCGTCCTTCCTTTTCTCGGGGGAGGGGAAGAGGTGACCGTCGATGAGGATGGCGAAGGGCGTTAGGGTGCCTCTGACTGGAGACCTGACAATTCATACTTACCTGGCAGGGGAGACACCATGATCAGGAAGGTGGTTCACCCAGGGCGAGGCTCGGCCATTGCACTCCGGTTGTGCTGACCCCTGCGAATTCCCCAAATGTGGGAATCTCGACTGCATAATTTATGGTAGTGGGGGACTGCGTTCGCGCTCTCCCCTGGACATACTGGTCAAAAGCAGATAGCGTGGGGTTTTAACAGTTGTGGTGCGTCACCCATGGCCCCGAATGGTGAAGGTGCACAATTTTACTCTGTTTTATTAATTTTTTTCTGTCTTCTTCTTCTGTGGTGTCAATCAGTGACCTGGAGGGTCCAGAGAATTGAACTGCGGTGAGAGGTTGATGGGGAAAAAGCTGGGAGCGGTTTGCCAAATGAGGTTTTCCCCATAATCTCTGATATTCAACGGACGATTTGATTGACAGCAGTGGTCCTGGAGGCAAAGTTGTTCAGATGGAGGAGTTCCATCATGTGGTATGACTATCTTGTGCGCGTGTGAAGAAAATCATGTGACATACGATCGCCTATAGCCGTCCTCGTGTTGTTGTTATTTCATTTCAAAGCGCCACCAGGTGGCCATTCACCGCGTCCTTTCTCACCTGACCCCAGGCTGAGCCCGTGCACAGGTGTACCGGCTTGGGTGAAATTGTCTCGTTCCGTTCAAGAGTTATAGCCGTTTTAGCAAACCCTGCCTCGGCCCCTCCGAACGTTTTGGCCTGCCGCCGCCAACGGGAAACGAAATTCCCCCTTTTTTCTGATCTGGACGGACAGTCAGACTCCAGACAATCTTTCTGCACTGGTTTGGGTCAGATCGGGCAAAACACGTAGGACTAGTGTGCAAAAGTAGGTTTTTCAAAAAATCCAAAATACCCGAAAATTTCGCCAGCGCAACCCTCGAATCCGAGGCATGCATCTCGCTCGTCTCGAGCCAAGGATTCCGATGATATAAGACACTTGGTTCTGCGACGGACGGTTTGGGAGCTATGAGCGATTTCGTACTTTTGATCGCCGTAGCGCCACCGCCGGCCCGATCGGGCCGAGCCTTGGTGATGCTGTAGAGCCAGGGCTGGACTGGTAATCTGGCATACCGGGCACTTTCCCGGTGGGCCGACGCACTTTGGGGCCGATACAAGGTTATTTATTTATTTAGATTTTTTTGCCACGGACTGGCCCATCATGCAGGGACAGCGGCCCATTGGTTTGTCTTCTGATTTGACAGGCCACAGCGAGAGAGACCTTCCTTCTTCCATATTCATAGACTGTGTCCATATTAGGCGCTGTTTTTTTATTGTATTTTTTTCTTTTTGATTTGGGCGCATGAAACTGCAAAAGGCGGACATCCGCACAGCGCTGCCGCTGACGAACATGCTCTGCGTTTCTGCTGCTCTATTAAGTGATGAATGGCACTTTGACTCTGAATTTTGTTTTATACAATCGTGTGATATGGTAACATAACGGTTCTTTGGTGAATCAGCTGAAAACAGCCGTGAGCATGTACATACACAACGAGGTAAATTGGAAAATGGCAATACACACTACAAACTTCTCACCCTAGCACAACCACAATTTACCTTGCAGCTACTAACAGTGAAGAAATATGGTGTATTGGCACAAATGTATTTATTAAAAATGTTGCTATTATTATAGGCTACATTAAATATTGCGCAATATAAATCACTTTTATAGAGGCTATTTTTGTATTTTCTATGTGTTTACAATATTTTTTTTTTATTACAAATTCAATAATTTTTTTATTTATTTCTTTCTTTCTTTTAGAAACCATATACCCATGGTAATGAGGAGCATGGTTTGGCCAAAATTGGCCAACAGTTAAACTCGGATAAAAGAGACAACGTCATGCAGGTTTGGAACAACTTTACACAACAGAATTTAAAAGCAGTAAATTTACTTTATTGCATCCTAGCTCAAAGTCAGCGCTTTACTGTCAAGTGCATTTCTGTGTGACAAAAGTGCAATATCAAGTTTGATATCTGCATTTGCAGTAAATTCAATAATATCCATCATTATTTGTCCCTGTCCTAGTTTTATTTATTTACTCCAATGTAAGGCCCTAACCCCAGCAAAAACATTCACGAGGAACTCATGGGCCGGATGAGCTGGGTTTGCCAGGGCCGAATTTTATCCCCAGTCCAGCCCTGTGTAGAGCGAGTGTTGTTGGTCACTTTTGCCACGCCCCCTCACCGCGCCCCAGATGGGCGTCGGCTTTGCCGGCTCCCCTGACGCTGCGTCATGGTGTCATCGCTTCTCGGCCTTTTGGCTAAGATCAAGTGTAGTATCTGTTCTTGTCAGTTTAATATCTGATATGTCCCCTACCCGGGGACTGCATATTAAATTGATTTTTGGCACATGGAGCCGGAACCGGGGCTTGCTCCGTCCACTCCACGCATCGACCTGGTATTGCAGTGCCTCCAGGAACGGTGTGCTTCCCCTCTTTGGGGATTGCGAATTGTTGTGGCTAATAGCAGAGCGAGTACCACTGGAGCACTACCAGACATATATACGTAGCAGGCACACAAGAAGGATGATGATGACGTGACACAACAGCGATAATGCTGTAAAGAAAACAACAAAGTTTTAAGAAGGCAACAAAGTGGAGTCACAGGAGTATAGGAAGAGGAACAAAAGCGCTGGTTCCTGACCCATCACAGCACATTTTTGTTGTCCCTCTTATTGGACGCTCCCGTCTGAGGTCTTGGAGTCTTTTACTAGCGAGCTGAATCAGGTGTGTTTGATTAGGGACACTTGATTCAACTTACCCGTCCTTCCTTTTCTCGGGGGAGGGGAAGAGGTGACCGTCGATGAGGATGGCGAAGGGCGTTAGGGTGCCTCTGACTGGAGACCTGACAATTCATACTTACCTGGCAGGGGAGACACCATGATCAGGAAGGTGGTTCACCCAGGGCGAGGCTCGGCCATTGCACTCCGGTTGTGCTGACCCCTGCGAATTCCCCAAATGTGGGAATCTCGACTGCATAATTTATGGTAGTGGGGGACTGCGTTCGCGCTCTCCCCTGGACATACTGGTCAAAAGCAGATAGCGTGGGGTTTTAACAGTTGTGGTGCGTCACCCATGGCCCCGAATGGTGAAGGTGCACAATTTTACTCTGTTTTATTAATTTTTTTCTGTCTTCTTCTTCTGTGGTGTCAATCAGTGACCTGGAGGGTCCAGAGAATTGAACTGCGGTGAGAGGTTGATGGGGAAAAAGCTGGGAGCGGTTTGCCAAATGAGGTTTTCCCCATAATCTCTGATATTCAACGGACGATTTGATTGACAGCAGTGGTCCTGGAGGCAAAGTTGTTCAGATGGAGGAGTTCCATCATGTGGTATGACTATCTTGTGCGCGTGTGAAGAAAATCATGTGACATACGATCGCCTATAGCTGTCCTCGTGTTGTTGTTATTTCATTTCAAAGCGCCACCAGGTGGCCATTCACCGCGTCCTTTCTCACCTGACCCCAGGCTGAGCCCGTGCACAGGTGTACCGGCTTGGGTGAAATTGTCTCGTTCCGTTCAAGAGTTATAGCCGTTTTAGCAAACCCTGCCTCGGCCCCTCCGAACGTTTTGGCCTGCCGCCGCCAACGGGAAACGAAATTCCCCCTTTTTTCTGATCTGGACGGACAGTCAGACTCCAGACAATCTTTCTGCACTGGTTTGGGTCAGATCGGGCAAAACACGTAGGACTAGTGTGCAAAAGTAGTTTTTTCAAAAAATCCAAAATACCCGAAAATTTCGCCAGCGCAACCCTCGAATCCGAGGCACGCATCTCGCTCGTCTCGAGCCAAGGATTCCGATGATATAAGACACTTGGTTCTGCGACGGACGGTTTGGGAGCTATGAGCGATTTCGTACTTTTGATCGCCGTAGCGCCACCGCCGGCCCGATCGGGCCGAGCCTTGGTGATGCTGTAGAGCGAGTGTTGTTGGTCACTTTTGCCACGCCCCCTCACCGCGCCCCAGATGGGCGTCGGCTTTGCCGGCTCCCCTGACGCTGCGTCATGGTGTCATCGCTTCTCGGCCTTTTGGCTAAGATCAAGTGTAGTATCTGTTCTTATCAGTTTAATATCTGATATGTCCCCTATCCGGGGACTGCATATTAAATTGATTTTTGGCACATGGAGCCGGAACCGGGGCTTGCTCCGTCCACTCCACGCATCGACCTGGGATTGCAGTGCCTCCAGGAACGGTGTGCTTCCCCTCTTTGGGGATTGCGAATTGTTGTGGCTAATAGCAGAGCGAGTACCACTGGAGCACTACCAGACATATATACGTAGCAGGCACACAAGAAGGATGATGATGACGTGACACAACAGCGATAATGCTGTAAAGAAAACAACAAAGTTTTAAGAAGGCAACAAAGTAGAGTCACAGGAGTATAGGAAGAGGAACAAAAGCGCTGGTTCCTGACCCATCACAGCACATTTTTGTTGTCCCTCTTATTGGACGCTCCCGTCTGAGGTCTTGGAGTCTTTTACTAGCGAGCTGAATCAGGTGTGTTTGATTAGGGACACTTGATTCAACTTACCCGTCCTTCCTTTTCTCGGGGGAGGGGAAGAGGTGACCGTCGATGAGGATGGCGAAGGGCGTTAGGGTGCCTCTGACTGGAGACCTGACAATTCATACTTACCTGGCAGGGGAGACACCATGATCAGGAAGGTGGTTCACCCAGGGCGAGGCTCGGCCATTGCACTCCGGTTGTGCTGACCTCTGCGAATTCCCCAAATGTGGGAATCTCGACTGCATAATTTATGGTAGTGGGGGACTGCGTTCGCGCTCTCCCCTGGACATACTGGTCAAAAGCAGATAGCGTGGGGTTTTAACAGTTGTGGTGCGTCACCCATGGCCCCGAATGGTGAAGGTGCACAATTTTACTCTGTTTTATTAATTTTTTTCTGTCTTCTTCTTCTGTGGTGTCAATCAGTGACCTGGAGGGTCCAGAGAATTGAACTGCGGTGAGAGGTTGATGGGGAAAAAGCTGGGAGCGGTTTGCCAAATGAGGTTTTCCCCATAATCTCTGATATTCAACGGACGATTTGATTGACAGCAGTGGTCCTGGAGGCAAAGTTGTTCAGATGGAGGAGTTCCATCATGTGGTATGACTATCTTGTGCGCGTGTGAAGAAAATCATGTGACATACGATCGCCTATAGCCGTCCTCGTGTTGTTGTTATTTCATTTCAAAGCGCCACCAGGTGGCCATTCACCGCGTCCTTTCTCACCTGACCCCAGGCTGAGCCCGTGCACAGGTGTACCGGCTTGGGTGAAATTGTCTCGTTCCGTTCAAGAGATATAGCCGTTTTAGCAAACCCTGCCTCGGCCCCTCCGAACGTTTTGGCCTGCCGCCGCCAACGGGAAACGAAATTCCCCCTTTTTTCTGATCTGGACGGACAGTCAGACTCCAGACAATCTTTCTGCACTGGTTTGGGTCAGATCGGGCAAAACACGTAGGACTAGTGTGCAAAAGTAGGTTTTTCAAAAAATCCAAAATACCCGAAAATTTCGCCAGCGCAACCCTCGAATCCGAGGCATGCATCTCGCTCGTCTCGAGCCAAGGATTCCGATGATATAAGACACTTGGTTCTGCGACGGACGGTTTGGGAGCTATGAGCGATTTCGTACTTTTGATCGCCGTAGCGCCACCGCCGGCCCGATCGGGCCGAGCCTTGGTGATGCTGTAGAGCCAGGGCTGGACTGGTAATCTGGCATACCGGGCACTTTCCCGGTGGGCCGACGCACTTTGGGGCCGATACAAGGTTATTTATTTATTTAGATTTTTTTGCCACGGACTGGCCCATCATGCAGGGACAGCGGCCCATTGGTTTGTCTTCTGATTTGACAGGCCACAGCGAGAGAGACCTTCCTTCTTCCATATTCATAGACTGTGTCCATATTAGGCGCTGTTTTTTTATTGTATTTTTTTCTTTTTGATTTGGGCGCATGAAACTGCAAAAGGCGGACATCCGCACAGCGCTGCCGCTGACGAACATGCTCTGCGTTTCTGCTGCTCTATTAAGTGATGAATGGCACTTTGACTCTGAATTTTGTTTTATACAATCGTGTGATATGGTAACATAACGGTTCTTTGGTGAATCAGCTGAAAACAGCCGTGAGCATGTACATACACAACGAGGTAAATTGGAAAATGGCAATACACACTACAAACTTCTCACCCTAGCACAACCACAATTTACCTTGCAGCTACTAACAGTGAAGAAATATGGTGTATTGGCACAAATGTATTTATTAAAAATGTTGCTATTATTATAGGCTACATTAAATATTGCGCAATATAAATCACTTTTATAGAGGCTATTTTTGTATTTTCTATGTGTTTACAATATTTTTTTTTTATTACAAATTCAATAATTTTTTTATTTATTTCTTTCTTTCTTTTAGAAACCATATACCCATGGTAATGAGGAGCATGGTTTGGCCAAAATTGGCCAACAGTTAAACTCGGATAAAAGAGACAACGTCATGCAGGTTTGGAACAACTTTACACAACAGAATTTAAAAGCAGTAAATTTACTTTATTGCATCCTAGCTCAAAGTCAGCGCTTTACTGTCAAGTGCATTTCTGTGTGACAAAAGTGCAATATCAAGTTTGATATCTGCATTTGCAGTAAATTCAATAATATCCATCATTATTTGTCCCTGTCCTAGTTTTATTTATTTACTCCAATGTAAGGCCCTAACCCCAGCAAAAACATTCACGAGGAACTCATGGGCCGGATGAGCTGGGTTTGCCAGGGCCGAATTTTATCCCCAGTCCAGCCCTGTGTAGAGCGAGTGTTGTTGGTCACTTTTGCCACGCCCCCTCACCGCGCCCCAGATGGGCGTCGGCTTTGCCGGCTCCCCTGACGCTGCGTCATGGTGTCATTGCTTCTCGGCCTTTTGGCTAAGATCAAGTGTAGTATCTGTTCTTATCAGTTTAATATCTGATATGTCCCCTACCCGGGGACTGCATATTAAATTGATTTTTGGCACATGGAGCCGGAACCGGGGCTTGCTCCGTCCACTCCACGCATCGACCTGGTATTGCAGTGCCTCCAGGAACGGTGTGCTTCCCCTCTTTGGGGATTGCGAATTGTTGTGGCTAATAGCAGAGTGAGTACCACTGGAGCACTACCAGACATATATACGTAGCAGGCACACAAGAAGGATGATGATGACGTGACACAACAGCGATAATGCTGTAAAGAAAACAACAAAGTTTTAAGAAGGCAACAAAGTGGAGTCACAGGAGTATAGGAAGAGGAACAAAAGCGCTGGTTCCTGACCCATCACAGCACATTTTTGTTGTCCCTCTTATTGGACGCTCCCGTCTGAGGTCTTGGAGTCTTTTACTAGCGAGCTGAATCAGGTGTGTTTGATTAGGGACACTTGATTCAACTTACCCGTCCTTCCTTTTCTCGGGGGAGGGGAAGAGGTGACCGTCGATGAGGATGGCGAAGGGCGTTAGGGTGCCTCTGACTGGAGACCTGACAATTCATACTTACCTGGCAGGGGAGACACCATGATCAGGAAGGTGGTTCACCCAGGGCGAGGCTCGGCCATTGCACTCCGGTTGTGCTGACCCCTGCGAATTCCCCAAATGTGGGAATCTCGACTGCATAATTTATGGTAGTGGGGGACTGCGTTCGCGCTCTCCCCTGGACATACTGGTCAAAAGCAGATAGCGTGGGGTTTTAACAGTTGTGGTGCGTCACCCATGGCCCCGAATGGTGAAGGTGCACAATTTTACTCTGTTTTATTAATTTTTTTCTGTCTTCTTCTTCTGTGGTGTCAATCAGTGACCTGGAGGGTCCAGAGAATTGAACTGCGGTGAGAGGTTGATGGGGAAAAAGCTGGGAGCGGTTTGCCAAATGAGGTTTTCCCCATAATCTCTGATATTCAACGGACGATTTGATTGACAGCAGTGGTCCTGGAGGCAAAGTTGTTCAGATGGAGGAGTTCCATCATGTGGTATGACTATCTTGTGCGCGTGTGAAGAAAATCATGTGACATACGATCGCCTATAGCTGTCCTCGTGTTGTTGTTATTTCATTTCAAAGCGCCACCAGGTGGCCATTCACCGCGTCCTTTCTCACCTGACCCCAGGCTGAGCCCGTGCACAGGTGTACCGGCTTGGGTGAAATTGTCTCGTTCCGTTCAAGAGTTATAGCCGTTTTAGCAAACCCTGCCTCGGCCCCTCCGAACGTTTTGGCCTGCCGCCGCCAACGGGAAACGAAATTCCCCCTTTTTTCTGATCTGGACGGACAGTCAGACTCCAGACAATCTTTCTGCACTGGTTTGGGTCAGATCGGGCAAAACACGTAGGACTAGTGTGCAAAAGTAGTTTTTTCAAAAAATCCAAAATACCCGAAAATTTCGCCAGCGCAACCCTCGAATCCGAGGCACGCATCTCGCTCGTCTCGAGCCAAGGATTCCGATGATATAAGACACTTGGTTCTGCGACGGACGGTTTGGGAGCTATGAGCGATTTCGTACTTTTGATCGCCGTAGCGCCACCGCCGGCCCGATCGGGCCGAGCCTTGGTGATGCTGTAGAGCGAGTGTTGTTGGTCACTTTTGCCACGCCCCCTCACCGCGCCCCAGATGGGCGTCGGCTTTGCCGGCTCCCCTGACGCTGCGTCATGGTGTCATCGCTTCTCGGCCTTTTGGCTAAGATCAAGTGTAGTATCTGTTCTTATCAGTTTAATATCTGATATGTCCCCTATCCGGGGACTGCATATTAAATTGATTTTTGGCACATGGAGCCGGAACCGGGGCTTGCTCCGTCCACTCCACGCATCGACCTGGTATTGCAGTGCCTCCAGGAACGGTGTGCTTCCCCTCTTTGGGGATTGCGAATTGTTGTGGCTAATAGCAGAGCGAGTACCACTGGAGCACTACCAGACATATATACGTAGCAGGCACACAAGAAGGATGATGATGACGTGACACAACAGCGATAATGCTGTAAAGAAAACAACAAAGTTTTAAGAAGGCAACAAAGTAGAGTCACAGGAGTATAGGAAGAGGAACAAAAGCGCTGGTTCCTGACCCATCACAGCACATTTTTGTTGTCCCTCTTATTGGACGCTCCCGTCTGAGGTCTTGGAGTCTTTTACTAGCGAGCTGAATCAGGTGTGTTTGATTAGGGACACTTGATTCAACTTACCCGTCCTTCCTTTTCTCGGGGGAGGGGAAGAGGTGACCGTCGATGAGGATGGCGAAGGGCGTTAGGGTGCCTCTGACTGGAGACCTGACAATTCATACTTACCTGGCAGGGGAGACACCATGATCAGGAAGGTGGTTCACCCAGGGCGAGGCTCGGCCATTGCACTCCGGTTGTGCTGACCCCTGCGAATTCCCCAAATGTGGGGAATCTCGACTGCATAATTTATGGTAGTGGGGGACTGCGTTCGCGCTCTCCCCTGGACATACTGGTCAAAAGCAGATAGCGTGGGGTTTTAACAGTTGTGGTGCGTCACCCATGGCCCCGAATGGTGAAGGTGCACAATTTTACTCTGTTTTATTAATTTTTTTCTGTCTTCTTCTTCTGTGGTGTCAATCAGTGACCTGGAGGGTCCAGAGAATTGAACTGCGGTGAGAGGTTGATGGGGAAAAAGCTGGGAGCGGTTTGCCAAATGAGGTTTTCCCCATAATCTCTGATATTCAACGGACGATTTGATTGACAGCAGTGGTCCTGGAGGCAAAGTTGTTCAGATGGAGGAGTTCCATCATGTGGTATGACTATCTTGTGCGCGTGTGAAGAAAATCATGTGACATACGATCGCCTATAGCCGTCCTCGTGTTGTTGTTATTTCATTTCAAAGCGCCACCAGGTGGCCATTCACCGCGTCCTTTCTCACCTGACCCCAGGCTGAGCCCGTGCACAGGTGTACCGGCTTGGGTGAAATTGTCTCGTTCCGTTCAAGAGTTATAGCCGTTTTAGCAAACCCTGCCTCGGCCCCTCCGAACGTTTTGGCCTGCCGCCGCCAACGGGAAACGAAATTCCCCCTTTTTTCTGATCTGGACGGACAGTCAGACTCCAGACAATCTTTCTGCACTGGTTTGGGTCAGATCGGGCAAAACACGTAGGACTAGTGTGCAAAAGTAGGTTTTTCAAAAAATCCAAAATACCCGAAAATTTCGCCAGCGCAACCCTCGAATCCGAGGCATGCATCTCGCTCGTCTCGAGCCAAGGATTCCGATGATATAAGACACTTGGTTCTGCGACGGACGGTTTGGGAGCTATGAGCGATTTCGTACTTTTGATCGCCGTAGCGCCACCGCCGGCCCGATCGGGCCGAGCCTTGGTGATGCTGTAGAGCGAGTGTTGTTGGTCACTTTTGCCACGCCCCCTCACCGCGCCCCAGATGGGCGTCGGCTTTGCCGGCTCCCCTGACGCTGCGTCATGGTGTCATCGCTTCTCGGCCTTTTGGCTAAGATCAAGTGTCTGGTCGGACGGTTGAGACTGCGATCGCCTCTTGGAGGTTTCCTGGCTCGAGATCTCCTGATATCCCGAGCCGAACAACTTTTGAGAGGTATATTGATCCTGCTAGTTTTACGGTTCTACAGCTTTTACGGTAAGATTTTATTTTATTTATTTATTTATCTATTTATTTATTTTTTTAAGTCTTTTAAGCTGTTGGTGCCTCCAACATGTCGGCTGCTCGTGCTGGCATGCGGAGGCACCACAGCGTGCGCTTTTTATTTAGAGAGGTGGATGGTAAGCTCCTGGGGTTGTCACGTCTAGACTTCTCCAGAAAGCTGATCCAGAAAACCCTCAATTTTAGACCCGACGATCTGAACTGTTTAATGACTCTGCCCCTAAACAAGGGTTTTGATTTAAGTTTTAAAACTGCTTCCCTGTTGAATGACTTTTGGCAAAGATTTGACTCTGTTAAGGCCCAGTTCTCCATGTTCACTGTGGAAAAACTTTCAGATAACACACTTAAAACTGTGATTGTCAGAATGTTTAATGAAACAGTGACTGGAGATGATATTTGTGTCTGGTTGGGTAGATTTTGCACTGTTAGAAGTCAGCCTGTCAAAGTGCTAGATGAGGACGGCATTTGGAACTGCTCCTGGCGGATTCCCATTAAACAATGGGAAGAGGCTGGGGGCTACCAAGGCCTGAAACATCTGCCTTCCATGATTGTGCTGGGAGAAAACAGAGGCTACATACACTACCAAGGAATGCCTAAGTTGTGTAGAAAATGTGGAAGAGTTGGGCATCTTGCTGATGCATGCCAAGAGTTAGTGTGTGGGAAGTGTAAAGAAATTGGGCACATCTTTGATGATTGTACCAATGGCAGGCGGTGCAACCTATGTGGAGAATCAAACCATCTCTACAGAGATTGCCCAAAAAGTTTTGCCAACAAACTCAAAGGCAAAATGGCCGCCTCACAACCAGAACAAACAAAAGAACAAAGGGTGGAGGCGGTCCCTGAGGTTTTGGTGGGAATTTCTTTTTCCCAGCCAGCCTCAGGGAGTGAACAGGAACAAGGAAGTGGGGCAGCCACAGGGGCGGAGTCATGTGAGAAAGAAATGGAAGAAGAGGAAAGGGAGGAAAAAACAGAACCCGAGAAAGAAATGGAAGAAGAGGAAAGGGAGGAAACAACAGTTTCCTCCCTAGAAACGGTTTCAGACCTGGTGGTGGAATCCAGTGGGAGTGAAATTGAGTTTTCACTCCCAAATGCTCAGGTGCAAAAAAGACCTGCGGGATCTCCTCTGTCTGATACAGAGGAGAAGAAAGCTAGGGCAGCACATCGTTCAGATAGTTCCATTTTGGAAGATCTGGAACGCATGTGGCCCCTAGAATCCCCTAATGAGGTATCCTTTTTGCACGTAAAGCTAAGAACATCATCACCAAAGGAGATGCAAGAGGTTTCCTCTGTAGCCCCTGAGGTGGTGAGCACTTGCTTACCCGACCCCAGTCCTCATGGGAGAAAGGAAAAGCAAGTGAAACAAGATATAACATAACACGATTTTAATGTTTTTATTGTAGTCTTTTTATTATTGTCTTAAATGTCTCATACCTTTTTAATAACACTGCTCATGGCCCTCACCATTTCAACCATAAATGTGAGAAGCGTGAGAGCCACCATACGAGCACAGAGCATTTTATCCTTTTTAAATACTTGTAAATCAGATTTGTTTTTATTACAGGAGTGTGCTCTACCCTTTTTAAATAGGTACACAAAAATGGAGGAGCTATGGCGCCCTGGTCCCTCCATATGGAGCGGATCAAACTTGAACAAAAATGACGGTGTTGCCATTTTAATCAAAAACCAAAATATCTTGGTGAAGGGTAGCACGGTGGTGAGGGAAGGGCGAGCGCTTTTAGCAAATCTGAATTTTTTAGGTAGAGATTTTAATGTTCTTAATGTGTATGGTTTTACAGAGAAAAACAATAGGTATGAGCTTTTAGAAGACTTGCAGCCCCACATGTTGGGAAGAGTTCCGGTAGTGGTGGCAGGGGATTTTAACTGTGTTTTATCCAAAAAAGATAGAAAGAGGTTAGGAGAAGATTTTAAAATTGATAAGACATCGTTTTTATTACAGGGCTTAGTTAGAGATTTTAATTTAGTCGACTGTTTTAAAAACATGCATCAAAGAGAGGAGGGCTACACTTGGTTCAGTAGTGATGGCGCCAAAGCCTCTCGAATCGACTATATTTTTACAAGAGACTGCCCGCCGACCGATGCTACATTGACTCCCCTCTTCTTTTCTGACCACCTAATGCTATCCTGCACCCTTTCACTACCCACGGGTGTGACAGTAGGGGGAGGGCTGTGGAAGCTGAACTGCTCCCTTTTAGAAGATGAGGACGCAGTAAAGGAATATAGGGAGCAGTTCAGCCAATGGCAGACCCTCCGAGACTTTTACGATACACATGCACAGTGGTGGGAGATGGTAAAAGACCGGACGAGACAGTTTTTTAGGAAATTAGGTAAAGATAAGAAAGATAAGGAAAAGAGACACATGATGGGGCTGCAAAAAAGACTACAGAGATATTTTACCCTTTTTAACAATGGTTTTGATTTTAATGATGAAATAGAAGATGTAAAAAAAGAAATGTCAGTTTTATCCAGTTTTCAGAGCAAAGGGGTCATTTTAAGATGTAAAGAAAGAGAAATAGAAGAAGGTGAAAAATGTACTAGGTACTTTTTTAAAAAGATAATAACACAAGGAAGGGCTATAGCCAGTGTAAAAGTAGAAGGGAGGGAAGTAAAAACGACAAAGGAAATTTTAAAAGGGGTTGAAGATTTTTACAGAGAATTATATAGCACAAAAGATGTACACAACGGTACTGTAAAGGAAGTTTTAAAATTCATAGTCAATAAAGTCAACAGTGAAAATGAGCTTTTAACCCAAGATTTTACCATTTTAGAAATGCACAAATCACTCAAGAGTTTTAAAAGGGGGAAGTCCCCAGGTGCAGACGGACTCCCCCTGGAGTTTTATCTAACCTTTTGGGATATTTTAGCTCAGGAACTTTTGACTGTTTTTAAAGACTTTGAGACACTTGACAAACTTCCGGACAGTTTTAGAACAGGGATAGTTTCTTTACTTTACAAAAAAGGAGACCGGACTGACTTAAAAAACTGGAGACCTATTACTCTTTTAAATTTTGATTGTAAACTTTTTAGTAAGGTTTTAGCCACACGTATGTCGACAGTCCTAGAGGACGTAATCCACCCGGATCAAGCTTGTGCTGTGCCTGGAAGAAGGATAACAGACAGCCTGGTTCTGATTAGAGACGCCATCTGTTTTGCGAGAGACAGAAACATTCGGCTAGTAGTCCTAAATTTAGATTTTGAGAAAGCTTTTGACCGAGTCTCGCACCAGTACCTGTTTCAGGTACTGAAAAAAATGGGTTTTCCGAAGAGGTTTATAGCTTGGGTGGGACTGCTGTACGAGGGCCTAGTCAGCAAAATCCTTGTAAATGGTCATCTCTCCAAAGCGGTAAATATTCGCAGTGGTGTCCGTCAGGGGTGTCCTTTATCCCCCCTTCTGTATGTGGCTTGTATTGAGCCACTGGCACAGATCTTGAGAAGGGATACATGGATAAAAGGACTAGACATTCCAGGGACTGGTGGACTGACAGCGACATGTGTGCTCTACATGGACGACGTAACTCTTTTAGCCACGGACGTTTTATCAATACAAAGAGCTATGGACTTGACGGACTGGTACGGTCGGGCCTCGGGCGCAAAACTCAACAGAAGCAAGTCCGAGGCCCTGCTCTTTGGACCGTGGGACGACACAGACACAGGCGGACTCAATGTAGATTTTAAGGAGACAGATTTTAAGATTTTAGGAGTCAAATTTGACAAGGAAGGGGGTGGACGTGAAAACTGGACTGACTTATTAGGGAAAGTTAGGAAAAGACTGGGGTTTTGGGGACTACGACAGATGACTTTGGAAGGTAAAGTTTTAATTTTTAAAGCCATTATTTTACCTCTAATGTCACTTGTTTGTTCTGTTTTTATCCCACCCAGGAAATTCCTAAAGAAATTAGAAAGAGCTGTGTTTTATTTCCTGTGGGGGTCCAAGTGGGAAAGGCTAAAGAGGGAGGTGGTCAAGAGGAGACCAGAAAATGGTGGAAAAGGGCTCCCAGACCCCCACCTGTTTTTAGGCAGCCGCTTCACAGCCCTACATATAAGATATGCTACGACCCCATCCAAAGAAAATAAGACGGCAGCCATGGCACGGTTTTGGATGGGGTCTTACCTAAGAGCACTGAAGATTTTACCCATTGATTTGAGAAGTCCTGTATCTTTTAATTTACCCACGGAATACAGTTTTATAAAAAAGTTTTTAAAAAAACATTTTTTAGAACAACAAGATGTCACTATTTTAACCAACCACAAGTCTCTTATCTCCTTTGTGCAGGACCGGGAACCTGTGAGTCCAATTCCAAATCTCACTCCAAGTGAGGCAAAATTGGTTTGGAGGAATGCTGCTCACCCCGCTCTCCAGAACGGACACAAGGACTTGTCATGGATGGTGGCTCACGAGATCCTCCCGGTCAGGGCGGTTATGCACTCCAGAGGCATGGCCAAAAATCCCATCTGCCCACGGTCCGGGTGCAAATCCCCGGAGACCGTCTACCATCTGCTCTGGGAGTGCGGTGCTGCGCGGGACCTGTGGGCCAGGGCCGGCCCCCTGTTTTTCCCGTGCCTGCCAGCGGGTGGGGCCCAGGTGGATTATAAGCTCGCCATCCTAGGGGTGGGTCAGGGCCTAAAAGCCCTAACATCGCATGAATTTGCATCGCTCTGGCTCACCCTTAACGTAATCAAGGATGCCATCTGGGTCACCAGAAACCTGCTGGTGGGGAAACGCGTGACGGTCCCCCTCCACGCGTGCGAGCAGAGAATAAAATCAACGCTGCAGGGTGGGCCGCATGTCGTTATTCGGATGGGGGGGCCGAGGCCGCACAAAGGAGGTCCCGGCCACCACCGACCTTGACCGCCCGTAGATGCACCCTCACCACTCTGGCTACGGGAACAGCGGGCCAGCGGGCCGGAGGAGAGGGGATCTCCGCTGAACCCCGGAAATGGCAGGCCGAGTGTTCTTCCTGGAGAGTGGGATGAATTCCAATTTGATAAGGACTCACCCCCGGTCTTGCACAATGGATATGATCATTTTTATTTATTTATTTACTGATTTTTACATGCAAACACCACACCCCTTTTAAGAAACACTATACTCATGGACTATTAAACAAGACTTGCACAATGGTTTATTTTCCTTTTATCAAACACTGAATTCTTCATTTTAAACCATGTACATGAAACGTTGTGCTTGTTTTAAATGTGTGTTGAAAGGAAAATATTTTTGTGAAATATGACTGTAAATGGTGACAATAAAACTTTTCGAAAGAAAAAAATCTGTTCTTATCAGTTTAATATCTGATATGTCCCCTACCCGGGGACTGCATATTAAATTGATTTTTGGCACATGGAGCCGGAACCGGGGCTTGCTCCGTCCACTCCACGCATCGACCTGGTATTGCAGTGCCTCCAGGAACGGTGTGCTTCCCCTCTTTGGGGATTGCGAATTGTTGTGGCTAATAGCAGAGCGAGTACCACTGGAGCACTACCAGACATATATACGTAGCAGGCACACAAGAAGGATGATGATGACGTGACACAACAGCGATAATGCTGTAAAGAAAACAACAAAGTTTTAAGAAGGCAACAAAGTGGAGTCACAGGAGTATAGGAAGAGGAACAAAAGCGCTGGTTCCTGACCCATCACAGCACATTTTTGTTGTCCCTCTTATTGGACGCTCCCGTCTGAGGTCTTGGAGTCTTTTACTAGCGAGCTGAATCAGGTGTGTTTGATTAGGGACACTTGATTCAACTTACCCGTCCTTCCTTTTCTCGGGGGAGGGGAAGAGGTGACCGTCGATGAGGATGGCGAAGGGCGTTAGGGTGCCTCTGACTGGAGACCTGACAATTCATACTTACCTGGCAGGGGAGACACCATGATCAGGAAGGTGGTTCACCCAGGGCGAGGCTCGGCCATTGCACTCCGGTTGTGCTGACCCCTGCGAATTCCCCAAATGTGGGAATCTCGACTGCATAATTTATGGTAGTGGGGGACTGCGTTCGCGCTCTCCCCTGGACATACTGGTCAAAAGCAGATAGCGTGGGGTTTTAACAGTTGTGGTGCGTCACCCATGGCCCCGAATGGTGAAGGTGCACAATTTTACTCTGTTTTATTAATTTTTTTCTGTCTTCTTCTTCTGTGGTGTCAATCAGTGACCTGGAGGGTCCAGAGAATTGAACTGCGGTGAGAGGTTGATGGGGAAAAAGCTGGGAGCGGTTTGCCAAATGAGGTTTTCCCCATAATCTCTGATATTCAACGGACGATTTGATTGACAGCAGTGGTCCTGGAGGCAAAGTTGTTCAGATGGAGGAGTTCCATCATGTGGTATGACTATCTTGTGCGCGTGTGAAGAAAATCATGTGACATACGATCGCCTATAGCCGTCCTCGTGTTGTTGTTATTTCATTTCAAAGCGCCACCAGGTGGCCATTCACCGCGTCCTTTCTCACCTGACCCCAGGCTGAGCCCGTGCACAGGTGTACCGGCTTGGGTGAAATTGTCTCGTTCCGTTCAAGAGTTATAGCCGTTTTAGCAAACCCTGCCTCGGCCCCTCCGAACGTTTTGGCCTGCCGCCGCCAACGGGAAACGAAATTCCCCCTTTTTTCTGATCTGGACGGACAGTCAGACTCCAGACAATCTTTCTGCACTGGTTTGGGTCAGATCGGGCAAAACACGTAGGACTAGTGTGCAAAAGTAGGTTTTTCAAAAAATCCAAAATACCCGAAAATTTCGCCAGCGCAACCCTCGAATCCGAGGCATGCATCTCGCTCGTCTCGAGCCAAGGATTCCGATGATATAAGACACTTGGTTCTGCGACGGACGGTTTGGGAGCTATGAGCGATTTCGTACTTTTGATCGCCGTAGCGCCACCGCCGGCCCGATCGGGCCGAGCCTTGGTGATGCTGTAGAGCGAGTGTTGTTGGTCACTTTTGCCACGCCCCCTCACCGCGCCCCAGATGGGCGTCGGCTTTGCCGGCTCCCCTGACGCTGCGTCATGGTGTCATCGCTTCTCGGCCTTTTGGCTAAGATCAAGTGTAGTATCTGTTCTTATCAGTTTAATATCTGATATGTCCCCTACCCGGGGACTGCATATTAAATTGATTTTTGGCACATGGAGCTGGAACCGGGGCTTGCTCCGTCCACTCCACGCATCGACCTGGTATTGCAGTGCCTCCAGGAACGGTGTGCTTCCCCTCTTTGGGGATTGCGAATTGTTGTGGCTAATAGCAGAGCGAGTACCACTGGAGCACTACCAGACATATATACGTAGCAGGCACACAAGAAGGATGATGATGATGTGACACAACAGCGATAATGCTGTAAAGAAAACAACAAAGTTTTAAGAAGGCAACAAAGTGGAGTCACAGGAGTATAGGAAGAGGAACAAAAGCGCTGGTTCCTGACCCATCACAGCACATTTTTGTTGTCCCTCTTATTGGACGCTCCCGTCTGAGGTCTTGGAGTCTTTTACTAGCGAGCTGAATCAGGTGTGTTTGATTAGGGACACTTGATTCAACTTACCCGTCCTTCCTTTTCTCGGGGGAGGGGAAGAGGTGACCGTCGATGAGGATGGCGAAGGGCGTTAGGGTGCCTCTGACTGGAGACCTGACAATTCATACTTACCTGGCAGGGGAGACACCATGATCAGGAAGGTGGTTCACCCAGGGCGAGGCTCGGCCATTGCACTCCGGTTGTGCTGACCCCTGCGAATTCCCCAAATGTGGGAATCTCGACTGCATAATTTATGGTAGTGGGGGACTGCGTTCGCGCTCTCCCCTGGACATACTGGTCAAAAGCAGATAGCGTGGGGTTTTAACAGTTGTGGTGCGTCACCCATGGCCCCGAATGGTGAAGGTGCACAATTTTACTCTGTTTTATTAATTTTTTTCTGTCTTCTTCTTCTGTGGTGTCAATCAGTGACCTGGAGGGTCCAGAGAATTGAACTGCGGTGAGAGGTTGATGGGGAAAAAGCTGGGAGCGGTTTGCCAAATGAGGTTTTCCCCATAATCTCTGATATTCAACGGACGATTTGATTGACAGCAGTGGTCCTGGAGGCAAAGTTGTTCAGATGGAGGAGTTCCATCATGTGGTATGACTATCTTGTGCGCGTGTGAAGAAAATCATGTGACATACGATCGCCTATAGCCGTCCTCGTGTTGTTGTTATTTCATTTCAAAGCGCCACCAGGTGGCCATTCACCGCGTCCTTTCTCACCTGACCCCAGGCTGAGCCCGTGCACAGGTGTACCGGCTTGGGTGAAATTGTCTCGTTCCGTTCAAGAGTTATAGCCGTTTTAGCAAACCCTGCCTCGGCCCCTCCGAACGTTTTGGCCTGCCGCCGCCAACGGGAAACGAAATTCCCCCTTTTTTCTGATCTGGACGGACAGTCAGACTCCAGACAATCTTTCTGCACTGGTTTGGGTCAGATCGGGCAAAACACGTAGGACTAGTGTGCAAAAGTAGGTTTTTCAAAAAATCCAAAATACCCGAAAATTTCGCCAGCGCAATCCTCAAATCCGAGGCACGCATCTCGCTCGTCTCGAGCCAAGGATTCCGATGATATAAGACACTTGGTTCTGCGACGGACGGTTTGGGAGCTATGAGCGATTTCGTACTTTTGATCGCCGTAGCGCCACCGCCGGCCCGATCGGGCCGAGCCTTGGTGATGCTGTAGAGCGAGTGTTGTTGGTCACTTTTGCCACGCCCCCTCACCGCGCCCCAGATGGGCGTCGGCTTTGCCGGCTCCCCTGACGCTGCGTCATGGTGTCATCGCTTCTCGGCCTTTTGGCTAAGATCAAGTGTCTGGTCGGACGGTTGAGACTGCGATCGCCTCTTGGAGGTTTCCTGGCTCGAGATCTCCTGATATCCCGAGCCGAACAACTTTTGAGAGGTATATTGATCCTGCTAGTTTTACGGTTCTACAGCTTTTACGGTAAGATTTTATTTTATTTATTTATTTATCTATTTATTTATTTTTTTAAGTCTTTTAAGCTGTTGGTGCCTCCAACATGTCGGCTGCTCGTGCTGGCATGCGGAGGCACCACAGCGTGCGCTTTTTATTTAGAGAGGTGGATGGTAAGCTCCTGGGGTTGTCACGTCTAGACTTCTCCAGAAAGCTGATCCAGAAAACCCTCAATTTTAGACCCGACGATCTGAACTGTTTAATGACTCTGCCCCTAAACAAGGGTTTTGATTTAAGTTTTAAAACTGCTTCCCTGTTGAATGACTTTTGGCAAAGATTTGACTCTGTTAAGGCCCAGTTCTCCATGTTCACTGTGGAAAAACTTTCAGATAACACACTTAAAACTGTGATTGTCAGAATGTTTAATGAAACAGTGACTGGAGATGATATTTGTGTCTGGTTGGGTAGATTTTGCACTGTTAGAAGTCAGCCTGTCAAAGTGCTAGATGAGGACGGCATTTGGAACTGCTCCTGGCGGATTCCCATTAAACAATGGGAAGAGGCTGGGGGCTACCAAGGCCTGAAACATCTGCCTTCCATGATTGTGCTGGGAGAAAACAGAGGCTACATACACTACCAAGGAATGCCTAAGTTGTGTAGAAAATGTGGAAGAGTTGGGCATCTTGCTGATGCATGCCAAGAGTTAGTGTGTGGGAAGTGTAAAGAAATTGGGCACATCTTTGATGATTGTACCAATGGCAGGCGGTGCAACCTATGTGGAGAATCAAACCATCTCTACAGAGATTGCCCAAAAAGTTTTGCCAACAAACTCAAAGGCAACAAAATGGCCGCCTCACAACCAGAACAAACAAAAGAACAAAGGGTGGAGGCGGTCCCTGAGGTTTTGGTGGGAATTTCTTTTTCCCAGCCAGCCTCAGGGAGTGAACAGGAACAAGGAAGTGGGGCAGCCACAGGGGCGGAGTCATGTGAGAAAGAAATGGAAGAAGAGGAAAGGGAGGAAAAAACAGAACCCGAGAAAGAAATGGAAGAAGAGGAAAGGGAGGAAACAACAGTTTCCTCCCTAGAAACGGTTTCAGACCTGGTGGTGGAATCCAGTGGGAGTGAAATTGAGTTTTCACTCCCAAATGCTCAGGTGCAAAAAAGACCTGCGGGATCTCCTCTGTCTGATACAGAGGAGAAGAAAGCTAGGGCAGCACATCGTTCAGATAGTTCCATTTTGGAAGATCTGGAACGCATGTGGCCCCTAGAATCCCCTAATGAGGTATCCTTTTTGCACGTAAAGCTAAGAACATCATCACCAAAGGAGATGCAAGAGGTTTCCTCTGTAGCCCCTGAGGTGGTGAGCACTTGCTTACCCGACCCCAGTCCTCATGGGAGAAAGGAAAAGCAAGTGAAACAAGATATAACATAACACGATTTTAATGTTTTTATTGTAGTCTTTTTATTATTGTCTTAAATGTCTCATACCTTTTTAATAACACTGCTCATGGCCCTCACCATTTCAACCATAAATGTGAGAAGCGTGAGAGCCACCATACGAGCACAGAGCATTTTATCCTTTTTAAATACTTGTAAATCAGATTTGTTTTTATTACAGGAGTGTGCTCTACCCTTTTTAAATAGGTACACAAAAATGGAGGAGCTATGGCGCCCTGGTCCCTCCATATGGAGCGGATCAAACTTGAACAAAAATGACGGTGTTGCCATTTTAATCAAAAACCAAAATATCTTGGTGAAGGGTAGCACGGTGGTGAGGGAAGGGCGAGCGCTTTTAGCAAATCTGAATTTTTTAGGTAGAGATTTTAATGTTCTTAATGTGTATGGTTTTACAGAGAAAAACAATAGGTATGAGCTTTTAGAAGACTTGCAGCCCCACATGTTGGGAAGAGTTCCGGTAGTGGTGGCAGGGGATTTTAACTGTGTTTTATCCAAAAAAGATAGAAAGAGGTTAGGAGAAGATTTTAAAATTGATAAGACATCGTTTTTATTACAGGGCTTAGTTAGAGATTTTAATTTAGTCGACTGTTTTAAAAACATGCATCAAAGAGAGGAGGGCTACACTTGGTTCAGTAGTGATGGCGCCAAAGCCTCTCGAATCGACTATATTTTTACAAGAGACTGCCCGCCGACCGATGCTACATTGACTCCCCTCTTCTTTTCTGACCACCTAATGCTATCCTGCACCCTTTCACTACCCACGGGTGTGACAGTAGGGGGAGGGCTGTGGAAGCTGAACTGCTCCCTTTTAGAAGATGAGGACGCAGTAAAGGAATATAGGGAGCAGTTCAGCCAATGGCAGACCCTCCGAGACTTTTACGATACACATGCACAGTGGTGGGAGATGGTAAAAGACCGGACGAGACAGTTTTTTAGGAAATTAGGTAAAGATAAGAAAGATAAGGAAAAGAGACACATGATGGGGCTGCAAAAAAGACTACAGAGATATTTTACCCTTTTTAACAATGGTTTTGATTTTAATGATGAAATAGAAGATGTAAAAAAAGAAATGTCAGTTTTATCCAGTTTTCAGAGCAAAGGGGTCATTTTAAGATGTAAAGAAAGAGAAATAGAAGAAGGTGAAAAATGTACTAGGTACTTTTTTAAAAAGATAATAACACAAGGAAGGGCTATAGCCAGTGTAAAAGTAGAAGGGAGGGAAGTAAAAACGACAAAGGAAATTTTAAAAGGGGTTGAAGATTTTTACAGAGAATTATATAGCACAAAAGATGTACACAACGGTACTGTAAAGGAAGTTTTAAAATTCATAGTCAATAAAGTCAACAGTGAAAATGAGCTTTTAACCCAAGATTTTACCATTTTAGAAATGCACAAATCACTCAAGAGTTTTAAAAGGGGGAAGTCCCCAGGTGCAGACGGACTCCCCCTGGAGTTTTATCTAACCTTTTGGGATATTTTAGCTCAGGAACTTTTGACTGTTTTTAAAGACTTTGAGACACTTGACAAACTTCCGGACAGTTTTAGAACAGGGATAGTTTCTTTACTTTACAAAAAAGGAGACCGGACTGACTTAAAAAACTGGAGACCTATTACTCTTTTAAATTTTGATTGTAAACTTTTTAGTAAGGTTTTAGCCACACGTATGTCGACAGTCTTAGAGGACGTAATCCACCCGGATCAAGCTTGTGCTGTGCCTGGAAGAAGGATAACAGACAGCCTGGTTCTGATTAGAGACGCCATCTGTTTTGCGAGAGACAGAAACATTCGGCTAGTAGTCCTAAATTTAGATTTTGAGAAAGCTTTTGACCGAGTCTCGCACCAGTACCTGTTTCAGGTACTGAAAAAAATGGGTTTTCCGAAGAGGTTTATAGCTTGGGTGGGACTGCTGTACGAGGGCCTAGTCAGCAAAATCCTTGTAAATGGTCATCTCTCCAAAGCGGTAAATATTCGCAGTGGTGTCCGTCAGGGGTGTCCTTTATCCCCCCTTCTGTATGTGGCTTGTATTGAGCCACTGGCACAGATCTTGAGAAGGGATACATGGATAAAAGGACTAGACATTCCAGGGACTGGTGGACTGACAGCGACATGTGTGCTCTACATGGACGACGTAACTCTTTTAGCCACGGACGTTTTATCAATACAAAGAGCTATGGACTTGACGGACTGGTACGGTCGGGCCTCGGGCGCAAAACTCAACAGAAGCAAGTCCGAGGCCCTGCTCTTTGGACCGTGGGACGACACAGACACAGGCGGACTCAATGTAGATTTTAAGGAGACAGATTTTAAGATTTTAGGAGTCAAATTTGACAAGGAAGGGGGTGGACGTGAAAACTGGACTGACTTATTAGGGAAAGTTAGGAAAAGACTGGGGTTTTGGGGACTACGACAGATGACTTTGGAAGGTAAAGTTTTAATTTTTAAAGCCATTATTTTACCTCTAATGTCACTTGTTTGTTCTGTTTTTATCCCACCCAGGAAATTCCTAAAGAAATTAGAAAGAGCTGTGTTTTATTTCCTGTGGGGGTCCAAGTGGGAAAGGCTAAAGAGGGAGGTGGTCAAGAGGAGACCAGAAAATGGTGGAAAAGGGCTCCCAGACCCCCACCTGTTTTTAGGCAGCCGCTTCACAGCCCTACATATAAGATATGCTACGACCCCATCCAAAGAAAATAAGACGGCAGCCATGGCACGGTTTTGGATGGGGTCTTACCTAAGAGCACTGAAGATTTTACCCATTGATTTGAGAAGTCCTGTATCTTTTAATTTACCCACGGAATACAGTTTTATAAAAAAGTTTTTAAAAAAACATTTTTTAGAACAACAAGATGTCACTATTTTAACCAACCACAAGTCTCTTATCTCCTTTGTGCAGGACCGGGAACCTGTGAGTCCAATTCCAAATCTCACTCCAAGTGAGGCAAAATTGGTTTGGAGGAATGCTGCTCACCCCGCTCTCCAGAACGGACACAAGGACTTGTCATGGATGGTGGCTCACGAGATCCTCCCGGTCAGGGCGGTTATGCACTCCAGAGGCATGGCCAAAAATCCCATCTGCCCACGGTCCGGGTGCAAATCCCCGGAGACCGTCTACCATCTGCTCTGGGAGTGCGGTGCTGCGCGGGACCTGTGGGCCAGGGCCGGCCCCCTGTTTTTCCCGTGCCTGCCAGCGGGTGGGGCCCAGGTGGATTATAAGCTCGCCATCCTAGGGGTGGGTCAGGGCCTAAAAGCCCTAACATCGCATGAATTTGCATCGCTCTGGCTCACCCTTAACGTAATCAAGGATGCCATCTGGGTCACCAGAAACCTGCTGGTGGGGAAACGCGTGACGGTCCCCCTCCACGCGTGCGAGCAGAGAATAAAATCAACGCTGCAGGGTGGGCCGCATGTCGTTATTCGGATGGGGGGGCCGAGGCCGCACAAAGGAGGTCCCGGCCACCACCGACCTTGACCGCCCGTAGATGCACCCTCACCACTCTGGCTACGGGAACAGCGGGCCAGCGGGCCGGAGGAGAGGGGATCTCCGCTGAACCCCGGAAATGGCAGGCCGAGTGTTCTTCCTGGAGAGTGGGATGAATTCCAATTTGATAAGGACTCACCCCCGGTCTTGCACAATGGATATGATCATTTTTATTTATTTATTTACTGATTTTTACATGCAAACACCACACCCCTTTTAAGAAACACTATACTCATGGACTATTAAACAAGACTTGCACAATGGTTTATTTTCCTTTTATCAAACACTGAATTCTTCATTTTAAACCATGTACATGAAACGTTGTGCTTGTTTTAAATGTGTGTTGAAAGGAAAATATTTTTGTGAAATATGACTGTAAATGGTGACAATAAAACTTTTCGAAAGAAAAAAATCTGTTCTTATCAGTTTAATATCTGATATGTCCCCTACCCGGGGACTGCATATTAAATTGATTTTTGGCACATGGAGCCGGAACCGGGGCTTGCTCCGTCCACTCCACGCATCGACCTGGTATTGCAGTGCCTCCAGGAACGGTGTGCTTCCCCTCTTTGGGGATTGCGAATTGTTGTGGCTAATAGCAGAGCGAGTACCACTGGAGCACTACCAGACATATATACGTAGCAGGCACACAAGAAGGATGATGATGACGTGACACAACAGCGATAATGCTGTAAAGAAAACAACAAAGTTTTAAGAAGGCAACAAAGTGGAGTCACAGGAGTATAGGAAGAGGAACAAAAGCGCTGGTTCCTGACCCATCACAGCACATTTTTGTTGTCCCTCTTATTGGACGCTCCCGTCTGAGGTCTTGGAGTCTTTTACTAGCGAGCTGAATCAGGTGTGTTTGATTAGGGACACTTGATTCAACTTACCCGTCCTTCCTTTTCTCGGGGGAGGGGAAGAGGTGACCGTCGATGAGGATGGCGAAGGGCGTTAGGGTGCCTCTGACTGGAGACCTGACAATTCATACTTACCTGGCAGGGGAGACACCATGATCAGGAAGGTGGTTCACCCAGGGCGAGGCTCGGCCATTGCACTCCGGTTGTGCTGACCCCTGCGAATTCCCCAAATGTGGGAATCTCGACTGCATAATTTATGGTAGTGGGGGACTGCGTTCGCGCTCTCCCCTGGACATACTGGTCAAAAGCAGATAGCGTGGGGTTTTAACAGTTGTGGTGCGTCACCCATGGCCCCGAATGGTGAAGGTGCACAATTTTACTCTGTTTTATTAATTTTTTTCTGTCTTCTTCTTCTGTGGTGTCAATCAGTGACCTGGAGGGTCCAGAGAATTGAACTGCGGTGAGAGGTTGATGGGGAAAAAGCTGGGAGCGGTTTGCCAAATGAGGTTTTCCCCATAATCTCTGATATTCAACGGACGATTTGATTGACAGCAGTGGTCCTGGAGGCAAAGTTGTTCAGATGGAGGAGTTCCATCATGTGGTATGACTATCTTGTGCGCGTGTGAAGAAAATCATGTGACATACGATCGCCTATAGCCGTCCTCGTGTTGTTGTTATTTCATTTCAAAGCGCCACCAGGTGGCCATTCACCGCGTCCTTTCTCACCTGACCCCAGGCTGAGCCCGTGCACAGGTGTACCGGCTTGGGTGAAATTGTCTCGTTCCGTTCAAGAGTTATAGCCGTTTTAGCAAACCCTGCCTCGGCCCCTCCGAACGTTTTGGCCTGCCGCCGCCAACGGGAAACGAAATTCCCCCTTTTTTCTGATCTGGACGGACAGTCAGACTCCAGACAATCTTTCTGCACTGGTTTGGGTCAGATCGGGCAAAACACGTAGGACTAGTGTGCAAAAGTAGGTTTTTCAAAAAATCCAAAATACCCGAAAATTTCGCCAGCGCAACCCTCGAATCCGAGGCATGCATCTCGCTCGTCTCGAGCCAAGGATTCCGATGATATAAGACACTTGGTTCTGCGACGGACGGTTTGGGAGCTATGAGCGATTTCGTACTTTTGATCGCCGTAGCGCCACCGCCGGCCCGATCGGGCCGAGCCTTGGTGATGCTGTAGAGCGAGTGTTGTTGGTCACTTTTGCCACGCCCCCTCACCGCGCCCCAGATGGGCGTCGGCTTTGCCGGCTCCCCTGACGCTGCGTCATGGTGTCATCGCTTCTCGGCCTTTTGGCTAAGATCAAGTGTAGTATCTGTTCTTATCAGTTTAATATCTGATATGTCCCCTACCCGGGGACTGCATATTAAATTGATTTTTGGCACATGGAGCTGGAACCGGGGCTTGCTCCGTCCACTCCACGCATCGACCTGGTATTGCAGTGCCTCCAGGAACGGTGTGCTTCCCCTCTTTGGGGATTGCGAATTGTTGTGGCTAATAGCAGAGCGAGTACCACTGGAGCACTACCAGACATATATACGTAGCAGGCACACAAGAAGGATGATGATGATGTGACACAACAGCGATAATGCTGTAAAGAAAACAACAAAGTTTTAAGAAGGCAACAAAGTGGAGTCACAGGAGTATAGGAAGAGGAACAAAAGCGCTGGTTCCTGACCCATCACAGCACATTTTTGTTGTCCCTCTTATTGGACGCTCCCGTCTGAGGTCTTGGAGTCTTTTACTAGCGAGCTGAATCAGGTGTGTTTGATTAGGGACACTTGATTCAACTTACCCGTCCTTCCTTTTCTCGGGGGAGGGGAAGAGGTGACCGTCGATGAGGATGGCGAAGGGCGTTAGGGTGCCTCTGACTGGAGACCTGACAATTCATACTTACCTGGCAGGGGAGACACCATGATCAGGAAGGTGGTTCACCCAGGGCGAGGCTCGGCCATTGCACTCCGGTTGTGCTGACCCCTGCGAATTCCCCAAATGTGGGAATCTCGACTGCATAATTTATGGTAGTGGGGGACTGCGTTCGCGCTCTCCCCTGGACATACTGGTCAAAAGCAGATAGCGTGGGGTTTTAACAGTTGTGGTGCGTCACCCATGGCCCCGAATGGTGAAGGTGCACAATTTTACTCTGTTTTATTAATTTTTTTCTGTCTTCTTCTTCTGTGGTGTCAATCAGTGACCTGGAGGGTCCAGAGAATTGAACTGCGGTGAGAGGTTGATGGGGAAAAAGCTGGGAGCGGTTTGCCAAATGAGGTTTTCCCCATAATCTCTGATATTCAACGGACGATTTGATTGACAGCAGTGGTCCTGGAGGCAAAGTTGTTCAGATGGAGGAGTTCCATCATGTGGTATGACTATCTTGTGCGCGTGTGAAGAAAATCATGTGACATACGATCGCCTATAGCCGTCCTCGTGTTGTTGTTATTTCATTTCAAAGCGCCACCAGGTGGCCATTCACCGCGTCCTTTCTCACCTGACCCCAGGCTGAGCCCGTGCACAGGTGTACCGGCTTGGGTGAAATTGTCTCGTTCCGTTCAAGAGTTATAGCCGTTTTAGCAAACCCTGCCTCGGCCCCTCCGAACGTTTTGGCCTGCCGCCGCCAACGGGAAACGAAATTCCCCCTTTTTTCTGATCTGGACGGACAGTCAGACTCCAGACAATCTTTCTGCACTGGTTTGGGTCAGATCGGGCAAAACACGTAGGACTAGTGTGCAAAAGTAGGTTTTTCAAAAAATCCAAAATACCCGAAAATTTCGCCAGCGCAATCCTCAAATCCGAGGCACGCATCTCGCTCGTCTCGAGCCAAGGATTCCGATGATATAAGACACTTGGTTCTGCGACGGACGGTTTGGGAGCTATGAGCGATTTCGTACTTTTGATCGCCGTAGCGCCACCGCCGGCCCGATCGGGCCGAGCCTTGGTGATGCTGTAGAGCGAGTGTTGTTGGTCACTTTTGCCACGCCCCCTCACCGCGCCCCAGATGGGCGTCGGCTTTGCCGGCTCCCCTGACGCTGCGTCATGGTGTCATCGCTTCTCGGCCTTTTGGCTAAGATCAAGTGTCTGGTCGGACGGTTGAGACTGCGATCGCCTCTTGGAGGTTTCCTGGCTCGAGATCTCCTGATATCCCGAGCCGAACAACTTTTGAGAGGTATATTGATCCTGCTAGTTTTACGGTTCTACAGCTTTTACGGTAAGATTTTATTTTATTTATTTATTTATCTATTTATTTATTTTTTTAAGTCTTTTAAGCTGTTGGTGCCTCCAACATGTCGGCTGCTCGTGCTGGCATGCGGAGGCACCACAGCGTGCGCTTTTTATTTAGAGAGGTGGATGGTAAGCTCCTGGGGTTGTCACGTCTAGACTTCTCCAGAAAGCTGATCCAGAAAACCCTCAATTTTAGACCCGACGATCTGAACTGTTTAATGACTCTGCCCCTAAACAAGGGTTTTGATTTAAGTTTTAAAACTGCTTCCCTGTTGAATGACTTTTGGCAAAGATTTGACTCTGTTAAGGCCCAGTTCTCCATGTTCACTGTGGAAAAACTTTCAGATAACACACTTAAAACTGTGATTGTCAGAATGTTTAATGAAACAGTGACTGGAGATGATATTTGTGTCTGGTTGGGTAGATTTTGCACTGTTAGAAGTCAGCCTGTCAAAGTGCTAGATGAGGACGGCATTTGGAACTGCTCCTGGCGGATTCCCATTAAACAATGGGAAGAGGCTGGGGGCTACCAAGGCCTGAAACATCTGCCTTCCATGATTGTGCTGGGAGAAAACAGAGGCTACATACACTACCAAGGAATGCCTAAGTTGTGTAGAAAATGTGGAAGAGTTGGGCATCTTGCTGATGCATGCCAAGAGTTAGTGTGTGGGAAGTGTAAAGAAATTGGGCACATCTTTGATGATTGTACCAATGGCAGGCGGTGCAACCTATGTGGAGAATCAAACCATCTCTACAGAGATTGCCCAAAAAGTTTTGCCAACAAACTCAAAGGCAACAAAATGGCCGCCTCACAACCAGAACAAACAAAAGAACAAAGGGTGGAGGCGGTCCCTGAGGTTTTGGTGGGAATTTCTTTTTCCCAGCCAGCCTCAGGGAGTGAACAGGAACAAGGAAGTGGGGCAGCCACAGGGGCGGAGTCATGTGAGAAAGAAATGGAAGAAGAGGAAAGGGAGGAAAAAACAGAACCCGAGAAAGAAATGGAAGAAGAGGAAAGGGAGGAAACAACAGTTTCCTCCCTAGAAACGGTTTCAGACCTGGTGGTGGAATCCAGTGGGAGTGAAATTGAGTTTTCACTCCCAAATGCTCAGGTGCAAAAAAGACCTGCGGGATCTCCTCTGTCTGATACAGAGGAGAAGAAAGCTAGGGCAGCACATCGTTCAGATAGTTCCATTTTGGAAGATCTGGAACGCATGTGGCCCCTAGAATCCCCTAATGAGGTATCCTTTTTGCACGTAAAGCTAAGAACATCATCACCAAAGGAGATGCAAGAGGTTTCCTCTGTAGCCCCTGAGGTGGTGAGCACTTGCTTACCCGACCCCAGTCCTCATGGGAGAAAGGAAAAGCAAGTGAAACAAGATATAACATAACACGATTTTAATGTTTTTATTGTAGTCTTTTTATTATTGTCTTAAATGTCTCATACCTTTTTAATAACACTGCTCATGGCCCTCACCATTTCAACCATAAATGTGAGAAGCGTGAGAGCCACCATACGAGCACAGAGCATTTTATCCTTTTTAAATACTTGTAAATCAGATTTGTTTTTATTACAGGAGTGTGCTCTACCCTTTTTAAATAGGTACACAAAAATGGAGGAGCTATGGCGCCCTGGTCCCTCCATATGGAGCGGATCAAACTTGAACAAAAATGACGGTGTTGCCATTTTAATCAAAAACCAAAATATCTTGGTGAAGGGTAGCACGGTGGTGAGGGAAGGGCGAGCGCTTTTAGCAAATCTGAATTTTTTAGGTAGAGATTTTAATGTTCTTAATGTGTATGGTTTTACAGAGAAAAACAATAGGTATGAGCTTTTAGAAGACTTGCAGCCCCACATGTTGGGAAGAGTTCCGGTAGTGGTGGCAGGGGATTTTAACTGTGTTTTATCCAAAAAAGATAGAAAGAGGTTAGGAGAAGATTTTAAAATTGATAAGACATCGTTTTTATTACAGGGCTTAGTTAGAGATTTTAATTTAGTCGACTGTTTTAAAAACATGCATCAAAGAGAGGAGGGCTACACTTGGTTCAGTAGTGATGGCGCCAAAGCCTCTCGAATCGACTATATTTTTACAAGAGACTGCCCGCCGACCGATGCTACATTGACTCCCCTCTTCTTTTCTGACCACCTAATGCTATCCTGCACCCTTTCACTACCCACGGGTGTGACAGTAGGGGGAGGGCTGTGGAAGCTGAACTGCTCCCTTTTAGAAGATGAGGACGCAGTAAAGGAATATAGGGAGCAGTTCAGCCAATGGCAGACCCTCCGAGACTTTTACGATACACATGCACAGTGGTGGGAGATGGTAAAAGACCGGACGAGACAGTTTTTTAGGAAATTAGGTAAAGATAAGAAAGATAAGGAAAAGAGACACATGATGGGGCTGCAAAAAAGACTACAGAGATATTTTACCCTTTTTAACAATGGTTTTGATTTTAATGATGAAATAGAAGATGTAAAAAAAGAAATGTCAGTTTTATCCAGTTTTCAGAGCAAAGGGGTCATTTTAAGATGTAAAGAAAGAGAAATAGAAGAAGGTGAAAAATGTACTAGGTACTTTTTTAAAAAGATAATAACACAAGGAAGGGCTATAGCCAGTGTAAAAGTAGAAGGGAGGGAAGTAAAAACGACAAAGGAAATTTTAAAAGGGGTTGAAGATTTTTACAGAGAATTATATAGCACAAAAGATGTACACAACGGTACTGTAAAGGAAGTTTTAAAATTCATAGTCAATAAAGTCAACAGTGAAAATGAGCTTTTAACCCAAGATTTTACCATTTTAGAAATGCACAAATCACTCAAGAGTTTTAAAAGGGGGAAGTCCCCAGGTGCAGACGGACTCCCCCTGGAGTTTTATCTAACCTTTTGGGATATTTTAGCTCAGGAACTTTTGACTGTTTTTAAAGACTTTGAGACACTTGACAAACTTCCGGACAGTTTTAGAACAGGGATAGTTTCTTTACTTTACAAAAAAGGAGACCGGACTGACTTAAAAAACTGGAGACCTATTACTCTTTTAAATTTTGATTGTAAACTTTTTAGTAAGGTTTTAGCCACACGTATGTCGACAGTCTTAGAGGACGTAATCCACCCGGATCAAGCTTGTGCTGTGCCTGGAAGAAGGATAACAGACAGCCTGGTTCTGATTAGAGACGCCATCTGTTTTGCGAGAGACAGAAACATTCGGCTAGTAGTCCTAAATTTAGATTTTGAGAAAGCTTTTGACCGAGTCTCGCACCAGTACCTGTTTCAGGTACTGAAAAAAATGGGTTTTCCGAAGAGGTTTATAGCTTGGGTGGGACTGCTGTACGAGGGCCTAGTCAGCAAAATCCTTGTAAATGGTCATCTCTCCAAAGCGGTAAATATTCGCAGTGGTGTCCGTCAGGGGTGTCCTTTATCCCCCCTTCTGTATGTGGCTTGTATTGAGCCACTGGCACAGATCTTGAGAAGGGATACATGGATAAAAGGACTAGACATTCCAGGGACTGGTGGACTGACAGCGACATGTGTGCTCTACATGGACGACGTAACTCTTTTAGCCACGGACGTTTTATCAATACAAAGAGCTATGGACTTGACGGACTGGTACGGTCGGGCCTCGGGCGCAAAACTCAACAGAAGCAAGTCCGAGGCCCTGCTCTTTGGACCGTGGGACGACACAGACACAGGCGGACTCAATGTAGATTTTAAGGAGACAGATTTTAAGATTTTAGGAGTCAAATTTGACAAGGAAGGGGGTGGACGTGAAAACTGGACTGACTTATTAGGGAAAGTTAGGAAAAGACTGGGGTTTTGGGGACTACGACAGATGACTTTGGAAGGTAAAGTTTTAATTTTTAAAGCCATTATTTTACCTCTAATGTCACTTGTTTGTTCTGTTTTTATCCCACCCAGGAAATTCCTAAAGAAATTAGAAAGAGCTGTGTTTTATTTCCTGTGGGGGTCCAAGTGGGAAAGGCTAAAGAGGGAGGTGGTCAAGAGGAGACCAGAAAATGGTGGAAAAGGGCTCCCAGACCCCCACCTGTTTTTAGGCAGCCGCTTCACAGCCCTACATATAAGATATGCTACGACCCCATCCAAAGAAAATAAGACGGCAGCCATGGCACGGTTTTGGATGGGGTCTTACCTAAGAGCACTGAAGATTTTACCCATTGATTTGAGAAGTCCTGTATCTTTTAATTTACCCACGGAATACAGTTTTATAAAAAAGTTTTTAAAAAAACATTTTTTAGAACAACAAGATGTCACTATTTTAACCAACCACAAGTCTCTTATCTCCTTTGTGCAGGACCGGGAACCTGTGAGTCCAATTCCAAATCTCACTCCAAGTGAGGCAAAATTGGTTTGGAGGAATGCTGCTCACCCCGCTCTCCAGAACGGACACAAGGACTTGTCATGGATGGTGGCTCACGAGATCCTCCCGGTCAGGGCGGTTATGCACTCCAGAGGCATGGCCAAAAATCCCATCTGCCCACGGTCCGGGTGCAAATCCCCGGAGACCGTCTACCATCTGCTCTGGGAGTGCGGTGCTGCGCGGGACCTGTGGGCCAGGGCCGGCCCCCTGTTTTTCCCGTGCCTGCCAGCGGGTGGGGCCCAGGTGGATTATAAGCTCGCCATCCTAGGGGTGGGTCAGGGCCTAAAAGCCCTAACATCGCATGAATTTGCATCGCTCTGGCTCACCCTTAACGTAATCAAGGATGCCATCTGGGTCACCAGAAACCTGCTGGTGGGGAAACGCGTGACGGTCCCCCTCCACGCGTGCGAGCAGAGAATAAAATCAACGCTGCAGGGTGGGCCGCATGTCGTTATTCGGATGGGGGGGCCGAGGCCGCACAAAGGAGGTCCCGGCCACCACCGACCTTGACCGCCCGTAGATGCACCCTCACCACTCTGGCTACGGGAACAGCGGGCCAGCGGGCCGGAGGAGAGGGGATCTCCGCTGAACCCCGGAAATGGCAGGCCGAGTGTTCTTCCTGGAGAGTGGGATGAATTCCAATTTGATAAGGACTCACCCCCGGTCTTGCACAATGGATATGATCATTTTTATTTATTTATTTACTGATTTTTACATGCAAACACCACACCCCTTTTAAGAAACACTATACTCATGGACTATTAAACAAGACTTGCACAATGGTTTATTTTCCTTTTATCAAACACTGAATTCTTCATTTTAAACCATGTACATGAAACGTTGTGCTTGTTTTAAATGTGTGTTGAAAGGAAAATATTTTTGTGAAATATGACTGTAAATGGTGACAATAAAACTTTTCGAAAGAAAAAAATCTGTTCTTATCAGTTTAATATCTGATATGTCCCCTACCCGGGGACTGCATATTAAATTGATTTTTGGCACATGGAGCCGGAACCGGGGCTTGCTCCGTCCACTCCACGCATCGACCTGGTATTGCAGTGCCTCCAGGAACGGTGTGCTTCCCCTCTTTGGGGATTGCGAATTGTTGTGGCTAATAGCAGAGCGAGTACCACTGGAGCACTACCAGACATATATACGTAGCAGGCACACAAGAAGGATGATGATGACGTGACACAACAGCGATAATGCTGTAAAGAAAACAACAAAGTTTTAAGAAGGCAACAAAGTGGAGTCACAGGAGTATAGGAAGAGGAACAAAAGCGCTGGTTCCTGACCCATCACAGCACATTTTTGTTGTCCCTCTTATTGGACGCTCCCGTCTGAGGTCTTGGAGTCTTTTACTAGCGAGCTGAATCAGGTGTGTTTGATTAGGGACACTTGATTCAACTTACCCGTCCTTCCTTTTCTCGGGGGAGGGGAAGAGGTGACCGTCGATGAGGATGGCGAAGGGCGTTAGGGTGCCTCTGACTGGAGACCTGACAATTCATACTTACCTGGCAGGGGAGACACCATGATCAGGAAGGTGGTTCACCCAGGGCGAGGCTCGGCCATTGCACTCCGGTTGTGCTGACCCCTGCGAATTCCCCAAATGTGGGAATCTCGACTGCATAATTTATGGTAGTGGGGGACTGCGTTCGCGCTCTCCCCTGGACATACTGGTCAAAAGCAGATAGCGTGGGGTTTTAACAGTTGTGGTGCGTCACCCATGGCCCCGAATGGTGAAGGTGCACAATTTTACTCTGTTTTATTAATTTTTTTCTGTCTTCTTCTTCTGTGGTGTCAATCAGTGACCTGGAGGGTCCAGAGAATTGAACTGCGGTGAGAGGTTGATGGGGAAAAAGCTGGGAGCGGTTTGCCAAATGAGGTTTTCCCCATAATCTCTGATATTCAACGGACGATTTGATTGACAGCAGTGGTCCTGGAGGCAAAGTTGTTCAGATGGAGGAGTTCCATCATGTGGTATGACTATCTTGTGCGCGTGTGAAGAAAATCATGTGACATACGATCGCCTATAGCCGTCCTCGTGTTGTTGTTATTTCATTTCAAAGCGCCACCAGGTGGCCATTCACCGCGTCCTTTCTCACCTGACCCCAGGCTGAGCCCGTGCACAGGTGTACCGGCTTGGGTGAAATTGTCTCGTTCCGTTCAAGAGTTATAGCCGTTTTAGCAAACCCTGCCTCGGCCCCTCCGAACGTTTTGGCCTGCCGCCGCCAACGGGAAACGAAATTCCCCCTTTTTTCTGATCTGGACGGACAGTCAGACTCCAGACAATCTTTCTGCACTGGTTTGGGTCAGATCGGGCAAAACACGTAGGACTAGTGTGCAAAAGTAGGTTTTTCAAAAAATCCAAAATACCCGAAAATTTCGCCAGCGCAATCCTCAAATCCGAGGCACGCATCTCGCTCGTCTCGAGCCAAGGATTCCGATGATATAAGACACTTGGTTCTGCGACGGACGGTTTGGGAGCTATGAGCGATTTCGTACTTTTGATCGCCGTAGCGCCACCGCCGGCCCGATCGGGCCGAGCCTTGGTGATGCTGTAGAGCGAGTGTTGTTGGTCACTTTTGCCACGCCCCCTCACCGCGCCCCAGATTGGCGTCGGCTTTGCCGGCTCCCCTGACGCTGCGTCATGGTGTCATCGCTTCTCGGCCTTTTGGCTAAGATCAAGTGTAGTATCTGTTCTTATCAGTTTAATATCTGATATGTCCCCTACCCGGGGACTGCATATTAAATTGATTTTTGGCACATGGAGCCGGAACCGGGGCTTGCTCCGTCCACTCCACGCATCGACCTGGTATTGCAGTGCCTCCAGGAACGGTGTGCTTCCCCTCTTTGGGGATTGCGAATTGTTGTGGCTAATAGCAGAGCGAGTACCACTGGAGCACTACCAGACATATATACGTAGCAGGCACACAAGAAGGATGATGATGACGTGACACAACAGCGATAATGCTGTAAAGAAAACAACAAAGTTTTAAGAAGGCAACAAAGTGGAGTCACAGGAGTATAGGAAGAGGAACAAAAGCGCTGGTTCCTGACCCATCACAGCACATTTTTGTTGTCCCTCTTATTGGACGCTCCCGTCTGAGGTCTTGGAGTCTTTTACTAGCGAGCTGAATCAGGTGTGTTTGATTAGGGACACTTGATTCAACTTACCCGTCCTTCCTTTTCTCGGGGGAGGGGAAGAGGTGACCGTCGATGAGGATGGCGAAGGGCGTTAGGGTGCCTCTGACTGGAGACCTGACAATTCATACTTACCTGGCAGGGGAGACACCATGATCAGGAAGGTGGTTCACCCAGGGCGAGGCTCGGCCATTGCACTCCGGTTGTGCTGACCCCTGCGAATTCCCCAAATGTGGGAATCTCGACTGCATAATTTATGGTAGTGGGGGACTGCGTTCGCGCTCTCCCCTGGACATACTGGTCAAAAGCAGATAGCGTGGGGTTTTAACAGTTGTGGTGCGTCACCCATGGCCCCGAATGGTGAAGGTGCACAATTTTACTCTGTTTTATTAATTTTTTTCTGTCTTCTTCTTCTGTGGTGTCAATCAGTGACCTGGAGGGTCCAGAGAATTGAACTGCGGTGAGAGATTGATGGGGAAAAAGCTGGGAGCGGTTTGCCAAATGAGGTTTTCCCCATAATCTCTGATATTCAACGGACGATTTGATTGACAGCAGTGGTCCTGGAGGCAAAGTTGTTCAGATGGAGGAGTTCCATCATGTGGTATGACTATCTTGTGCGCGTGTGAAGAAAATCATGTGACATACGATCGCCTATAGCCGTCCTCGTGTTGTTGTTATTTCATTTCAAAGCGCCACCAGGTGGCCATTCACCGCGTCCTTTCTCACCTGACCCCAGGCTGAGCCCGTGCACAGGTGTACCGGCTTGGGTGAAATTGTCTCGTTCCGTTCAAGAGTTATAGCCGTTTTAGCAAACCCTGCCTCGGCCCCTCCGAACGTTTTGGCCTGCCGCCGCCAACGGGAAACGAAATTCCCCCTTTTTTCTGATCTGGACGGACAGTCAGACTCCAGACAATCTTTCTGCACTGGTTTGGGTCAGATCGGGCAAAACACCCCAGATAGCAATTACGTTTGGGCCACATGTGGGTATTATCTGGCACATATGGCCTAGATGTGGCATGGCTGAACAAATATGGGCCAAATTGGGACCATATTTGTTTTGCCATAACTTTAAAATCTGCGGGAAATGCTCTCTTGGTTCACAAATCATTTTGAGGTATATGGCCCAGATAACAACGAACACATGAGAACCATATGTGGTTGAGCTATGGCACACAGTTAGAAACACCGACTTGTGGTAAACATTTGGCTTATACATGGAAAAACACAGGAATCCTGAAATCAAGTGCGGCAGACATCCGCCGTTCCACACATCAGGTTGCTATGCATCCTCCCTCCTATTGGTGGAGTGAAACTACGGCGCGAATTTGACTGCGAACCGGGCAGCAGCCGCCATTTACTCTGCTTTCCTCCTCACGACTGTGTACATTCAGGTAAGCGATGTTTTGGCACTTTAAAGTCATATAATTGAAATATTAAGCATTATGTGTCAATATTGCATGTTATTAAGTATTTAGTTATTCGTTTCATTGAGGAGTGGGTCGAATTACGTTAGTTTTCTCCTCAGTTTAATTTACCGATACAATAAAGTGTAACGTTAATGTATAACGGTCCGCTGGTTTCCCGTTTTAAATTCAGATGTGTTTGCTAAATCAACAGTACACTGTCGTACACTTAAAATAGTACATATGGCATGTGTAATATCATATGTGAATTCAGGCGACGCGGTCCGACGTCGGTGTTACTGTTCGTCAAAAACCTAAATCCTAATTTGTGTTCACAATATTTTAACTAATCATAATATTAATAAAAAAATGGCAACAAGACTAAACAAATGAATACGTGTGCATTACAACAACCTTGTTAACATGAACTAACAATAAACTGCACTTCTTCAGCATGTATTAATATGTGTTAATGTTAATTTGAACATTTACTTATACATTCAAATCAGAAATTGTACTTGTTAACGTTGTAGTACTGTATGCACAGTGGACTATGAACAAACAATGAACTGCTGTATTTCTATTAACTAATGTTATCAAAGATTACCAAATACAGTAAGAAATGTAGGCTATCACTCATGGTTAGTTCATGTTAGTTAATACATTAAGTAATGTTTGTTAACAAATAAAACTTTATTGTAAAGTGTTATCAATTGTAAATTAATTAAAAAGAAAAAAAAACGAAACCTTCAATTGACTGCTTGTGCATGCATTTGGACCATTCTCTCCCCTTTATTTAAGATAAATAAATAATTACATGCCACAGTGTGATTGTGCAGAGATTTTTGCAACAATCACATATCAATTATGTTGCAATTACATTCTCTAACATTCTCTCACAAATATGAACCCCAAACTGTCATAACCTATTGGTGCTATGACCGAATTCTTATTTGAGTAATTTAATATAAATATATATATAATTGTATGATCACAATATAGTTTAACTTTGTTATTAAAATAAGCAAATATGCAAATTATAAGCAATGTTTTTATGCTTTGTATATCTTTCAGGAGGTTTAAACTCTCCTACCAGGCGGTTGTTGAAAATAAGAATGTGTTCTTAAAATAATAGTTCACTTAAAATTGAAAGTTCTGTCATTGTTTACTCACCCTCAAGTTGTTTCAAACCTGTATGCATTTCTTTCTTTTGCTGAACACAAGGGAAGATATTTTGAAGAATGTCGGTAACCAAACAGTTGATGGACCCCATTCACTTCCATAGTATTTTTTTTTTCCTATTATGGATGTGAATGGGGTCCATCAACTGTTTGGTTACCGACATTCTTCAAAATATCTTCCCTTGTGTTCAGCAAAAGAAAGAAATGCATGCAGGTTTGAAACAACTTGAGGGTGAGTACGGTAAACGATGACACAAATTACAATTTGTGGCAGAATCCGAAGAGAACGAGTTTTTAAGGACCACAATGATTTTCTGGCCCAGGATGATGACTGCCAAACTCTCCCACTCATATTTTTTCCTTTTGTTATTAATTCCGGAGGACAAAGTTCCAAATAAAATATTTTTTTCTCGTTTCTACCTCCGATAGTAGCACCTCCAATTCACTTTCTGTAAATTTTTGTTACTTGCCGCTTGCTTTAGCCATTTTCTTACTGCTTTCTTTTGCCAAAGTGGACTCATTACCATATTTAAATTGCTTTATTTAAGGGAGGAGACTGGCTGGGGCGTTGTGCTCGTGCATTTGCACTCAATTTTACGTTAATTGGGATGTACAAAGAGAACATGCGTGGGATCCTTCGTACGCAGAGATTCATACATCTGTTTTTTTTGTGCGTACGCACATTTACAGCTTTGTCCGTACACAATGTTTTAGGATGAATTCAACGCAAGTCTTTGTACATGAGGCCCCAAGTCAGGGACTGGGATGGCCATTACAGATGCTTGGTTTTGTGCTCAGTGACCCATTTTTGTTTTGATTTTGGTGTTTGTTTTTGGATCACTGTCCTGTTGGAAGACACAAACATGGCCCATTATAAGATTTCTATAAGAGGTTGTCAGGTTTAAATTTTTTATCTGTTGGTAGTTGATCGAATCCATGATGCCATGTATCTGAACCAGATAGTATTTCATTTTACACATGGGGTGCTTTTTTATCCCTGTGTGCACCAAACACATCTTAAGTGGTTACTACCAAAAAAGCTACATTTTTTTGTTTCATCTGACCATAGAACCCGTCCTATTTGAAGTTCCAGTAGTGTCAGTTACTTTTCAAACGTTCTATGGTCAGATGAAACAAAAAATTTTAGCTTTTTTGGTAGTAACCACTTAAGATTGGTTTGGCACACACAGGGATAAAAAATCACCCCATGTGTAAAATGAAATACTCTTCTGTATTTTTGATTTGCGTCAGAAGTAGCGTACGGATGAAACATAGGATGTGCGTACGCACAGAAATATTCTGATTTATAAAACCGTGCGCACGCACATCCTATGCAGTTTTCCCATAATAAATCACAATCAATTCTAAATGTAGCGCAGCTTTTGCGTTCTTCTGAACATCTTGTTCAGATACATGGCATCATGGATTCGATCAACTACCAAAAATTTAAACCTGACAAACTCTTATAGAAATCTTATAATGGGCCATGTTTGTGTCTTCCAACAGGACAGTGATCCAAAAACAAACACCAACATCAGAACAAAAATGGGTCACTGAGCACAAAACCAAGCATCTTCAATGGCCATCCCAGTCCCTGACCTGAACCCTATAGATGATGAGTGAGTGAACTGAAGAGAAGCGCCAACATGGATCTGGGAATTTGAAGGATCTGGAGAAATTCTGTATGGAGGAATGGTCTCTGATCTCTGGTCAGGTGTTCTCCAAACTCATCAGGCATTATAGGAGAAAACTCAGAGCTGCCGTCTTGGAAAAAGGAGCTTACAAAAAGTATTTAATAAAAGGGGGCAAATAATTGTTCCCAACGTGTTTAGGAGAAAAACATTTATTTCATAATGTGATTCCCCCCCCCCCACACTTTCCATTCTTTTACTTCAATGAAAGGTTAGATTTGTGCCAATTTTTAAAAAAATTAAAGATCAAAATGATAAACAATGCAGATTTATTTTTTACAGCCATCTTTGATCATATTTACCGGGGGGGAAAATAATTCTGACCAGCACTGTATATTTCAACCACTTACTTACAATGTTTTTTTTTCCTATCAGATTACGTATCTGGGTCTGGTTGGTGGCTTTGACCTGAAAGACACAGTGTGGAGAGTGCTGAAAGCCACTTTTACAACTGCTGTGGCACGTGTGATGAATTGGAGAGGAATCAATGGGAAGGTTGGTGTCCAACGCCTGATCGTATTGATGTTTTATAAACAAATTTCGGGTACTCTGGGTTCGGGCAAAATTCCGAGCCCTGAGCCCTCCCCCGGACAGCACGCCAAATACGCATAATATTTACTCTATTTAATTTGATGTAAGTGTGAACTCGTGAAAAGGAAGTTGTCATTGGTGAGAACCTTTTTTAGAAATCATTTTAATTTTATAGCACTTTGCACAATACAAAACTATTCAAATCCACTTTACAGAACATTGTATTGTTATTTCTGTTATCTCAGTAATAGTAATGGTCACAAATTAATGGTTTGGAGCTTAAATCACCTAAAAAACTTTTCTCTTAAATTGATTCATTTTCGGTCATGTGTTTTACTTAATCTGTGCTATCTGACAACCCTGTGCATGGTAGTGTTCATTTTGTTAATGAAATCTTCAACGAAATGTTCAAACGTCATACATTTTCTTGTCCCTAATAATCAACATAATGCAGGAGAAACTGTAAAATCATCTCCATCATCTAATTAAAAACACTAAGGGCCCTATTTTGACGATCTGAAACGCAAGTAACTGTGTGTGCGGATCTTGCAAATCTAAAATGTGTTGGTCTGAAGAAGCTTCATTATTCATAGGTGTGGTTTGGGCGTAACGTGAAATAAACCAATCAGAGCATCATCTCACATTCCCTTTAAGAGCTGGCGCGCTTGTTCCATGGCGGATTGCTATTATAATGGCGGGTTTGCCAAGAGCATGGCATAATACATCACAGGTGAAACTCAGAAAATTAGAATATTGTGCAAAAGTTCATGTATTTCAGTAATTCAAATTAAAAGGTGAAACTAATATATTTAGTATATATAACTATATGCATTATTGTACTTTTCAGAGGGTCGAAAATTCTGTTCAGATTTTGAATTTGGGGTTTTCATAAACCGTTAGCCATAATCATCAAAATTATAACTTTTGCACGATATTCAAATTTTTCTAGTTTCACCTGTATTACTACAATTAGCCTGAATAATTTGGGTAAATGTGTATTTATGCCTATTTTTTCACATCTTTTCACAAGAGAAATACTCTTCTCCTGAAAACGGTCTGTCCGTTTAAAAGCACGTCTCCTCTGAGAAATAATCTAATTTCACCACAATTATTTTCCTCGCGTGGTAGCTAATATTGTTCCTTGTAATTATAAATGGTTTGCAAAAATTGGAACTGCTAAGTGAATGCGCGTTATGCACTCACCAAGCATGCGCCATTAAAATTGAAGTCTGAATTATGCGCCACTGACTTTAAACACAATTTTACCGGGTCTGTGGAGGAATTGTTTTGTAAAACTGCAGAATATCACCAGGGAACGTTAGTGCAGGAACACTCTTCTCGCTGAACCGCCCCGCGAGCGCAAGTTCATTCCCTAATTTACCGACGTGTGTCTGTGGAGGGAGAAGTGAGCTCTGCGTCGGGTGGAGAATAGGAATGATACATGCATCAGTGTACTTAGTCATTTGCACTGGGTGCAAGATAGGGCCCTAAAGCCCAATTTATACTTCTGCGTCAAACTTACGCCGTAGCTACGTCATAGGCTTTTTGGAGCGCGCGTACCCTTCGGCGTACCCTGATGTGCACCTCTCCAAAAATGTAAAAATGCGTCAACTCTATGCGAACGCAAGCGCTGTGATTGGTCTGCTAGAACCGCTCCCTCGGGTTTCACATGCTCCCTCTGCATGTGTAATTGTAAATGAAAACCAACGCGTTGCCTACTGCAAGGCTCCGGCTCCGGCTTAGGTGCGATGCAGAAGTATAAATCAGCCTATATCCATGTAGGACTGTCCTCGACTAAAGATTTTTCTAGTTGCGTTGCATCACATTAAATGCTTCTCTGCAAGCGCTCTGTTTGAGCCGCTTATAATTTGCATTCGGGAACGCAACGTGCACCAACCATCTGTAATTAGAATTATTAATAATTAAATCTGTTGTCAACAAAGAGAAATGTCTGCGGTTTTCTGCCAAAATAAAAGCCCAGTGGTTTAACTTTTGAAAGCAAGACATCCATGAATGTTAGTATTGTAATTTTACTGTTGTTCTGTAAAGTTAAAAACATTTTTTTAGTATAATAATTGTTTATCAGAATCAATCCAAATATTATTGTAACATTATTATTATTATGAATGCATTATAAATGTTCATTTTTCATTTACAGTGTGTATTATTGCAATAGTAAGATATGTCTTTATTAAATAAATTAAAATATTAATAAAAATAATAATAATTACAGGGGATGGGGTTAGCTATTCTGTTTTTTCTTCTTTTTTTGGCATTAGCTGATCACATCCCTGGCTCACTTAAAGGAACGTGTCACCGTTTTTAAAAATAAAACCTCCTGTCATTCTATTTTCAAAGCACTCTCCTCTTCTTCATAGAGGTATGGTTCTGGATCTTGACTGTCTGAGAAGTCACCCTCTTAGTCTCTCACAAAATCAGCCATGTTCACCGCCATTCACTATGTCTACTGTAGAAAAAATAGTCAGCTAATATTCACATCGGTATGTTGACGGAAGTTGTGGGATTTCATGTGTTGCTGCGTGATATCTCTGCGCCCAAGTAGCAGTGCTTCGTCTGTGCTTCCCCATAATATAGTCCCAAGTCAATGTCTATCTATGAAATCGGCTAGTCTTAATCTGCATCGCTATTTGTACTCACAAGAAGTAATTAGGTGGTTTTTTTTGGCTCACTTTTATTGTCTTGTTTGGACTAAAACGTGACATTTATGCTATCTGTGTTGGTGTGTTTTTACATTAGAGTGTGCATGTCTTTTGTAAAGCAGAATACATGCAGTGTTGTAAATTTTAACCGGTTGGTGGAAAAGTATTCTAAAATGTATTTTTTTTTAAAACTAAATAGTTTGTCATATGGAATTATGGTATTATTATGGCCCACATATTGAAAAATACAATTTGCAATTCCTTTTTGAAATTATACGGGGAAAACTTTCATACAGTGGTCAATCAGAGGTGTTTAATCTGTTAATAATTGCAATTAAAATATTAAAGGAATTAATTTACATTAATATTTTTTTTTTTTTTCATTATCCTGCAGCTCTAGCTTCCAGGTTGTATTGCTGCTAACATTACTTAAATTTATATTTTATTGCAGGTGCAGTCAGGCAGAATCCCCTAACTGGAAAAGCCTCAAAGATATTGAATTTAACATCAGTAAATGGCTGGAGCGATTGAAGAAACGAGAGGCCCAACAACACATTGCCGACCCTCATTAGAGACTTCCCTGCACATCTTCTCAACATCACTTCTCTTTAACTCTTTACCTTTCAAGTTTCATTTAACTTTCTCAATTTCTCTTTAAAGTTCTCTTTACCAAGTTACTGTGATTTGTTATTTTTTTTATTTCTCTCATTAGTTGAACATTAGTTGACTAGTTGAACATAACATTGATAGACGATTAAAAAAACATGAATTTTGGTGTAAAAAATTTAAGTCTAACACTCTTTGAATGTTATTTATATATATATTCATATTTATTCTTAATAATTTAAGTAGAATTCCGTTGAAAACATTTTTTTAAGTACAACTGAATGCTACTGTAATTATATTTATTTTAAAATGTTTTCAACTGAATGCTACTGTAATTATATTTATTTTAAAATGTTTTCAACTGAATGCTACTGTAATTATATTTATTTTAAAATGTTTTCAACTGAATGCTACTGTAATTATATTTATTTTAAAATGTTTTCAACTGAATGCTACTGTAATTATATTTATTTTAAAATGTTTTCAACTGAATGCTACTGTAATTATATTTATTTTAAAATGTTTTCAACTGAATGCTACTGTAATTATATTTATTTTAAAATGTTTTCAACTGAATGCTACTGTAATTATATTTATTTTAAAATGTTTTCAACTGAATTCTACTGTAATTATATTTATTTTAAAATGTTTTCAACTGAATGCTACTGTAATTATTAAATTCAACTGTGTTGCTGTAATTATATTTATTTTTATGAAATGTTTTCAACTGAATGCTACTGTAATTATTAAGTACAACCGTCTATCTGTAATTATTTAAACACTTGTCAAAATAAATTGTTTTGAGCACATTTGTTGTTGTGGAGTGTTTAATTTACCTTTGAGTTAATAAGACTTTTACATACTGTCAGCTGCATGTGGGCCACATAGATTTTAACAGATCTCAACCATACTAAAATTGCATGCAAGGTTCACACATGGGCCACATTAAATTGTATTATTTGGCTCATGCTTGGTGGAGTTATGGCACTCCTTTGGTTCAGTTCTGGCAAAGAAGATGAGGGCCATATATGGGCCGGCAAACACAATCTTATCTGGGCCACAGCTCAGCTGTTTATCTGGGCCAAATCTGTGCCAAAGGAAATTTGCTGACTGGGACGTAGGACTAGTGTGCAAAAGTAGGTTTTTCAAAAAATCCAAAATACCCGAAAATTTCGCCAGCGCAACCCTCGAATCCGAGGCATGCATCTCGCTCGTCTCGAGCCAAGGATTCCGATGATATAAGACACTTGGTTCTGCGACGGACGGTTTGGGAGCTATGAGCGATTTCGTACTTTTGATCGCCGTAGCGCCACCGCCGGCCCGATCGGGCCGAGCCTTGGTGATGCTGTAGAGCGAGTGTTGTTGGTCACTTTTGCCACGCCCCCTCACCGCGCCCCAGATGGGCGTCAACTTTGCCGGCTCCCCTGACGCTGCGTCATGGTGTCATCGCTTCTCGGCCTTTTGGCTAAGATCAAGTGTAGTATCTGTTCTTATCAGTTTAATATCTGATATGTCCCCTACCCGGGGACTGCATATTAAATTGATTTTTGGCACATGGAGCCGGAACCGGGGCTTGCTCCGTCCACTCCACGCATCGACCTGGTATTGCAGTGCCTCCAGGAACGGTGTGCTTCCCCTCTTTGGGGATTGCGAATTGTTGTGGCTAATAGCAGAGCGAGTACCACTGGAGCACTACCAGACATATATACGTAGCAGGCACACAAGAAGGATGATGATGACGTGACACAACAGCGATAATGCTGTAAAGAAAACAACAAAGTTTTAAGAAGGCAACAAAGTAGAGTCACAGGAGTATAGGAAGAGGAACAAAAGCGCTGGTTCCTGACCCATCACAGCACATTTTTGTTGTCCCTCTTATTGGACGCTCCCGTCTGAGGTCTTGGAGTCTTTTACTAGCGAGCTGAATCAGGTGTGTTTGATTAGGGACACTTGATTCAACTTACCCGTCCTTCCTTTTCTCGGGGGAGGGGAAGAGGTGACCGTCGATGAGGATGGCGAAGGGCGTTAGGGTGCCTCTGACTGGAGACCTGACAATTCATACTTACCTGGCAGGGGAGACACCATGATCAGGAAGGTGGTTCACCCAGGGCGAGGCTCGGCCATTGCACTCCGGTTGTGCTGACCCCTGCGAATTCCCCAAATGTGGGAATCTCGACTGCATAATTTATGGTAGTGGGGGACTGCGTTCGCGCTCTCCCCTGGACATACTGGTCAAAAGCAGATAGCGTGGGGTTTTAACAGTTGTGGTGCGTCACCCATGGCCCCGAATGGTGAAGGTGCACAATTTTACTCTGTTTTATTAATTTTTTTCTGTCTTCTTCTTCTGTGGTGTCAATCAGTGACCTGGAGGGTCCAGAGAATTGAACTGCGGTGAGAGGTTGATGGGGAAAAAGCTGGGAGCGGTTTGCCAAATGAGGTTTTCCCCATAATCTCTGATATTCAACGGACGATTTGATTGACAGCAGTGGTCCTGGAGGCAAAGTTGTTCAGATGGAGGAGTTCCATCATGTGGTATGACTATCTTGTGCGCGTGTGAAGAAAATCATGTGACATACGATCGCCTATAGCCGTCCTCGTGTTGTTGTTATTTCATTTCAAAGCGCCACCAGGTGGCCATTCACCGCGTCCTTTCTCACCTGACCCCAGGCTGAGCCCGTGCACAGGTGTACCGGCTTGGGTGAAATTGTCTCGCTCCGTTCAAGAGTTATAGCCGTTTTAGCAAACCCTGCCTCGGCCCCTCCGAACGTTTTGGCCTGCCGCCGCCAACGGGAAACGAAATTCCCCCTTTTTTCTGATCTGGACGGACAGTCAGACTCCAGACAATCTTTCTGCACTGGTTTGGGTCAGATCGGGCAAAACACGTAGGACTAGTGTGCAAAAGTAGGTTTTTCAAAAAATCCAAAATACCCGAAAATTTCGCCAGCGCAACCCTCGAATCCGAGGCACGCATCTCGCTCGTCTCGAGCCAAGGATTCCGATGATATAAGACACTTGGTTCTGCGACGGACGGTTTGGGAGCTATGAGCGATTTCGTACTTTTGATCGCCGTAGCGCCACCGCCGGCCCGATCGGGCCGAGCCTTGGTGATGCTGTAGAGCGAGTGTTGTTGGTCACTTTTGCCACGCCCCCTCACCGTGCCCCAGATGGGCGTCGGCTTTGCCGGCTCCCCTGACGCTGCGTCATGGTGTCATCGCTTCTCTGCCTTTTGGCTAAGATCAAGTGTAGTATCTGTTCTTATCAGTTTAATATCTGATATGTCCCCTACCCGGGGACTGCATATTAAATTGATTTTTGGCACATGGAGCCGGAACCGGGGCTTGCTCCGTCCACTCCACGCATCGACCTGGTATTGCAGTGCCTCCAGGAACGGTGTGCTTCCCCTCTTTGGGGATTGCGAATTGTTGTGGCTAATAGCAGAGCGAGTACCACTGGAGCACTACCAGACATATATACGTAGCAGGCACACAAGAAGGATGATGATGACGTGACACAACAGCGATAATGCTGTAAAGAAAACAACAAAGTTTTAAGAAGGCAACAAAGTAGAGTCACAGGAGTATAGGAAGAGGAACAAAAGCGCTGGTTCCTGACCCATCACAGCACATTTTTGTTGTCCCTCTTATTGGACGCTCCCGTCTGAGGTCTTGGAGTCTTTTACTAGCGAGCTGAATCAGGTGTGTTTGATTAGGGACACTTGATTCAACTTACCCGTCCTTCCTTTTCTCGGGGGAGGGGAAGAGGTGACCGTCGATGAGGATGGCGAAGGGCGTTAGGGTGCCTCTGACTGGAGACCTGACAATTCATACTTACCTGGCAGGGGAGACACCATGATCAGGAAGGTGGTTCACCCAGGGCGAGGCTCGGCCATTGCACTCCGGTTGTGCTGACCCCTGCGAATTCCCCAAATGTGGGAATCTCGACTGCATAATTTATGGTAGTGGGGGACTGCGTTCGCGCTCTCCCCTGGACATACTGGTCAAAAGCAGATAGCGTGGGGTTTTAACAGTTGTGGTGCGTCACCCATGGCCCCGAATGGTGAAGGTGCACAATTTTACTCTGTTTTATTAATTTTTTTCTGTCTTCTTCTTCTGTGGTGTCAATCAGTGACCTGGAGGGTCCAGAGAATTGAACTGCGGTGAGAGGTTGATGGGGAAAAAGCTGGGAGCGGTTTGCCAAATGAGGTTTTCCCCATAATCTCTGATATTCAACGGACGATTTGATTGACAGCAGTGGTCCTGGAGGCAAAGTTGTTCAGATGGAGGAGTTCCATCATGTGGTATGACTATCTTGTGCGCGTGTGAAGAAAATCATGTGACATACGATCGCCTATAGCCGTCCTCGTGTTGTTGTTATTTCATTTCAAAGCGCCACCAGGTGGCCATTCACCGCGTCCTTTCTCACCTGACCCCAGGCTGAGCCCGTGCACAGGTGTACCGGCTTGGGTGAAATTGTCTCGCTCCGTTCAAGAGTTATAGCCGTTTTAGCAAACCCTGCCTCGGCCCCTCCGAACGTTTTGGCCTGCCGCCGCCAACGGGAAACGAAATTCCCCCTTTTTTCTGATCTGGACGGACAGTCAGACTCCAGACAATCTTTCTGCACTGGTTTGGGTCAGATCGGGCAAAACACGTAGGACTAGTGTGCAAAAGTAGGTTTTTCAAAAAATCCAAAATACCCGAAAATTTCGCCAGCGCAACCCTCGAATCCGAGGCACGCATCTCGCTCGTCTCGAGCCAAGGATTCCGATGATATAAGACACTTGGTTCTGCGACGGACGGTTTGGGAGCTATGAGCGATTTCGTACTTTTGATCGCCGTAGCGCCACCGCCGGCCCGATCGGGCCGAGCCTTGGTGATGCTGTAGAGCGAGTGTTGTTGGTCACTTTTGCCACGCCCCCTCACCGCGCCCCAGATGGGCGTCGGCTTTGCCGGCTCCCCTGACGCTGCGTCATGGTGTCATCGCTTCTCGGCCTTTTGGCTAAGATCAAGTGTAGTATCTGTTCTTATCAGTTTAATATCTGATATGTCCCCTACCCGGGGACTGCATATTAAATTGATTTTTGGCACATGGAGCCGGAACCGGGGCTTGCTCCGTCCACTCCACTCCACGCATCGACCTGGTATTGCAGTGCCTCCAGGAACGGTGTGCTTCCCCTCTTTGGGGATTGCGAATTGTTGTGGCTAATAGCAGAGCGAGTACCACTGGAGCACTACCAGACATATATAAGTAGCAGGCACACAAGAAGGATGATGATGACGTGACACAACAGCGATAATGCTGTAAAGAAAACAACAAAGTTTTAAGAAGGCAACAAAGTAGAGTCACAGGAGTATAGGAAGAGGAACAAAAGCGCTGGTTCCTGACCCATCACAGCACATTTTTGTTGTCCCTCTTATTGGACGCTCCCGTCTGAGGTCTTGGAGTCTTTTACTAGCGAGCTGAATCAGGTGTGTTTGATTAGGGACACTTGATTCAACTTACCCGTCCTTCCTTTTCTCGGGGGAGGGGAAGAGGTGACCGTCGATGAGGATGGCGAAGGGCGTTAGGGTGCCTCTGACTGGAGACCTGACAATTCATACTTACCTGGCAGGGGAGACACCATGATCAGGAAGGTGGTTCACCCAGGGCGAGGCTCGGCCATTGCACTCCGGTTGTGCTGACCCCTGCGAATTCCCCAAATGTGGGAATCTCGACTGCATAATTTATGGTAGTGGGGGACTGCGTTCGCGCTCTCCCCTGGACATACTGGTCAAAAGCAGATAGCGTGGGGTTTTAACAGTTGTGGTGCGTCACCCATGGCCCCGAATGGTGAAGGTGCACAATTTTACTCTGTTTTATTAATTTTTTTCTGTCTTCTTCTTCTGTGGTGTCAATCAGTGACCTGGAGGGTCCAGAGAATTGAACTGCGGTGAGAGGTTGATGGGGAAAAAGCTGGGAGCGGTTTGCCAAATGAGGTTTTCCCCATAATCTCTGATATTCAACGGACGATTTGATTGACAGCAGTGGTCCTGGAGGCAAAGTTGTTCAGATGGAGGAGTTCCATCATGTGGTATGACTATCTTGTGCGCGTGTGAAGAAAATCATGTGACATACGATCGCCTATAGCCGTCCTCGTGTTGTTGTTATTTCATTTCAAAGCGCCACCAGGTGGCCATTCACCGCGTCCTTTCTCACCTGACCCCAGGCTGAGCCCGTGCACAGGTGTACCGGCTTGGGTGAAATTGTCTCGCTCCGTTCAAGAGTTATAGCCGTTTTAGCAAACCCTGCCTCGGCCCCTCCGAACGTTTTGGCCTGCCGCCGCCAACGGGAAACGAAATTCCCCCTTTTTTCTGATCTGGACGGACAGTCAGACTCCAGACAATCTTTCTGCACTGGTTTGGGTCAGATCGGGCAAAACACGTAGGACTAGTGTGCAAAAGTAGGTTTTTCAAAAAATCCAAAATACCCGAAAATTTCGCCAGCGCAACCCTCGAATCCGAGGCACGCATCTCGCTCGTCTCGAGCCAAGGATTCCGATGATATAAGACACTTGGTTCTGCGACGGACGGTTTGGGAGCTATGAGCGATTTCGTACTTTTGATCGCCGTAGCGCCACCGCCGGCCCGATCGGGCCGAGCCTTGGTGATGCTGTAGAGCGAGTGTTGTTGGTCACTTTTGCCACGCCCCCTCACCGCGCCCCAGATGGGCGTCGGCTTTGCCGGCTCCCCTGACGCTGCGTCATGGTGTCATCGCTTCTCGGCCTTTTGGCTAAGATCAAGTGTAGTATCTGTTCTTATCAGTTTAATATCTGATATGTCCCCTACCCGGGGACTGCATATTAAATTGATTTTTGGCACATGGAGCCGGAACCGGGGCTTGCTCCGTCCACTCCACTCCACGCATCGACCTGGTATTGCAGTGCCTCCAGGAACGGTGTGCTTCCCCTCTTTGGGGATTGCGAATTGTTGTGGCTAATAGCAGAGCGAGTACCACTGGAGCACTACCAGACATATATACGTAGCAGGCACACAAGAAGGATGATGATGACGTGACACAACAGCGATAATGCTGTAAAGAAAACAACAAAGTTTTAAGAAGGCAACAAAGTAGAGTCACAGGAGTATAGGAAGAGGAACAAAAGCGCTGGTTCCTGACCCATCACAGCACATTTTTGTTGTCCCTCTTATTGGACGCTCCCGTCTGAGGTCTTGGAGTCTTTTACTAGCGAGCTGAATCAGGTGTGTTTGATTAGGGACACTTGATTCAACTTACCCGTCCTTCCTTTTCTCGGGGGAGGGGAAGAGGTGACCGTCGATGAGGATGGCGAAGGGCGTTAGGGTGCCTCTGACTGGAGACCTGACAATTCATACTTACCTGGCAGGGGAGACACCATGATCAGGAAGGTGGTTCACCCAGGGCGAGGCTCGGCCATTGCACTCCGGTTGTGCTGACCCCTGCGAATTCCCCAAATGTGGGAATCTCGACTGCATAATTTATGGTAGTGGGGGACTGCGTTCGCGCTCTCCCCTGGACATACTGGTCAAAAGCAGATAGCGTGGGGTTTTAACAGTTGTGGTGCGTCACCCATGGCCCCGAATGGTGAAGGTGCACAATTTTACTCTGTTTTATTAATTTTTTTCTGTCTTCTTCTTCTGTGGTGTCAATCAGTGACCTGGAGGGTCCAGAGAATTGAACTGCGGTGAGAGGTTGATGGGGAAAAAGCTGGGAGCGGTTTGCCAAATGAGGTTTTCCCCATAATCTCTGATATTCAACGGACGATTTGATTGACAGCAGTGGTCCTGGAGGCAAAGTTGTTCAGATGGAGGAGTTCCATCATGTGGTATGACTATCTTGTGCGCGTGTGAAGAAAATCATGTGACATACGATCGCCTATAGCCGTCCTCGTGTTGTTGTTATTTCATTTCAAAGCGCCACCAGGTGGCCATTCACCGCGTCCTTTCTCACCTGACCCCAGGCTGAGCCCGTGCACAGGTGTACCGGCTTGGGTGAAATTGTCTCGCTCCGTTCAAGAGTTATAGCCGTTTTAGCAAACCCTGCCTCGGCCCCTCCGAACGTTTTGGCCTGCCGCCGCCAACGGGAAACGAAATTCCCCCTTTTTTCTGATCTGGACGGACAGTCAGACTCCAGACAATCTTTCTGCACTGGTTTGGGTCAGATCGGGCAAAACACGTAGGACTAGTGTGCAAAAGTAGGTTTTTCAAAAAATCCAAAATACCCGAAAATTTCGCCAGCGCAACCCTCGAATCCGAGGCACGCATCTCGCTCGTCTCGAGCCAAGGATTCCGATGATATAAGACACTTGGTTCTGCGACGGACGGTTTGGGAGCTATGAGCGATTTCGTACTTTTGATCGCCGTAGCGCCACCGCCGGCCCGATCGGGCCGAGCCTTGGTGATGCTGTAGAGCGAGTGTTGTTGGTCACTTTTGCCACGCCCCCTCACCGCGCCCCAGATGGGCGTCGGCTTTGCCGGCTCCCCTGACGCTGCGTCATGGTGTCATCGCTTCTCGGCCTTTTGGCTAAGATCAAGTGTAGTATCTGTTCTTATCAGTTTAATATCTGATATGTCCCCTACCCGGGGACTGCATATTAAATTGATTTTTGGCACATGGAGCCGGAACCGGGGCTTGCTCCGTCCACTCCACTCCACGCATCGACCTGGTATTGCAGTGCCTCCAGGAACGGTGTGCTTCCCCTCTTTGGGGATTGCGAATTGTTGTGGCTAATAGCAGAGCGAGTACCACTGGAGCACTACCAGACATATATACGTAGCAGGCACACAAGAAGGATGATGATGACGTGACACAACAGCGATAATGCTGTAAAGAAAACAACAAAGTTTTAAGAAGGCAACAAAGTAGAGTCACAGGAGTATAGGAAGAGGAACAAAAGCGCTGGTTCCTGACCCATCACAGCACATTTTTGTTGTCCCTCTTATTGGACGCTCCCGTCTGAGGTCTTGGAGTCTTTTACTAGCGAGCTGAATCAGGTGTGTTTGATTAGGGACACTTGATTCAACTTACCCGTCCTTCCTTTTCTCGGGGGAGGGGAAGAGGTGACCGTCGATGAGGATGGCGAAGGGCGTTAGGGTGCCTCTGACTGGAGACCTGACAATTCATACTTACCTGGCAGGGGAGACACCATGATCAGGAAGGTGGTTCACCCAGGGCGAGGCTCGGCCATTGCACTCCGGTTGTGCTGACCCCTGCGAATTCCCCAAATGTGGGAATCTCGACTGCATAATTTATGGTAGTGGGGGACTGCGTTCGCGCTCTCCCCTGGACATACTGGTCAAAAGCAGATAGCGTGGGGTTTTAACAGTTGTGGTGCGTCACCCATGGCCCCGAATGGTGAAGGTGCACAATTTTACTCTGTTTTATTAATTTTTTTCTGTCTTCTTCTTCTGTGGTGTCAATCAGTGACCTGGAGGGTCCAGAGAATTGAACTGCGGTGAGAGGTTGATGGGGAAAAAGCTCGGAGCGGTTTGCCAAATGAGGTTTTCCCCATAATCTCTGATATTCAACGGACGATTTGATTGACAGCAGTGGTCCTGGAGGCAAAGTTGTTCAGATGGAGGAGTTCCATCATGTGGTATGACTATCTTGTGCGCGTGTGAAGAAAATCATGTGACATACGATCGCCTATAGCCGTCCTCGTGTTGTTGTTATTTCATTTCAAAGCGCCACCAGGTGGCCATTCACCGCGTCCTTTCTCACCTGACCCCAGGCTGAGCCCGTGCACAGGTGTACCGGCTTGGGTGAAATTGTCTCGTTCCGTTCAAGACATATAGCCGTTTTAGCAAACCCTGCCTCGGCCCCTCCGAACGTTTTGGCCTGCCGCCGCCAACGGGAAACGAAATTCCCCCTTTTTTCTGATCTGGACGGACAGTCAGACTCCAGACAATCTTTCTGCACTGGTTTGGGTCAGATCGGGCAAAACACGTAGGACTAGTGTGCAAAAGTAGGTTTTTCAAAAAATCCAAAATACCCGAAAATTTCGCCAGCGCAACCCTCGAATCCGAGGCATGCATCTCGCTCGTCTCGAGCCAAGGATTCCGATGATATAAGACACTTGGTTCTGCGACGGACGGTTTGGGAGCTATGAGCGATTTCGTACTTTTGATCGCCGTAGCGCCACCGCCGGCCCGATCGGGCCGAGCCTTGGTGATGCTGTAGAGCCAGGGCTGGACTGGTAATCTGGCATACCGGGCACTTTCCCGGTGGGCCGACGCACTTTGGGGCCGATACAAGGTTATTTATTTATTTAGATTTTTTTGCCACGGACTGGCCCATCATGCAGGGACAGCGGCCCATTGGTTTGTCTTCTGATTTGACAGGCCACAGCGAGAGAGACCTTCCTTCTTCCATATTCATAGACTGTGTCCATATTAGGCGCTGTTTTTTTATTGTATTTTTTTCTTTTTGATTTGGGCGCATGAAACTGCAAAAGGCGGACATCCGCACAGCGCTGCCGCTGACGAACATGCTCTGCGTTTCTGCTGCTCTATTAAGTGATGAATGGCACTTTGACTCTGAATTTTGTTTTATACAATCGTGTGATATGGTAACATAACGGTTCTTTGGTGAATCAGCTGAAAACAGCCGTGAGCATGTACATACACAACGAGGTAAATTGGAAAATGGCAATACACACTACAAACTTCTCACCCTAGCACAACCACAATTTACCTTGCAGCTACTAACAGTGAAGAAATATGGTGTATTGGCACAAATGTATTTATTAAAAATGTTGCTATTATTATAGGCTACATTAAATATTGCGCAATATAAATCACTTTTATAGAGGCTATTTTTGTATTTTCTATGTGTTTACAATATTTTTTTTTTTATTACAAATTCAATAATTTTTTTATTTATTTCTTTCTTTCTTTTAGAAACCATATACCCATGGTAATGAGGAGCATGGTTTGGCCAAAATTGGCCAACAGTTAAACTCGGATAAAAGAGACAACGTCATGCAGGTTTGGAACAACTTTACACAACAGAATTTAAAAGCAGTAAATTTACTTTATTGCATCCTAGCTCAAAGTCAGCGCTTTACTGTCAAGTGCATTTCTGTGTGACAAAAGTGCAATATCAAGTTTGATATCTGCATTTGCAGTAAATTCAATAATATCCATCATTATTTGTCCCTGTCCTAGTTTTATTTATTTACTCCAATGTAAGGCCCTAACCCCAGCAAAAACATTCACGAGGAACTCATGGGCCGGATGAGCTGGGTTTGCCAGGGCCGAATTTTATCCCCAGTCCAGCCCTGTGTAGAGCGAGTGTTGTTGGTCACTTTTGCCACGCCCCCTCACCGCGCCCCAGATGGGCGTCGGCTTTGCCGGCTCCCCTGACGCTGCGTCATGGTGTCATCGCTTCTCGGCCTTTTGGCTAAGATCAAGTGTAGTATCTGTTCTTATCAGATGGACACACATAGAGAAGAGACTCCGTTGCCGACCACGATGGTGCGGCTGAAAAATACGGTCAGACTTCAAGTGAAGAAAGAGGCTGAGATTGAGACTAAGAGGAGATTCGGACGGGATTTTGTTGTGGTTGAATTATTAAGAGGAGTTTTTGGAGTTCCTGCATCCTTGATCTTTTGTCTTCAGGATTTTTCATCTTCTGGGTTCATGGACCTGACTTTTTTCCTCCTTAAAGATTGCGTTGCCTTTTTTGAGGAGTGGGAAAGGAAAAAAGATCACCAACTTTTGAGAGGTCTACAACTTCATCCAGCCTTTGCACAAGACTACTTACCATTGGTGATTCATCTCTACAACCCGTTTGTGGAGGATGGAGATGTTCTAACCTTTCTGGCAAGATACTGTGAGGCAGTGAAAGGAGGGGAGAGACTCAAAGATCGGTATGGTATCTGGTCGGGCAAAAGGAGATATCTGGTAAAGCTGAGGGCAGATCCAACATTGCCAGGGGGTCTTATCCATCCCCCTGGTTCTTTTTTCATCGGGTCCAATCGAGGGTTTCTTCATTATCCAGGGCAGCCTTTGTATTGCCGAAGGTGTGGGGCCCGGGGGCACGTTAAGGCGGACTGTGTGGGTCAGCGGTGTCGCTTTTGTGAGTCAACAGATCACATAGCCTCAGCTTGTCCCGAACCCAAAAGATGCAGTTTATGCGGTGGAGTGGACCATCTGTTCCGTGCTTGCCCGACCAGAAAGAAATCTTTTGCTAGCCTATTTAAAGAAGGACAGGACCTGCAAGTAGATCTGGAAGCTCTGCTTACAAGCTTACCTGCGGAGATGGAGAGCCAGGAAGCCGGGCCTTCGATAGCGGATCCAGGGGCGAGCGAACCCAAATGCGGCATGGATGTGGGGTCGGACAGTTCCAGGGAGCAAGTGAGAATTCAGGACGGTGGGCACCGGCTAGCGCCATCTCAGGAATGGTCGGAGATAGATGTGGCAGAGGTGTTCTCTGGGATTTTTGAGGAGTCGGAAGATTCAGCAGTGAGGCCCTTTGACACAAAGGGGAGGCCGTCCCGTTCAGAGGGGGGAGAAAATCGGTTGCAGCAAGAGGTTCAACAGGGGGAAGCATTGGATGGGGGACAAGGTCAACGTCGACGCCGTTTCACTGAGGACATCGAGGGTCAGGAAAGGGAGCGCAAGTGCAGTAAGGTGGGACACTCGGACTTGACGCGGGGGCACGCTCCTGTACAGGACTGGGGTAAGGAGGGCAGAGATGACGGGAAAATTGGACAGGAAGAGGCTGAAATGGAAGTGGAAAGGGGAAGTGCGGCAAAAGGAGAGACAAGTGGTGAGAAGGATAATGTTGTTTGTGGGGAAAAACTGGGCAAGGGAATAGAAGAAATGAAGGAGGGAGGACAGGAGGACAAAACAGGGGTGGGATGGGTTGAGGTTCTCACAAGGAAGGGAAAGGGGAGGGGTAAGGGTTTATTGGGGAGAAAAGGAAGTATTTAAGGTTTAGACTGAGATGGAAAAATAGTTTATTTTGAGTGGTATTAGGGTTTATCTTAATGGGGTACATAAGAGTGGCTACACTGAATGTAAGGGGAATCAAAATGTTACAGAGAAGGACTGCAGTATTTATTTCTTTAAAAATGCTACCTTTTGATGTTTTATTTTTACAAGAATGTCATTTACAAGGGCATGAGGATGTACAACATTTTTCAGCAGGTTGGAGGTGGGGACCTTCAGTTTGGGGAGTGGGAAATGTGAGGGCAGATGGGGTGGGTATTTTGTTTTACTCAGGGGAGTTTACGATTGAGACTACTAATGTAATTGTGCCGGGAAGGGTGATAGTGGCAGATGTTAGATGGAGAGGGGTGGCTTTTCGTTTTGTAAATGTGTATGCACCTAGCAAGTTAAGGGAAAGGGAGGGTTTTCTGGATAATCTAGCTCCTGTTCTGTACACTAACCGATTGTTGGTATTAGGGGGGGATTTTAATGTGTCACTTGACAATGTATCTGGAAATGAGTTAGCACAGCTAGTGGCAAGTTTTTCTCTCCGGGATTCTTTGAGGGTAGTAGGTGGTTTAGAACCTGCATTCACTTGGCGAAATAGCAGGCAAGAGGCATCACGCTTGGATTATTTTTTTTTACCCAACAAAGTGAAGGCAAGCAACTACACCCAGCAGCCTATGTGGTGCACAGACCATTGTTTGGTAGGAGTGGGGGTAGAGGTAGAGGGTTTAAAGAGAGGGAGAGGAATGTGGAGATTCAATACCTCCTATCTAAAAGATAGAACCTTTTTTACCGCGCTCCAGAGATTGTTGGACGGCTGGAAAAATCTGCAGGGTCTGTATGACTCACAGGCTGCTTGGTGGGAGGGAGTAAAGGAGAGGATATCTTTCTTTTGCCGGTGTTGGGGGATCGCAAAAGCAGAGCGTAGGCGTTCTCAGGTTCGCCAATGGTCAGAGGAGTTGCAGACCTTGTGGTCCGAGGGAGCATTAAATACACCTGTGGGGTGGAACAGAGCCAGTTTTCTTCAGGGGGCCATGAAGGATTATTATTGGGGGGAGGCCAAAGCATTCTTATTGTGGTCAGGGACTCAGAAACGACTGTTGGATGAAAAACCAAATAGCTATTTCTTTTCCACAGTACGGAAACAGCAGCAGCGCAGTTGTATTGAGGGCCTGCAGGGGAGGGAGGGAGTGGTTTCCTCAGTGGAGGGAATGTTGCAGGTGGCGGCTGGATTTTACAGGGAGCTGTTTGGCAGTAGGGGTTCTTTAATTCCGTCGGCAGGGAGTTTCCTTGAGGGGTTGACCGAGGTTTTAGATGAAGAGGAGAGTGAGGCTTTGGAGAAATCGCTGACTTTGCAAGAGGTAGAGGTAGCATTGTACTCACTCAAAAAGGGTACAGCTCCTGGATGTGATGGACTTCCAGTAGAGTTTTATAGAGCCTTTTGGCCATTGGTAGGGAGAGAGCTGGTCAAGGTATACCAGGAGAGCCTGGAGAAGGGAGAATTGCCGTCTTCTATGAGGACAGGTGTTGTGTCCCTCTTATATAAGAAAGGGAAAAAGGAGGACCTGGCAAACTGGAGGCCGATAACCCTGCTCACGACTGATTATAAGGTTCTAGCCAAGGTAATAACGGAGAGGCTAAAACATATGGTGGGTAAAGTTGTTCAGCCTGATCAGACTTGTGGGGTGCCAGGTAGGTCGGGCAGTTTGAACCTAGCCTTGGTTAGGGACATTATTAGCTGGGCTGAGCAACGGCAGCTACCTTTGGCAATTCTAAGTTTAGACCAGGAGAAGGCATTTGATAGGGTAAGTCATGCCTTTTTAATGTCAGTTTTGGAGCAAATGAGGTTCGGTCCAGTGTTCAGAGCCTGGGTAAGATTATTATACACCAGAGTAAGGAGTAGAATCGGTGTAAATGGTTTTTACTCAGAGCTGGTTGAGCAGCAGGGAGGGGTGAGGCAGGGATGTCCCCTGTCTCCCCTCCTCTACATTTTGTCTCTAGAGCCCCTTGTAGCAGCGCTACGATCGGCCCCGTCTTTGACGGGAGTGCATTTGCCTGGTGGTAGGGGGATAAGTGCAAAGGTGGCGGCGTATGCTGACGACATGACACTTTTTCTGACCACAGAGCAGGATTTTATGGTGGCAGACAGGATCCTGCAGGGGTTTTGTGAAGCCTCCGGAGCAAGGGTAAATGTGGGAAAATCTTCTGCAATGTTTGCAGGGCAGTGGGCAGGGAGAACAACAGTGCCAGGTGGATATAGTCTGTGTGAGGATGGATTGAAGATTCTGGGCATTCGTTTTTTCAGGAGAAATAGTGCGCAGGAGAATTGGGGGGCAAGACTCAAGGTAGTGCAGGCAAAGGTGGCTAGATGGAATTCAAGGGGGCTTTCACTGTGGGGTAGGTTGGAGGTGGTGAGAGCGGACCTCCTCCCAAGTTTGAACCACCTTGCATACATCTTTCCAGTTCCTTTCTGGTATGGGAGGAAACTGGAGAAGTTGGTTTTTTCCTTCCTCTGGAGGAATGGGGTTGAGATGGTAGCCAGGACTCAGATGTACCGCCATTTTAAAGAAGGGGGTAGAGGGGTACCGTGCATCCCTTTAAAGATGCAGGCCCTTTTCTCCTCTTTTGCAGCAGGTTTGGTAGCCCGGACTTCAGAGCACAAGGTGAGTGTTCTCGCCCAGTTCTGGTTGGCTTTCCCATTGAGGTCCATGATCCCATGGAGAGGAACTATGCCTTGGTCAACGGACAGGCCAGAACATTACCAAAAGGTAGTAGACTTGGTGGCAAGAAAACCCTGGTGCTTAGAGCAGTCACTGATTCTTGATCATAGGAAACTGTACTGCAGATTAAGGGATGAGTTGGTGGAGGGGGCAGGGAGGGTTAATCAGCCCTGTATGGTGGATTGGTCTATCTTGCAACCCTCATATTTGGTGGGGTCCTGCAAGGACCTGAACTGGTTGGCGGTATTAGGCCGGTTACCTGTTAGAGAGCGACTGTATAGACACGGACAGGGAAGGTCTCCTTTGTGTCCAGTGGGCTGTGGGCAGGAGGAAACAATTGAGCATGCGCTGTGGTCCTGCCCTGGAGCGGCAGTGTTCTGGAAATTAGTGATGAACTGGTGGAAAGAATGGAGGGGGCCATTCATTAAGAGAGATTTAGTTCTGAAGGGGGAGGGGTTGAAGGATATGGAGAAGGATCGCAGGAGAGTAGTGTGGGGGGTGATCTCGGAAGGGAAATACATTTTGTGGGAGTGGAGAACAGCATGTTTGAAAAAGCAATTGTCACTGATGCTACCAGAAAGGTTATTTTGTCGTTTACTGGGAAAACTTGTAAAAGAGGTAAAAGTTTATAAAGAGTGTTATGGAGAAGATGATGCCAGAAGGGTCTGGGGAGGGTTAACAAGAGTGGGAGTGGGGTAATAAATAAATGTAAGTTTGGAGGTATTAATTGTGGTACTTGATGGGTTTGTTTGTTTCTGTTTGGTTTCATTGTTGTGTCATGTAAACATTTAATGATTTTGGAAGACCTTTGTGTATTGTTTTTGACTGGTTTCTTTGTGAAATGGAATTTGGTTTAATAAAAAAAAAAAAAAAAAAAAAAAAATCTGTTCTTATCAGTTTAATATCTGATATGTCCCCTACCCGGGGACTGCATATTAAATTGATTTTTGGCACATGGAGCCGGAACCGGGGCTTGCTCCGTCCACTCCACGCATCGACCTGGTATTGCAGTGCCTCCAGGAACGGTGTGCTTCCCCTCTTTGGGGATTGCGAATTGTTGTGGCTAATAGCAGAGCGAGTACCACTGGAGCACTACCAGACATATATACGTAGCAGGCACACAAGAAGGATGATGATGACGTGACACAACAGCGATAATGCTGTAAAGAAAACAACAAAGTTTTAAGAAGGCAACAAAGTGGAGTCACAGGAGTATAGGAAGAGGAACAAAAGCGCTGGTTCCTGACCCATCACAGCACATTTTTGTTGTCCCTCTTATTGGACGCTCCCGTCTGAGGTCTTGGAGTCTTTTACTAGCGAGCTGAATCAGGTGTGTTTGATTAGGGACACTTGATTCAACTTACCTGTCCTTCCTTTTCTCGGGGGAGGGGAAGAGGTGACCGTCGATGAGGATGGCGAAGGGCGTTAGGGTGCCTCTGACTGGAGACCTGACAATTCATACTTACCTGGCAGGGGAGACACCATGATCAGGAAGGTGGTTCACCCAGGGCGAGGCTCGGCCATTGCACTCCGGTTGTGCTGACCCCTGCGAATTCCCCAAATGTGGGAATCTCGACTGCATAATTTATGGTAGTGGGGGACTGCGTTCGCGCTCTCCCCTGGACATACTGGTCAAAAGCAGATAGCGTGGGGTTTTAACAGTTGTGGTGCGTCACCCATGGCCCCGAATGGTGAAGGTACACAATTTTACTCTGTTTTATTAATTTTTTTCTGTCTTCTTCTTCTGTGGTGTCAATCAGTGACCTGGAGGGTCCAGAGAATTGAACTGCGGTGAGAGGTTGATGGGGAAAAAGCTGGGAGCGGTTTGCCAAATGAGGTTTTCCCCATAATCTCTGATATTCAACGGACGATTTGATTGACAGCAGTGGTCCTGGAGGCAAAGTTGTTCAGATGGAGGAGTTCCATCATGTGGTATGACTATCTTGTGCGCGTGTGAAGAAAATCATGTGACATACGATCGCCTATAGCCGTCCTCGTGTTGTTGTTATTTCATTTCAAAGCGCCACCAGGTGGCCATTCACCGCGTCCTTTCTCACCTGACCCCAGGCTGAGCCCGTGCACAGGTGTACCGGCTTGGGTGAAATTGTCTCGTTCCGTTCAAGAGTTATAGCCGTTTTAGCAAACCCTGCCTCGGCCCCTCCGAACGTTTTGGCCTGCCGCCGCCAACGGGAAACGAAATTCCCCCTTTTTTCTGATCTGGACGGACAGTCAGACTCCAGACAATCTTTCTGCACTGGTTTGGGTCAGATCGGGCAAAACACGTAGGACTAGTGTGCAAAAGTAGGTTTTTCAAAAAATCCAAAATACCCGAAAATTTCGCCAGCGCAACCCTCGAATCCGAGGCATGCATCTCGCTCGTCTCGAGCCAAGGATTCCGATGATATAAGACACTTGGTTCTGCGACGGACGGTTTGGGAGCTATGAGCGATTTCGTACTTTTGATCGCCGTAGCGCCACCGCCGGCCCGATCGGGCCGAGCCTTGGTGATGCTGTAGAGCCAGGGCTGGACTGGTAATCTGGCATACCGGGCACTTTCCCGGTGGGCCGACGCACTTTGGGGCCGATACAAGGTTATTTATTTATTTAGATTTTTTTGCCACGGACTGGCCCATCATGCAGGGACAGCGGCCCATTGGTTTGTCTTCTGATTTGACAGGCCACAGCGAGAGAGACCTTCCTTCTTCCATATTCATAGACTGTGTCCATATTAGGCGCTGTTTTTTTATTGTATTTTTTTCTTTTTGATTTGGGCGCATGAAACTGCAAAAGGCGGACATCCGCACAGCGCTGCCGCTGACGAACATGCTCTGCGTTTCTGCTGCTCTATTAAGTGATGAATGGCACTTTGACTCTGAATTTTGTTTTATACAATCGTGTGATATGGTAACATAACGGTTCTTTGGTGAATCAGCTGAAAACAGCCGTGAGCATGTACATACACAACGAGGTAAATTGGAAAATGGCAATACACACTACAAACTTCTCACCCTAGCACAACCACAATTTACCTTGCAGCTACTAACAGTGAAGAAATATGGTGTATTGGCACAAATGTATTTATTAAAAATGTTGCTATTATTATAGGCTACATTAAATATTGCGCAATATAAATCACTTTTATAGAGGCTATTTTTGTATTTTCTATGTGTTTACAATATTTTTTTTTTTATTACAAATTCAATAATTTTTTTATTTATTTCTTTCTTTCTTTTAGAAACCATATACCCATGGTAATGAGGAGCATGGTTTGGCCAAAATTGGCCAACAGTTAAACTCGGATAAAAGAGACAACGTCATGCAGGTTTGGAACAACTTTACACAACAGAATTTAAAAGCAGTAAATTTACTTTATTGCATCCTAGCTCAAAGTCAGCGCTTTACTGTCAAGTGCATTTCTGTGTGACAAAAGTGCAATATCAAGTTTGATATCTGCATTTGCAGTAAATTCAATAATATCCATCATTATTTGTCCCTGTCCTAGTTTTATTTATTTACTCCAATGTAAGGCCCTAACCCCAGCAAAAACATTCACGAGGAACTCATGGGCCGGATGAGCTGGGTTTGCCAGGGCCGAATTTTATCCCCAGTCCAGCCCTGTGTAGAGCGAGTGTTGTTGGTCACTTTTGCCACGCCCCCTCACCGCGCCCCAGATGGGCGTCGGCTTTGCCGGCTCCCCTGACGCTGCGTCATGGTGTCATCGCTTCTCGGCCTTTTGGCTAAGATCAAGTGTAGTATCTGTTCTTATCAGTTTAATATCTGATATGTCCCCTACCCGGGGACTGCATATTAAATTGATTTTTGGCACATGGAGCCGGAACCGGGGCTTGCTCCGTCCACTCCACGCATCGACCTGGTATTGCAGTGCCTCCAGGAACGGTGTGCTTCCCCTCTTTGGGGATTGCGAATTGTTGTGGCTAATAGCAGAGCGAGTACCACTGGAGCACTACCAGACATATATACGTAGCAGGCACACAAGAAGGATGATGATGACGTGACACAACAGCGATAATGCTGTAAAGAAAACAACAAAGTTTTAAGAAGGCAACAAAGTAGAGTCACAGGAGTATAGGAAGAGGAACAAAAGCGCTGGTTCCTGACCCATCACAGCACATTTTTGTTGTCCCTCTTATTGGACGCTCCCGTCTGAGGTCTTGGAGTCTTTTACTAGCGAGCTGAATCAGGTGTGTTTGATTAGGGACACTTGATTCAACTTACCCGTCCTTCCTTTTCTCGGGGGAGGGGAAGAGGTGACCGTCGATGAGGATGGCGAAGGGCGTTAGGGTGCCTCTGACTGGAGACCTGACAATTCATACTTACCTGGCAGGGGAGACACCATGATCAGGAAGGTGGTTCACCCAGGGCGAGGCTCGGCCATTGCACTCCGGTTGTGCTGACCCCTGCGAATTCCCCAAATGTGGGAATCTCGACTGCATAATTTATGGTAGTGGGGGACTGCGTTCGCGCTCTCCCCTGGACATACTGGTCAAAAGCAGATAGCGTGGGGTTTTAACAGTTGTGGTGCGTCACCCATGGCCCCGAATGGTGAAGGTGCACAATTTTACTCTGTTTTATTAATTTTTTTCTGTCTTCTTCTTCTGTGGTGTCAATCAGTGACCTGGAGGGTCCAGAGAATTGAACTGCGGTGAGAGGTTGATGGGGAAAAAGCTGGGAGCGGTTTGCCAAATGAGGTTTTCCCCATAATCTCTGATATTCAACGGACGATTTGATTGACAGCAGTGGTCCTGGAGGCAAAGTTGTTCAGATGGAGGAGTTCCATCATGTGGTATGACTATCTTGTGCGCGTGTGAAGAAAATCATGTGACATACGATCGCCTATAGCCGTCCTCGTGTTGTTGTTATTTCATTTCAAAGCGCCACCAGGTGGCCATTCACCGCGTCCTTTCTCACCTGACCCCAGGCTGAGCCCGTGCACAGGTGTACCGGCTTGGGTGAAATTGTCTCGTTCCGTTCAAGAGTTATAGCCGTTTTAGCAAACCCTGCCTCGGCCCCTCCGAACGTTTTGGCCTGCCGCCGCCAACGGGAAACGAAATTCCCCCTTTTTTCTGATCTGGACGGACAGTCAGACTCCAGACAATCTTTCTGCACTGGTTTGGGTCAGATCGGGCAAAACACGTAGGACTAGTGTGCAAAAGTAGGTTTTTCAAAAAATCCAAAATACCCGAAAATTTCGCCAGCGCAACCCTCGAATCCGAGGCATGCATCTCGCTCGTCTCGAGCCAAGGATTCCGATGATATAAGACACTTGGTTCTGCGACGGACGGTTTGGGAGCTATGAGCGATTTCGTACTTTTGATCGCCGTAGCGCCACCGCCGGCCCGATCGGGCCGAGCCTTGGTGATGCTGTAGAGCGAGTGTTGTTGGTCACTTTTGCCACGCCCCCTCACCGCGCCCCAGATGGGCGTCGGCTTTGCCGGCTCCCCTGACGCTGCGTCATGGTGTCATCGCTTCTCGGCCTTTTGGCTAAGATCTAGTATCTGGTCGGACGGTTGAGACTGCGATCGCCTCTTGGAGGTTACCTGGCTCGAGATTCCTCGATATCCCGAGCCACAACTTTTAAGAGGTATATTGATCCTGCTGGTTTTAAGGTTTAACAGTTTTAAGGTAAGAGTTTTTTATCTATTTATTTATTTATTTATTTATTTTTTATTGTCTTTTTACGTGTTTTAAGCTGTTGGTGTCTCCACCATGTCGGCTGCTCGTGCCGGCGTGAGGAGGCACCACAGCGTGCGTTTTAAATTTAGAGCAAAAGAGGATGGCACTCTCTTGGCGATGTCCAGACTGGACTTTTCCAGGAAGTGCATCCAACAAGTTCTTGGTTTTAAGGCTCCGGACATAAACTGCTTGTTGACTCTGCCCCTGAATCATGGATTTGATGTAAGTTTTGCTTCAGCTTCCTTGCTAAATACTTTTTGGTCTCGGTTTGAAATGTGTAAAGCCAATTTCTCCATGTTCACTGTGGAAAAACTGACTGACAATTCACTCAAAGTTGTGATTGTCAGGATGTTTAATGAAACAGTAAGTGGAGAGGACATTTCTGTGTGGTTGGCAAGATATTGCTCTATTCGCGGACAACCAGTCAAGGTTTTAGATGAGGACGGTATCTGGAGCTGTGCGTGGAGAGTGCCCATTAAACAATGGGCAGACCCCAACAGCTACCATGGCCTGAGTCAAATTCCTTCAATGATTGTGTTGGGGGAGAATAGAGGCTACATCCACTACCAAGGGATGCCCAAGCTATGCCGCAAGTGTGGCCAACTTGGACATCTCGCTGAGGCATGTCAAGAAGTAGTGTGCAGGAAGTGTAGAGAAATTGGGCACATTTTTGAGGAGTGCACAAATGGCAGAAAGTGCAACCTCTGTGGAGAAGCATCCCATCTCTACAGAGATTGCCCAAAAAGTTTTGCCAACAAACTGAAGAGCAACAAAATGGCCGCCCCACCAAAAGAGCAAACAATGGAGGAGGCGGGCCCTGAGGTTTTGGCGGGAAATTCAAATCCTCAGCCAGCCTCAGGGATTGGACAGGAAGGAGAAAGTGGGGCGGCCACAGGGGCGGAGTCAAACTTGACAGTTGATCAGGGGGAGGAAGCCAATCCTCAAAATGATAATGAAGACAAAATGGAGGATGAAGAGGAGGAAACGGCTTCCTCCCTAGAAACAGTCTCGGAGCTGAGTATGGTGGACAGTGGGAGTGGAACTGATTGTTCTCTCCCCAATGCTCAAGTGCAGAAAAGGTCTGCGAGATCTCCTCTGTTTCAAACAGAGGAGAAAAAGCTGCGGGCAGCGCATCGGCTAGATAGTTCCTCTTCGGAAGATCTAGACCGTATGTGGCCCGCAGAATCTCCAAATGAAGTCTCTTTTCTGCACGTTAAGCTAAAAACATCATCGCCAAAGGAGCTGCAAGAGGTTCACTCTGCGGGCCCTGAGGCGTCATGCACCTTCCCCCTTGATCCCAGTGTATCTAGGGAAAAGGAAAGGCAGGTGCAACAAGAGGTAACATGATTTTAATTCAATCTCTGTAGTCCCTTTGTGGCTTTTAAATGTCTCACACCTTTTTAACCATACTGCTCATGGCTCTCACTATCTCTACTATAAATGTGAGAAGTGTGAAGAGCAATATACGAGCACAGAGTATTTTATCCTATTTAAAATCTTTTAAGTCAGATGTGTTTTTATTGCAAGAATGTGGTCTGCCTTTTTTAACAAATTACTATAAGTGGGAGGAACTTTGGACCCCAGGACTTTCCATTTGGAGTGGGTCCAATTTTAACAAAAATGACGGTGTCGCTATTTTAATCAAAAATCCCAATATTTTGGTGAAGGGCAGCACTGTGGTGAGGGATGGGCGGGCAATTTTAGCAAATCTGACTTTTTTAGATAGGGATTTCAATGTTTTAAATGTGTATGGTTTTACGGAAAAAAATGAGAGGTATGAGCTTTTAGAAGAGTTGCAGCCCCACATGCTAGGAAGGGACCCTTTAATAGTAGCTGGGGATTTTAATTGCGTTTTAAATCAGAAAGACAGGAAAAGGGTAGGGGACGATTTTAAAGTAGATAAAACTTCGGTTTTATTAAACAATTTAGTTAAAGATTTTAAACTAACTGACTGTTTTAAGGAGATGCATCCAAGAGAGGAGGGCTTCACCTGGGTCAGTGGTGATGGCACTAGAGCCTCTCGCATTGATTTCATGTTCACACGTAATTATCCACCAATGGATGCTACATTGACTCCCTTGCACTTTTCAGATCACGCTATGCTTTCGTGCACTCTTTCACTAACCACGGACTTGACGGTAGGGAGGGGGATATGGAAGCTGAACTGCTCCCTGTTACAAGATGAGAGAATTGTTGAAGAATACAGGGAGCAGTTCAGCCAATGGCAGACTTTACAGGACTTTTTTGATTCACGAGCACAGTGGTGGGAAATGGTGAAGGTTAAGACGAGACTGTTTTTTAGACAAAAAGGTAAAAAAAAGAAAGATAAAGAAACAAGACGCATTGTGGGGCTGCAAAAGAGACTACAGAGGTATTTTAATCTTTTAAATAGTGGAATTGATTTTAGTAAAGAAATAAAAGAGGTCAAAAATGAAATGTCTGTTTTAGAAAAGGAAAGAAATAAGGGAGTAATCTTAAGAAGTAAAGAGAAAGAATTGGAAGAAGGGGAAAGATGCACACGTTATTTTTTTAAAAAAATTATAGCAAAGGGAGGAACCATGACAAAATTAAAAACAGAAGGAGGGGAGGTTAAAAACACAAAAGAAATTGGAAGAGTGGTGGAGAATTTTTATGGGGACCTATATGATGAAAAGAAAGTGCAAGCTGAAAACATAGACAAAGTTTTAAGTACCCTGGAAAAAAAAATAATACATGACAATTCTGACTTTTTAACTAAAGATTTTAACGTCCTAGAAACGACCAAATGTTTAAAGAGTTTTAAGAAAGGGAAGTCCCCAGGAATAGATGGGCTTCCCGTAGAATTTTATGAGAAATTTTGGGACATTTTAGTGCAGGAACTGCTGACAGTTTTTAAAGAATTGGACGGACATGACAGACTCCCAGACAGTTTTAGAACAGGGATAGTGACACTTTTACATAAAAAAGATGACAAGACAGACTTAAAAAATTGGCGACCGATCACTCTTTTAAACTTTGTCTGCAAACTTTTTAGTAAATTATTATCTGGACGGATGTCACAAGTTTTAGAGGACGTGATCCACCCGGATCAAGCTTGTGCGGTGCCCGGGAGGAAGATCACGGACAGCCTGATATTGATTAGAGATGCTATCTGTTTTGCGAGAGACAGAAATATCCGGCTTATAGTCCTAAATTTAGATTTTGAAAAAGCCTTTGATCGGGTCTCGCACCAATACCTTTTTAAGGTATTGGAAAAAATGGGGTTTCCTGGGAGGTTTTTAGCATGGGTGGGACTGCTATACAGAGATATATCCAGCAGAATAATGGTAAATGGGAACTTGACAAAAGCGATAAATGTTCGCAGTGGCGTTCGTCAAGGGTGTCCGTTATCCCCACTCTTGTATGTGGCCTGTATTGAGCCACTGGCACAGCTCTTGAGAAGGGATAAAAGGATTAATGGACTGGACATTCCTGGGACGGGAGGACTGACAGCGACCTGTGTTTTATATATGGATGACGTGACCCTTTTAGCTACTGACGTTTTATCTGTACGAAGAGCAATGGACTTGACTGACTGGTACGGTCGGGCCTCGGGCGCTAGACTAAACAGGAGCAAGTCCGAGGCCCAGCTCTTCGGGCCGTGGGGGGACGTAGACATAGGTGGACTGGACTTGAATTTTAAAGAGACGGATATTAAGGTTTTAGGTATTAAGTTTGACAAAGAGGGAGGTGGACAGAACAATTGGGCTGACACATTAGGGAAAGTCAGGAAAAGACTGGGTTTTTGGGGACTGAGGACTTTGACACTTGAGGGCAAGGTTTTAATATACAAAGCAGTGATTTTACCTCTGTTCTTATTGTTGTGTTCTGTTTTTAGTCCCCCGAGATTTTTTATTTTAGGTGTGGAGAGGGCGGTCTTTTACTTTTTCTGGGGGTCCAAATGGGAGAGGCTGAAAAGAGAGGTGGTAAAGAAGAGAAAGGAGAATGGAGGAAAAGGATTACCGGACCCCCTGTTGTTTTTAGGAAGCCATTTCACCGCCCTGCACATAAAATATGCAATGACCCCATCCAGAGACAACAAGACGGCTGCAATGACACGATTCTGGATGGGGTCTTATCTAAGAACTCTTAAAATTTTAAAAACAGATTTGACAAAACCGGTCTCTTTTAATCTTCCACGAGAACATGATTTTATTAGAAAGTTTTTAAAAAGATATGTTTTAGAAAAGCAAGATGTCACAGTTTTAACTGACCACAAGGCTCTTGTCTCTCTTGTGCAGGACCGGGAACCCGTGAGTCTGATCCCAAGCCTCACCTTAGGTGAGGCAAAACAAGTTTGGAGGAATGCTGCCCACCCTGCTCTCCGGAACAGGCATAAGGACCTAGCGTGGATGGTAGCCCATGAGATCCTCCCAGTCCGGGCGGTTATGCACTCCAGAGGCATGGCCAAGGACTCAACCTGCCCACGGTCCGGGTGCAATGCCCCGGAGACCGTGCGACATCTGCTCTGGGAGTGCGGTGCTGCGCGGGACCTGTGGACCAGGGCCGGCCCCCTGTTTTTCCCGTGCCTGCCAGTGGGTGGGGCCCAGGTGGATTATAAGCTCGCCATCCTGGGGGTGGGTCAGGGCCAAAAAGCCCAAACATCGCATGAATTTGCCTCGCTCTGGCTCACCCTTAACACGATAAAGGATGCCATCTGGGTCACCAGAAACCTGCTGGTGGGGAAACGCGTTACGGTGCCCCTGCACGCGTACGAGCAACTTGTAACATCAATGCTGCAGGAGGCGCCGGGCGTCGTTATTCGGATGGGGGGGCTGAGGTCACACAAAAGAGGTCCCGGCCACCACCGTACCGGGCCGCCCGTAGATGCACCCTCACCAACACCGGCTACGGGAACAGCGGGCCAGCGGGCCGGCGGGAGAGGACTTCCGCTGGGCACTGGAAGCGCTGGGCTAAGTGCCTGTTCTGGAGACAGGAGTGATGGCGTTTTTGATAGGGACTCACCCCGGTCCTGCACAAAAGATGACTTCCTTTTTTAGCATTTTATATTTATACACCCATGTTTGGTTTTATGCTCTTAAAATGCTCATTGATGCCTTTTAACCACAAACATACACTTGGACTTGCCAACAAAACACAAATACATGGACTGTTCAAACAAAACACACACAACACAAACCTTATATTTTATTCATAGTACTGTGTTTTTAATGTTCCAAATAATTTTATTTTTTATGTGAAATTTTGAAAAACATTGTGTGCATTGATGTATTTTGTGGAAAACTGTGTCAATAAAACTTTTCGAAAGAAAAATCTGTTCTTATCAGTTTAATATCTGATATGTCCCCTACCCGGGGACTGCATATTAAATTGATTTTTGGCACATGGAGCCGGAACCGGGGCTTGCTCCGTCCACTCCACGCATCGACCTGGTATTGCAGTGCCTCCAGGAACGGTGTGCTTCCCCTCTTTGGGGATTGCGAATTGTTGTGGCTAATAGCAGAGCGAGTACCACTGGAGCACTACCAGACATATATACGTAGCAGGCACACAAGAAGGATGATGATGACGTGACACAACAGCGATAATGCTGTAAAGAAAACAACAAAGTTTTAAGAAGGCAACAAAGTGGAGTCACAGGAGTATAGGAAGAGGAACAAAAGCGCTGGTTCCTGACCCATCACAGCACATTTTTGTTGTCCCTCTTATTGGACGCTCCCGTCTGAGGTCTTGGAGTCTTTTACTAGCGAGCTGAATCAGGTGTGTTTGATTAGGGACACTTGATTCAACTTACCCGTCCTTCCTTTTCTCGGGGGAGGGGAAGAGGTGACCGTCGATGAGGATGGCGAAGGGCGTTAGGGTGCCTCTGACTGGAGACCTGACAATTCATACTTACCTGGCAGGGGAGACACCATGATCAGGAAGGTGGTTCACCCAGGGCGAGGCTCGGCCATTGCACTCCGGTTGTGCTGACCCCTGCGAATTCCCCAAATGTGGGAATCTCGACTGCATAATTTATGGTAGTGGGGGACTGCGTTCGCGCTCTCCCCTGGACATACTGGTCAAAAGCAGATAGCGTGGGGTTTTAACAGTTGTGGTGCGTCACCCATGGCCCCGAATGGTGAAGGTGCACAATTTTACTCTGTTTTATTAATTTTTTTCTGTCTTCTTCTTCTGTGGTGTCAATCAGTGACCTGGAGGGTCCAGAGAATTGAACTGCGGTGAGAGGTTGATGGGGAAAAAGCTGGGAGCGGTTTGCCAAATGAGGTTTTCCCCATAATCTCTGATATTCAACGGACGATTTGATTGACAGCAGTGGTCCTGGAGGCAAAGTTGTTCAGATGGAGGAGTTCCATCATGTGGTATGACTATCTTGTGCGCGTGTGAAGAAAATCATGTGACATACGATCGCCTATAGCCGTCCTCGTGTTGTTGTTATTTCATTTCAAAGCGCCACCAGGTGGCCATTCACCGCGTCCTTTCTCACCTGACCCCAGGCTGAGCCCGTGCACAGGTGTACCGGCTTGGGTGAAATTGTCTCGTTCCGTTCAAGAGTTATAGCCGTTTTAGCAAACCCTGCCTCGGCCCCTCCGAACGTTTTGGCCTGCCGCCGCCAACGGGAAACGAAATTCCCCCTTTTTTCTGATCTGGACGGACAGTCAGACTCCAGACAATCTTTCTGCACTGGTTTGGGTCAGATCGGGCAAAACACGTAGGACTAGTGTGCAAAAGTAGGTTTTTCAAAAAATCCAAAATACCCGAAAATTTCGCCAGCGCAACCCTCGAATCCGAGGCATGCATCTCGCTCGTCTCGAGCCAAGGATTCCGATGATATAAGACACTTGGTTCTGCGACGGACGGTTTGGGAGCTATGAGCGATTTCGTACTTTTGATCGCCGTAGCGCCACCGCCGGCCCGATCGGGCCGAGCCTTGGTGATGCTGTAGAGCGAGTGTTGTTGGTCACTTTTGCCACGCCCCCTCACCGCGCCCCAGATGGGCGTCGGCTTTGCCGGCTCCCCTGACGCTGCGTCATGGTGTCATCGCTTCTCGGCCTTTTGGCTAAGATCAAGTGTAGTATCTGTTCTTATCAGTTTAATATCTGATATGTCCCCTACCCGGGGACTGCATATTAAATTGATTTTTGGCACATGGAGCTGGAACCGGGGCTTGCTCCGTCCACTCCACGCATCGACCTGGTATTGCAGTGCCTCCAGGAACGGTGTGCTTCCCCTCTTTGGGGATTGCGAATTGTTGTGGCTAATAGCAGAGCGAGTACCACTGGAGCACTACCAGACATATATACGTAGCAGGCACACAAGAAGGATGATGATGACGTGACACAACAGCGATAATGCTGTAAAGAAAACAACAAAGTTTTAAGAAGGCAACAAAGTGGAGTCACAGGAGTATAGGAAGAGGAACAAAAGCGCTGGTTCCTGACCCATCACAGCACATTTTTGTTGTCCCTCTTATTGGACGCTCCCGTCTGAGGTCTTGGAGTCTTTTACTAGCGAGCTGAATCAGGTGTGTTTGATTAGGGACACTTGATTCAACTTACCCGTCCTTCCTTTTCTCGGGGGAGGGGAAGAGGTGACCGTCGATGAGGATGGCGAAGGGCGTTAGGGTGCCTCTGACTGGAGACCTGACAATTCATACTTACCTGGCAGGGGAGACACCATGATCAGGAAGGTGGTTCACCCAGGGCGAGGCTCGGCCATTGCACTCCGGTTGTGCTGACCCCTGCGAATTCCCCAAATGTGGGAATCTCGACTGCATAATTTATGGTAGTGGGGGACTGCGTTCGCGCTCTCCCCTGGACATACTGGTCAAAAGCAGATAGCGTGGGGTTTTAACAGTTGTGGTGCGTCACCCATGGCCCCGAATGGTGAAGGTGCACAATTTTACTCTGTTTTATTAATTTTTTTCTGTCTTCTTCTTCTGTGGTGTCAATCAGTGACCTGGAGGGTCCAGAGAATTGAACTGCGGTGAGAGGTTGATGGGGAAAAAGCTGGGAGCGGTTTGCCAAATGAGGTTTTCCCCATAATCTCTGATATTCAACGGACGATTTGATTGACAGCAGTGGTCCTGGAGGCAAAGTTGTTCAGATGGAGGAGTTCCATCATGTGGTATGACTATCTTGTGCGCGTGTGAAGAAAATCATGTGACATACGATCGCCTATAGCCGTCCTCGTGTTGTTGTTATTTCATTTCAAAGCGCCACCAGGTGGCCATTCACCGCGTCCTTTCTCACCTGACCCCAGGATGAGCCCGTGCACAGGTGTACCGGCTTGGGTGAAATTGTCTCGTTCCGTTCAAGAGTTATAGCCGTTTTAGCAAACCCTGCCTCGGCCCCTCCGAACGTTTTGGCCTGCCGCCGCCAACGGGAAACGAAATTCCCCCTTTTTTCTGATCTGGACGGACAGTCAGACTCCAGACAATCTTTCTGCACTGGTTTGGGTCAGATCGGGCAAAACACGTAGGACTAGTGTGCAAAAGTAGGTTTTTCAAAAAATCCAAAATACCCGAAAATTTCGCCAGCGCAATCCTCAAATCCGAGGCACGCATCTCGCTCGTCTCGAGCCAAGGATTCCGATGATATAAGACACTTGGTTCTGCGACGGACGGTTTGGGAGCTATGAGCGATTTCGTACTTTTGATCGCCGTAGCGCCACCGCCGGCCCGATCGGGCCGAGCCTTGGTGATGCTGTAGAGCGAGTGTTGTTGGTCACTTTTGCCACGCCCCCTCACCGCGCCCCAGATGGGCGTCGGCTTTGCCGGCTCCCCTGACGCTGCGTCATGGTGTCATCGCTTCTCGGCCTTTTGGCTAAGATCAAGTGTAGTATCTGTTCTTATCAGTTTAATATCTGATATGTCCCCTACCCGGGGACTGCATATTAAATTGATTTTTGGCACATGGAGCCGGAACCGGGGCTTGCTCCGTCCACTCCACGCATCGACCTGGTATTGCAGTGCCTCCAGGAACGGTGTGCTTCCCCTCTTTGGGGATTGCGAATTGTTGTGGCTAATAGCAGAGCGAGTACCACTGGAGCACTACCAGACATATATACGTAGCAGGCACACAAGAAGGATGATGATGACGTGACACAACAGCGATAATGCTGTAAAGAAAACAACAAAGTTTTAAGAAGGCAACAAAGTGGAGTCACAGGAGTATAGGAAGAGGAACAAAAGCGCTGGTTCCTGACCCATCACAGCACATTTTTGTTGTCCCTCTTATTGGACACTCCCGTCTGAGGTCTTGGAGTCTTTTACTAGCGAGCTGAATCAGGTGTGTTTGATTAGGGACACTTGATTCAACTTACCCGTCCTTCCTTTTCTCGGGGGAGGGGAAGAGGTGACCGTCGATGAGGATGGCGAAGGGCGTTAGGGTGCCTCTGACTGGAGACCTGACAATTCATACTTACCTGGCAGGGGAGACACCATGATCAGGAAGGTGGTTCACCCAGGGCGAGGCTCGGCCATTGCACTCCGGTTGTGCTGACCCCTGCGAATTCCCCAAATGTGGGAATCTCGACTGCATAATTTATGGTAGTGGGGGACTGCGTTCGCGCTCTCCCCTGGACATACTGGTCAAAAGCAGATAGCGTGGGGTTTTAACAGTTGTGGTGCGTCACCCATGGCCCCGAATGGTGAAGGTGCACAATTTTACTCTGTTTTATTAATTTTTTTCTGTCTTCTTCTTCTGTGGTGTCAATCAGTGACCTGGAGGGTCCAGAGAATTGAACTGCGGTGAGAGATTGATGGGGAAAAAGCTGGGAGCGGTTTGCCAAATGAGGTTTTCCCCATAATCTCTGATATTCAACGGACGATTTGATTGACAGCAGTGGTCCTGGAGGCAAAGTTGTTCAGATGGAGGAGTTCCATCATGTGGTATGACTATCTTGTGCGCGTGTGAAGAAAATCATGTGACATACGATCGCCTATAGCCGTCCTCGTGTTGTTGTTATTTCATTTCAAAGCGCCACCAGGTGGCCATTCACCGCGTCCTTTCTCACCTGACCCCAGGCTGAGCCCGTGCACAGGTGTACCGGCTTGGGTGAAATTGTCTCGTTCCGTTCAAGAGTTATAGCCGTTTTAGCAAACCCTGCCTCGGCCCCTCCGAACGTTTTGGCCTGCCGCCGCCAACGGGAAACGAAATTCCCCCTTTTTTCTGATCTGGACGGACAGTCAGACTCCAGACAATCTTTCTGCACTGGTTTGGGTCAGATCGGGCAAAACACGTAGGACTAGTGTGCAAAAGTAGGTTTTTCAAAAAATCCAAAATACCCGAAAATTTCGCCAGCGCAACCCTCGAATCCGAGGCATGCATCTCGCTCGTCTCGAGCCAAGGATTCCGATGATATAAGACACTTGGTTCTGCGACGGACGGTTTGGGAGCTATGAGCGATTTCGTACTTTTGATCGCCGTAGCGCCACCACCGGCCCGATCGGGCCGAGCCTTGGTGATGCTGTAGAGCGAGTGTTGTTGGTCACTTTTGCCACGCCCCCTCACCGCGCCCCAGATGGGCGTCGGCTTTGCCGGCTCCCCTGACGCTGCGTCATGGTGTCATCGCTTCTCGGCCTTTTGGCTAAGATCAAGTGTAGTATCTGTTCTTATCAGTTTAATATCTGATATGTCCCCTACCCGGGGACTGCATATTAAATTGATTTTTGGCACATGGAGCCGGAACCGGGGCTTGCTCCGTCCACTCCACGCATCGACCTGGTATTGCAGTGCCTCCAGGAACGGTGTGCTTCCCCTCTTTGGGGATTGCGAATTGTTGTGGCTAATAGCAGAGCGAGTACCACTGGAGCACTACCAGACATATATACGTAGCAGGCACACAAGAAGGATGATGATGACGTGACACAACAGCGATAATGCTGTAAAGAAAACAACAAAGTTTTAAGAAGGCAACAAAGTGGAGTCACAGGAGTATAGGAAGAGGAACAAAAGCGCTGGTTCCTGACCCATCACAGCACATTTTTGTTGTCCCTCTTATTGGACGCTCCCGTCTGAGGTCTTGGAGTCTTTTACTAGCGAGCTGAATCAGGTGTGTTTGATTAGGGACACTTGATTCAACTTACCCGTCCTTCCTTTTCTCGGGGGAGGGGAAGAGGTGACCGTCGATGAGGATGGCGAAGGGCGTTAGGGTGCCTCTGACTGGAGACCTGACAATTCATACTTACCTGGCAGGGGAGACACCATGATCAGGAAGGTGGTTCACCCAGGGCGAGGCTCGGCCATTGCACTCCGGTTGTGCTGACCCCTGCGAATGGCAGTGCGCCGAAGCGTAGTGCTTTTTATGGTGAACGTGATTGGTCAAGAGTCTACAGTAAAACACGTGGGAAAGTTGTGTTTACTCTACTGAATCTGAAGTCAATGACATGACGTTAACTGAATCTATTGGTCCACATATAATAATAGTATTTCAACTGATTGTGTATAAAGTTATAAAAATGTAATTGTCAATGATTGTCATGTACTTACTTGCAATTGTGTTTGCTTTATTGTGCTGTGTATAACCTAATGTTATGATTCATTTTTCTATGTATCCAAATTTTCCATATCAATAAAGTACACTATCTATATCAGTTTAATGTGGATGGTCATTATTAATATATATTAGCACCATGTAGTTGTTCCTTTACAATGATGATGAAAGTTTGATTTGATGTAATCATTCAAAAGTTGCCTCATTCATATAAATAAAAGGACACTTTTTAACAATAAAATAAGTGATCACTTTATTAAGTTACATAAAATAGAACATATTACATAAGAATATATATTACAATAATCAATACAAACCTTTTTCAATAAAAGCAATGTAAACCTTTTAGTTAAACATTGTGAATATATACACGTCATTTGTACACACTACACTTTTTAATGATAAAACAAATCTTCACCATAGAATAGAATAGAATATATTAAAGGGACAGAAAGTAAAATTCTGTAATTTACTCAAATTGAAATGGGGCAACAGTGCCGAGAACTAAAGGTGCCGTGTTAGAGGGCACTTGTAAGACCAGAACACACAGAACATCCCCCCCCCCATAAAGTGCATGAAATAGGGCAATATTGCCGAGAACTAAAGGTGCCGTGTTAGAGGGCACTTGTAAGACCAGAACACACAGAACATCCCCCCCATAAAGTGCATGAAATAGGGCAATAGTGCCGAGAACTAAAGGTGCCGTGTTAGAGGGCACTTGTAAGACCAGAACACACAGAACATCCCCCCCATAAAGTACATGAAATAGGGCAATAGTGCAGAGAACTAAAGGTGCCGTGTTAGAGGGCACTTGTAAGACCAGAACACACAGAACATCCCCCCCATAAAGTGCATGAAATAGGGCAATAGTGCCGAGAACTAAAGGTGCCGTGTTAGAGGGCACTTGTAAGACCAGAACACACAGAACATCCCCCCCATAAAGTGCATGAAATAGGGCAATAGTGCCTAGAACTAAAGGTGCCGTGTTAGAGGGCACTTGTAAGACCAGAACACACAGAACATCCCCCCCATAAAGTACATGAAATAGGGCAATAGTGCAGAGAACTAAAGGTGCCGTGTTAGAGGGCACTTGTAAGACCAGAACACACAGAACATCCCCCCCATAAAGTGCATGAAATAGGGCAATAGTGCCGAGAACTAAAGGTGCCGTGTTAGAGGGCACTTGTAAGACCAGAACACACAGAACATCCCCCCCATAAAGTGCATGAAATAGGGCAATAGTGCCTAGAACTAAAGGTGCCGTGTTAGAGGGCACTTGTAAGACCAGAACACACAGAACATCCCCCCCATAAAGTGCATGAAATAGGGCAATAGTGCCTAGAACTAAAGGTGCCGTGTTAGAGGGCACTTGTAAGACCAGAACACACAGAACATCCCCCCCATAAAGTGCATGAAATAGGGCAATAGTGCCTAGAACTAAAGGTGCCGTGTTAGAGGGCACTTGTAAGACCAGAACACACAGAACATCCCCCCCATAAAGTGCATGAAATAGGGCAATAGTGCCTAGAACTAAAGGTGCCGTGTTAGAGGGCACTTGTAAGACCAGAACACACAGAACATCCCCCCCATAAAGTGCATGAAATAGGGCAATATTGCCGAGAACTAAAGGTGCCTTGTTAGAGGGCACTTGTAAGACCAGAACACACAGAACATCCCCCCCATAAAGTGCATGAAATAGGGCAATAGTGCCTAGAACTAAAGGTGCCGTGTTAGAGGGCACTTGTAAGACCAGAACACACAGAACATCCCCCCCATAAAGTGCATGAAATAGGGCAATATTGCCGAGAACTAAAGGTGCCGTGTTAGAGGGCACTTGTAAGACCAGAACACACAGAACATCCCCCCCATAAAGTGCATGAAATAGGGCAATAGTGCCTAGAACTAAAGGTGCCGTGTTAGAGGGCACTTGTAAGACCAGAACACACAGAACATCCCCCCCATAAAGTGCATGAAATAGGGCAATAGTGCCTAGAACTAAAGGTGCCGTGTTAGAGGGCACTTGTAAGACCAGAACACACAGAACATCCCCCCCCCATAAAGTACATGAAATAGGGCAATATTGCCGAGAACTAAAGGTGCCTTGTTAGAGGGCACTTGTAAGACCAGAACACACAGAACATCCCCCCCATAAAGTGCATGAAATAGGGCAATAGTGCCGAGAACTAAAGGTGCCGTGTTAGAGGGCACTTGTAAGACCAGAACACACAGAACATCCCCCCCATAAAGTACATGAAATAGGGCAATAGTGCAGAGAACTAAAGGTGCCGTGTTAGAGGGCACTTGTAAGACCAGAACACACAGAACATCCCCCCCATAAAGTGCATGAAATAGGGCAATAGTGCCGAGAACTAAAGGTGCCGTGTTAGAGGGCACTTGTAAGACCAGAACACACAGAACATCCCCCCCATAAAGTGCATGAAATAGGGCAATAGTGCCGAGAACTAAAGGTGCCGTGTTAGAGGGCACTTGTAAGACCAGAACACACAGAACATCCCCCCCATAAAGTGCATGAAATAGGGCAATAGTGCCGAGAACTAAAGGTGCCGTGTTAGAGGGCACTTGTAAGACCAGAACACACAGAACATCCCCTCATAAAGTGCATGAAATAGGGCAATATTGCCGAGAACTAAAGGTGCCTTGTTAGAGGGCACTTGTAAGACCAGAACACACAGAACATCCCCTCATAAAGTGCATGAAAAAGGGCAACAGTGCCGAGAACTAAAGGTGAACAGAACACACAGAACATAGAATATTAAAAGTTGTACACAAGAACTATTTACACTATATACACTATCAACGGGCCAGCCGTTCACTCCTCCAGTCCATCCACAACTGAGACAAAATGCTCATAGTTTGTGAATACTATGTTCTCCAGTCCCTTGGAGGCAGAACGGTTTATCGCAGGGCAAAATGTCTTTTTTCTGTATTTTTTGTGTCCCTGGATCTTTTGACCGCATGCTTTGCAGGTCGGGAGATGCTGCACCCTTGTCACCTTAACGCCCAGCCCTGTGGGGTGGTCTGCCAGCTTCCTCTTATATTGCGTGGATCGAAACCACGAAGATCCTAGCACAGGGTTCTGTCCAGAGGCAGGCTGAACAGCTGGCCTGATGGGCACAGGCGGAGTGGACACCTGACCAGAAGGCAGCATGGGCTGTGTGGATGAGGAGCCCGCAGACTGGGACACGAAGGGCAGCACAGGCCTGGTGATGGTGGAGGTGGCGGGGATTCTCCTCAACGGCAGAGGCAGCAGTGGTGGCTGAGGAGGAGGCTGTGGTGTCGCCCCCAGGATGTCGGTCCGTCGCTTCAACACCTTAGTGCCGGCTGTGCTGGGTGTGGGGACATACTCCATCACGGGGTAGTCAGGTGGAGGGAGGATGGCAGGCTGGTGCGGGGCAGGAGGCAGCTCTTTAGACGACACCGAGGTGCGCTTGGAGATGACCACTGGCTGCCTGGTGCTGTGCAGGTTCACCAGCCTCTCCTGCTGGCGGATGAAGTCCCTCACCGTCTTCGTGTTTATTTTCGGGAGAGGGATGCCTGCCTTGCACAGCAATGGGTCATCTACCAAGACCCGGTGCTGGATCCGGTCGTAGGCCTTGAGGATGTTGGCCTTCTCGGGGCTGGAGCGAGAGGCCTTAGGGGAGCGCAGCCACAGCAGCTTGACCAGCACATACATGAGGCGGTTGTGCTGCGGGCTGATGTCTTGCTGTGCTGGCGTGTACCGTTTGGCCATCTTCACTTTCTGGACCACGGCAGCGTCAGCAAGATCATCCCGCTTTGTACGGCAGTACAACGTGTTGCCCCAGTGTGTGCGGTACAGCTGGTGGTATTTCTGTGGCTGCTTGTCGTGCTCCTCCACTGCATTCCAGGCATCGAGGACCCGGTTCCTTTGCGCAGTGTCGAGGAGCAGCCCCTGGTCGGTCAAGCAGACCTCCACCAGCGCAGTACAGAAGGCCTCCAGCTTCTTAAAACCAGGCAGAGGATTGTCACTGCAGACATCCTCCTGTAAAACATACACAGAATGAGACACACACAGAGAAAAGTAGGTAAGTCCCAATGCATACAATGTCTTGTTTTTCAATGGTCATATTTGTCACTGTATTCTCTTCTATCAGACAAGTAGGTACTCTACTCACGAAGGCAGGAGGGTTAACCGTAGCAGTCTCACTGCTGGTTAACGTGATGTGGGGCTCAACAGCAGGATGGTCCTCATCGCTCTGGTAAGCCTCGTCTGCTTCGGCGTCTGGGTCGGCCTGGCCAGGCTGAATGACCTCTTCCTCCGGCCCAGGACCGTCGGTGACGAGGCCCTCGAGAGAAAAGGACTCCCCCGTGCTCTGCCTGAAGAGATATTCGAGCCCAAGCAGCTCGTCCGACTGGACGTTGGCCGGGGCCCTGAAATTCTCCTCCACCGTCTCGCCAAACAGCTGCTGGCAGCGGGAGTTGAGGCGGTGAATAAGCGGCGCAGAGTAGACCCGGTTGTGCCGGCCTCTGCCCCCAAACACGGCGTCTGAGCTGCGGTCGGAGTTCCACCTGGCAAATCATATGGAATCATATGGGGCAGCGACTTGTGGAACCCCTCCAGGCTGTTGCTCCCACGCAGGCCCTTGTAATACGGCAGGTCCACACCGTTGATGGTCGTGGTGCGGGCAACCCGGTACATGGCCATGCCTGGTGGGTCCTGGATGCATTCCAGGTGTCGCTGCTGGCTGGCCCACATCTCATCAATGGCTGCTGTAAACGCAAAAACACACAAACATGCATGGTGAGCTGTTGTGATTTTGCACATATTTGACACTGTGTGTGGGTGTGTATGCGTGTGTGTGTGTGTGTGTGTATGCATGTTTGTGTGTGCGTGTGTTTTTATTCTTACCAGGGGACTTGAATAGGCTGACACCACTCTCGTCGAGCCCTGCTGGACCCTTGAGCTCTTCAATGGCCAGGTGGACAAGACGAAATGTCTCCTGGGCACCGAGGGTGAGACGCCGGACATGATGTTGGAGCTGGTCCCGGGAAATGTACCGCCGGACCACGTCCTCGTCCGTCACCACCTCCATTGTGACCGGGTCTCTGGCCCTGATAGCCGTGATGAGGAGCTGGAGGTCCTCACGGTTATAGGCCAGCACTGCCCCGACCAGCGCAGACTTGAAGGTGGCGTACTTTGAGTGGGCCTCGGTCCGCAGAGCAGCATCAAAACGGTGTAACCAATGGAAAATATCCAGCCTCACCACCATCCCGTCGTCCACCCAAGGCTGGAAGAGCGTCTCGACGGCTGTCGGACCCTGTGCCTTGCAGCATCCCCGATCGATGTACAGGATCTGGGGTACGGGTTGATTGGCGAGCCGGAACCGCTCCACCACGCCACGGCACATGGGCCCCAGCTTCTCCACAGACTCCTCGCAGGTGAGGACAAAGGAAACTATCTGGGACAACTCGTTGCCGATGCTGGTGAACCACTCGGCCGAGCCCTTGCCCTCCCCAGATAATTTCTTCACCACCTTTTTAAAACAAATACAAAACAGTTTAGTTTAGTTTTGCATAATGTGGTGTTTCCCTGTGAGTACTTGTGTTGTCAACACACTTGCCTTCTTTGTGGAGTCCATTTTCAGGACGGTGCCAAACGTAGATAGTATCTGGCTCCGGTAGTCCTGGACATTGTCCGCCTCGGCCAGGAGGAAGGCGTGCCGCAGGAGCCGTGCGCAGGGTAGCTCTCTGGGAAGAGGTGCCGCCTGGAACTCCCTGTGGCCCAACGCAGAGACGATGCCTCCGGGTTCCACCAAGGCCATGAGGAGCGTGGTGTAGAGGTCCTTCCTCTGACTGTAGTCCTCAATGTGGTTCTCCTGCACCTGCCGCCACACCTTGATCATGGTGTTACCCTCTATTCGGTCACGCAAGAGGCGAATTATGGTTTTATCCACCCCACGCTTTGCAGTCAGCACGGCCGGAAACCTGGCCCGATGAGCCTCGCTAAGCTGCTGCAGAATGACGTCGTCCCATGCCAGCCACCGACCCATGGGACCACTCGCTCCACCCCTGGCAGCCTTGAGGCATGGTCCGCAGGAAACCACCTCTGTCGCCATAGTGTACCAACCGGACACGTCACAGATGTGACGTACCTAAAACATCATAGAGAGAGAGAGAGAGAGAGAGAGAGAGAGAGAGAGGGAGGGATAGCGAGGGAGGGGGGGAGGAGAGATCACACATCAATCACGGATCAACATTCATGTGTGTTAAGTAGTCAATACTAATGTATGTATTACTCTAAACACAGGTGTGAAGAGACTCAGCCTTACCCGGGTGTGGTAACCAGACTTGGAGAGGTGTGTGTTGCCTCCGGCCCCAGCGCACCTATCACCACGCGGACACTTCAGTGAGCACCGCCACACTCCGATGGGGCGCCAGAAGAAAAAACGGCCGCGAAAAAAGGCCTGTGGAGTTGGGATGCCGCCACTAACGAAGCCGGGTGACTCGGGGGGGTAAAACCACATCCGGTCAGACTTCAGGACGCGCCGCCGTCTAATGACGCCCTTGATGTCCTTGTACATTTGGACGGGTGTAAAGAGGCCTCTCTCACTGTCCTCCTTCAGCCAGGGGATGTCTGCAGATGGAATGCCATGGGAGTCTTCCCACAGCCGCACCCAGCCTTCCAGCTCCACCTGCAAGACACAACACACAACACATTTAGTTATTTATTTTCCATAATGTGCTGGGATTTTGTGAAATGCATTAACATTGCTTGGGCATGTTGTGATTTTACACTTACAGGAGAGTCACTCTGGGGCAAGGTGGTGTCAGACGCAGGCTGGCTGTTGGAGGTCGACGGTGGCTCCTCGGGGCGAGCATCAGAGGGAGACTGACCAGTGGCTGAGGACGGCAGAAGCATCTGCTGCTTTGGCTGCTCGGGACGCCCACTAGAGGCAGCCTTGCTGGTGGTGGAGGGCAGCGAGGACAGTAGGGGCTTCTTCTGCTTGCTGCGCTTTGCCTTCTTGCTGGTCGACAGAGGAGACTGCTCAGGACGCTCTGCAGTTGCTGGCACGCTGGTGGAGAGCAGCGGCTGTTCGGAACCCCCGGCGGACACAGGCTGGCTGGAGATGGGTAAGAGCTCCCCATGGCTCTCAAAGGTGACTAGGGCATCCAACAATATGGTGTCGTCCAGAGCGTCATCAGACCATGATGAGTGGGAGGTGGCAGCTGCTGCAAGAAACCTTGATTTATTTAACCTTTATTTATTTTACACACCACACGTCTTATTAACATTATTTTATTTACATTTCCTTGCATTTGTACATGCATACCTGTACATACCAGCGTCTACTTTTTTGTATAGTTTCTTTCTTTCTTTTTTTTATAAAAAAAAAATTGGCATATTGTGCATTTCTTTTTTTTTTTTTTTTTAAGAATGTGAACCTATTTTTTGCATATTGTGTGTTCTAATTTTATTTTTATTATCTGTGTCCTGTCACTGTTATTCTGTTTGTGCTGTAGAAGAAGCGTCTATCAACAAAACAAATTCCTCGTATCTGCAAACATACCTGGCACTAAAGCTCTTTCTGATTCTCTTTTTGAACAGCTGGAAGTGGCTGCAGCAGGAGTGGCGTTCGGTGGAGGATTCTGTGAATTTCAGATTTGTGCTCTTAAAGTTTGTATTAAAATAGCATGTCCAGTAACAATCACGGCTGTTTAAAGTCACCTTTACCTACCTCTCTATCCAGAATATACCGCCTGAAGCGCTTCAGGGACTTGGTGGAGATGTCCTCCTCCTTCATCGCCAGCCACTGTCGCGCTGAGGAGTACGCCTCCTGTGCCATCCTCCTTTCGTTGTCCGTCCCTGCCTGCGGATCTGCCTGAAGGGTCTTGTGCAGGCTGTACCACTGCCACATCTCCAGGAATGTGAACGACCTGAAGCGTCCCTGCCCATAAATGGCCCTGTCCACATTCCTTTCGAGGTGGCAGGACACCTGTGGCAGCAGCTGCACATACCGCAGCAGGAGATCCTTTACCCAGTCACCCTGGCCTGCTTTGTCGGCATGGCGGCTCTCTTTATTGTGGAGATCAAGAAGACTAAAATATCAAATAAGATAATTAGTTTATATATATATATATAAAAAAAGAACAAATCATGAACGTTTTGACTCTGTTTAGTGCAACATACTTACTACTTAATGTAGCCAACATCGTTCTCCACCAGCCATTTGAAACTTTGGCCGTTATACTTGCCAAAGTTCAAATGGAGCTGGCCGAGGTACTGCACCTTTGACGGTGTTGAGGTGACTGCAAAGCATCTCTTTTTGGCTGAAAACAGAAATTGTAATGACTTTAATGACGAGCAAAAAATCATCTATGCTACTGTGTAAACAAAGGGTGGAAACACATCAACAGCTCAAGTGCCAAGATATTCCTCACACAGACCTTCGTCACAAGCCGTCCTTTGGTCCATGGCTGTGGTCTTCTCGTAACAGGTGTTACGAGAAGCCAGTGCCTTGGCCTCCTTGGAAGCCTTGAGAAGGCATTGTTGCCTATCTTGTGGCACACTTGTATCTACAATATTCAATGCTGGAAATAGTGGGTCCATTTTCAACACACCTGTAGAAAACAGTCTGTTATAATCATCATCATGATAAACACAATAAAAAATATAATTTTACCAGAAACTGAATATGTCCACAAACAAAGGCTTATCTTTATTACACATAACTTACACATTTATGGACTATAGTATTTGGATTTCTTTAAATGTGTATTTTTTGAGTAAATATCAAAGTTAAATGTGAAAAAAAAAAAACATTGACGATTATTTTACCCAATGTAATCTATAGACATTTGGTCATGGGGATGAAATAAAGTCCAAGCCTAAAATTGAGAAGGAGTAAGGGCGCATTACTAACATGCTTTCTTAATGAAAATTAACCATGGTTTTACTATAGTCAGTGCGCAGAAACCATGGTTTTATCATAGTAAAGGTGCAGAAACCATGGTTTTATCATAGTAAAGGTGCAGAAACCATGGTTTTTATTATAGTCAGTTTGCAGAAACCATGGTTTTACTATAGTCAGTGTGCAGAAACCATGGTTTTATCATAGTAAAGGTGCAGAAACCATGGTTTTTATTATAGTCAGTTTGCAGAAACCATGGTTTTATCATAGTAAAGGTGCAGAAACCATGGTTTATCATAGTAAAGGTGCAGAAACCATGGTTTATCATAGTAAAGGTGCAGAAACCATGGTTTTTATTATAGTCAGTTTGCAGAAACCATGGTTTTATCATAGTAAAGGTGCAGAAACCATGGTTTTTATTATAGTCAGTTTGCAGAAACCATGGTTTTATCATAGTAAGGTGCAGAAACCATGGTTTATCATATTCAGTGTGCAGAAACCATGGTTTTATTATATTCAGTGTGCAGAAACCATGGTTTTATCATATTCAGTGTGCAGAAACCATGGTTTATTATATTCAGTGCGCAGAAACCATGGTTTTATCATAGTAAAGGTGCAGAAACCATGGTTTTTATTATAGTCAGTGTGCAGAAACCATGGTTTATTATATTCAGTGTGCAGAAACCATGGTTTTATTATATTCAGTGTGCAGAAACCATGGTTTTATCATAGTAAAGGTGCAGAAACCATGGTTTTTATTATAGTCAGTGTGCAGAAACCATGGTTTATCATATTCAGTGTGCAGAAACCATGGTTTTATTATATTCAGTGTGCAGAAACCATGGTTTTATCATATTCAGTGTGCAGAAACCATGGTTTTATCATATTCAGTGTGCAGAAACCATGGTTTTATCATATTCAGTGTGCAGAAACCATGGTTTATCATAGTCAGTGTGCAGAAACCATGGTTTATTATATTCAGTGTGCAGAAACCATGGTTTATCATAGTCAGTGTGCAGAAACCATGGTTTATTATATTCAGTGTGCAGAAACCATGGTTTATCATAGTCAGTGTGCAGAAACCATGGTTTATTATATTCAGTGTGCAGAAACCATGGTTTATCATAGTCAGTGTGCAGAAACCATGGTTTTATCATATTCAGTGTGCAGAAACCATGGTTTTATCATATTCAGTGTGCAGAAACCATGGTTTTATTATAGTCAGTGTGCAGAAACCATGGTTTTATCATAGAATGCATATAGAATATCGAATGAATGAAGCGGACGCTTCGCTCTCGCAAATCAGCGCACAAATAGTTACGTATAGTTACGCATCACATTAAGCTTGGACTTTAACATATAAAATCGTATTTATCTGGTTTTAAACGATAATATATTATTCTTACTTACCTTTGAATTGTCAAAACTGTTATCTTGCGATCTAAAACTCCGATCTCGCTGTTCGCTCTGATTCGAATTCTACGTTCGCCGGCTGAGCGTAGACCGTTCGCTTCTCTGATTGGCCTAGAGTCTACAGTGAACGTAGACTCTGGGCCAATGACGGTTCGCCGGCTGAACGTAGACAGTTCGCTTCTCTGATTGGCCTAGAGTCTACGGTGAACGTAGACTCTGGGCCAATGGCAGGCCGTAACTGTCTACGCTCAACGTAGACTTTTGCACTTCGCTAGAGAGAACGTCTGCGAATTCCCCAAATGTGGGAATCTCGACTGCATAATTTATGGTAGTGGGGGACTGCGTTCGCGCTCTCCCCTGGACATACTGGTCAAAAGCAGATAGCGTGGGGTTTTAACAGTTGTGGTGCGTCACCCATGGCCCCGAATGGTGAAGGTGCACAATTTTACTCTGTTTTATTAATTTTTTTCTGTCTTCTTCTTCTGTGGTGTCAATCAGTGACCTGGAGGGTCCAGAGAATTGAACTGCGGTGAGAGGTTGATGGGGAAAAAGCTGGGAGCGGTTTGCCAAATGAGGTTTTCCCCATAATCTCTGATATTCAACGGACGATTTGATTGACAGCAGTGGTCCTGGAGGCAAAGTTGTTCAGATGGAGGAGTTCCATCATGTGGTATGACTATCTTGTGCGCGTGTGAAGAAAATCATGTGACATACGATCGCCTATAGCCGTCCTCGTGTTGTTGTTATTTCATTTCAAAGCGCCACCAGGTGGCCATTCACCGCGTCCTTTCTCACCTGACCCCAGGCTGAGCCCGTGCACAGGTGTACCGGCTTGGGTGAAATTGTCTCGTTCCGTTCAAGAGTTATAGCCGTTTTAGCAAACCCTGCCTCGGCCCCTCCGAACATTTTGGCCTGCCGCCGCCAACGGGAAACGAAATTCCCCCTTTTTTCTGATCTGGACGGACAGTCAGACTCCAGACAATCTTTCTGCACTGGTTTGGGTCAGATCGGGCAAAACACGTAGGACTAGTGTGCAAAAGTAGGTTTTTCAAAAAATCCAAAATACCCGAAAATTTCGCCAGCGCAACCCTCGAATCCGAGGCATGCATCTCGCTCGTCTCGAGCCAAGGATTCCGATGATATAAGACACTTGGTTCTGCGACGGACGGTTTGGGAGCTATGAGCGATTTCGTACTTTTTGACACAACAGCGATAATGCTGTAAAGAAAACAACAAAGTTTTAAGAAGGCAACAAAGTGGAGTCACAGGAGTATAGGAAGAGGAACAAAAGCGCTGGTTCCTGACCCATCACAGCACATTTTTGTTGTCCCTCTTATTGGACGCTCCCGTCTGAGGTCTTGGAGTCTTTTACTAGCGAGCTGAATCAGGTGTGTTTGATTAGGGACACTTGATTCAACTTACCCGTCCTTCCTTTTCTCGGGGGAGGGGAAGAGGTGACCGTCGATGAGGATGGCGAAGGGCGTTAGGGTGACTCTGACTGGAGACCTGACAATTCATACTTACCTGGCAGGGGAGACACCATGATCAGGAAGGTGGTTCACCCAGGGCGAGGCTCGGCCATTGCACTCCGGTTGTGCTGACTCCTGCGAATTCCCCAAATGTGGGAATCTCGACTGCATAATTTATGGTAGTGGGGGACTGCGTTCGCGCTCTCCCCTGGACATACTGGTCAAAAGCAGATAGCGTGGGGTTTTAACAGTTGTGGTGCGTCACCCATGGCCCCGAATGGTGAAGGTGCACAATTTTACTCTGTTTTATAAATTTTATTCTGTCTTCTTCTTCTGTGGTGTCAATCAGTGACCTGGAGGGCTATGAGCGATTTCGTACTTTTGATCGCCGTAGCGCCACCGCAGGCCCGATCGGGCCGAGCCTTGGTGATGCTGTAGAGCGAGTGTTGTTGGTCACTTTTGCCACGCCCCCTCACCGCGCCCCAGATGGGCGTCGGCTTTGCCGGCTCCCCTGACGCTGCGTCATGGTGTCATCGCTTCTCGGCCTTTTGGCTAAGATCAAGTGTAGTATCTGTTCTTATCAGTTTAATATCTGATATGTCCCCTACCCGGGGACTGCATATTAAATTGATTTTTGGCACATGGAGCCGGAACCGGGGCTTGCTCCGTCCACTCCACGCATCGACCTGGTATTGCAGTGCCTCCAGGAACGGTGTGCTTCCCCTCTTTGGGGATTGCGAATTGTTGTGGCTAATAGCAGAGCGAGTACCACTGGAGCACTACCAGACATATATACGTAGCAGGCACACAAGAAGGATGATGATGACGTGACACAACAGCGATAATGCTGTAAAGAAAACAACAAAGTTTTAAGAAGGCAACAAAGTGGAGTCACAGGAGTATAGGAAGAGGAACAAAAGCGCTGGTTCCTGACCCATCACAGCACATTTTTGTTGTCCCTCTTATTGGACGCTCCCGTCTGAGGTCTTGGAGTCTTTTACTAGCGAGCTGAATCAGGTGTGTTTGATTAGGGACACTTGATTCAACTTACCCGTCCTTCCTTTTCTCGGGGGAGGGGAAGAGGTGACCGTCGATGAGGATGGCGAAGGGAGTTAGGGTGCCTCTGACTGGAGACCTGACAATTCATACTTACCTGGCAGGGGAGACACCATGATCAGGAAGGTGGTTCACCCAGGGCGAGGCTCGGCCATTGCACTCCGGTTGTGCTGACCCCTGCGAATTCCCCAAATGTGGGAATCTCGACTGCATAATTTATGGTAGTGGGGGACTGCGTTCGCGCTCTCCCCTGGACATACTGGTCAAAAGCAGATAGCGTGGGGATTTAACAGTTGTGGTGCGTCACCCATGGCCCCGAATGGTGAAGGTGCACAATTTTACTCTGTTTTATTAATTTTTTTCTGTCTTCTTCTTCTGTGGTGTCAATCAGTGACCTGGAGGGTCCAGAGAATTGAACTGCGGTGAGAGGTTGATGGGGAAAAAGCTGGGAGCGGTTTGCCAAATGAGGTTTTCCCCATAATCTCTGATATTCAACGGACGATTTGATTGACAGCAGTGGTCCTGGAGGCAAAGTTGTTCAGATGGAGGAGTTCCATCATGTGGTATGACTATCTTGTGCGCGTGTGAAGAAAATCATGTGACATACGATCGCCTATAGCCGTCCTCGTGTTGTTGTTATTTCATTTCAAAGCGCCACCAGGTGGCCATTCACCGCATCCTTTCTCACCTGACCCCAGGCTGAGCCCGTGCACAGGTGTACCGGCTTGGGTGAAATTGTCTCGTTCCGTTCAAGAGTTATAGCCGTTTTAGCAAACCCTGCCTCGGCCCCTCCGAACGTTTTGGCCTGCCGCCGCCAACGGGAAACGAAATTCCCCCTTTTTTCTGATCTGGACGGACAGTCAGACTCCAGACAATCTTTCTGCACTGGTTTGGGTCAGATCGGGCAAAACACGTAGGACTAGTGTGCAAAAGTAGGTTTTTCAAAAAATCCAAAATACCCGAAAATTTCGCCAGCGCAACCCTCGAATCCGAGGCATGCATCTCGCTCGTCTCGAGCCAAGGATTCCGATGATATAAGACACTTGGTTCTGCGACGGACGGTTTGGGAGCTATGAGCGATTTCGTACTTTTGATCGCCGTAGCGCCACCGCCGGCCCGATCGGGCCGAGCCTTGGTGATGCTGTAGAGCCAGGGCTGGACTGGTAATCTGGCATACCGGGCACTTTCCCGGTGGGCCGACGCACTTTGGGGCCGATACAAGGTTATTTATTTATTTAGATTTTTTTGCCACGGACTGGCCCATCATGCAGGGACAGCGGCCCATTGGTTTGTCTTCTGATTTGACAGGCCACAGCGAGAGAGACCTTCCTTCTTCCATATTCATAGACTGTGTCCATATTAGGCGCTGTTTTTTTATTGTATTTTTTTCTTTTTGATTTGGGCGCATGAAACTGCAAAAGGCGGACATCCGCACAGCGCTGCCGCTGACGAACATGCTCTGCGTTTCTGCTGCTCTATTAAGTGATGAATGGCACTTTGACTCTGAATTTTGTTTTATACAATCGTGTGATATGGTAACATAACGGTTCTTTGGTGAATCAGCTGAAAACAGCCGTGAGCATGTACATACACAACGAGGTAAATTGGAAAATGGCAATACACACTACAAACTTCTCACCCTAGCACAACCACAATTTACCTTGCAGCTACTAACAGTGAAGAAATATGGTGTATTGGCACAAATGTATTTATTAAAAATGTTGCTATTATTATAGGCTACATTAAATATTGCGCAATATAAATCACTTTTATAGAGGCTATTTTTGTATTTTCTATGTGTTTACAATATATTTTTTTTTATTACAAATTCAATAGTTTTTTTATTTATTTCTTTCTTTCTTTTAGAAACCATATACCCATGGTAATGAGGAGCATGGTTTGGCCAAAATTGGCCAACAGTTAAACTCGGATAAAAGAGACAACGTCATGCAGGTTTGGAACAACTTTACACAACAGAATTTAAAAGCAGTAAATTTACTTTATTGCATCCTAGCTCAAAGTCAGCGCTTTACTGTCAAGTGCATTTCTGTGTGACAAAAGTGCAATATCAAGTTTGATATCTGCATTTGCAGTAAATTCAATAATATCCATCATTATTTGTCCCTGTCCTAGTTTTATTTATTTACTCCAATGTAAGGCCCTAACCCCAGCAAAAACATTCACGAGGAACTCATGGGCCGGATGAGCTGGGTTTGCCAGGGCCGAATTTTATCCCCAGTCCAGCCCTGTGTAGAGCGAGTGTTGTTGGTCACTTTTGCCACGCCCCCTCACCGCGCCCCAGATGGGCGTCGGCTTTGCCGGCTCCCCTGACGCTGCGTCATGGTGTCATCGCTTCTCGGCCTTTTGGCTAAGATCAAGTGTAGTATCTGTTCTTATCAGTTTAATATCTGATATGTCCCCTACCCGGGGACTGCATATTAAATTGATTTTTGGCACATGGAGCCGGAACCGGGGCTTGCTCCGTCCACTCCACGCATCGACCTGGTATTGCAGTGCCTCCAGGAACGGTGTGCTTCCCCTCTTTGGGGATTGCGAATTGTTGTGGCTAATAGCAGAGCGAGTACCACTGGAGCACTACCAGACATATATACGTAGCAGGCACACAAGAAGGATGATGATGACGTGACACAACAGCGATAATGCTGTAAAGAAAACAACAAAGTTTTAAGAAGGCAACAAAGTGGAGTCACAGGAGTATAGGAAGAGGAACAAAAGCGCTGGTTCCTGACCCATCACAGCACATTTTTGTTGTCCCTCTTATTGGACGCTCCCGTCTGAGGTCTTGGAGTCTTTTACTAGCGAGCTGAATCAGGTGTGTTTGATTAGGGACACTTGATTCAACTTACCCGTCCTTCCTTTTCTCGGGGGAGGGGAAGAGGTGACCGTCGATGAGGATGGCGAAGGGCGTTAGGGTGCCTCTGACTGGAGACCTGACAATTCATACTTACCTGGCAGGGGAGACACCATGATCAGGAAGGTGGTTCACCCAGGGCGAGGCTCGGCCATTGCACTCCGGTTGTGCTGACCCCTGCGAATTCCCCAAATGTGGGAATCTCGACTGCATAATTTATGGTAGTGGGGGACTGCGTCCGCGCTCTCCCCTGGACATACTGGTCAAAAGCAGATAGCGTGGGGTTTTAACAGTTGTGGTGCGTCACCCATGGCCCCGAATGGTGAAGGTGCACAATTTTACTCTGTTTTATTAATTTTTTTCTGTCTTCTTCTTCTGTGGTGTCAATCAGTGACCTGGAGGGTCCAGAGAATTGAACTGCGGTGAGAGGTTGATGGGGAAAAAGCTGGGAGCGGTTTGCCAAATGAGGTTTTCCCCATAATCTCTGATATTCAACGGACGATTTGATTGACAGCAGTGGTCCTGGAGGCAAAGTTGTTCAGATGGAGGAGTTCCATCATGTGGTATGACTATCTTGTGCGCGTGTGAAGAAAATCATGTGACATACGATCGCCTATAGCCGTCCTCGTGTTGTTGTTATTTCATTTCAAAGCGCCACCAGGTGGCCATTCACCGCGTCCTTTCTCACCTGACCCCAGGCTGAGCCCGTGCACAGGTGTACCGGCTTGGGTGAAATTGTCTCGTTCCGTTCAAGAGTTATAGCCGTTTTAGCAAACCCTGCCTCGGCCCCTCCGAACGTTTTGGCCTGCCGCCGCCAACGGGAAACGAAATTCCCCCTTTTTTCTGATCTGGACGGACAGTCAGACTCCAGACAATCTTTCTGCACTGGTTTGGGTCAGATCGGGCAAAACACGTAGGACTAGTGTGCAAAAGTAGGTTTTTCAAAAAATCCAAAATACCCGAAAATTTCGCCAGCGCAACCCTCGAATCCGAGGCATGCATCTCGCTCGTCTCGAGCCAAGGATTCCGATGATATAAGACACTTGGTTCTGCGACGGACGGTTTGGGAGCTATGAGCGATTTCGTACTTTTGATCGCCGTAGCGCCACCGCCGGCCCGATCGTGCCGAGCCTTGGTGATGCTGTAGAGCCAGGGCTGGACTGGTAATCTGGCATACCGGGCACTTTCCCGGTGGGCCGACGCACTTTGGGGCCGATACAAGGTTATTTATTTATTTAGATTTTTTTGCCACGGACTGGCCCATCATGCAGGGACAGCGGCCCATTGGTTTGTCTTCTGATTTGACAGGCCACAGCGAGAGAGACCTTCCTTCTTCCATATTCATAGACTGTGTCCATATTAGGCGCTGTTTTTTTATTGTATTTTTTTCTTTTTGATTTGGGCGCATGAAACTGCAAAAGGCGGACATCCGCACAGCGCTGCCGCTGACGAACATGCTCTGCGTTTCTGCTGCTCTATTAAGTGATGAATGGCACTTTGACTCTGAATTTTGTTTTATACAATCGTGTGATATGGTAACATAACGGTTCTTTGGTGAATCAGCTGAAAACAGCCGTGAGCATGTACATACACAACGAGGTAAATTGGAAAATGGCAATACACACTACAAACTTCTCACCCTAGCACAACCACAATTTACCTTGCAGCTACTAACAGTGAAGAAATATGGTGTATTGGCACAAATGTATTTATTAAAAATGTTGCTATTATTATAGGCTACATTAAATATTGCGCAATATAAATCACTTTTATAGAGGCTATTTTTGTATTTTCTATGTGTTTACAATATTTTTTTTTTTATTACAAATTCAATAGTTTTTTTATTTATTTCTTTCTTTCTTTTAGAAACCATATACCCATGGTAATGAGGAGCATGGTTTGGCCAAAATTGGCCAACAGTTAAACTCGGATAAAAGAGACAACGTCATGCAGGTTTGGAACAACTTTACACAACAGAATTTAAAAGCAGTAAATTTACTTTATTGCATCCTAGCTCAAAGTCAGCGCTTTACTGTCAAGTGCATTTCTGTGTGACAAAAGTGCAATATCAAGTTTGATATCTGCATTTGCAGTAAATTCAATAATATCCATCATTATTTGTCCCTGTCCTAGTTTTATTTATTTACTCCAATGTAAGGCCCTAACCCCAGCAAAAACATTCACGAGGAACTCATGGGCCGGATGAGCTGGGTTTGCCAGGGCCGAATTTTATCCCCAGTCCAGCCCTGTGTAGAGCGAGTGTTGTTGGTCACTTTTGCCACGCCCCCTCACCGCGCCCCAGATGGGCGTCGGCTTTGCCGGCTCCCCTGACGCTGCGTCATGGTGTCATCGCTTCTCGGCCTTTTGGCTAAGATCAAGTGTAGTATCTGTTCTTATCAGTTTAATATCTGATATGTCCCCTACCCGGGGACTGCATATTAAATTGATTTTTGGCACATGGAGCCGGAACCGGGGCTTGCTCCGTCCACTCCACGCATCGACCTGGTATTGCAGTGCCTCCAGGAACGGTGTGCTTCCCCTCTTTGGGGATTGCGAATTGTTGTGGCTAATAGCAGAGCGAGTACCACTGGAGCACTACCAGACATATATACGTAGCAGGCACACAAGAAGGATGATGATGACGTGACACAACAGCGATAATGCTGTAAAGAAAACAACAAAGTTTTAAGAAGGCAACAAAGTGGAGTCACAGGAGTATAGGAAGAGGAACAAAAGCGCTGGTTCCTGACCCATCACAGCACATTTTTGTTGTCCCTCTTATTGGACGCTCCCGTCTGAGGTCTTGGAGTCTTTTACTAGCGAGCTGAATCAGGTGTGTTTGATTAGGGACACTTGATTCAACTTACCCGTCCTTCCTTTTCTCGGGGGAGGGGAAGAGGTGACCGTCGATGAGGATGGCGAAGGGCGTTAGGGTGCCTCTGACTGGAGACCTGACAATTCATACTTACCTGGCAGGGGAGACACCATGATCAGGAAGGTGGTTCACCCAGGGCGAGGCTCGGCCATTGCACTCCGGTTGTGCTGACCCCTGCGAATTCCCCAAATGTGGGAATCTTGACTGCATAATTTATGGTAGTGGGGGACTGCGTTCGCGCTCTCCCCTGGACATACTGGTCAAAAGCAGATAGCGTGGGGTTTTAACAGTTGTGGTGCGTCACCCATGGCCCCGAATGGTGAAGGTGCACAATTTTACTCTGTTTTATTAATTTTTTTCTGTCTTCTTCTTCTGTGGTGTCAATCAGTGACCTGGAGGGTCCAGAGAATTGAACTGCGGTGAGAGGTTGATGGGGAAAAAGCTGGGAGCGGTTTGCCAAATGAGGTTTTCCCCATAATCTCTGATATTCAACGGACGATTTGATTGACAGCAGTGGTCCTGGAGGCAAAGTTGTTCAGATGGAGGAGTTCCATCATGTGGTATGACTATCTTGTGCGCGTGTGAAGAAAATCATGTGACATACGATCGCCTATAGCTGTCCTCGTGTTGTTGTTATTTCATTTCAAAGCGCCACCAGGTGGCCATTCACCGCGTCCTTTCTCACCTGACCCCAGGCTGAGCCCGTGCACAGGTGTACCGGCTTGGGTGAAATTGTCTCGTTCCGTTCAAGAGTTATAGCCGTTTTAGCAAACCCTGCCTCGGCCCCTCCGAACGTTTTGGCCTGCCGCCGCCAACGGGAAACGAAATTCCCCCTTTTTTCTGATCTGGACGGACAGTCAGACTCCAGACAATCTTTCTGCACTGGTTTGGGTCAGATCGGGCAAAACACGTAGGACTAGTGTGCAAAAGTAGTTTTTTCAAAAAATCCAAAATACCCGAAAATTTCGCCAGCGCAACCCTCGAATCCGAGGCACGCATCTCGCTCGTCTCGAGCCAAGGATTCCGATGATATAAGACACTTGGTTCTGCGACGGACGGTTTGGGAGCTATGAGCGATTTCGTACTTTTGATCGCCGTAGCGCCACCGCCGGCCCGATCGGGCCGAGCCTTGGTGATGCTGTAGAGCGAGTGTTGTTGGTCACTTTTGCCACGCCCCCTCACCGCGCCCCAGATGGGCGTCGGCTTTGCCGGCTCCCCTGACGCTGCGTCATGGTGTCATCGCTTCTCGGCCTTTTGGCTAAGATCAAGTGTAGTATCTGTTCTTATCAGTTTAATATCTGATATGTCCCCTACCCGGGGACTGCATATTAAATTGATTTTTGGCACATGGAGCCGGAACCGGGGCTTGCTCCGTCCACTCCACGCATCGACCTGGTATTGCAGTGCCTCCAGGAACGGTGTGCTTCCCCTCTTTGGGGATTGCGAATTGTTGTGGCTAATAGCAGAGCGAGTACCACTGGAGCACTACCAGACATATATACGTAGCAGGCACACAAGAAGGATGATGATGACGTGACACAACAGCGATAATGCTGTAAAGAAAACAACAAAGTTTTAAGAAGGCAACAAAGTAGAGTCACAGGAGTATAGGAAGAGGAACAAAAGCGCTGGTTCCTGACCCATCACAGCACATTTTTGTTGTCCCTCTTATTGGACGCTCCCGTCTGAGGTCTTGGAGTCTTTTACTAGCGAGCTGAATCAGGTGTGTTTGATTAGGGACACTTGATTCAACTTACCCGTCCTTCCTTTTCTCGGGGGAGGGGAAGAGGTGACCGTCGATGAGGATGGCGAAGGGCGTTAGGGTGCCTCTGACTGGAGACCTGACAATTCATACTTACCTGGCAGGGGAGACACCATGATCAGGAAGGTGGTTCACCCAGGGCGAGGCTCGGCCATTGCACTCCGGTTGTGCTGACCCCTGCGAATTCCCCAAATGTGGGAATCTCGACTGCATAATTTATGGTAGTGGGGGACTGCGTTCGCGCTCTCCCCTGGACATACTGGTCAAAAGCAGATAGCATGGGGTTTTAACAGTTGTGGTGCGTCACCCATGGCCCCGAATGGTGAAGGTGCACAATTTTACTCTGTTTTATTAATTTTTTTCTGTCTTCTTCTTCTGTGGTGTCAATCAGTGACCTGGAGGGTCCAGAGAATTGAACTGCGGTGAGAGGTTGATGGGGAAAAAGCTCGGAGCGGTTTGCCAAATGAGGTTTTCCCCATAATCTCTGATATTCAACGGACGATTTGGTTGACAGCAGTGGTCCTGGAGGCAAAGTTGTTCAGATGGAGGAGTTCCATCATGTGGTATGACTATCTTGTGCGCGTGTGAAGAAAATCATGTGACATACGATCGCCTATAGCCGTCCTCGTGTTGTTGTTATTTCATTTCAAAGCGCCACCAGGTGGCCATTCACCGCGTCCTTTCTCACCTGACCCCAGGCTGAGCCCGTGCACAGGTGTACCGGCTTGGGTGAAATTGTCTCGCTCCGTTCAAGAGTTATAGCCGTTTTAGCAAACCCTGCCTCGGCCCCTCCGAACGTTTTGGCCTGCCGCCGCCAACGGGAAACGAAATTCCCCCTTTTTTCTGATCTGGACGGACAGTCAGACTCCAGACAATCTTTCTGCACTGGTTTGGGTCAGATCGGGCAAAACACGTAGGACTAGTGTGCAAAAGTAGGTTTTTCAAAAAATCCAAAATACCCGAAAATTTCGCCAGCGCAACCCTCGAATCCGAGGCACGCATCTCGCTCGTCTCGAGCCAAGGATTCCGATGATATAAGACACTTGGTTCTGCGACGGACGGTTTGGGAGCTATGAGCGATTTCGTACTTTTGATCGCCGTAGCGCCACCGCCGGCCCGATCGGGCCGAGCCTTGGTGATGCTGTAGAGCCAGGGCTGGACTGGTAATCTGGCATACCGGGCACTTTCCCGGTGGGCCGACGCACTTTGGGGCCGATACAAGGTTATTTATTTATTTAGATTTTTTTGCCACGGACTGGCCCATCATGCAGGGACAGCGGCCCATTGGTTTGTCTTCTGATTTGACAGGCCACAGCGAGAGAGACCTTCCTTCTTCCATATTCATAGACTGTGTCCATATTAGGCGCTGTTTTTTTATTGTATTTTTTTCTTTTTGATTTGGGCGCATGAAACTGCAAAAGGCGGACATCCGCACAGCGCTGCCGCTGACGAACATGCTCTGCGTTTCTGCTGCTCTATTAAGTGATGAATGGCACTTTGACTCTGAATTTTGTTTTATACAATCGTGTGATATGGTAACATAACGGTTCTTTGGTGAATCAGCTGAAAACAGCCGTGAGCATGTACATACACAACGAGGTAAATTGGAAAATGGCAATACACACTACAAACTTCTCACCCTAGCACAACCACAATTTACCTTGCAGCTACTAACAGTGAAGAAATATGGTGTATTGGCACAAATGTATTTATTAAAAATGTTGCTATTATTATAGGCTACATTAAATATTGCGCAATATAAATCACTTTTATAGAGGCTATTTTTGTATTTTCTATGTGTTTACAATATTTTTTTTTTTATTACAAATTCAATAATTTTTTTATTTATTTCTTTCTTTCTTTTAGAAACCATATACCCATGGTAATGAGGAGCATGGTTTGGCCAAAATTGGCCAACAGTTAAACTCGGATAAAAGAGACAACGTCATGCAGGTTTGGAACAACTTTACACAACAGAATTTAAAAGCAGTAAATTTACTTTATTGCATCCTAGCTCAAAGTCAGCGCTTTACTGTCAAGTGCATTTCTGTGTGACAAAAGTGCAATATCAAGTTTGATATCTGCATTTGCAGTAAATTCAATAATATCCATCATTATTTGTCCCTGTCCTAGTTTTATTTATTTACTCCAATGTAAGGCCCTAACCCCAGCAAAAACATTCACGAGGAACTCATGGGCCGGATGAGCTGGGTTTGCCAGGGCCGAATTTTATCCCCAGTCCAGCCCTGCCGCTGACGAACATGCTCTGCGTTTCTGCTGCTCTATTAAGTGATGAATGGCACTTTGACTCTGAATTTTGTTTTATACAATCGTGTGATATGGTAACATAACGGTTCTTTGGTGAATCAGCTGAAAACAGCCGTGAGCATGTACATACACAACGAGGTAAATTGGAAAATGGCAATACACACTACAAACTTCTCACCCTAGCACAACCACAATTTACCTTGCAGCTACTAACAGTGAAGAAATATGGTGTATTGGCACAAATGTATTTATTAAAAATGTTGCTATTATTATAGGCTACATTAAATATTGCGCAATATAAATCACTTTTATAGAGGCTATTTTTGTATTTTCTATGTGTTTACAATATTTTTTTTTTATTACAAATTCAATAATTTTTTTATTTATTTCTTTCTTTCTTTTAGAAACCATATACCCATGGTAATGAGGAGCATGGTTTGGCCAAAATTGGCCAACAGTTAAACTCGGATAAAAGAGACAACGTCATGCAGGTTTGGAACAACTTTACACAACAGAATTTAAAAGCAGTAAATTTACTTTATTGCATCCTAGCTCAAAGTCAGCGCTTTACTGTCAAGTGCATTTCTGTGTGACAAAAGTGCAATATCAAGTTTGATATCTGCATTTGCAGTAAATTCAATAATATCCATCATTATTTGTCCCTGTCCTAGTTTTATTTATTTACTCCAATGTAAGGCCCTAACCCCAGCAAAAACATTCACGAGGAACTCATGGGCCGGATGAGCTGGGTTTGCCAGGGCCGAATTTTATCCCCAGTCCAGCCCTGTGTAGAGCGAGTGTTGTTGGTCACTTTTGCCACGCCCCCTCACCGCGCCCCAGATGGGCGTCGGCTTTGCCGGCTCCCCTGACGCTGCGTCATGGTGTCATCGCTTCTCGGCCTTTTGGCTAAGATCAAGTGTAGTATCTGTTCTTATCAGTTTAATATCTGATATGTCCCCTACCCGGGGACTGCATATTAAATTGATTTTTGGCACATGGAGCCGGAACCGGGGCTTGCTCCGTCCACTCCACGCATCGACCTGGTATTGCAGTGCCTCCAGGAACGGTGTGCTTCCCCTCTTTGGGGATTGCGAATTGTTGTGGCTAATAGCAGAGCGAGTGTGCAAAACTAGTGTGCAAAAGTAGGTTTTTCAAAAAATCCAAAATACCCGAAAATTTCGCCAGCGCAACCCTCGAATCCGAGGCATGCATCTCGCTCGTCTCGAGCCAAGGATTCCGATGATATAAGACACTTGGTTCTGCGACGGACGGTTTGGGAGCTATGAGCGATTTCGTACTTTTGATCGCCGTAGCGCCACCGCCGGCCCGATCGGGCCGAGCCTTGGTGATGCTGTAGAGCCAGGGCTGGACTGGTAATCTGGCATACCGGGCACTTTCCCGGTGGGCCGACGCACTTTGGGGCCGATACAAGGTTATTTATTTATTTAGATTTTTTTGCCACGGACTGGCCCATCATGCAGGGACAGCGGCCCATTGGTTTGTCTTCTGATTTGACAGGCCACAGCGAGAGAGACCTTCCTTCTTCCATATTCATAGACTGTGTCCATATTAGGCGCTGTTTTTTTATTGTATTTTTTTCTTTTTGATTTGGGCGCATGAAACTGCAAAAGGCGGACATCCGCACAGCGCTGCCGCGAATTCCCCAAATGTGGGAATCTCGACTGCATAATTTATGGTAGTGGGGGACTGCGTTCGCGCTCTCCCCTGGACATACTGGTCAAAAGCAGATAGCATGGGGTTTTAACAGTTGTGGTGCGTCACCCATGGCCCCGAATGGTGAAGGTGCACAATTTTACTCTGTTTTATTAATTTTTTTCTGTCTTCTTCTTCTGTGGTGTCAATCAGTGACCTGGAGGGTCCAGAGAATTGAACTGCGGTGAGAGGTTGATGGGGAAAAAGCTCGGAGCGGTTTGCCAAATGAGGTTTTCCCCATAATCTCTGATATTCAACGGACGATTTGGTTGACAGCAGTGGTCCTGGAGGCAAAGTTGTTCAGATGGAGGAGTTCCATCATGTGGTATGACTATCTTGTGCGCGTGTGAAGAAAATCATGTGACATACGATCGCCTATAGCCGTCCTCGTGTTGTTGTTATTTCATTTCAAAGCGCCACCAGGTGGCCATTCACCGCGTCCTTTCTCACCTGACCCCAGGCTGAGCCCGTGCACAGGTGTACCGGCTTGGGTGAAATTGTCTCGCTCCGTTCAAGAGTTATAGCCGTTTTAGCAAACCCTGCCTCGGCCCCTCCGAACGTTTTGGCCTGCCGCCGCCAACGGGAAACGAAATTCCCCCTTTTTTCTGATCTGGACGGACAGTCAGACTCCAGACAATCTTTCTGCACTGGTTTGGGTCAGATCGGGCAAAACACGTAGGACTAGTGTGCAAAAGTAGGTTTTTCAAAAAATCCAAAATACCCGAAAATTTCGCCAGCGCAACCCTCGAATCCGAGGCACGCATCTCGCTCGTCTCGAGCCAAGGATTCCGATGATATAAGACACTTGGTTCTGCGACGGACGGTTTGGGAGCTATGAGCGATTTCGTACTTTTGATCGCCGTAGCGCCACCGCCGGCCCGATCGGGCCGAGCCTTGGTGATGCTGTAGAGCGAGTGTTGTTGGTCACTTTTGCCACGCCCCCTCACCGCGCCCCAGATGGGCGTCGGCTTTGCCGGCTCCCCTGACGCTGCGTCATGGTGTCATCGCTTCTCGGCCTTTTGGCTAAGATCAAGTGTAGTATCTGTTCTTATCAGTTTAATATCTGATATGTCCCCTACCCGGGGACTGCATATTAAATTGATTTTTGGCACATGGAGCCGGAGCCGGAACCGGGGCTTGCTCCGTCCACTCCACTCCACGCATCGACCTGGTATTGCAGTGCCTCCAGGAACGGTGTGCTTCCCCTCTTTGGGGATTGCGAATTGTTGTGGCTAATAGCAGAGCGAGTACCACTGGAGCACTACCAGACATATATACGTAGCAGGCACACAAGAAGGATGATGATGACGTGACACAACAGCGATAATGCTGTAAAGAAAACAACAAAGTTTTAAGAAGGCAACAAAGTAGAGTCACAGGAGTATAGGAAGAGGAACAAAAGCGCTGGTTCCTGACCCATCACAGCACATTTTTGTTGTCCCTCTTATTGGACGCTCCCGTCTGAGGTCTTGGAGTCTTTTACTAGCGAGCTGAATCAGGTGTGTTTGATTAGGGACACTTGATTCAACTTACCCGTCCTTCCTTTTCTCGGGGGAGGGGAAGAGGTGACCGTCGATGAGGATGGCGAAGGGCGTTAGGGTGCCTCTGACTGGAGACCTGACAATTCATACTTACCTGGCAGGGGAGACACCATGATCAGGAAGGTGGTTCACCCAGGGCGAGGCTCGGCCATTGCACTCCGGTTGTGCTGACCCCTGCGAATTCCCCAAATGTGGGAATCTCGACTGCATAATTTATGGTAGTGGGGGACTGCGTTCGCGCTCTCCCCTGGACATACTGGTCAAAAGCAGATAGCGTGGGGTTTTAACAGTTGTGGTGCGTCACCCATGGCCCCGAATGGTGAAGGTGCACAATTTTACTCTGTTTTATTAATTTTTTTCTGTCTTCTTCTTCTGTGGTGTCAATCAGTGACCTGGAGGGTCCAGAGAATTGAACTGCGGTGAGAGGTTGATGGGGAAAAAGCTGGGAGCGGTTTGCCAAATGAGGTTTTCCCCATAATCTCTGATATTCAACGGACGATTTGATTGACAGCAGTGGTCCTGGAGGCAAAGTTGTTCAGATGGAGGAGTTCCATCATGTGGTATGACTATCTTGTGCGCGTGTGAAGAAAATCATGTGACATACGATCGCCTATAGCCGTCCTCGTGTTGTTGTTATTTCATTTCAAAGCGCCACCAGGTGGCCATTCACCGCGTCCTTTCTCACCTGACCCCAGGCTGAGCCCGTGCACAGGTGTACCGGCTTGGGTGAAATTGTCTCGTTCCGTTCAAGAGATATAGCCGTTTTAGCAAACCCTGCCTCGGCCCCTCCGAACGTTTTGGCCTGCCGCCGCCAACGGGAAACGAAATTCCCCCTTTTTTCTGATCTGGACGGACAGTCAGACTCCAGACAATCTTTCTGCACTGGTTTGGGTCAGATCGGGCAAAACACGTAGGACTAGTGTGCAAAAGTAGTTTTTTCAAAAAATCCAAAATACCCGAAAATTTCGCCAGCGCAACCCTCGAATCCGAGGCACGCATCTCGCTCGTCTCGAGCCAAGGATTCCGATGATATAAGACACTTGGTTCTGCGACGGACGGTTTGGGAGCTATGAGCGATTTCGTACTTTTGATCGCCGTAGCGCCACCGCCGGCCCGATCGGGCCGAGCCTTGGTGATGCTGTAGAGCGAGTGTTGTTGGTCACTTTTGCCACGCCCCCTCACCGCGCCCCAGATGGGCGTCGGCTTTGCCGGCTCCCCTGACGCTGCGTCATGGTGTCATCGCTTCTCGGCCTTTTGGCTAAGATCAAGTGTAGTATCTGTTCTTATCAGTTTAATATCTGATATGTCCCCTATCCGGGGACTGCATATTAAATTGATTTTTGGCACATGGAGCCGGAACCGGGGCTTGCTCCGTCCACTCCACGCATCGACCTGGTATTGCAGTGCCTCCAGGAACGGTGTGCTTCCCCTCTTTGGGGATTGCGAATTGTTGTGGCTAATAGCAGAGCGAGTACCACTGGAGCACTACCAGACATATATACGTAGCAGGCACACAAGAAGGATGATGATGACGTGACACAACAGCGATAATGCTGTAAAGAAAACAACAAAGTTTTAAGAAGGCAACAAAGTAGAGTCACAGGAGTATAGGAAGAGGAACAAAAGCGCTGGTTCCTGACCCATCACAGCACATTTTTGTTGTCCCTCTTATTGGACGCTCCCGTCTGAGGTCTTGGAGTCTTTTACTAGCGAGCTGAATCAGGTGTGTTTGATTAGGGACACTTGATTCAACTTACCCGTCCTTCCTTTTCTCGGGGGAGGGGAAGAGGTGACCGTCGATGAGGATGGCGAAGGGCGTTAGGGTGCCTCTGACTGGAGACCTGACAATTCATACTTACCTGGCAGGGGAGACACCATGATCAGGAAGGTGGTTCACCCAGGGCGAGGCTCGGCCATTGCACTCCGGTTGTGCTGACCCCTGCGAATTCCCCAAATGTGGGAATCTCGACTGCATAATTTATGGTAGTGGGGGACTGCGTTCGCGCTCTCCCCTGGACATACTGGTCAAAAGCAGATAGCGTGGGGTTTTAACAGTTGTGGTGCGTCACCCATGGCCCCGAATGGTGAAGGTGCACAATTTTACTCTGTTTTATTAATTTTTTTCTGTCTTCTTCTTCTGTGGTGTCAATCAGTGACCTGGAGGGTCCAGAGAATTGAACTGCGGTGAGAGGTTGATGGGGAAAAAGCTGGGAGCGGTTTGCCAAATGAGGTTTTCCCCATAATCTCTGATATTCAACGGACGATTTGATTGACAGCAGTGGTCCTGGAGGCAAAGTTGTTCAGATGGAGGAGTTCCATCATGTGGTATGACTATCTTGTGCGCGTGTGAAGAAAATCATGTGACATACGATCGCCTATAGCCGTCCTCGTGTTGTTGTTATTTCATTTCAAAGCGCCACCAGGTGGCCATTCACCGCGTCCTTTCTCACCTGACCCCAGGCTGAGCCCGTGCACAGGTGTACCGGCTTGGGTGAAATTGTCTCGTTCCGTTCAAGAGTTATAGCCGTTTTAGCAAACCCTGCCTCGGCCCCTCCGAACGTTTTGGCCTGCCGCCGCCAACGGGAAACGAAATTCCCCCTTTTTTCTGATCTGGACGGACAGTCAGACTCCAGACAATCTTTCTGCACTGGTTTGGGTCAGATCGGGCAAAACACCCCAGATAGCAATTACGTTTGGGCCACATGTGGGTATTATCTGGCACATATGGCCTAGATGTGGCATGGCTGAACAAATATGGGCCAAATTGGGACCATATTTGTTTTGCCATAACTTTAAAATCTGCGGGAAATGCTCTCTTGGTTCACAAATCATTTTGAGGTATATGGCCCAGATAACAACGAACACATGAGAACCATATGTGGTTGAGCTATGGCACACAGTTAGAAACACCGACTTGTGGTAAACATTTGGCTTATACATGGAAAAACACAGGAATCCTGAAATCAAGTGCGGCAGACATCCGCCGTTCCACACATCAGGTTGCTATGCATCCTCCCTCCTATTGGTGGAGTGAAACTACGGCGCGAATTTGACTGCGAACCGGGCAGCAGCCGCCATTTACTCTGCTTTCCTCCTCACGACTGTGTACATTCAGGTAAGCGATGTTTTGGCACTTTAAAGTCATATAATTGAAATATTAAGCATTATGTGTCAATATTGCATGTTATTAAGTATTTAGTTATTCGTTTCATTGAGGAGTGGGTCGAATTACGTTAGTTTTCTCCTCAGTTTAATTTACCGATACAATAAAGTGTAACGTTAATGTATAACGGTCCGCTGGTTTCCCGTTTTAAATTCAGATGTGTTTGCTAAATCAACAGTACACTGTCGTACACTTAAAATAGTACATATGGCATGTGTAATATCATATGTGAATTCAGGCGACGCGGTCCGACGTCGGTGTTACTGTTCGTCAAAAACCTAAATCCTAATTTGTGTTCACAATATTTTAACTAATCATAATATTAATAAAAAAATGGCAACAAGACTAAACAAATGAATACGTGTGCATTACAACAACCTTGTTAACATGAACTAACAATAAACTGCACTTCTTCAGCATGTATTAATATGTGTTAATGTTAATTTGAACATTTACTTATACATTCAAATCAGAAATTGTACTTGTTAACGTTGTAGTACTGTATGCACAGTGGACTATGAACAAACAATGAACTGCTGTATTTCTATTAACTAATGTTATCAAAGATTACCAAATACAGTAAGAAATGTAGGCTATCACTCATGGTTAGTTCATGTTAGTTAATACATTAAGTAATGTTTGTTAACAAATAAAACTTTATTGTAAAGTGTTATCAATTGTAAATTAATTAAAAAGAAAAAAAAACGAAACCTTCAATTGACTGCTTGTGCATGCATTTGGACCATTCTCTCCCCTTTATTTAAGATAAATAAATAATTACATGCCACAGTGTGATTGTGCAGAGATTTTTGCAACAATCACATATCAATTATGTTGCAATTACATTCTCTAACATTCTCTCACAAATATGAACCCCAAACTGTCATAACCTATTGGTGCTATGACCGAATTCTTATTTGAGTAATTTAATATAAATATATATATAATTGTATGATCACAATATAGTTTAACTTTGTTATTAAAATAAGCAAATATGCAAATTATAAGCAATGTTTTTATGCTTTGTATATCTTTCAGGAGGTTTAAACTCTCCTACCAGGCGGTTGTTGAAAATAAGAATGTGTTCTTAAAATAATAGTTCACTTAAAATTGAAAGTTCTGTCATTGTTTACTCACCCTCAAGTTGTTTCAAACCTGTATGCATTTCTTTCTTTTGCTGAACACAAGGGAAGATATTTTGAAGAATGTCGGTAACCAAACAGTTGATGGACCCCATTCACTTCCATAGTATTTTTTTTTTCCTATTATGGATGTGAATGGGGTCCATCAACTGTTTGGTTACCGACATTCTTCAAAATATCTTCCCTTGTGTTCAGCAAAAGAAAGAAATGCATGCAGGTTTGAAACAACTTGAGGGTGAGTACGGTAAACGATGACACAAATTACAATTTGTGGCAGAATCCGAAGAGAACGAGTTTTTAAGGACCACAATGATTTTCTGGCCCAGGATGATGACTGCCAAACTCTCCCACTCATATTTTTTCCTTTTGTTATTAATTCCGGAGGACAAAGTTCCAAATAAAATATTTTTTTCTCGTTTCTACCTCCGATAGTAGCACCTCCAATTCACTTTCTGTAAATTTTTGTTACTTGCCGCTTGCTTTAGCCATTTTCTTACTGCTTTCTTTTGCCAAAGTGGACTCATTACCATATTTAAATTGCTTTATTTAAGGGAGGAGACTGGCTGGGGCGTTGTGCTCGTGCATTTGCACTCAATTTTACGTTAATTGGGATGTACAAAGAGAACATGCGTGGGATCCTTCGTACGCAGAGATTCATACATCTGTTTTTTTTGTGCGTACGCACATTTACAGCTTTGTCCGTACACAATGTTTTAGGATGAATTCAACGCAAGTCTTTGTACATGAGGCCCCAAGTCAGGGACTGGGATGGCCATTACAGATGCTTGGTTTTGTGCTCAGTGACCCATTTTTGTTTTGATTTTGGTGTTTGTTTTTGGATCACTGTCCTGTTGGAAGACACAAACATGGCCCATTATAAGATTTCTATAAGAGGTTGTCAGGTTTAAATTTTTTATCTGTTGGTAGTTGATCGAATCCATGATGCCATGTATCTGAACCAGATAGTATTTCATTTTACACATGGGGTGCTTTTTTATCCCTGTGTGCACCAAACACATCTTAAGTGGTTACTACCAAAAAAGCTACATTTTTTTGTTTCATCTGACCATAGAACCCGTCCTATTTGAAGTTCCAGTAGTGTCAGTTACTTTTCAAACGTTCTATGGTCAGATGAAACAAAAAAATTTAGCTTTTTTGGTAGTAACCACTTAAGATTGGTTTGGCACACACAGGGATAAAAAATCACCCCATGTGTAAAATGAAATACTCTTCTGTATTTTTGATTTGCGTCAGAAGTAGCGTACGGATGAAACATAGGATGTGCGTACGCACAGAAATATTCTGATTTATAAAACCGTGCGCACGCACATCCTATGCAGTTTTCCCATAATAAATCACAATCAATTCTAAATGTAGCGCAGCTTTTGCGTTCTTCTGAACATCTTGTTCAGATACATGGCATCATGGATTCGATCAACTACCAAAAATTTAAACCTGACAAACTCTTATAGAAATCTTATAATGGGCCATGTTTGTGTCTTCCAACAGGACAGTGATCCAAAAACAAACACCAACATCAGAACAAAAATGGGTCACTGAGCACAAAACCAAGCATCTTCAATGGCCATCCCAGTCCCTGACCTGAACCCTATAGATGATGAGTGAGTGAACTGAAGAGAAGCGCCAACATGGATCTGGGAATTTGAAGGATCTGGAGAAATTCTGTATGGAGGAATGGTCTCTGATCTCTGGTCAGGTGTTCTCCAAACTCATCAGGCATTATAGGAGAAAACTCAGAGCTGCCGTCTTGGAAAAAGGAGCTTACAAAAAGTATTTAATAAAAGGGGGCAAATAATTGTTCCCAACGTGTTTAGGAGAAAAACATTTATTTCATAATGTGATTTCCCCCCCCCACACTTTCCATTCTTTTACTTCAATGAAAGGTTAGATTTGTGCCAATTTTTAAAAAAATTAAAGATCAAAATGATAAACAATGCAGATTTATTTTTTACAGCCATCTTTGATCATATTTACCGGGGGGGAAAATAATTCTGACCAGCACTGTATATTTCAACCACTTACTTACAATGTTTTTTTTTCCTATCAGATTACGTATCTGGGTCTGGTTGGTGGCTTTGACCTGAAAGACACAGTGTGGAGAGTGCTGAAAGCCACTTTTACAACTGCTGTGGCACGTGTGATGAATTGGAGAGGAATCAATGGGAAGGTTGGTGTCCAACGCCTGATCGTATTGATGTTTTATAAACAAATTTCGGGTACTCTGGGTTCGGGCAAAATTCCGAGCCCTGAGCCCTCCCCCGGACAGCACGCCAAATACGCATAATATTTACTCTATTTAATTTGATGTAAGTGTGAACTCGTGAAAAGGAAGTTGTCATTGGTGAGAACCTTTTTTAGAAATCATTTTAATTTTATAGCACTTTGCACAATACAAAACTATTCAAATCCACTTTACAGAACATTGTATTGTTATTTCTGTTATCTCAGTAATAGTAATGGTCACAAATTAATGGTTTGGAGCTTAAATCACCTAAAAAACTTTTCTCTTAAATTGATTCATTTTCGGTCATGTGTTTTACTTAATCTGTGCTATCTGACAACCCTGTGCATGGTAGTGTTCATTTTGTTAATGAAATCTTCAACGAAATGTTCAAACGTCATACATTTTCTTGTCCCTAATAATCAACATAATGCAGGAGAAACTGTAAAATCATCTCCATCATCTAATTAAAAACACTAAGGGCCCTATTTTGACGATCTGAAACGCAAGTAACTGTGTGTGCGGATCTTGCAAATCTAAAATGTGTTGGTCTGAAGAAGCTTCATTATTCATAGGTGTGGTTTGGGCGTAACGTGAAATAAACCAATCAGAGCATCATCTCACATTCCCTTTAAGAGCTGGCGCGCTTGTTCCATGGCGGATTGCTATTATAATGGCGGGTTTGCCAAGAGCATGGCATAATACATCACAGGTGAAACTCAGAAAATTAGAATATTGTGCAAAAGTTCATGTATTTCAGTAATTCAAATTAAAAGGTGAAACTAATATATTTAGTATATATAACTATATGCATTATTGTACTTTTCAGAGGGTCGAAAATTCTGTTCAGATTTTGAATTTGGGGTTTTCATAAACCGTTAGCCATAATCATCAAAATTATAACTTTTGCACGATATTCAAATTTTTCTAGTTTCACCTGTATTACTACAATTAGCCTGAATAATTTGGGTAAATGTGTATTTATGCCTATTTTTTCACATCTTTTCACAAGAGAAATACTCTTCTCCTGAAAACGGTCTGTCCGTTTAAAAGCACGTCTCCTCTGAGAAATAATCTAATTTCACCACAATTATTTTCCTCGCGTGGTAGCTAATATTGTTCCTTGTAATTATAAATGGTTTGCAAAAATTGGAACTGCTAAGTGAATGCGCGTTATGCACTCACCAAGCATGCGCCATTAAAATTGAAGTCTGAATTATGCGCCACTGACTTTAAACACAATTTTACCGGGTCTGTGGAGGAATTGTTTTGTAAAACTGCAGAATATCACCAGGGAACGTTAGTGCAGGAACACTCTTCTCGCTGAACCGCCCCGCGAGCGCAAGTTCATTCCCTAATTTACCGACGTGTGTCTGTGGAGGGAGAAGTGAGCTCTGCGTCGGGTGGAGAATAGGAATGATACATGCATCAGTGTACTTAGTCATTTGCACTGGGTGCAAGATAGGGCCCTAAAGCCCAATTTATACTTCTGCGTCAAACTTACGCCGTAGCTACGTCATAGGCTTTTTGGAGCGCGCGTACCCTTCGGCGTACCCTGATGTGCACCTCTCCAAAAATGTAAAAATGCGTCAACTCTATGCGAACGCAAGCGCTGTGATTGGTCTGCTAGAACCGCTCCCTCGGGTTTCACATGCTCCCTCTGCATGTGTAATTGTAAATGAAAACCAACGCGTTGCCTACTGCAAGGCTCCGGCTCCGGCTTAGGTGCGATGCAGAAGTATAAATCAGCCTATATCCATGTAGGACTGTCCTCGACTAAAGATTTTTCTAGTTGCGTTGCATCACATTAAATGCTTCTCTGCAAGCGCTCTGTTTGAGCCGCTTATAATTTGCATTCGGGAACGCAACGTGCACCAACCATCCGTAATTAGAATTATTAATAATTAAATCTGTTGTCAACAAAGAGAAATGTCTGCGGTTTTCTGCCAAAATAAAAGCCCAGTGGTTTAACTTTTGAAAGCAAGACATCCATGAATGTTAGTATTGTAATTTTACTGTTGTTCTGTAAAGTTAAAAACATTTTTTTAGTATAATAATTGTTTATCAGAATCAATCCAAATATTATTGTAACATTATTATTATTATGAATGCATTATAAATGTTCATTTTTCATTTACAGTGTGTATTATTGCAATAGTAAGATATGTCTTTATTAAATAAATTAAAATATTAATAAAAATAATAATAATTACAGGGGATGGGGTTAGCTATTCTGTTTTTTCTTCTTTTTTTGGCATTAGCTGATCACATCCCTGGCTCACTTAAAGGAACGTGTCACCGTTTTTAAAAATAAAACCTCCTGTCATTCTATTTTCAAAGCACTCTCCTCTTCTTCATAGAGGTATGGTTCTGGATCTTGACTGTCTGAGAAGTCACCCTCTTAGTCTCTCACAAAATCAGCCATGTTCACCGCCATTCACTATGTCTACTGTAGAAAAAATAGTCAGCTAATATTCACATCGGTATGTTGACGGAAGTTGTGGGATTTCATGTGTTGCTGCGTGATATCTCTGCGCCCAAGTAGCAGTGCTTCGTCTGTGCTTCCCCATAATATAGTCCCAAGTCAATGTCTATCTATGAAATCGGCTAGTCTTAATCTGCATCGCTATTTGTACTCACAAGAAGTAATTAGGTGGTTTTTTTTGGCTCACTTTTATTGTCTTGTTTGGACTAAAACGTGACATTTATGCTATCTGTGTTGGTGTGTTTTTACATTAGAGTGTGCATGTCTTTTGTAAAGCAGAATACATGCAGTGTTGTAAATTTTAACCGGTTGGTGGAAAAGTATTCTAAAATGTATTTTTTTTTAAAACTAAATAGTTTGTCATATGGAATTATGGTATTATTATGGCCCACATATTGAAAAATACAATTTGCAATTCCTTTTTGAAATTATACGGGGAAAACTTTCATACAGTGGTCAATCAGAGGTGTTTAATCTGTTAATAATTGCAATTAAAATATTAAAGGAATTAATTTACATTAATATTTTTTTTTTTTTTCATTATCCTGCAGCTCTAGCTTCCAGGTTGTATTGCTGCTAACATTACTTAAATTTATATTTTATTGCAGGTGCAGTCAGGCAGAATCCCCTAACTGGAAAAGCCTCAAAGATATTGAATTTAACATCAGTAAATGGCTGGAGCGATTGAAGAAACGAGAGGCCCAACAACACATTGCCGACCCTCATTAGAGACTTCCCTGCACATCTTCTCAACATCACTTCTCTTTAACTCTTTACCTTTCAAGTTTCATTTAACTTTCTCAATTTCTCTTTAAAGTTCTCTTTACCAAGTTACTGTGATTTGTTATTTTTTTTTATTTCTCTCATTAGTTGAACATTAGTTGACTAGTTGAACATAACATTGATAGACGATTAAAAAAACATGAATTTTGGTGTAAAAAATTTAAGTCTAACACTCTTTGAATGTTATTTATATATATATTCATATTTATTCTTAATAATTTAAGTAGAATTCCGTTGAAAACATTTTTTTAAGTACAACTGAATGCTACTGTAATTATATTTATTTTAAAATGTTTTCAACTGAATGCTACTGTAATTATATTTATTTTAAAATGTTTTCAACTGAATGCTACTGTAATTATATTTATTTTAAAATGTTTTCAACTGAATGCTACTGTAATTATATTTATTTTAAAATGTTTTCAACTGAATGCTACTGTAATTATATTTATTTTAAAATGTTTTCAACTGAATGCTACTGTAATTATATTTATTTTAAAATGTTTTCAACTGAATGCTACTGTAATTATATTTATTTTAAAATGTTTTCAACTGAATGCTACTGTAATTATATTTATTTTAAAATGTTTTCAACTGAATTCTACTGTAATTATATTTATTTTAAAATGTTTTCAACTGAATTCTACTGTAATTATATTTATTTTAAAATGTTTTCAACTGAATGCTACTGTAATTATTAAATTCAACTGTGTTGCTGTAATTATATTTATTTTTATGAAATGTTTTCAACTGAATGCTACTGTAATTATTAAGTACAACCGTCTATCTGTAATTATTTAAACACTTGTCAAAATAAATTGTTTTGAGCACATTTGTTGTTGTGGAGTGTTTAATTTACCTTTGAGTTAATAAGACTTTTACATACTGTCAGCTGCATGTGGGCCACATAGATTTTAACAGATCTCAACCATACTAAAATTGCATGCAAGGTTCACACATGGGCCACATTAAATTGTATTATTTGGCTCATGCTTGGTGGAGTTATGGCACTCCTTTGGTTCAGTTCTGGCAAAGAAGATGAGGGCCATATATGGGCCGGCAAACACAATCTTATCTGGGCCACAGCTCAGCTGTTTATCTGGGCCAAATCTGTGCCAAAGGAAATTTGCTGACTGGGACGTAGGACTAGTGTGCAAAAGTAGGTTTTTCAAAAAATCCAAAATACCCGAAAATTTCGCCAGCGCAACCCTCGAATCCGAGGCATGCATCTCGCTCGTCTCGAGCCAAGGATTCCGATGATATAAGACACTTGGTTCTGCGACGGACGGTTTGGGAGCTATGAGCGATTTCGTACTTTTGATCGCCGTAGCGCCACCGCCGGCCCGATCGGGCCGAGCCTTGGTGATGCTGTAGAGCGAGTGTTGTTGGTCACTTTTGCCACGCCCCCTCACCGCGCCCCAGATGGGCGTCGGCTTTGCCGGCTCCCCTGACGCTGCGTCATGGTGTCATCGCTTCTCGGCCTTTTGGCTAAGATCAAGTGTAGTATCTGTTCTTATCAGTTTAATATCTGATATGTCCCCTATCCGGGGACTGCATATTAAATTGATTTTTGGCACATGGAGCCGGAACCGGGGCTTGCTCCGTCCACTCCACGCATCGACCTGGTATTGCAGTGCCTCCAGGAACGGTGTGCTTCCCCTCTTTGGGGATTGCGAATTGTTGTGGCTAATAGCAGAGCGAGTACCACTGGAGCACTACCAGACATATATACGTAGCAGGCACACAAGAAGGATGATGATGACGTGACACAACAGCGATAATGCTGTAAAGAAAACAACAAAGTTTTAAGAAGGCAACAAAGTAGAGTCACAGGAGTATAGGAAGAGGAACAAAAGCGCTGGTTCCTGACCCATCACAGCACATTTTTGTTGTCCCTCTTATTGGACGCTCCCGTCTGAGGTCTTGGAGTCTTTTACTAGCGAGCTGAATCAGGTGTGTTTGATTAGGGACACTTGATTCAACTTACCCGTCCTTCCTTTTCTCGGGGGAGGGGAAGAGGTGACCGTCGATGAGGATGGCGAAGGGCGTTAGGGTGCCTCTGACTGGAGACCTGACAATTCATACTTACCTGGCAGGGGAGACACCATGATCAGGAAGGTGGTTCACCCAGGGCGAGGCTCGGCCATTGCACTCCGGTTGTGCTGACCCCTGCGAATTCCCCAAATGTGGGAATCTCGACTGCATAATTTATGGTAGTGGGGGACTGCGTTCGCGCTCTCCCCTGGACATACTGGTCAAAAGCAGATAGCGTGGGGTTTTAACAGTTGTGGTGCGTCACCCATGGCCCCGAATGGTGAAGGTGCACAATTTTACTCTGTTTTATTAATTTTTTTCTGTCTTCTTCTTCTGTGGTGTCAATCAGTGACCTGGAGGGTCCAGAGAATTGAACTGCGGTGAGAGGTTGATGGGGAAAAAGCTGGGAGCGGTTTGCCAAATGAGGTTTTCCCCATAATCTCTGATATTCAACGGACGATTTGATTGACAGCAGTGGTCCTGGAGGCAAAGTTGTTCAGATGGAGGAGTTCCATCATGTGGTATGACTATCTTGTGCGCGTGTGAAGAAAATCATGTGACATACGATCGCCTATAGCCGTCCTCGTGTTGTTGTTATTTCATTTCAAAGCGCCACCAGGTGGCCATTCACCGCGTCCTTTCTCACCTGACCCCAGGCTGAGCCCGTGCACAGGTGTACCGGCTTGGGTGAAATTGTCTCGCTCCGTTCAAGAGTTATAGCCGTTTTAGCAAACCCTGCCTCGGCCCCTCCGAACGTTTTGGCCTGCCGCCGCCAACGGGAAACGAAATTCCCCCTTTTTTCTGATCTGGACGGACAGTCAGACTCCAGACAATCTTTCTGCACTGGTTTGGGTCAGATCGGGCAAAACACGTAGGACTAGTGTGCAAAAGTAGGTTTTTCAAAAAATCCAAAATACCCGAAAATTTCGCCAGCGCAACCCTCGAATCCGAGGCACGCATCTCGCTCGTCTCGAGCCAAGGATTCCGATGATATAAGACACTTGGTTCTGCGACGGACGGTTTGGGAGCTATGAGCGATTTCGTACTTTTGATCGCCGTAGCGCCACCGCCGGCCCGATCGGGCCGAGCCTTGGTGATGCTGTAGAGCGAGTGTTGTTGGTCACTTTTGCCACGCCCCCTCACCGCGCCCCAGATGGGCGTCGGCTTTGCCGGCTCCCCTGACGCTGCGTCATGGTGTCATCGCTTCTCGGCCTTTTGGCTAAGATCAAGTGTAGTATCTGTTCTTATCAGTTTAATATCTGATATGTCCCCTACCCGGGGACTGCATATTAAATTGATTTTTGGCACATGGAGCCGGAACCGGGGCTTGCTCCGTCCACTCCACTCCACGCATCGACCTGGTATTGCAGTGCCTCCAGGAACGGTGTGCTTCCCCTCTTTGGGGATTGCGAATTGTTGTGGCTAATAGCAGAGCGAGTACCACTGGAGCACTACCAGACATATATACGTAGCAGGCACACAAGAAGGATGATGATGACGTGACACAACAGCGATAATGCTGTAAAGAAAACAACAAAGTTTTAAGAAGGCAACAAAGTAGAGTCACAGGAGTATAGGAAGAGGAACAAAAGCGCTGGTTCCTGACCCATCACAGCACATTTTTGTTGTCCCTCTTATTGGACGCTCCCGTCTGAGGTCTTGGAGTCTTTTACTAGCGAGCTGAATCAGGTGTGTTTGATTAGGGACACTTGATTCAACTTACCCGTCCTTCCTTTTCTCGGGGGAGGGGAAGAGGTGACCGTCGATGAGGATGGCGAAGGGCGTTAGGGTGCCTCTGACTGGAGACCTGACAATTCATACTTACCTGGCAGGGGAGACACCATGATCAGGAAGGTGGTTCACCCAGGGCGAGGCTCGGCCATTGCACTCCGGTTGTGCTGACCCCTGCGAATTCCCCAAATGTGGGAATCTCGACTGCATAATTTATGGTAGTGGGGGACTGCGTTCGCGCTCTCCCCTGGACATACTGGTCAAAAGCAGATAGCGTGGGGTTTTAACAGTTGTGGTGCGTCACCCATGGCCCCGAATGGTGAAGGTGCACAATTTTACTCTGTTTTATTAATTTTTTTCTGTCTTCTTCTTCTGTGGTGTCAATCAGGGACCTGGAGGGTCCAGAGAATTGAACTGCGGTGAGAGGTTGATGGGGAAAAAGCTTGGAGCGGTTTGCCAAATGAGGTTTTCCCCATAATCTCTGATATTCAACGGACGATTTGATTGACAGCAGTGGTCCTGGAGGCAAAGTTGTTCAGATGGAGGAGTTCCATCATGTGGTATGACTATCTTGTGCGCGTGTGAAGAAAATCATGTGACATACGATCGCCTATAGCCGTCCTCGTGTTGTTGTTATTTCATTTCAAAGCGCCACCAGGTGGCCATTCACCGCGTCCTTTCTCACCTGACCCCAGGCTGAGCCCGTGCACAGGTGTACCGGCTTGGGTGAAATTGTCTCGTTCCGTTCAAGAGATATAGCCGTTTTAGCAAACCCTGCCTCGGCCCCTCCGAACGTTTTGGCCTGCCGCCGCCAACGGGAAACGAAATTCCCCCTTTTTTCTGATCTGGACGGACAGTCAGACTCCAGACAATCTTTCTGCACTGGTTTGGGTCAGATCGGGCAAAACACGTAGGACTAGTGTGCAAAAGTAGGTTTTTCAAAAAATCCAAAATACCCGAAAATTTCGCCAGCGCAACCCTCGAATCCGAGGCATGCATCTCGCTCGTCTCGAGCCAAGGATTCCGATGATATAAGACACTTGGTTCTGCGACGGACGGTTTGGGAGCTATGAGCGATTTCGTACTTTTGATCGCCGTAGCGCCACCGCCGGCCCGATCGGGCCGAGCCTTGGTGATGCTGTAGAGCCAGGGCTGGACTGGTAATCTGGCATACCGGGCACTTTCCCGGTGGGCCGACGCACTTTGGGGCCGATACAAGGTTATTTATTTATTTAGATTTTTTTGCCACGGACTGGCCCATCATGCAGGGACAGCGGCCCATTGGTTTGTCTTCTGATTTGACAGGCCACAGCGAGAGAGACCTTCCTTCTTCCATATTCATAGACTGTGTCCATATTAGGCGCTGTTTTTTTATTGTATTTTTTTCTTTTTGATTTGGGCGCATGAAACTGCAAAAGGCGGACATCCGCACAGCGCTGCCGCTGACGAACATGCTCTGCGTTTCTGCTGCTCTATTAAGTGATGAATGGCACTTTGACTCTGAATTTTGTTTTATACAATCGTGTGATATGGTAACATAACGGTTCTTTGGTGAATCAGCTGAAAACAGCCGTGAGCATGTACATACACAACGAGGTAAATTGGAAAATGGCAATACACACTACAAACTTCTCACCCTAGCACAACCACAATTTACCTTGCAGCTACTAACAGTGAAGAAATATGGTGTATTGGCACAAATGTATTTATTAAAAATGTTGCTATTATTATAGGCTACATTAAATATTGCGCAATATAAATCACTTTTATAGAGGCTATTTTTGTATTTTCTATGTGTTTACAATATTTTTTTTTTTATTACAAATTCAATAATTTTTTTATTTATTTCTTTCTTTCTTTTAGAAACCATATACCCATGGTAATGAGGAGCATGGTTTGGCCAAAATTGGCCAACAGTTAAACTCGGATAAAAGAGACAACGTCATGCAGGTTTGGAACAACTTTACACAACAGAATTTAAAAGCAGTAAATTTACTTTATTGCATCCTAGCTCAAAGTCAGCGCTTTACTGTCAAGTGCATTTCTGTGTGACAAAAGTGCAATATCAAGTTTGATATCTGCATTTGCAGTAAATTCAATAATATCCATCATTATTTGTCCCTGTCCTAGTTTTATTTATTTACTCCAATGTAAGGCCCTAACCCCAGCAAAAACATTCACGAGGAACTCATGGGCCGGATGAGCTGGGTTTGCCAGGGCCGAATTTTATCCCCAGTCCAGCCCTGTGTAGAGCGAGTGTTGTTGGTCACTTTTGCCACGCCCCCTCACCGCGCCCCAGATGGGCGTCGGCTTTGCCGGCTCCCCTGACGCTGCGTCATGGTGTCATCGCTTCTCGGCCTTTTGGCTAAGATCAAGTGTAGTATCTGTTCTTATCAGTTTAATATCTGATATGTCCCCTATCCGGGGACTGCATATTAAATTGATTTTTGGCACATGGAGCCGGAACCGGGGCTTGCTCCGTCCACTCCACGCATCGACCTGGTATTGCAGTGCCTCCAGGAACGGTGTGCTTCCCCTCTTTGGGGATTGCGAATTGTTGTGGCTAATAGCAGAGCGAGTACCACTGGAGCACTACCAGACATATATACGTAGCAGGCACACAAGAAGGATGATGATGACGTGACACAACAGCGATAATGCTGTAAAGAAAACAACAAAGTTTTAAGAAGGCAACAAAGTGGAGTCACAGGAGTATAGGAAGAGGAACAAAAGCGCTGGTTCCTGACCCATCACAGCACATTTTTGTTGTCCCTCTTATTGGACGCTCCCGTCTGAGGTCTTGGAGTCTTTTACTAGCGAGCTGAATCAGGTGTGTTTGATTAGGGACACTTGATTCAACTTACCCGTCCTTCCTTTTCTCGGGGGAGGGGAAGAGGTGACCGTCGATGAGGATGGCGAAGGGCGTTAGGGTGCCTCTGACTGGAGACCTGACAATTCATACTTACCTGGCAGGGGAGACACCATGATCAGGAAGGTGGTTCACCCAGGGCGAGGCTCGGCCATTGCACTCCGGTTGTGCTGACCCCTGCGAATTCCCCAAATGTGGGAATCTCGACTGCATAATTTATGGTAGTGGGGGACTGCGTTCGCGCTCTCCCCTGGACATACTGGTCAAAAGCAGATAGCGTGGGGTTTTAACAGTTGTGGTGCGTCACCCATGGCCCCGAATGGTGAAGGTGCACAATTTTACTCTGTTTTATTAATTTTTTTCTGTCTTCTTCTTCTGTGGTGTCAATCAGTGACCTGGAGGGTCCAGAGAATTGAACTGCGGTGAGAGGTTGATGGGGAAAAAGCTGGGAGCGGTTTGCCAAATGAGGTTTTCCCCATAATCTCTGATATTCAACGGACGATTTGATTGACAGCAGTGGTCCTGGAGGCAAAGTTGTTCAGATGGAGGAGTTCCATCATGTGGTATGACTATCTTGTGCGCGTGTGAAGAAAATCATGTGACATACGATCGCCTATAGCCGTCCTCGTGTTGTTGTTATTTCATTTCAAAGCGCCACCAGGTGGCCATTCACCGCGTCCTTTCTCACCTGACCCCAGGCTGAGCCCGTGCACAGGTGTACCGGCTTGGGTGAAATTGTCTCGTTCCGTTCAAGAGTTATAGCCGTTTTAGCAAACCCTGCCTCGGCCCCTCCGAACGTTTTGGCCTGCCGCCGCCAACGGGAAACGAAATTCCCCCTTTTTTCTGATCTGGACGGACAGTCAGACTCCAGACAATCTTTCTGCACTGGTTTGGGTCAGATCGGGCAAAACACGTAGGACTAGTGTGCAAAAGTAGGTTTTTCAAAAAATCCAAAATACCCGAAAATTTCGCCAGCGCAACCCTCGAATCCGAGGCATGCATCTAGCTCGTCTCGAGCCAAGGATTCCGATGATATAAGACACTTGGTTCTGCGACGGACGGTTTGGGAGCTATGAGCGATTTCGTACTTTTGATCGCCGTAGCGCCACCGCCGGCCCGATCGGGCCGAGCCTTGGTGATGCTGTAGAGCCAGGGCTGGACTGGTAATCTGGCATACCGGGCACTTTCCCGGTGGGCCGACGCACTTTGGGGCCGATACAAGGTTATTTATTTATTTAGATTTTTTTGCCACGGACTGGCCCATCATGCAGGGACAGCGGCCCATTGGTTTGTCTTCTGATTTGACAGGCCACAGCGAGAGAGACCTTCCTTCTTCCATATTCATAGACTGTGTCCATATTAGGCGCGGTTTTTTTATTGTATTTTTTTCTTTTTGATTTGGGCGCATGAAACTGCAAAAGGCGGACATCCGCACAGCGCTGCCGCTGACGAACATGCTCTGCGTTTCTGCTGCTCTATTAAGTGATGAATGGCACTTTGACTCTGAATTTTGTTTTATACAATCGTGTGATATGGTAACATAACGGTTCTTTGGTGAATCAGCTGAAAACAGCCGTGAGCATGTACATACACAACGAGGTAAATTGGAAAATGGCAATACACACTACAAACTTCTCACCCTAGCACAACCACAATTTACCTTGCAGCTACTAACAGTGAAGAAATATGGTGTATTGGCACAAATGTATTTATTAAAAATGTTGCTATTATTATAGGCTACATTAAATATTGCGCAATATAAATCACTTTTATAGAGGCTATTTTTGTATTTTCTATGTGTTTACAATATTTTTTTTTTTATTACAAATTCAATAATTTTTTTATTTATTTCTTTCTTTCTTTTAGAAACCATATACCCATGGTAATGAGGAGCATGGTTTGGCCAAAATTGGCCAACAGTTAAACTCGGATAAAAGAGACAACGTCATGCAGGTTTGGAACAACTTTACACAACAGAATTTAAAAGCAGTAAATTTACTTTATTGCATCCTAGCTCAAAGTCAGCGCTTTACTGTCAAGTGCATTTCTGTGTGACAAAAGTGCAATATCAAGTTTGATATCTGCATTTGCAGTAAATTCAATAATATCCATCATTATTTGTCCCTGTCCTAGTTTTATTTATTTACTCCAATGTAAGGCCCTAACCCCAGCAAAAACATTCACGAGGAACTCATGGGCCGGATGAGCTGGGTTTGCCAGGGCCGAATTTTATCCCCAGTCCAGCCCTGTGTAGAGCGAGTGTTGTTGGTCACTTTTGCCACGCCCCCTCACCGCGCCCCAGATGGGCGTCGGCTTTGCCGGCTCCCCTGACGCTGCGTCATGGTGTCATCGCTTCTCGGCCTTTTGGCTAAGATCAAGTGTAGTATCTGTTCTTATCAGTTTAATATCTGATATGTCCCCTATCCGGGGACTGCATATTAAATTGATTTTTGGCACATGGAGCCGGAACCGGGGCTTGCTCCGTCCACTCCACGCATCGACCTGGTATTGCAGTGCCTCCAGGAACGGTGTGCTTCCCCTCTTTGGGGATTGCGAATTGTTGTGGCTAATAGCAGAGCGAGTACCACTGGAGCACTACCAGACATATATACGTAGCAGGCACACAAGAAGGATGATGATGACGTGACACAACAGCGATAATGCTGTAAAGAAAACAACAAAGTTTTAAGAAGGCAACAAAGTGGAGTCACAGGAGTATAGGAAGAGGAACAAAAGCGCTGGTTCCTGACCCATCACAGCACATTTTTGTTGTCCCTCTTATTGGACGCTCCCGTCTGAGGTCTTGGAGTCTTTTACTAGCGAGCTGAATCAGGTGTGTTTGATTAGGGACACTTGATTCAACTTACCCGTCCTTCCTTTTCTCGGGGGAGGGGAAGAGGTGACCGTCGATGAGGATGGCGAAGGGCGTTAGGGTGCCTCTGACTGGAGACCTGACAATTCATACTTACCTGGCAGGGGAGACACCATGATCAGGAAGGTGGTTCACCCAGGGCGAGGCTCGGCCATTGCACTCCGGTTGTGCTGACCCCTGCGAATTCCCCAAATGTGGGAATCTCGACTGCATAATTTATGGTAGTGGGGGACTGCGTTCGCGCTCTCCCCTGGACATACTGGTCAAAAGCAGATAGCGTGGGGTTTTAACAGTTGTGGTGCGTCACCCATGGCCCCGAATGGTGAAGGTGCACAATTTTACTCTGTTTTATTAATTTTTTTCTGTCTTCTTCTTCTGTGGTGTCAATCAGTGACCTGGAGGGTCCAGAGAATTGAACTGCGGTGAGAGGTTGATGGGGAAAAAGCTGGGAGCGGTTTGCCAAATGAGGTTTTCCCCATAATCTCTGATATTCAACGGACGATTTGATTGACAGCAGTGGTCCTGGAGGCAAAGTTGTTCAGATGGAGGAGTTCCATCATGTGGTATGACTATCTTGTGCGCGTGTGAAGAAAATCATGTGACATACGATCGCCTATAGCCGTCCTCGTGTTGTTGTTATTTCATTTCAAAGCGCCACCAGGTGGCCATTCACCGCGTCCTTTCTCACCTGACCCCAGGCTGAGCCCGTGCACAGGTGTACCGGCTTGGGTGAAATTGTCTCGTTCCGTTCAAGAGTTATAGCCGTTTTAGCAAACCCTGCCTCGGCCCCTCCGAACGTTTTGGCCTGCCGCCGCCAACGGGAAACGAAATTCCCCCTTTTTTCTGATCTGGACGGACAGTCAGACTCCAGACAATCTTTCTGCACTGGTTTGGGTCAGATCGGGCAAAACACGTAGGACTAGTGTGCAAAAGTAGGTTTTTCAAAAAATCCAAAATACCCGAAAATTTCGCCAGCGCAACCCTCGAATCCGAGGCATGCATCTAGCTCGTCTCGAGCCAAGGATTCCGATGATATAAGACACTTGGTTCTGCGACGGACGGTTTGGGAGCTATGAGCGATTTCGTACTTTTGATCGCCGTAGCGCCACCGCCGGCCCGATCGGGCCGAGCCTTGGTGATGCTTTAGAGCCAGAGCTGGACTGGTAATCTGGCATACCGGGCACTTTCCCGGTGGGCCGACGCACTTTGGGGCCGATACAAGGTTATTTATTTATTTAGATTTTTTTGCCACGGACTGGCCCATCATGCAGGGACAGCGGCCCATTGGTTTGTCTTCTGATTTGACAGGCCACAGCGAGAGAGACCTTCCTTCTTCCATATTCATAGACTGTGTCCATATTAGGCGCTGTTTTTTTATTGTATTTTTTTCTTTTTGATTTGGGCGCATGAAACTGCAAAAGGCGGACATCCGCACAGCGCTGCCGCTGACGAACATGCTCTGCGTTTCTGCTGCTCTATTAAGTGATGAATGGCACTTTGACTCTGAATTTTGTTTTATACAATCGTGTGATATGGTAACATAACGGTTCTTTGGTGAATCAGCTGAAAACAGCCGTGAGCATGTACATACACAACGAGGTAAATTGGAAAATGGCAATACACACTACAAACTTCTCACCCTAGCACAACCACAATTTACCTTGCAGCTACTAACAGTGAAGAAATATGGTGTATTGGCACAAATGTATTTATTAAAAATGTTGCTATTATTATAGGCTACATTAAATATTGCGCAATATAAATCACTTTTATAGAGGCTATTTTTGTATTTTCTATGTGTTTACAATATTTTTTTTTTTATTACAAATTCAATAATTTTTTTATTTATTTCTTTCTTTCTTTTAGAAACCATATACCCATGGTAATGAGGAGCATGGTTTGGCCAAAATTGGCCAACAGTTAAACTCGGATAAAAGAGACAACGTCATGCAGGTTTGGAACAACTTTACACAACAGAATTTAAAAGCAGTAAATTTACTTTATTGCATCCTAGCTCAAAGTCAGCGCTTTACTGTCAAGTGCATTTCTGTGTGACAAAAGTGCAATATCAAGTTTGATATCTGCATTTGCAGTAAATTCAATAATATCCATCATTATTTGTCCCTGTCCTAGTTTTATTTATTTACTCCAATGTAAGGCCCTAACCCCAGCAAAAACATTCACGAGGAACTCATGGGCCGGATGAGCTGGGTTTGCCAGGGCCGAATTTTATCCCCAGTCCAGCCCTGTGTAGAGCGAGTGTTGTTGGTCACTTTTGCCACGCCCCCTCACCGCGCCCCAGATGGGCGTCGGCTTTGCCGGCTCCCCTGACGCTGCGTCATGGTGTCATCGCTTCTCGGCCTTTTGGCTAAGATCTAGTATCTGGTCAGACGGTTGAGACAGCGATCGCCTCTTGTAGGTTTCCCGGCTTGCGTTTCCTTTGTAGCGCAGGCCTCCAACTTCCAGGAGGTACATTGAAAAGCCCCGTTTTAAGCCAACGGCTCGCTGGTTCGAGGAATTTTAAGGTAAGGTTTTATTATTCTAAGTATTTATTGGTAATTGTTTTAAGGTTTTGTATTTTAGGAGCTGTCGGTGCCTCCACCATGTCGGCTGCCCGTGCCGGCATGCGGAGGCACCACAGTGTTCGGTTTTTATTTAAAGAGGCTGATGGTAAGCTCCTGGGGATGTCACGTCTTGATTTCTCTAGGAAGCTGATCCAGAAAGCCCTTAATTTTAAACCGACAGACTTGAATTGTTTAATGACTCTGCCCCTGAATAAAGGTTTTGACGTTAGTTTTAGATCTGCTTCCTTGTTGCAAGATTTCTGGCAAAGATTTGAGCTTTGTAAGACCCAGTTCTCCATGTTCAATGTTGAGAAACTTTCTGACAATTCTTTTAAAACAGTGATTGTTAGAATGTTTAATGAAACAGTGATTGGAGATGATATTGCTGTATGGCTGGGTAGATTTTGCACGGTTCGAAGTCAACCGGTCAGGGTTCTTGACGAGGACGGCATTTGGAATTGCGCTTGGAGAGTTCCCATTAAACAGTGGGAAGATCCAAGCGGATTCCAGGGTCTAAGTCATTTACCCTCAATGATTGTGTTGGGAGAGAACCGCGGCTACATTCATTATCAGGGAATGCCCAAATTGTGCCGAAAGTGTGGGAAAATGGGGCACCTCGCTGAGGCATGCCAAGAAATCGTGTGTAGGAAGTGCAAAGAAATTGGTCACATTTTTGAGGAATGTACCAATGGCAGACGGTGCAATCTCTGTGGGGAAACCAACCATTTCTACAGAGATTGCCCTAAAAGCTTTGCCAACAAATTGAAAGGTAACAAAATGGCCGCCCCACAAAATGTGCAAACAGAGGAACAAAGGAGAGAGGTGGAGCCTGAGGTTTTGGTGGGAATTTTAAATTCCCAGCCATCCTCAGGCTCTGGACAAGAAAGAGGAAGTGGGGCGGCCACAGGGGCGGAGTCAAGTTTTAACATTGGACAAAGGGAGGAAGTTGTTACCCAACAGGAAGAAAGTGAAAAGGATATGGAGGAGGAAGAGGAGGGAACAACTTCCTCCCTGATCACAGTTTCAGAAGTTAGTGTGGTGGACAGTGGGAGTGAGACCGAGTGTTCACTCCCTAATGCTCAAGTGCAGAAAAGGTCTGCGAGATCTCCTCTGCTTCATACAGAGGAGAAAAGGCTGCGGGCATCGCAACGGCTAGATAGTTCCTCGCCAGAAGATCTAGACCGCATGTGGCCCGCAGAATCTCCTAATGAAGTTTCCTTTCTGCACTTTAAGCTGAGAACATCGTCACCAAAGGAGCCACAAGAGACTTTCTCTGTGGGTTCTGAGGCGACGAGCATTTGCCCTCCTGATCCCAGTTTTTCTGGGGAAAAGGAGAAGCAAATGCCACACGGAATAACATGATTTTAATGTAACTGTCTGCAGTCTTTTTATTTGGTTTTATTCTTCAAATTATGCTTGTATTTTTAACCATACTGCTCATGGCCCTCACTATCTCTACAATCAATGTGAGAAGTGTGAGGTCTACTCTTCGAGCACAGAGTGTTTTATCAAGTTTAAAACATTTTAAGTCAGATATTTATTTATTGCAAGAGTGCGCTCTGCCCTTTTTATTAAACTATAAGAGATGGCAAGAACTTTGGACCCCAGGACCCTCCATCTGGAGTGGCTCCAATTTTAACAAAAATGATGGTGTTGCCTTTTTAATTAATAACCCCAACATCTTGGTGAAGGGCAGCACTGTGGTGAGGGATGGGCGGGCAATTTTAGTTAATCTGACTTATTTAGGTAAGGATTTTAATGTTTTAAATGTGTATGGTTTTACAGGGAAAAATGAGAGATACGAGCTTTTAGAAGATTTGCAGCCCCACATGTTAGGTAGGGCTCCCCTAGTGGTAGCAGGGGATTTTAATTGTGTTTTAACAAAAAAGGACAGAAAAAGGGTTGGAGGTGATTTTAAGGTCGACAAGACATCGGTTTTATTAAAAAAATTAGTAAAAGATTTTAAGTTAGTCGACAGTTTTAAAACAATGCATCAGAGAGAGGAGGGCTTCACCTGGTTCAGTGGTGATAGCGCCAGAGCCTCTCGAATCGACTATATTTTTACTAGAGACTGCCCGCCAACCGATGCAACATTGACCCCCCTTTTCTTCACTGATCACATGATGCTCTCCTGCACCCTTTCACTACCCACGGGTGTGACAGTAGGGGGAGGGCTGTGGAAGCTGAACTGCTCCCTATTAGAGGACGAGGAAGTGGTTAGAGAGTATAGGGAGCAGTTCAGCCAATGGCAGACCCTCCAGGACTTTTACGACTCACGGGCACAGTGGTGGGAGATGGTTAAACAAAAGACTGGACATTTTTTTAGGATAATGGGTAAAGAAAAAAAGAATAAAGAAAGAAGACGCATGATGGGGCTGCAAAAAAGACTGCAGAGATATTTTAACCTTTTAAACAATGGATTGGATTTCAAAGAGGAAATAAAGGAAGTTAAAAAAGAAATGTCAGTTTTATCCGAAGCTCAAAGTAAGGGAGTCATTTTAAGATGCAAGGAAAAAGAGATTGAAGAAGGAGAAAAATGTACACGATATTTTTTTAAAAAGACTATTTCACGGGGAGGGTCAATAACCATTTTAAAAACTTGTAGAGGGAGGGAGACCAAAAACACGGAGGGAATTTTAGGTGAAATAGAGCATTTTTATAGTAAGTTATATAGCCAAAAAGAAGTACATGAGGGCATCTTAAAGGAAGTTTTAGATTTTTTAGATAAAAAAATAAAAAGTCCAAATGTGCTTTTAGCCCAGGATTTTACTCTTTTAGAAATACAAAAATCTCTTAAAGGTTTTAAAAAAGGGAAGTCCCCAGGAATGGATGGACTTCCCTTGGAGTTTTATTTGACTTTCTGGGACATTTTAGCACATGACTTACTGACAGTTTTTAAAGAATTTGAGACTCTCGACAGACTTCCAGACAGCTTTAGAGTAGGGATAGTTTCTTTATTATACAAAAAAGGAGACCGGACTGACTTGAAAAACTGGCGACCAATCACGCTTTTAAATTTTGATTGTAAACTTTTTAGTAAGATTTTAGCCACGCGTATGTCGACTGTTTTAGAGGACGTAATCCACCTGGATCAAGCATGTGCTGTGCCCGGTAGGAAGATCACAGACAGCCTGTTGCTGATTAGAGACGCCATCTGTTACGCGAGAGACAGAAATATTCGGCTAGTAGTCCTAAATTTAGATTTTGAAAAAGCTTTTGACCGCATCTCGCACCAGTTCCTTTTTAAGGTACTGGAAAAAATGGGGTTCCCAGGGAGGTTTATAGCTTGGGTGGGACTGCTATACAACAGTCTAGTCAGTAAATTTGCAGTTAATGGGCATTTATCCAAAGCTGTAGACATTCACAGCGGTGTCCGTCAGGGGTGTCCTTTATCTCCCCTACTGTATGTGGCCTGCATTGAGCCACTGGCACAAATCTTGAGAAGGGACAAATGGATTAAAGGACTGGACGTCCCAGGGACTGGTGGACTGACGGCGACCTGTGTTTTATATATGGACGACGTAACCCTTTTATCGACTGACCTTTTATCGGTACGAAGAGCAATGGACTTGACTGACTGGTACGGTCGGGCCTCGGGCGCTAAGCTCAACAGGAGTAAGTCCGAGGCCCAGCTCTTCGGGCCGTGGGGTAACGTGGACACAGGCGGACTGGATTTGGATTTTAAAGACAATGACATGACAATTTTAGGGGTAAAATTTGACAGAGAGGGTGGAGGACGGGGAAACTGGACTGACATCTTAGGGAAAGTTAGGCAAAGACTGGGGTTTTGGGGACTCAGACAAATGACATTTGAAGGGAAGGTTTTAGTTTTTAAAGCCATAATTTTACCACTGATTTTACTTGTTTGTTCTGTTTTTAGTCCCCCAAGAAGATTCCTGGCCAACCTGGAGAGGGCGGTATTTTATTTCCTGTGGGGGTCCAAGTGGGAACGATTGAAAAGGGAGGTCTTTAAAAAAAGAAAGGAAAATGGCGGGAAAGGCCTCCCAGACCCCCACTTGTTTTTAGGCAGCCGCTTTACCGCCCTCCACATTGGATACGCGCTGACCCCATCCAGAGAGAATAAGACAGCGGCCATGGCTCGTTTCTGGATGGGGTCCTACCTCAGAAGCTTAAAGATTATGCCAATTGACTTGAAAACCCCAGTGTCTTTTAATTTGTCAAAAGAGTATATTTTTATTAAGAAATTTTTAAAGAAATATTTTTTAGAGACCAATGACGTCTCCGTTTTAACCAACCACAAATCTCTGATCTCTCTTGTGCAGGACCGGGAAATGGTGAGTCCAGTTCCAGGCCTCACACCAAGTGAGGCCAAAGATGTTTGGAGGAACGCAGCCCACCCAGCTCTCCAGAACAGGCATAAGGATCTATCGTGGATGGTGGCTCATGAGATCCTCCCGGTCAGGGCGGTTATGCACTCCAGAGGCATGGCCAAAAACTCCACCTGCCCACGGTCCGGGTGCAATCGCCCGGAGACCGTCTACCATCTGCTCTGGGAGTGCGGTGCTGCGCGGGACCTGTGGGCCAGGGCCGGCCCCCTGTTTTTCCCGTGCCTGCCAGTGGGTGGGGCCCAGGTGGACTACAAGCTCGCCATCCTGGGGGTGGGTCAGGGCCTAAAAGCCCTAACATCGCAAAACTTTGCCTCGCTCTGGCTCACCCTCAACGTGATAAAGGATGCCATCTGGGTCACCAGAAACCTGCTGGTGGGGAAACGCATGACGGTCCCCCTCCACGCGAGCGAGAAAAAAATAAGATCAACGCTGCAGGGTGGGCCGCATGTCGTCATTCGGACGAGGGGGCCGAGGCTGCACAAAGAGGTCCCGGCCACCACCGACCTTGGCCGCCCGTAGATGCACCCTCACCAATCTGGCTACGGGAACAGCGGGCCAGCGGGCCGGAGGAGAGGGGATCGCCGCTGGGCCCTAGAAGCGGGGAGACCTGGGCCTGTTCTGGAGACCTGGAGTGAATGGACATTCTTGATAGGGACTCATCCCCGGTCCTGCACAACAGAGGATTTTAAAAAATATATATAATTATTTTATTGTGTTTTATTCTGCTCGTATATATTTGCCATTTATTTTATTTTATTCATTTATCCTTTCTTTTAACACCACACTGACTAGCATACATGGACTTTTTCACAACACACTACATTGACTGATTTTAACCAGAATTGTAAAATTTGTGGTTTTAATCTGTGTGAACAAGTATGTTTTAAAGAAAAGAAATGTGTGGATTGATTGAATGAAAAAATGTGACAATAAAACTTTTTTCGAAAGAAAAAAAAAAAATCTGTTCTTATCAGTTTAATATCTGATATGTCCCCTATCCGGGGACTGCATATTAAATTGAGTTTTGGCACATGGAGCCGGAACCGGGGCTTGCTCCGTCCACTCCACGCATCGACCTGGTATTGCAGTGCCTCCAGGAACGGTGTGCTTCCCCTCTTTGGGGATTGCGAATTGTTGTGGCTAATAGCAGAGCGAGTACCACTGGAGCACTACCAGACATATATACGTAGCAGGCACACAAGAAGGATGATGATGACGTGACACAACAGCGATAATGCTGTAAAGAAAACAACAAAGTTTTAAGAAGGCAACAAAGTGGAGTCACAGGAGTATAGGAAGAGGAACAAAAGCGCTGGTTCCTGACCCATCACAGCACATTTTTGTTGTCCCTCTTATTGGACGCTCCCGTCTGAGGTCTTGGAGTCTTTTACTAGCGAGCTGAATCAGGTGTGTTTGATTAGGGACACTTGATTCAACTTACCCGTCCTTCCTTTTCTCGGGGGAGGGGAAGAGGTGACCGTCGATGAGGATGGCGAAGGGCGTTAGGGTGCCTCTGACTGGAGACCTGACAATTCATACTTACCTGGCAGGGGAGACACCATGATCAGGAAGGTGGTTCACCCAGGGCGAGGCTCGGCCATTGCACTCCGGTTGTGCTGACCCCTGCGAATTCCCCAAATGTGGGAATCTCGACTGCATAATTTATGGTAGTGGGGGACTGCGTTCGCGCTCTCCCCTGGACATACTGGTCAAAAGCAGATAGCGTGGGGTTTTAACAGTTGTGGTGCGTCACCCATGGCCCCGAATGGTGAAGGTGCACAATTTTACTCTGTTTTATTAATTTTTTTCTGTCTTCTTCTTCTGTGGTGTCAATCAGTGACCTGGAGGGTCCAGAGAATTGAACTGCGGTGAGAGGTTGATGGGGAAAAAGCTGGGAGCGGTTTGCCAAATGAGGTTTTCCCCATAATCTCTGATATTCAACGGACGATTTGATTGACAGCAGTGGTCCTGGAGGCAAAGTTGTTCAGATGGAGGAGTTCCATCATGTGGTATGACTATCTTGTGCGCGTGTGAAGAAAATCATGTGACATACGATCGCCTATAGCCGTCCTCGTGTTGTTGTTATTTCATTTCAAAGCGCCACCAGGTGGCCATTCACCGCGTCCTTTCTCACCTGACCCCAGGCTGAGCCCGTGCACAGGTGTACCGGCTTGGGTGAAATTGTCTCGTTCCGTTCAAGAGTTATAGCCGTTTTAGCAAACCCTGCCTCGGCCCCTCCGAACGTTTTGGCCTGCCGCCGCCAACGGGAAACGAAATTCCCCCTTTTTTCTGATCTGGACGGACAGTCAGACTCCAGACAATCTTTCTGCACTGGTTTGGGTCAGATCGGGCAAAACACGTAGGACTAGTGTGCAAAAGTAGGTTTTTCAAAAAATCCAAAATACCCGAAAATTTCGCCAGCGCAACCCTCGAATCCGAGGCATGCATCTCGCTCGTCTCGAGCCAAGGATTCCGATGATATAAGACACTTGGTTCTGCGACGGACGGTTTGGGAGCTATGAGCGATTTCGTACTTTTGATCGCCGTAGCGCCACCGCCGGCCCGATCGGGCCGAGCCTTGGTGATGCTGTAGAGCCAGGGCTGGACTGGTAATCTGGCATACCGGGCACTTTCCCGGTGGGCCGACGCACTTTGGGGCCGATACAAGGTTATTTATTTATTTAGATTTTTTTGCCACGGACTGGCCCATCATGCAGGGACAGCGGCCCATTGGTTTGTCTTCTGATTTGACAGGCCACAGCGAGAGAGACCTTCCTTCTTCCATATTCATAGACTGTGTCCATATTAGGCGCTGTTTTTTTATTGTATTTTTTTCTTTTTGATTTGGGCGCATGAAACTGCAAAAGGCGGACATCCGCACAGCGCTGCCGCTGACGAACATGCTCTGCGTTTCTGCTGCTCTATTAAGTGATGAATGGCACTTTGACTCTGAATTTTGTTTTATACAATCGTGTGATATGGTAACATAACGGTTCTTTGGTGAATCAGCTGAAAACAGCCGTGAGCATGTACATACACAACGAGGTAAATTGGAAAATGGCAATACACACTACAAACTTCTCACCCTAGCACAACCACAATTTACCTTGCAGCTACTAACAGTGAAGAAATATGGTGTATTGGCACAAATGTATTTATTAAAAATGTTGCTATTATTATAGGCTACATTAAATATTGCGCAATATAAATCACTTTTATAGAGGCTATTTTTGTATTTTCTATGTGTTTACAATATTTTTTTTTTTATTACAAATTCAATAGTTTTTTTATTTATTTCTTTCTTTCTTTTAGAAACCATATACCCATGGTAATGAGGAGCATGGTTTGGCCAAAATTGGCCAACAGTTAAACTCGGATAAAAGAGACAACGTCATGCAGGTTTGGAACAACTTTACACAACAGAATTTAAAAGCAGTAAATTTACTTTATTGCATCCTAGCTCAAAGTCAGCGCTTTACTGTCAAGTGCATTTCTGTGTGACAAAAGTGCAATATCAAGTTTGATATCTGCATTTGCAGTAAATTCAATAATATCCATCATTATTTGTCCCTGTCCTAGTTTTATTTATTTACTCCAATGTAAGGCCCTAACCCCAGCAAAAACATTCACGAGGAACTCATGGGCCGGATGAGCTGGGTTTGCCAGGGCCGAATTTTATCCCCAGTCCAGCCCTGTGTAGAGCGAGTGTTGTTGGTCACTTTTGCCACGCCCCCTCACCGCGCCCCAGATGGGCGTCGGCTTTGCCGGCTCCCCTGACGCTGCGTCATGGTGTCATCGCTTCTCGGCCTTTTGGCTAAGATCAAGTGTAGTATCTGTTCTTATCAGTTTAATATCTGATATGTCCCCTACCCGGGGACTGCATATTAAATTGATTTTTGGCACATGGAGCCGGAACCGGGGCTTGCTCCGTCCACTCCACGCATCGACCTGGTATTGCAGTGCCTCCAGGAACGGTGTGCTTCCCCTCTTTGGGGATTGCGAATTGTTGTGGCTAATAGCAGAGCGAGTACCACTGGAGCACTACCAGACATATATACGTAGCAGGCACACAAGAAGGATGATGATGACGTGACACAACAGCGATAATGCTGTAAAGAAAACAACAAAGTTTTAAGAAGGCAACAAAGTGGAGTCACAGGAGTATAGGAAGAGGAACAAAAGCGCTGGTTCCTGACCCATCACAGCACATTTTTGTTGTCCCTCTTATTGGACGCTCCCGTCTGAGGTCTTGGAGTCTTTTACTAGCGAGCTGAATCAGGTGTGTTTGATTAGGGACACTTGATTCAACTTACCCGTCCTTCCTTTTCTCGGGGGAGGGGAAGAGGTGACCGTCGATGAGGATGGCGAAGGGCGTTAGGGTGCCTCTGACTGGAGACCTGACAATTCATACTTACCTGGCAGGGGAGACACCATGATCAGGAAGGTGGTTCACCCAGGGCGAGGCTCGGCCATTGCACTCCGGTTGTGCTGACCCCTGCGAATTCCCCAAATGTGGGAATCTCGACTGCATAATTTATGGTAGTGGGGGACTGCGTTCGCGCTCTCCCCTGGACATACTGGTCAAAAGCAGATAGCGTGGGGTTTTAACAGTTGTGGTGCGTCACCCATGGCCCCGAATGGTGAAGGTGCACAATTTTACTCTGTTTTATTAATTTTTTTCTGTCTTCTTCTTCTGTGGTGTCAATCAGTGACCTGGAGGGTCCAGAGAATTGAACTGCGGTGAGAGGTTGATGGGGAAAAAGCTGGGAGCGGTTTGCCAAATGAGGTTTTCCCCATAATCTCTGATATTCAACGGACGATTTGATTGACAGCAGTGGTCCTGGAGGCAAAGTTGTTCAGATGGAGGAGTTCCATCATGTGGTATGACTATCTTGTGCGCGTGTGAAGAAAATCATGTGACATACGATCGCCTATAGCCGTCCTCGTGTTGTTGTTATTTCATTTCAAAGCGCCACCAGGTGGCCATTCACCGCGTCCTTTCTCACCTGACCCCAGGCTGAGCCCGTGCACAGGTGTACCGGCTTGGGTGAAATTGTCTCGTTCCGTTCAAGAGTTATAGCCGTTTTAGCAAACCCTGCCTCGGCCCCTCCGAACGTTTTGGCCTGCCGCCGCCAACGGGAAACGAAATTCCCCCTTTTTTCTGATCTGGACGGACAGTCAGACTCCAGACAATCTTTCTGCACTGGTTTGGGTCAGATCGGGCAAAACACGTAGGACTAGTGTGCAAAAGTAGGTTTTTCAAAAAATCCAAAATACCCGAAAATTTCGCCAGCGCAACCCTCGAATCCGAGGCACGCATCTCGCTCGTCTCGAGCCAAGGATTCCGATGATATAAGACACTTGGTTCTGCGACGGACGGTTTGGGAGCTATGAGCGATTTCGTACTTTTGATCGCCGTAGCGCCACCGCCGGCCCGATCGGGCCGAGCCTTGGTGATGCTGTAGAGCCAGGGCTGGACTGGTAATCTGGCATACCGGGCACTTTCCCGGTGGGCCGACGCACTTTGGGGCCGATACAAGGTTATTTATTTATTTAGATTTTTTTGCCACGGACTGGCCCATCATGCAGGGACAGCGGCCCATTGGTTTGTCTTCTGATTTGACAGGCCACAGCGAGAGAGACCTTCCTTCTTCCATATTCAAAGACTGTGTCCATATTAGGCGCTGTTTTTTTATTGTATTTTTTTCTTTTTGATTTGGGCGCATGAAACTGCAAAAGGCGGACATCCGCACAGCGCTGCCGCTGACGAACATGCTCTGCGTTTCTGCTGCTCTATTAAGTGATGAATGGCACTTTGACTCTGAATTTTGTTTTATACAATCGTGTGATATGGTAACATAACGGTTCTTTGGTGAATCAGCTGAAAACAGCCGTGAGCATGTACATACACAACGAGGTAAATTGGAAAATGGCAATACACACTACAAACTTCTCACCCTAGCACAACCACAATTTACCTTGCAGCTACTAACAGTGAAGAAATATGGTGTATTGGCACAAATGTATTTATTAAAAATGTTGCTATTATTATAGGCTACATTAAATATTGCGCAATATAAATCACTTTTATAGAGGCTATTTTTGTATTTTCTATGTGTTTACAATATTTTTTTTTTTATTACAAATTCAATAATTTTTTTATTTATTTCTTTCTTTCTTTTAGAAACCATATACCCATGGTAATGAGGAGCATGGTTTGGCCAAAATTGGCCAACAGTTAAACTCGGATAAAAGAGACAACGTCATGCAGGTTTGGAACAACTTTACACAACAGAATTTAAAAGCAGTAAATTTACTTTATTGCATCCTAGCTCAAAGTCAGCGCTTTACTGTCAAGTGCATTTCTGTGTGACAAAAGTGCAATATCAAGTTTGATATCTGCATTTGCAGTAAATTCAATAATATCCATCATTATTTGTCCCTGTCCTAGTTTTATTTATTTACTCCAATGTAAGGCCCTAACCCCAGCAAAAACATTCACGAGGAACTCATGGGCCGGATGAGCTGGGTTTGCCAGGGCCGAATTTTATCCCCAGTCCAGCCCTGTGTAGAGCGAGTGTTGTTGGTCACTTTTGCCACGCCCCCTCACCGCGCCCCAGATGGGCGTCGGCTTTGCCGGCTCCCCTGACGCTGCGTCATGGTGTCATCGCTTCTCGGCCTTTTGGCTAAGATCTAGTATCTGGTCGGACGGTTGAGACTGCGATCGCCTCTTGGAGGTTACCTGGCTCGAGATTCCTCGATATCCCGAGCCACAACTTTTAAGAGGTATATTGATCCTGCTGGTTTTAAGGTTTAACAGTTTTAAGGTAAGAGTTTTTTATCTATTTATTTATTTATTTATTTATTTTTTATTGTCTTTTTACGTGTTTTAAGCTGTTGGTGTCTCCACCATGTCGGCTGCTCGTGCCGGCGTGAGGAGGCACCACAGCGTGCGTTTTAAATTTAGAGCAAAAGAGGATGGCACTCTCTTGGCGATGTCCAGACTGGACTTTTCCAGGAAGTGCATCCAACAAGTTCTTGGTTTTAAGGCTCCGGACATAAACTGCTTGTTGACTCTGCCCCTGAATCATGGATTTGATGTAAGTTTTGCTTCAGCTTCCTTGCTAAATACTTTTTGGTCTCGGTTTGAAATGTGTAAAGCCAATTTCTCCATGTTCACTGTGGAAAAACTGACTGACAATTCACTCAAAGTTGTGATTGTCAGGATGTTTAATGAAACAGTAAGTGGAGAGGACATTTCTGTGTGGTTGGCAAGATATTGCTCTATTCGCGGACAACCAGTCAAGGTTTTAGATGAGGACGGTATCTGGAGCTGTGCGTGGAGAGTGCCCATTAAACAATGGGCAGACCCCAACAGCTACCATGGCCTGAGTCAAATTCCTTCAATGATTGTGTTGGGGGAGAATAGAGGCTACATCCACTACCAAGGGATGCCCAAGCTATGCCGCAAGTGTGGCCAACTTGGACATCTCGCTGAGGCATGTCAAGAAGTAGTGTGCAGGAAGTGTAGAGAAATTGGGCACATTTTTGAGGAGTGCACAAATGGCAGAAAGTGCAACCTCTGTGGAGAAGCATCCCATCTCTACAGAGATTGCCCAAAAAGTTTTGCCAACAAACTGAAGAGCAACAAAATGGCCGCCCCACCAAAAGAGCAAACAATGGAGGAGGCGGGCCCTGAGGTTTTGGCGGGAAATTCAAATCCTCAGCCAGCCTCAGGGATTGGACAGGAAGGAGAAAGTGGGGCGGCCACAGGGGCGGAGTCAAACTTGACAGTTGATCAGGGGGAGGAAGCCAATCCTCAAAATGATAATGAAGACAAAATGGAGGATGAAGAGGAGGAAACGGCTTCCTCCCTAGAAACAGTCTCGGAGCTGAGTATGGTGGACAGTGGGAGTGGAACTGATTGTTCTCTCCCCAATGCTCAAGTGCAGAAAAGGTCTGCGAGATCTCCTCTGTTTCAAACAGAGGAGAAAAAGCTGCGGGCAGCGCATCGGCTAGATAGTTCCTCTTCGGAAGATCTAGACCGTATGTGGCCCGCAGAATCTCCAAATGAAGTCTCTTTTCTGCACGTTAAGCTAAAAACATCATCGCCAAAGGAGCTGCAAGAGGTTCACTCTGCGGGCCCTGAGGCGTCATGCACCTTCCCCCTTGATCCCAGTGTATCTAGGGAAAAGGAAAGGCAGGTGCAACAAGAGGTAACATGATTTTAATTCAATCTCTGTAGTCCCTTTGTGGCTTTTAAATGTCTCACACCTTTTTAACCATACTGCTCATGGCTCTCACTATCTCTACTATAAATGTGAGAAGTGTGAAGAGCAATATACGAGCACAGAGTATTTTATCCTATTTAAAATCTTTTAAGTCAGATGTGTTTTTATTGCAAGAATGTGGTCTGCCTTTTTTAACAAATTACTATAAGTGGGAGGAACTTTGGACCCCAGGACTTTCCATTTGGAGTGGGTCCAATTTTAACAAAAATGACGGTGTCGCTATTTTAATCAAAAATCCCAATATTTTGGTGAAGGGCAGCACTGTGGTGAGGGATGGGCGGGCAATTTTAGCAAATCTGACTTTTTTAGATAGGGATTTCAATGTTTTAAATGTGTATGGTTTTACGGAAAAAAATGAGAGGTATGAGCTTTTAGAAGAGTTGCAGCCCCACATGCTAGGAAGGGACCCTTTAATAGTAGCTGGGGATTTTAATTGCGTTTTAAATCAGAAAGACAGGAAAAGGGTAGGGGACGATTTTAAAGTAGATAAAACTTCGGTTTTATTAAACAATTTAGTTAAAGATTTTAAACTAACTGACTGTTTTAAGGAGATGCATCCAAGAGAGGAGGGCTTCACCTGGGTCAGTGGTGATGGCACTAGAGCCTCTCGCATTGATTTCATGTTCACACGTAATTATCCACCAATGGATGCTACATTGACTCCCTTGCACTTTTCAGATCACGCTATGCTTTCGTGCACTCTTTCACTAACCACGGACTTGACGGTAGGGAGGGGGATATGGAAGCTGAACTGCTCCCTGTTACAAGATGAGAGAATTGTTGAAGAATACAGGGAGCAGTTCAGCCAATGGCAGACTTTACAGGACTTTTTTGATTCACGAGCACAGTGGTGGGAAATGGTGAAGGTTAAGACGAGACTGTTTTTTAGACAAAAAGGTAAAAAAAAGAAAGATAAAGAAACAAGACGCATTGTGGGGCTGCAAAAGAGACTACAGAGGTATTTTAATCTTTTAAATAGTGGAATTGATTTTAGTAAAGAAATAAAAGAGGTCAAAAATGAAATGTCTGTTTTAGAAAAGGAAAGAAATAAGGGAGTAATCTTAAGAAGTAAAGAGAAAGAATTGGAAGAAGGGGAAAGATGCACACGTTATTTTTTTAAAAAAATTATAGCAAAGGGAGGAACCATGACAAAATTAAAAACAGAAGGAGGGGAGGTTAAAAACACAAAAGAAATTGGAAGAGTGGTGGAGAATTTTTATGGGGACCTATATGATGAAAAGAAAGTGCAAGCTGAAAACATAGACAAAGTTTTAAGTACCCTGGAAAAAAAAATAATACATGACAATTCTGACTTTTTAACTAAAGATTTTAACGTCCTAGAAACGACCAAATGTTTAAAGAGTTTTAAGAAAGGGAAGTCCCCAGGAATAGATGGGCTTCCCGTAGAATTTTATGAGAAATTTTGGGACATTTTAGTGCAGGAACTGCTGACAGTTTTTAAAGAATTGGACGGACATGACAGACTCCCAGACAGTTTTAGAACAGGGATAGTGACACTTTTACATAAAAAAGATGACAAGACAGACTTAAAAAATTGGCGACCGATCACTCTTTTAAACTTTGACTGCAAACTTTTTAGTAAATTATTATCTGGACGGATGTCACAAGTTTTAGAGGACGTGATCCACCCGGATCAAGCTTGTGCGGTGCCCGGGAGGAAGATCACGGACAGCCTGATATTGATTAGAGATGCTATCTGTTTTGCGAGAGACAGAAATATCCGGCTTATAGTCCTAAATTTAGATTTTGAAAAAGCCTTTGATCGGGTCTCGCACCAATACCTTTTTAAGGTATTGGAAAAAATGGGGTTTCCTGGGAGGTTTTTAGCATGGGTGGGACTGCTATACAGAGATATATCCAGCAGAATAATGGTAAATGGGAACTTGACAAAAGCGATAAATGTTCGCAGTGGCGTTCGTCAAGGGTGTCCGTTATCCCCACTCTTGTATGTGGCCTGTATTGAGCCACTGGCACAGCTCTTGAGAAGGGATAAAAGGATTAATGGACTGGACATTCCTGGGACGGGAGGACTGACAGCGACCTGTGTTTTATATATGGATGACGTGACCCTTTTAGCTACTGACGTTTTATCTGTACGAAGAGCAATGGACTTGACTGACTGGTACGGTCGGGCCTCGGGCGCTAGACTAAACAGGAGCAAGTCCGAGGCCCAGCTCTTCGGGCCGTGGGGGGACGTAGACATAGGTGGACTGGACTTGAATTTTAAAGAGACGGATATTAAGGTTTTAGGTATTAAGTTTGACAAAGAGGGAGGTGGACAGAACAATTGGGCTGACACATTAGGGAAAGTCAGGAAAAGACTGGGTTTTTGGGGACTGAGGACTTTGACACTTGAGGGCAAGGTTTTAATATACAAAGCAGTGATTTTACCTCTGTTCTTATTGTTGTGTTCTGTTTTTAGTCCCCCGAGATTTTTTATTTTAGGTGTGGAGAGGGCGGTCTTTTACTTTTTCTGGGGGTCCAAATGGGAGAGGCTGAAAAGAGAGGTGGTAAAGAAGAGAAAGGAGAATGGAGGAAAAGGATTACCGGACCCCCTGTTGTTTTTAGGAAGCCATTTCACCGCCCTGCACATAAAATATGCAATGACCCCATCCAGAGACAACAAGACGGCTGCAATGACACGATTCTGGATGGGGTCTTATCTAAGAACTCTTAAAATTTTAAAAACAGATTTGACAAAACCGGTCTCTTTTAATCTTCCACGAGAACATGATTTTATTAGAAAGTTTTTAAAAAGATATGTTTTAGAAAAGCAAGATGTCACAGTTTTAACTGACCACAAGGCTCTTGTCTCTCTTGTGCAGGACCGGGAACCCGTGAGTCTGATCCCAAGCCTCACCTTAGGTGAGGCAAAACAAGTTTGGAGGAATGCTGCCCACCCTGCTCTCCGGAACAGGCATAAGGACCTAGCGTGGATGGTAGCCCATGAGATCCTCCCAGTCCGGGCGGTTATGCACTCCAGAGGCATGGCCAAGGACTCAACCTGCCCACGGTCCGGGTGCAATGCCCCGGAGACCGTGCGACATCTGCTCTGGGAGTGCGGTGCTGCGCGGGACCTGTGGACCAGGGCCGGCCCCCTGTTTTTCCCGTGCCTGCCAGTGGGTGGGGCCCAGGTGGATTATAAGCTCGCCATCCTGGGGGTGGGTCAGGGCCAAAAAGCCCAAACATCGCATGAATTTGCCTCGCTCTGGCTCACCCTTAACACGATAAAGGATGCCATCTGGGTCACCAGAAACCTGCTGGTGGGGAAACGCGTTACGGTGCCCCTGCACGCGTACGAGCAACTTGTAACATCAATGCTGCAGGAGGCGCCGGGCGTCGTTATTCGGATGGGGGGGCTGAGGTCACACAAAAGAGGTCCCGGCCACCACCGTACCGGGCCGCCCGTAGATGCACCCTCACCAACACCGGCTACGGGAACAGCGGGCCAGCGGGCCGGCGGGAGAGGACTTCCGCTGGGCACTGGAAGCGCTGGGCTAAGTGCCTGTTCTGGAGACAGGAGTGATGGCGTTTTTGATAGGGACTCACCCCGGTCCTGCACAAAAGATGACTTCCTTTTTTAGCATTTTATATTTATACACCCATGTTTGGTTTTATGCTCTTAAAATGCTCATTGATGCCTTTTAACCACAAACATACACTTGGACTTGCCAACAAAACACAAATACATGGACTGTTCAAACAAAACACACACAACACAAACCTTATATTTTATTCATAGTACTGTGTTTTTAATGTTCCAAATAATTTTATTTTTTATGTGAAATTTTGAAAAACATTGTGTGCATTGATGTATTTTGTGGAAAACTGTGTCAATAAAACTTTTCGAAAGAAAAAAAATCTGTTCTTATCAGTTTAATATCTGATATGTCCCCTATCCGGGGACTGCATATTAAATTGATTTTTGGCACATGGAGCCGGAACCGGGGCTTGCTCCGTCCACTCCACGCATCGACCTGGTATTGCAGTGCCTCCAGGAACGGTGTGCTTCCCCTCTTTGGGGATTGCGAATTGTTGTGGCTAATAGCAGAGCGAGTACCACTGGAGCACTACCAGACATATATACGTAGCAGGCACACAAGAAGGATGATGATGACGTGACACAACAGCGATAATGCTGTAAAGAAAACAACAAAGTTTTAAGAAGGCAACAAAGTGGAGTCACAGGAGTATAGGAAGAGGAACAAAAGCGCTGGTTCCTGACCCATCACAGCACATTTTTGTTGTCCCTCTTATTGGACGCTCCCGTCTGAGGTCTTGGAGTCTTTTACTAGCGAGCTGAATCAGGTGTGTTTGATTAGGGACACTTGATTCAACTTACCCGTCCTTCCTTTTCTCGGGGGAGGGGAAGAGGTGACCGTCGATGAGGATGGCGAAGGGCGTTAGGGTGCCTCTGACTGGAGACCTGACAATTCATACTTACCTGGCAGGGGAGACACCATGATCAGGAAGGTGGTTCACCCAGGGCGAGGCTCGGCCATTGCACTCCGGTTGTGCTGACCCCTGCGAATTCCCCAAATGTGGGAATCTCGACTGCATAATTTATGGTAGTGGGGGACTGCGTTCGCGCTCTCCCCTGGACATACTGGTCAAAAGCAGATAGCGTGGGGTTTTAACAGTTGTGGTGCGTCACCCATGGCCCCGAATGGTGAAGGTGCACAATTTTACTCTGTTTTATTAATTTTTTTCTGTCTTCTTCTTCTGTGGTGTCAATCAGTGACCTGGAGGGTCCAGAGAATTGAACTGCGGTGAGAGGTTGATGGGGAAAAAGCTGGGAGCGGTTTGCCAAATGAGGTTTTCCCCATAATCTCTGATATTCAACGGACGATTTGATTGACAGCAGTGGTCCTGGAGGCAAAGTTGTTCAGATGGAGGAGTTCCATCATGTGGTATGACTATCTTGTGCGCGTGTGAAGAAAATCATGTGACATACGATCGCCTATAGCCGTCCTCGTGTTGTTGTTATTTCATTTCAAAGCGCCACCAGGTGGCCATTCACCGCGTCCTTTCTCACCTGACCCCAGGCTGAGCCCGTGCACAGGTGTACCGGCTTGGGTGAAATTGTCTCGCTCCGTTCAAGAGTTATAGCCGTTTTAGCAAACCCTGCCTCGGCCCCTCCGAACGTTTTGGCCTGCCGCCGCCAACGGGAAACGAAATTCCCCCTTTTTTCTGATCTGGACGGACAGTCAGACTCCAGACAATCTTTCTGCACTGGTTTGGGTCAGATCGGGCAAAACACGTAGGACTAGTGTGCAAAAGTAGGTTTTTCAAAAAATCCAAAATACCCGAAAATTTCGCCAGCGCAACCCTCGAATCCGAGGCACGCATCTCGCTCGTCTCGAGCCAAGGATTCCGATGATATAAGACACTTGGTTCTGCGACGGACGGTTTGGGAGCTATGAGCGATTTCGTACTTTTGATCGCCGTAGCGCCACCGCCGGCCCGATCGGGCCGAGCCTTGGTGATGCTGTAGAGCCAGGGCTGGACTGGTAATCTGGCATACCGGGCACTTTCCCGGTGGGCCGACGCACTTTGGGGCCGATACAAGGTTATTTATTTATTTAGATTTTTTTGCCACGGACTGGCCCATCATGCAGGGACAGCGGCCCATTGGTTTGTCTTCTGATTTGACAGGCCACAGCGAGAGAGACCTTCCTTCTTCCATATTCATAGACTGTGTCCATATTAGGCGCTGTTTTTTTATTGTATTTTTTTCTTTTTGATTTGGGCGCATGAAACTGCAAAAGGCGGACATCCGCACAGCGCTGCCGCTGACGAACATGCTCTGCGTTTCTGCTGCTCTATTAAGTGATGAATGGCACTTTGACTCTGAATTTTGTTTTATACAATCGTGTGATATGGTAACATAACGGTTCTTTGGTGAATCAGCTGAAAACAGCCGTGAGCATGTACATACACAACGAGGTAAATTGGAAAATGGCAATACACACTACAAACTTCTCACCCTAGCACAACCACAATTTACCTTGCAGCTACTAACAGTGAAGAAATATGGTGTATTGGCACAAATGTATTTATTAAAAATGTTGCTATTATTATAGGCTACATTAAATATTGCGCAATATAAATCACTTTTATAGAGGCTATTTTTGTATTTTCTATGTGTTTACAATATTTTTTTTTTTATTACAAATTCAATAGTTTTTTTATTTATTTCTTTCTTTCTTTTAGAAACCATATACCCATGGTAATGAGGAGCATGGTTTGGCCAAAATTGGCCAACAGTTAAACTCGGATAAAAGAGACAACGTCATGCAGGTTTGGAACAACTTTACACAACAGAATTTAAAAGCAGTAAATTTACTTTATTGCATCCTAGCTCAAAGTCAGCGCTTTACTGTCAAGTGCATTTCTGTGTGACAAAAGTGCAATATCAAGTTTGATATCTGCATTTGCAGTAAATTCAATAATATCCATCATTATTTGTCCCTGTCCTAGTTTTATTTATTTACTCCAATGTAAGGCCCTAACCCCAGCAAAAACATTCACGAGGAACTCATGGGCCGGATGAGCTGGGTTTGCCAGGGCCGAATTTTATCCCCAGTCCAGCCCTGTGTAGAGCGAGTGTTGTTGGTCACTTTTGCCACGCCCCCTCACCGCGCCCCAGATGGGCGTCGGCTTTGCCGGCTCCCCTGACGCTGCGTCATGGTGTCATCGCTTCTCGGCCTTTTGGCTAAGATCAAGTGTAGTATCTGTTCTTATCAGTTTAATATCTGATATGTCCCCTATCCGGGGACTGCATATTAAATTGATTTTTGGCACATGGAGCCGGAACCGGGGCTTGCTCCGTCCACTCCACGCATCGACCTGGTATTGCAGTGCCTCCAGGAACGGTGTGCTTCCCCTCTTTGGGGATTGCGAATTGTTGTGGCTAATAGCAGAGCGAGTACCACTGGAGCACTACCAGACATATATACGTAGCAGGCACACAAGAAGGATGATGATGACGTGACACAACAGCGATAATGCTGTAAAGAAAACAACAAAGTTTTAAGAAGGCAACAAAGTGGAGTCACAGGAGTATAGGAAGAGGAACAAAAGCGCTGGTTCCTGACCCATCACAGCACATTTTTGTTGTCCCTCTTATTGGACGCTCCCGTCTGAGGTCTTGGAGTCTTTTACTAGCGAGCTGAATCAGGTGTGTTTGATTAGGGACACTTGATTCAACTTACCCGTCCTTCCTTTTCTCGGGGGAGGGGAAGAGGTGACCGTCGATGAGGATGGCGAAGGGCGTTAGGGTGCCTCTGACTGGAGACCTGACAATTCATACTTACCTGGCAGGGGAGACACCATGATCAGGAAGGTGGTTCACCCAGGGCGAGGCTCGGCCATTGCACTCCGGTTGTGCTGACCCCTGCGAATTCCCCAAATGTGGGAATCTCGACTGCATAATTTATGGTAGTGGGGGACTGCGTTCGCGCTCTCCCCTGGACATACTGGTCAAAAGCAGATAGCGTGGGGTTTTAACAGTTGTGGTGCGTCACCCATGGCCCCGAATGGTGAAGGTGCACAATTTTACTCTGTTTTATTAATTTTTTTCTGTCTTCTTCTTCTGTGGTGTCAATCAGTGACCTGGAGGGTCCAGAGAATTGAACTGCGGTGAGAGGTTGATGGGGAAAAAGCTGGGAGCGGTTTGCCAAATGAGGTTTTCCCCATAATCTCTGATATTCAACGGACGATTTGATTGACAGCAGTGGTCCTGGAGGCAAAGTTGTTCAGATGGAGGAGTTCCATCATGTGGTATGACTATCTTGTGCGCGTGTGAAGAAAATCATGTGACATACGATCGCCTATAGCCGTCCTCGTGTTGTTGTTATTTCATTTCAAAGCGCCACCAGGTGGCCATTCACCGCGTCCTTTCTCACCTGACCCCAGGCTGAGCCCGTGCACAGGTGTACCGGCTTGGGTGAAATTGTCTCGTTCCGTTCAAGAGTTATAGCCGTTTTAGCAAACCCTGCCTCGGCCCCTCCGAACGTTTTGGCCTGCCGCCGCCAACGGGAAACGAAATTCCCCCTTTTTTCTGATCTGGACGGACAGTCAGACTCCAGACAATCTTTCTGCACTGGTTTGGGTCAGATCGGGCAAAACACGTAGGACTAGTGTGCAAAAGTAGGTTTTTCAAAAAATCCAAAATACCCGAAAATTTCGCCAGCGCAACCCTCGAATCCGAGGCATGCATCTCGCTCGTCTCGAGCCAAGGATTCCGATGATATAAGACACTTGGTTCTGCGACGGACGGTTTGGGAGCTATGAGCGATTTCGTACTTTTGATCGCCGTAGCGCCACCGCCGGCCCGATCGGGCCGAGCCTTGGTGATGCTGTAGAGCCAGGGCTGGACTGGTAATCTGGCATACCGGGCACTTTCCCGGTGGGCCGACGCACTTTGGGGCCGATACAAGGTTATTTATTTATTTAGATTTTTTTGCCACGGACTGGCCCATCATGCAGGGACAGCGGCCCATTGGTTTGTCTTCTGATTTGACAGGCCACAGCGAGAGAGACCTTCCTTCTTCCATATTCATAGACTGTGTCCATATTAGGCGCTGTTTTTTTATTGTATTTTTTTCTTTTTGATTTGGGCGCATGAAACTGCAAAAGGCGGACATCCGCACAGCGCTGCCGCTGACGAACATGCTCTGCGTTTCTGCTGCTCTATTAAGTGATGAATGGCACTTTGACTCTGAATTTTGTTTTATACAATCGTGTGATATGGTAACATAACGGTTCTTTGGTGAATCAGCTGAAAACAGCCGTGAGCATGTACATACACAACGAGGTAAATTGGAAAATGGCAATACACACTACAAACTTCTCACCCTAGCACAACCACAATTTACCTTGCAGCTACTAACAGTGAAGAAATATGGTGTATTGGCACAAATGTATTTATTAAAAATGTTGCTATTATTATAGGCTACATTAAATATTGCGCAATATAAATCACTTTTATAGAGGCTATTTTTGTATTTTCTATGTGTTTACAATATTTTTTTTTTTATTACAAATTCAATAATTTTTTTATTTATTTCTTTCTTTCTTTTAGAAACCATATACCCATGGTAATGAGGAGCATGGTTTGGCCAAAATTGGCCAACAGTTAAACTCGGATAAAAGAGACAACGTCATGCAGGTTTGGAACAACTTTACACAACAGAATTTAAAAGCAGTAAATTTACTTTATTGCATCCTAGCTCAAAGTCAGCGCTTTACTGTCAAGTGCATTTCTGTGTGACAAAAGTGCAATATCAAGTTTGATATCTGCATTTGCAGTAAATTCAATAATATCCATCATTATTTGTCCCTGTCCTAGTTTTATTTATTTACTCCAATGTAAGGCCCTAACCCCAGCAAAAACATTCACGAGGAACTCATGGGCCGGATGAGCTGGGTTTGCCAGGGCCGAATTTTATCCCCAGTCCAGCCCTGTGTAGAGCGAGTGTTGTTGGTCACTTTTGCCACGCCCCCTCACCGCGCCCCAGATGGGCGTCGGCTTTGCCGGCTCCCCTGACGCTGCGTCATGGTGTCATCGCTTCTCGGCCTTTTGGCTAAGATCAAGTGTAGTATCTGTTCTTATCAGTTTAATATCTGATATGTCCCCTATCCGGGGACTGCATATTAAATTGATTTTTGGCACATGGAGCCGGAACCGGGGCTTGCTCCGTCCACTCCACGCATCGACCTGGTATTGCAGTGCCTCCAGGAACGGTGTGCTTCCCCTCTTTGGGGATTGCGAATTGTTGTGGCTAATAGCAGAGCGAGTACCACTGGAGCACTACCAGACATATATACGTAGCAGGCACACAAGAAGGATGATGATGACGTGACACAACAGCGATAATGCTGTAAAGAAAACAACAAAGTTTTAAGAAGGCAACAAAGTAGAGTCACAGGAGTATAGGAAGAGGAACAAAAGCGCTGGTTCCTGACCCATCACAGCACATTTTTGTTGTCCCTCTTATTGGACGCTCCCGTCTGAGGTCTTGGAGTCTTTTACTAGCGAGCTGAATCAGGTGTGTTTGATTAGGGACACTTGATTCAACTTACCCGTCCTTCCTTTTCTCGGGGGAGGGGAAGAGGTGACCGTCGATGAGGATGGCGAAGGGCGTTAGGGTGCCTCTGACTGGAGACCTGACAATTCATACTTACCTGGCAGGGGAGACACCATGATCAGGAAGGTGGTTCACCCAGGGCGAGGCTCGGCCATTGCACTCCGGTTGTGCTGACCCCTGCGAATTCCCCAAATGTGGGAATCTCGACTGCATAATTTATGGTAGTGGGGGACTGCGTTCGCGCTCTCCCCTGGACATACTGGTCAAAAGCAGATAGCGTGGGGTTTTAACAGTTGTGGTGCGTCACCCATGGCCCCGAATGGTGAAGGTGCACAATTTTACTCTGTTTTATTAATTTTTTTCTGTCTTCTTCTTCTGTGGTGTCAATCAGTGACCTGGAGGGTCCAGAGAATTGAACTGCGGTGAGAGGTTGATGGGGAAAAAGCTGGGAGCGGTTTGCCAAATGAGGTTTTCCCCATAATCTCTGATATTCAACGGACGATTTGATTGACAGCAGTGGTCCTGGAGGCAAAGTTGTTCAGATGGAGGAGTTCCATCATGTGGTATGACTATCTTGTGCGCGTGTGAAGAAAATCATGTGACATACGATCGCCTATAGCCGTCCTCGTGTTGTTGTTATTTCATTTCAAAGCGCCACCAGGTGGCCATTCACCGCGTCCTTTCTCACCTGACCCCAGGCTGAGCCCGTGCACAGGTGTACCGGCTTGGGTGAAATTGTCTCGTTCCGTTCAAGAGTTATAGCCGTTTTAGCAAACCCTGCCTCGGCCCCTCCGAACGTTTTGGCCTGCCGCCGCCAACGGGAAACGAAATTCCCCCTTTTTTCTGATCTGGACGGACAGTCAGACTCCAGACAATCTTTCTGCACTGGTTTGGGTCAGATCGGGCAAAACACGTAGGACTAGTGTGCAAAAGTAGGTTTTTCAAAAAATCCAAAATACCCGAAAATTTCGCCAGCGCAACCCTCGAATCCGAGGCATGCATCTCGCTCGTCTCGAGCCAAGGATTCCGATGATATAAGACACTTGGTTCTGCGACGGACGGTTTGGGAGCTATGAGCGATTTCGTACTTTTGATCGCCGTAGCGCCACCGCCGGCCCGATCGGGCCGAGCCTTGGTGATGCTGTAGAGCCAGGGCTGGACTGGTAATCTGGCATACCGGGCACTTTCCCGGTGGGCCGACGCACTTTGGGGCCGATACAAGGTTATTTATTTATTTAGATTTTTTTGCCACGGACTGGCCCATCATGCAGGGACAGCGGCCCATTGGTTTGTCTTCTGATTTGACAGGCCACAGCGAGAGAGACCTTCCTTCTTCCATATTCATAGACTGTGTCCATATTAGGCGCTGTTTTTTTATTGTATTTTTTTCTTTTTGATTTGGGCGCATGAAACTGCAAAAGGCGGACATCCGCACAGCGCTGCCGCTGACGAACATGCTCTGCGTTTCTGCTGCTCTATTAAGTGATGAATGGCACTTTGACTCTGAATTTTGTTTTATACAATCGTGTGATATGGTAACATAACGGTTCTTTGGTGAATCAGCTGAAAACAGCCGTGAGCATGTACATACACAACGAGGTAAATTGGAAAATGGCAATACACACTACAAACTTCTCACCCTAGCACAACCACAATTTACCTTGCAGCTACTAACAGTGAAGAAATATGGTGTATTGGCACAAATGTATTTATTAAAAATGTTGCTATTATTATAGGCTACATTAAATATTGCGCAATATAAATCACTTTTATAGAGGCTATTTTTGTATTTTCTATGTGTTTACAATATTTTTTTTTTTATTACAAATTCAATAATTTTTTTATTTATTTCTTTCTTTCTTTTAGAAACCATATACCCATGGTAATGAGGAGCATGGTTTGGCCAAAATTGGCCAACAGTTAAACTCGGATAAAAGAGACAACGTCATGCAGGTTTGGAACAACTTTACACAACAGAATTTAAAAGCAGTAAATTTACTTTATTGCATCCTAGCTCAAAGTCAGCGCTTTACTGTCAAGTGCATTTCTGTGTGACAAAAGTGCAATATCAAGTTTGATATCTGCATTTGCAGTAAATTCAATAATATCCATCATTATTTGTCCCTGTCCTAGTTTTATTTATTTACTCCAATGTAAGGCCCTAACCCCAGCAAAAACATTCACGAGGAACTCATGGGCCGGATGAGCTGGGTTTGCCAGGGCCGAATTTTATCCCCAGTCCAGCCCTGTGTAGAGCGAGTGTTGTTGGTCACTTTTGCCACGCCCCCTCACCGCGCCCCAGATGGGCGTCGGCTTTGCCGGCTCCCCTGACGCTGCGTCATGGTGTCATCGCTTCTCGGCCTTTTGGCTAAGATCAAGTGTAGTATCTGTTCTTATCAGTTTAATATCTGATATGTCCCCTATCCGGGGACTGCATATTAAATTGATTTTTGGCACATGGAGCCGGAACCGGGGCTTGCTCCGTCCACTCCACGCATCGACCTGGTATTGCAGTGCCTCCAGGAACGGTGTGCTTCCCCTCTTTGGGGATTGCGAATTGTTGTGGCTAATAGCAGAGCGAGTACCACTGGAGCACTACCAGACATATATACGTAGCAGGCACACAAGAAGGATGATGATGACGTGACACAACAGCGATAATGCTGTAAAGAAAACAACAAAGTTTTAAGAAGGCAACAAAGTAGAGTCACAGGAGTATAGGAAGAGGAACAAAAGCGCTGGTTCCTGACCCATCACAGCACATTTTTGTTGTCCCTCTTATTGGACGCTCCCGTCTGAGGTCTTGGAGTCTTTTACTAGCGAGCTGAATCAGGTGTGTTTGATTAGGGACACTTGATTCAACTTACCCGTCCTTCCTTTTCTCGGGGGAGGGGAAGAGGTGACCGTCGATGAGGATGGCGAAGGGCGTTAGGGTGCCTCTGACTGGAGACCTGACAATTCATACTTACCTGGCAGGGGAGACACCATGATCAGGAAGGTGGTTCACCCAGGGCGAGGCTCGGCCATTGCACTCCGGTTGTGCTGACCCCTGCGAATTCCCCAAATGTGGGAATCTCGACTGCATAATTTATGGTAGTGGGGGACTGCGTTCGCGCTCTCCCCTGGACATACTGGTCAAAAGCAGATAGCGTGGGGTTTTAACAGTTGTGGTGCGTCACCCATGGCCCCGAATGGTGAAGGTGCACAATTTTACTCTGTTTTATTAATTTTTTTCTGTCTTCTTCTTCTGTGGTGTCAATCAGTGACCTGGAGGGTCCAGAGAATTGAACTGCGGTGAGAGGTTGATGGGGAAAAAGCTGGGAGCGGTTTGCCAAATGAGGTTTTCCCCATAATCTCTGATATTCAACGGACGATTTGATTGACAGCAGTGGTCCTGGAGGCAAAGTTGTTCAGATGGAGGAGTTCCATCATGTGGTATGACTATCTTGTGCGCGTGTGAAGAAAATCATGTGACATACGATCGCCTATAGCCGTCCTCGTGTTGTTGTTATTTCATTTCAAAGCGCCACCAGGTGGCCATTCACCGCGTCCTTTCTCACCTGACCCCAGGCTGAGCCCGTGCACAGGTGTACCGGCTTGGGTGAAATTGTCTCGTTCCGTTCAAGAGTTATAGCCGTTTTAGCAAACCCTGCCTCGGCCCCTCCGAACGTTTTGGCCTGCCGCCGCCAACGGGAAACGAAATTCCCCCTTTTTTCTGATCTGGACGGACAGTCAGACTCCAGACAATCTTTCTGCACTGGTTTGGGTCAGATCGGGCAAAACACGTAGGACTAGTGTGCAAAAGTAGGTTTTTCAAAAAATCCAAAATACCCGAAAATTTCGCCAGCGCAACCCTCGAATCCGAGGCATGCATCTCGCTCGTCTCGAGCCAAGGATTCCGATGATATAAGACACTTGGTTCTGCGACGGACGGTTTGGGAGCTATGAGCGATTTCGTACTTTTGATCGCCGTAGCGCCACCGCCGGCCCGATCGGGCCGAGCCTTGGTGATGCTGTAGAGCGAGTGTTGTTGGTCACTTTTGCCACGCCCCCTCACCGCGCCCCAGATGGGCGTCGGCTTTGCCGGCTCCCCTGACGCTGCGTCATGGTGTCATCGCTTCTCGGCCTTTTGGCTAAGATCAAGTGTAGTATCTGTTCTTATCAGTTTAATATCTGATATGTCCCCTACCCGGGGACTGCATATTAAATTGATTTTTGGCACATGGAGCCGGAACCGGGGCTTGCTCCGTCCACTCCACGCATCGACCTGGTATTGCAGTGCCTCCAGGAACGGTGTGCTTCCCCTCTTTGGGGATTGCGAATTGTTGTGGCTAATAGCAGAGCGAGTACCACTGGAGCACTACCAGACATATATACGTAGCAGGCACACAAGAAGGATGATGATGACGTGACACAACAGCGATAATGCTGTAAAGAAAACAACAAAGTTTTAAGAAGGCAACAAAGTGGAGTCACAGGAGTATAGGAAGAGGAACAAAAGCGCTGGTTCCTGACCCATCACAGCACATTTTTGTTGTCCCTCTTATTGGACGCTCCCGTCTGAGGTCTTGGAGTCTTTTACTAGCGAGCTGAATCAGGTGTGTTTGATTAGGGACACTTGATTCAACTTACCCGTCCTTCCTTTTCTCGGGGGAGGGGAAGAGGTGACCGTCGATGAGGATGGCGAAGGGCGTTAGGGTGCCTCTGACTGGAGACCTGACAATTCATACTTACCTGGCAGGGGAGACACCATGATCAGGAAGGTGGTTCACCCAGGGCGATGCTCGGCCATTGCACTCCGGTTGTGCTGACTCCTGCGAATTCCCCAAATGTGGGAATCTCGACTGCATAATTTATGGTAGTGGGGGACTGCGTTCGCGCTCTCCCCTGGACATACTGGTCAAAAGCAGATAGCGTGGGGTTTTAACAGTTGTGGTGCGTCACCCATGGCCCCGAATGGTGAAGGTGCACAATTTTACTCTGTTTTATTAATTTTTTTCTGTCTTCTTCTTCTGTGGTGTCAATCAGTGACCTGGAGGGTCCAGAGAATTGAACTGCGGTGAGAGGTTGATGGGGAAAAAGCTGGGAGCGGTTTGCCAAATGAGGTTTTCCCCATAATCTCTGATATTCAACGGACGATTTGATTGACAGCAGTGGTCCTGGAGGCAAAGTTGTTCAGATGGAGGAGTTCCATCATGTGGTATGACTATCTTGTGCGCGTGTGAAGAAAATCATGTGACATACGATCGCCTATAGCCGTCCTCGTGTTGTTGTTATTTCATTTCAAAGCGCCACCAGGTGGCCATTCACCGCGTCCTTTCTCACCTGACCCCAGGCTGAGCCCGTGCACAGGTGTACCGGCTTGGGTGAAATTGTCTCGTTCCGTTCAAGAGTTATAGCCGTTTTAGCAAACCCTGCCTCGGCCCCTCCGAACGTTTTGGCCTGCCGCCGCCAACGGGAAACGAAATTCCCCCTTTTTTCTGATCTGGACGGACAGTCAGACTCCAGACAATCTTTCTGCACTGGTTTGGGTCAGATCGGGCAAAACACGTAGGACTAGTGTGCAAAAGTAGGTTTTTCAAAAAATCCAAAATACCCGAAAATTTCGCCAGCGCAATCCTCAAATCCGAGGCACGCATCTCGCTCGTCTCGAGCCAAGGATTCCGATGATATAAGACACTTGGTTCTGCGACGGACGGTTTGGGAGCTATGAGCGATTTCGTACTTTTGATCGCCGTAGCGCCACCGCCGGCCCGATCGGGCCGAGCCTTGGTGATGCTGTAGAGCGAGTGTTGTTGGTCACTTTTGCCACGCACCCTCACCGCGCCCCAGATGGGCGTCGGCTTTGCCGGCTCCCCTGACGCTGCGTCATGGTGTCATCGCTTCTCGGCCTTTTGGCTAAGATCTAGTATCTGGTCAGACGGTTGAGACAGCGATCGCCTCTTGTAGGTTTCCCGGCTTGCGTTTCCTTTGTAGCGCAGGCCTCCAACTTCCAGGAGGTACATTGAAAAGCCCCGTTTTAAGCCAACGGCTCGCTGGTTCGAGGAATTTTAAGGTAAGGTTTTATTATTCTAAGTATTTATTGGTAATTGTTTTAAGGTTTTGTATTTTAGGAGCTGTCGGTGCCTCCACCATGTCGGCTGCCCGTGCCGGCATGCGGAGGCACCACAGTGTTCGGTTTTTATTTAAAGAGGCTGATGGTAAGCTCCTGGGGATGTCACGTCTTGATTTCTCTAGGAAGCTGATCCAGAAAGCCCTTAATTTTAAACCGACAGACTTGAATTGTTTAATGACTCTGCCCCTGAATAAAGGTTTTGACGTTAGTTTTAGATCTGCTTCCTTGTTGCAAGATTTCTGGCAAAGATTTGAGCTTTGTAAGACCCAGTTCTCCATGTTCAATGTTGAGAAACTTTCTGACAATTCTTTTAAAACAGTGATTGTTAGAATGTTTAATGAAACAGTGATTGGAGATGATATTGCTGTATGGCTGGGTAGATTTTGCACGGTTCGAAGTCAACCGGTCAGGGTTCTTGACGAGGACGGCATTTGGAATTGCGCTTGGAGAGTTCCCATTAAACAGTGGGAAGATCCAAGCGGATTCCAGGGTCTAAGTCATTTACCCTCAATGATTGTGTTGGGAGAGAACCGCGGCTACATTCATTATCAGGGAATGCCCAAATTGTGCCGAAAGTGTGGGAAAATGGGGCACCTCGCTGAGGCATGCCAAGAAATCGTGTGTAGGAAGTGCAAAGAAATTGGTCACATTTTTGAGGAATGTACCAATGGCAGACGGTGCAATCTCTGTGGGGAAACCAACCATTTCTACAGAGATTGCCCTAAAAGCTTTGCCAACAAATTGAAAGGTAACAAAATGGCCGCCCCACAAAATGTGCAAACAGAGGAACAAAGGAGAGAGGTGGAGCCTGAGGTTTTGGTGGGAATTTTAAATTCCCAGCCATCCTCAGGCTCTGGACAAGAAAGAGGAAGTGGGGCGGCCACAGGGGCGGAGTCAAGTTTTAACATTGGACAAAGGGAGGAAGTTGTTACCCAACAGGAAGAAAGTGAAAAGGATATGGAGGAGGAAGAGGAGGGAACAACTTCCTCCCTGATCACAGTTTCAGAAGTTAGTGTGGTGGACAGTGGGAGTGAGACCGAGTGTTCACTCCCTAATGCTCAAGTGCAGAAAAGGTCTGCGAGATCTCCTCTGCTTCATACAGAGGAGAAAAGGCTGCGGGCATCGCAACGGCTAGATAGTTCCTCGCCAGAAGATCTAGACCGCATGTGGCCCGCAGAATCTCCTAATGAAGTTTCCTTTCTGCACTTTAAGCTGAGAACATCGTCACCAAAGGAGCCACAAGAGACTTTCTCTGTGGGTTCTGAGGCGACGAGCATTTGCCCTCCTGATCCCAGTTTTTCTGGGGAAAAGGAGAAGCAAATGCCACACGGAATAACATGATTTTAATGTAACTGTCTGCAGTCTTTTTATTTGGTTTTATTCTTCAAATTATGCTTGTATTTTTAACCATACTGCTCATGGCCCTCACTATCTCTACAATCAATGTGAGAAGTGTGAGGTCTACTCTTCGAGCACAGAGTGTTTTATCAAGTTTAAAACATTTTAAGTCAGATATTTATTTATTGCAAGAGTGCGCTCTGCCCTTTTTATTAAACTATAAGAGATGGCAAGAACTTTGGACCCCAGGACCCTCCATCTGGAGTGGCTCCAATTTTAACAAAAATGATGGTGTTGCCTTTTTAATTAATAACCCCAACATCTTGGTGAAGGGCAGCACTGTGGTGAGGGATGGGCGGGCAATTTTAGTTAATCTGACTTATTTAGGTAAGGATTTTAATGTTTTAAATGTGTATGGTTTTACAGGGAAAAATGAGAGATACGAGCTTTTAGAAGATTTGCAGCCCCACATGTTAGGTAGGGCTCCCCTAGTGGTAGCAGGGGATTTTAATTGTGTTTTAACAAAAAAGGACAGAAAAAGGGTTGGAGGTGATTTTAAGGTCGACAAGACATCGGTTTTATTAAAAAAATTAGTAAAAGATTTTAAGTTAGTCGACAGTTTTAAAACAATGCATCAGAGAGAGGAGGGCTTCACCTGGTTCAGTGGTGATAGCGCCAGAGCCTCTCGAATCGACTATATTTTTACTAGAGACTGCCCGCCAACCGATGCAACATTGACCCCCCTTTTCTTCACTGATCACATGATGCTCTCCTGCACCCTTTCACTACCCACGGGTGTGACAGTAGGGGGAGGGCTGTGGAAGCTGAACTGCTCCCTATTAGAGGACGAGGAAGTGGTTAGAGAGTATAGGGAGCAGTTCAGCCAATGGCAGACCCTCCAGGACTTTTACGACTCACGGGCACAGTGGTGGGAGATGGTTAAACAAAAGACTGGACATTTTTTTAGGATAATGGGTAAAGAAAAAAAGAATAAAGAAAGAAGACGCATGATGGGGCTGCAAAAAAGACTGCAGAGATATTTTAACCTTTTAAACAATGGATTGGATTTCAAAGAGGAAATAAAGGAAGTTAAAAAAGAAATGTCAGTTTTATCCGAAGCTCAAAGTAAGGGAGTCATTTTAAGATGCAAGGAAAAAGAGATTGAAGAAGGAGAAAAATGTACACGATATTTTTTTAAAAAGACTATTTCACGGGGAGGGTCAATAACCATTTTAAAAACTTGTAGAGGGAGGGAGACCAAAAACACGGAGGGAATTTTAGGTGAAATAGAGCATTTTTATAGTAAGTTATATAGCCAAAAAGAAGTACATGAGGGCATCTTAAAGGAAGTTTTAGATTTTTTAGATAAAAAAATAAAAAGTCCAAATGTGCTTTTAGCCCAGGATTTTACTCTTTTAGAAATACAAAAATCTCTTAAAGGTTTTAAAAAAGGGAAGTCCCCAGGAATGGATGGACTTCCCTTGGAGTTTTATTTGACTTTCTGGGACATTTTAGCACATGACTTACTGACAGTTTTTAAAGAATTTGAGACTCTCGACAGACTTCCAGACAGCTTTAGAGTAGGGATAGTTTCTTTATTATACAAAAAAGGAGACCGGACTGACTTGAAAAACTGGCGACCAATCACGCTTTTAAATTTTGATTGTAAACTTTTTAGTAAGATTTTAGCCACGCGTATGTCGACTGTTTTAGAGGACGTAATCCACCTGGATCAAGCATGTGCTGTGCCCGGTAGGAAGATCACAGACAGCCTGTTGCTGATTAGAGACGCCATCTGTTACGCGAGAGACAGAAATATTCGGCTAGTAGTCCTAAATTTAGATTTTGAAAAAGCTTTTGACCGCATCTCGCACCAGTTCCTTTTTAAGGTACTGGAAAAAATGGGGTTCCCAGGGAGGTTTATAGCTTGGGTGGGACTGCTATACAACAGTCTAGTCAGTAAATTTGCAGTTAATGGGCATTTATCCAAAGCTGTAGACATTCACAGCGGTGTCCGTCAGGGGTGTCCTTTATCTCCCCTACTGTATGTGGCCTGCATTGAGCCACTGGCACAAATCTTGAGAAGGGACAAATGGATTAAAGGACTGGACGTCCCAGGGACTGGTGGACTGACGGCGACCTGTGTTTTATATATGGACGACGTAACCCTTTTATCGACTGACCTTTTATCGGTACGAAGAGCAATGGACTTGACTGACTGGTACGGTCGGGCCTCGGGCGCTAAGCTCAACAGGAGTAAGTCCGAGGCCCAGCTCTTCGGGCCGTGGGGTAACGTGGACACAGGCGGACTGGATTTGGATTTTAAAGACAATGACATGACAATTTTAGGGGTAAAATTTGACAGAGAGGGTGGAGGACGGGGAAACTGGACTGACATCTTAGGGAAAGTTAGGCAAAGACTGGGGTTTTGGGGACTCAGACAAATGACATTTGAAGGGAAGGTTTTAGTTTTTAAAGCCATAATTTTACCACTGATTTTACTTGTTTGTTCTGTTTTTAGTCCCCCAAGAAGATTCCTGGCCAACCTGGAGAGGGCGGTATTTTATTTCCTGTGGGGGTCCAAGTGGGAACGATTGAAAAGGGAGGTCTTTAAAAAAAGAAAGGAAAATGGCGGGAAAGGCCTCCCAGACCCCCACTTGTTTTTAGGCAGCCGCTTTACCGCCCTCCACATTGGATACGCGCTGACCCCATCCAGAGAGAATAAGACAGCGGCCATGGCTCGTTTCTGGATGGGGTCCTACCTCAGAAGCTTAAAGATTATGCCAATTGACTTGAAAACCCCAGTGTCTTTTAATTTGTCAAAAGAGTATATTTTTATTAAGAAATTTTTAAAGAAATATTTTTTAGAGACCAATGACGTCTCCGTTTTAACCAACCACAAATCTCTGATCTCTCTTGTGCAGGACCGGGAAATGGTGAGTCCAGTTCCAGGCCTCACACCAAGTGAGGCCAAAGATGTTTGGAGGAACGCAGCCCACCCAGCTCTCCAGAACAGGCATAAGGATCTATCGTGGATGGTGGCTCATGAGATCCTCCCGGTCAGGGCGGTTATGCACTCCAGAGGCATGGCCAAAAACTCCACCTGCCCACGGTCCGGGTGCAATCGCCCGGAGACCGTCTACCATCTGCTCTGGGAGTGCGGTGCTGCGCGGGACCTGTGGGCCAGGGCCGGCCCCCTGTTTTTCCCGTGCCTGCCAGTGGGTGGGGCCCAGGTGGACTACAAGCTCGCCATCCTGGGGGTGGGTCAGGGCCTAAAAGCCCTAACATCGCAAAACTTTGCCTCGCTCTGGCTCACCCTCAACGTGATAAAGGATGCCATCTGGGTCACCAGAAACCTGCTGGTGGGGAAACGCATGACGGTCCCCCTCCACGCGAGCGAGAAAAAAATAAGATCAACGCTGCAGGGTGGGCCGCATGTCGTCATTCGGACGAGGGGGCCGAGGCTGCACAAAGAGGTCCCGGCCACCACCGACCTTGGCCGCCCGTAGATGCACCCTCACCAATCTGGCTACGGGAACAGCGGGCCAGCGGGCCGGAGGAGAGGGGATCGCCGCTGGGCCCTAGAAGCGGGGAGACCTGGGCCTGTTCTGGAGACCTGGAGTGAATGGACATTCTTGATAGGGACTCATCCCCGGTCCTGCACAACAGAGGATTTTAAAAAATATATATAATTATTTTATTGTGTTTTATTCTGCTCGTATATATTTGCCATTTATTTTATTTTATTCATTTATCCTTTCTTTTAACACCACACTGACTAGCATACATGGACTTTTTCACAACACACTACATTGACTGATTTTAACCAGAATTGTAAAATTTGTGGTTTTAATCTGTGTGAACAAGTATGTTTTAAAGAAAAGAAATGTGTGGATTGATTGAATGAAAAAATGTGACAATAAAACTTTTTTCGAAAGAAAAAAAAATCTGTTCTTATCAGTTTAATATCTGATATGTCCCCTACCCGGGGACTGCATATTAAATTGATTTTTGGCACATGGAGCCGGAACCGGGGCTTGCTCCGTCCACTCCACGCATCGACCTGGTATTGCAGTGCCTCCAGGAACGGTGTGCTTCCCCTCTTTGGGGATTGCGAATTGTTGTGGCTAATAGCAGAGCGAGTACCACTGGAGCACTACCAGACATATATACGTAGCAGGCACACAAGAAGGATGATGATGACGTGACACAACAGCGATAATGCTGTAAAGAAAACAACAAAGTTTTAAGAAGGCAACAAAGTGGAGTCACAGGAGTATAGGAAGAGGAACAAAAGCGCTGGTTCCTGACCCATCACAGCACATTTTTGTTGTCCCTCTTATTGGACGCTCCCGTCTGAGGTCTTGGAGTCTTTTACTAGCGAGCTGAATCAGGTGTGTTTGATTAGGGACACTTGATTCAACTTACCCGTCCTTCCTTTTCTCGGGGGAGGGGAAGAGGTGACCGTCGATGAGGATGGCGAAGGGCGTTAGGGTGCCTCTGACTGGAGACCTGACAATTCATACTTACCTGGCAGGGGAGACACCATGATCAGGAAGGTGGTTCACCCAGGGCGAGGCTCGGCCATTGCACTCCGGTTGTGCTGACCCCTGCGAATTCCCCAAATGTGGGAATCTCGACTGCATAATTTATGGTAGTGGGGGACTGCGTTCGCGCTCTCCCCTGGACATACTGGTCAAAAGCAGATAGCGTGGGGTTTTAACAGTTGTGGTGCGTCACCCATGGCCCCGAATGGTGAAGGTGCACAATTTTACTCTGTTTTATTAATTTTTTTCTGTCTTCTTCTTCTGTGGTGTCAATCAGTGACCTGGAGGGTCCAGAGAATTGAACTGCGGTGAGAGGTTGATGGGGAAAAAGCTGGGAGCGGTTTGCCAAATGAGGTTTTCCCCATAATCTCTGATATTCAACGGACGATTTGATTGACAGCAGTGGTCCTGGAGGCAAAGTTGTTCAGATGGAGGAGTTCCATCATGTGGTATGACTATCTTGTGCGCGTGTGAAGAAAATCATGTGACATACGATCGCCTATAGCCGTCCTCGTGTTGTTGTTATTTCATTTCAAAGCGCCACCAGGTGGCCATTCACCGCGTCCTTTCTCACCTGACTCCAGGCTGAGCCCGTGCACAGGTGTACCGGCTTGGGTGAAATTGTCTCGTTCCGTTCAAGAGTTATAGCCGTTTTAGCAAACCCTGCCTCGGCCCCTCCGAACGTTTTGGCCTGCCGCCGCCAACGGGAAACGAAATTCCCCCTTTTTTCTGATCTGGACGGACAGTCAGACTCCAGACAATCTTTCTGCACTGGTTTGGGTCAGATCGGGCAAAACACGTAGGACTAGTGTGCAAAAGTAGGTTTTTCAAAAAATCCAAAATACCCGAAAATTTCGCCAGCGCAATCCTCGAATCCGAGGCACGCATCTCGCTCGTCTCGAGCCAAGGATTCCGATGATATAAGACACTTGGTTCTGCGACGGACGGTTTGGGAGCTATGAGCGATTTCGTACTTTTGATCGCCGTAGCGCCACCGCCGGCCCGATCGGGCCGAGCCTTGGTGATGCTGTAGAGCGAGTGTTGTTGGTCACTTTTGCCACGCCCCCTCACCGCGCCCCAGATGGGCGTCGGCTTTGCCGGCTCCCCTGACGCTGCGTCATGGTGTCATCGCTTCTCGGCCTTTTGGCTAAGATCAAGTGTAGTATCTGTTCTTATCAGTTTAATATCTGATATGTCCCCTACCCGGGGACTGCATATTAAATTGATTTTTGGCACATGGAGCCGGAACCGGGGCTTGCTCCGTCCACTCCACGCATCGACCTGGTATTGCAGTGCCTCCAGGAACGGTGTGCTTCCCCTCTTTGGGGATTGCGAATTGTTGTGGCTAATAGCAGAGCGAGTACCACTGGAGCACTACCAGACATATATACGTAGCAGGCACACAAGAAGGGTGATGATGACGTGACACAACAGCGATAATGCTGTAAAGAAAACAACAAAGTTTTAAGAAGGCAACAAAGTGGAGTCACAGGAGTATAGGAAGAGGAACAAAAGCGCTGGTTCCTGACCCATCACAGCACATTTTTGTTGTCCCTCTTATTGGACGCTCCCGTCTGAGGTCTTGGAGTCTTTTACTAGCGAGCTGAATCAGGTGTGTTTGATTAGGGACACTTGATTCAACTTACCCGTCCTTCCTTTTCTCGGGGGAGGGGAAGAGGTGACCGTCGATGAGGATGGCGAAGGGCGTTAGGGTGCCTCTGACTGGAGACCTGACAATTCATACTTACCTGGCAGGGGAGACACCATGATCAGGAAGGTGGTTCACCCAGGGCGAGGCTCGGCCATTGCACTCCGGTTGTGCTGACCCCTGCGAATGGCAGTGCGCCGAAGCGTAGTGCTTTTTATGGTGAACGTGATTGGTTAAGAGTCTACAGTAAAACACGTGGGAAAGTTATGTTTACTCTACAGAATCTGAAGTCAATGGCATGACGTTAACTGAATCTATTGGTCCACATATAATAATAGTATTTCAACTGATTGTGTATAAAGTTATAAAAATGTAATTGTCAATGATTGTCATGTACTTACTTGCAATTGTGTTTGCTTTATTGTGCTGTGTATAACCTAATGTTATGATTCATTTTTCTATGTATCCAAATTTTCCATATCAATAAAGTACACTATCTATATCAGTTTAATGTGGATGGTCATTATTAATATATATTAGCACCATGTAGTTGTTCCTTTACAATGATGATGAAAGTTTGATTTGATGTAATCATTCAAAAGTTGCCTCATTCATATAAATAAAAGGACACTTTTTAACAATAAAATAAGTGATCACTTTATTAAGTTACATAAAATAGAACATATTACATAAGAATATATATTACAATAATCAATACAAACCTTTTTCAATAAAAGCAATGTAAACCTTTTAGTTAAACATTGTGAATATATACACGTCATTTGTACACACTACACTTTTTAATGATAAAACAAATCTTCACCATAGAATAGAATAGAATATATTAAAGGGACAGAAAGTAAAATTCTGTAATTTACTCAAATTGAAATGGGGCAACAGTGCCGAGAACTAAAGGTGCCGTGTTAGAGGGCACTTGTAAGACCAGAACACACAGAACACCCCCCCCCCATAAAGTGCATGAAATAGGGCAATATTGCCGAGAACTAAAGGTGCCGTGTTAGAGGGCACTTGTAAGACCAGAACACACAGAACATCCCCCCCATAAAGTGCATGAAATAGGGCAATAGTGCCGAGAACTAAAGGTGCCGTGTTAGAGGGCACTTGTAAGACCAGAACACACAGAACATCCCCCCCATAAAGTACATGAAATAGGGCAATAGTGCAGAGAACTAAAGGTGCCGTGTTAGAGGGCACTTGTAAGACCAGAACACACAGAACATCCCCCCCATAAAGTGCATGAAATAGGGCAATAGTGCCGAGAACTAAAGGTGCCGTGTTAGAGGGCACTTGTAAGACCAGAACACACAGAACATCCCCCCCATAAAGTGCATGAAATAGGGCAATAGTGCCTAGAACTAAAGGTGCCGTGTTAGAGGGCACTTGTAAGACCAGAACACACAGAACATCCCCCCCATAAAGTGCATGAAATAGGGCAATAGTGCCTAGAACTAAAGGTGCCGTGTTAGAGGGCACTTGTAAGACCAGAACACACAGAACATCCCCCCCATAAAGTGCATGAAATAGGGCAATAGTGCCTAGAACTAAAGGTGCCGTGTTAGAGGGCACTTGTAAGACCAGAACACACAGAACATCCCCCCCATAAAGTGCATGAAATAGGGCAATAGTGCCTAGAACTAAAGGTGCCGTGTTAGAGGGCACTTGTAAGACCAGAACACACAGAACATCCCCCCCATAAAGTGCATGAAATAGGGCAATATTGCCGAGAACTAAAGGTGCCTTGTTAGAGGGCACTTGTAAGACCAGAACACACAGAACATCCCCCCCATAAAGTGCATGAAATAGGGCAATAGTGCCTAGAACTAAAGGTGCCGTGTTAGAGGGCACTTGTAAGACCAGAACACACAGAACATCCCCCCCATAAAGTGCATGAAATAGGGCAATATTGCCGAGAACTAAAGGTGCCGTGTTAGAGGGCACTTGTAAGACCAGAACACACAGAACATCCCCCCCATAAAGTGCATGAAATAGGGCAATAGTGCCTAGAACTAAAGGTGCCGTGTTAGAGGGCACTTGTAAGACCAGAACACACAGAACATCCCCCCCATAAAGTGCATGAAATAGGGCAATAGTGCCTAGAACTAAAGGTGCCGTGTTAGAGGGCACTTGTAAGACCAGAACACACAGAACATCCCCCCCCCATAAAGTACATGAAATAGGGCAATATTGCCGAGAACTAAAGGTGCCTTGTTAGAGGGCACTTGTAAGACCAGAACACACAGAACATCCCCCCCATAAAGTGCATGAAATAGGGCAATAGTGCCGAGAACTAAAGGTGCCGTGTTAGAGGGCACTTGTAAGACCAGAACACACAGAACATCCCCCCCATAAAGTACATGAAATAGGGCAATAGTGCAGAGAACTAAAGGTGCCGTGTTAGAGGGCACTTGTAAGACCAGAACACACAGAACATCCCCCCCATAAAGTGCATGAAATAGGGCAATAGTGCCGAGAACTAAAGGTGCCGTGTTAGAGGGCACTTGTAAGACCAGAACACACAGAACATCCCCCCCATAAAGTGCATGAAATAGGGCAATAGTGCCGAGAACTAAAGGTGCCGTGTTAGAGGGCACTTGTAAGACCAGAACACACAGAACATCCCCTCATAAAGTGCATGAAATAGGGCAATATTGCCGAGAACTAAAGGTGCCTTGTTAGAGGGCACTTGTAAGACCAGAACACACAGAACATCCCCTCATAAAGTGCATGAAAAAGGGCAACAGTGCCGAGAACTAAAGGTGAACAGAACACACAGAACATAGAATATTAAAAGTTGTACACAAGAACTATTTACACTATATACACTATCAACGGGCCAGCCGTTCACTCCTCCAGTCCATCCACAACTGAGACAAAATGCTCATAGTTTGTGAATACTATGTTCTCCAGTCCCTTGGAGGCAGAACGGTTTATCGCAGGGCAAAATGTCTTTTTTCTGTATTTTTTGTGTCCCTGGATCTTTTGACCGCATGCTTTGCAGGTCGGGAGATGCTGCACCCTTGTCACCTTAACGCCCAGCCCTGTGGGGTGGTCTGCCAGCTTCCTCTTATATTGCGTGGATCGAGACCACGAAGATCCTAGCACAGGGTTCTGTCCAGAGGCAGGCTGAACAGCTGGCCTGATGGGCACAGGCGGAGTGGACACCTGACCAGAAGGCAGCATGGGCTGTGTGGATGAGGAGCCCGCAGACTGGGACACGAAGGGCAGCACAGGCCTGGTGATGGTGGAGGTGGCGGGGATTCTCCTCAACGGCAGAGGCAGCAGTGGTGGCTGAGGAGGAGGCTGTGGTGTCGCCCCCAGGATGTCGGTCCGTCGCTTCAACACCTTAGTGCCGGCTGTGCTGGGTGTGGGGACATACTCCATCACGGGGTAGTCAGGTGGAGGGAGGATGGCAGGCTGGTGCGGGGCAGGAGGCAGCTCTTTAGACGACACCGAGGTGCGCTTGGAGATGACCACTGGCTGCCTGGTGCTGTGCAGGTTCACCAGCCTCTCCTGCTGGCGGATGAAGTCCCTCACCGTCTTCGTGTTTATTTTCGGGAGAGGGATGCCTGCCTTGCACAGCAATGGGTCATCTACCAAGACCCGGTGCTGGATCCGGTCGTAGGCCTTGAGGATGTTGGCCTTCTCGGGGCTGGAGCGAGAGGCCTTAGGGGAGCGCAGCCACAGCAGCTTGACCAGCACATACATGAGGCGGTTGTGCTGCGGGCTGATGTCTTGCTGTGCTGGCGCGTACCGTTTGGCCATCTTCACTTTCTGGACCACGGCAGCGTCAGCAAGATCATCCCGCTTTGTACGGCAGTACAACGTGTTGCCCCAGTGTGTGCGGTACAGCTGGTGGTATTTCTGTGGCTGCTTGTCGTGCTCCTCCACTGCATTCCAGGCATCGAGGACCCGGTTCCTTTGCGCAGTGTCGAGGAGCAGCCCCTGGTCGGTCAAGCAGACCTCCACCAGCGCAGTACAGAAGGCCTCCAGCTTCTTAAAACCAGGCAGAGGATTGTCACTGCAGACATCCTCCTGTAAAACATACACAGAATGAGACACACACAGAGAAAAGTAGGTAAGTCCCAATGCATACAATGTCTTGTTTTTCAATGGTCATATTTGTCACTGTATTCTCTTCTATCAGACAAGTAGGTACTCTACTCACGAAGGCAGGAGGGTTAACCGTAGCAGTCTCACTGCTGGTTAACGTGATGTGGGGCTCAACAGCAGGATGGTCCTCATCGCTCTGGTAAGCCTCGTCTGCTTCGGCGTCTGGGTCGGCCTGGCCAGGCTGAATGACCTCTTCCTCCGGCCCAGGACCGTCGGTGACGAGGCCCTCGAGAGAAAAGGACTCCCCCGTGCTCTGCCTGAAGAGATATTCGAGCCCAAGCAGCTCGTCCGACTGGACGTTGGCCGGGGCCCTGAAATTCTCCTCCACCGTCTCGCCAAACAGCTGCTGGCAGCGGGAGTTGAGGCGGTGAATAAGCGGCGCAGAGTAGACCCGGTTGTGCCGGCCTCTGCCCCCAAACACGGCGTCTGAGCTGCGGTCGGAGTTCCACCTGGCAAATCATATGGAATCATATGGGGCAGCGACTTGTGGAACCCCTCCAGGCTGTTGCTCCCACGCAGGCCCTTGTAATACGGCAGGTCCACACCGTTGATGGTCGTGGTGCGGGCAACCCGGTACATGGCCATGCCTGGTGGGTCCTGGATGCATTCCAGGTGTCGCTGCTGGCTGGCCCACATCTCATCAATGGCTGCTGTAAACGCAAAAACACACAAACATGCATGGTGAGCTGTTGTGATTTTGCACATATTTGACACTGTGTGTGGGTGTGTATGCGTGTGTGTGTGTGTGTGTGTATGCATGTTTGTGTGTGCGTGTGTTTTTATTCTTACCAGGGGACTTGAATAGGCTGACACCACTCTCGTCGAGCCCTGCTGGACCCTTGAGCTCTTCAATGGCCAGGTGGACAAGACGAAATGTCTCCTGGGCACCGAGGGTGAGACGCCGGATATGATGTTGGAGCTGGTCCCGGGAAATGTACCGCCGGACCACGTCCTCGTCCGTCACCACCTCCATTGTGACCGGGTCTCTGGCCCTGATAGCCGTGATGAGGAGCTGGAGGTCCTCACGGTTATAGGCCAGCACTGCCCCGACCAGCGCAGACTTGAAGGTGGCGTACTTTGAGTGGGCCTCGGTCCGCAGAGCAGCATCAAAACGGTGTAACCAATGGAAAATATCCAGCCTCACCACCATCCCGTCGTCCACCCAAGGCTGGAAGAGCGTCTCGACGGCTGTCGGACCCTGTGCCTTGCAGCATCCCCGATCGATGTACAGGATCTGGGGTACGGGTTGATTGGCGAGCCGGAACCGCTCCACCACGCCACGGCACATGGGCCCCAGCTTCTCCACAGACTCCTCGCAGGTGAGGACAAAGGAAACTATCTGGGACAACTCGTTGCCGATGCTGGTGAACCACTCGGCCGAGCCCTTGCCCTCCCCAGATAATTTCTTCACCACCTTTTTAAAACAAATACAAAACAGTTTAGTTTAGTTTTGCATAATGTGGTGTTTCCCTGTGAGTACTTGTGTTGTCAACACACTTGCCTTCTTTGTGGAGTCCATTTTCAGGACGGTGCCAAACGTAGATAGTATCTGGCTCCGGTAGTCCTGGACATTGTCCGCCTCGGCCAGGAGGAAGGCGTGCCGCAGGAGCCGTGCGCAGGGTAGCTCTCTGGGAAGAGGTGCCGCCTGGAACTCCCTGTGGCCCAACGCAGAGACGATGCCTCCGGGTTCCACCAAGGCCATGAGGAGCGTGGTGTAGAGGTCCTTCCTCTGACTGTAGTCCTCAATGTGGTTCTCCTGCACCTGCCGCCACACCTTGATCATGGTGTTACCCTCTATTCGGTCACGCAAGAGGCGAATTATGGTTTTATCCACCCCACGCTTTGCAGTCAGCACGGCCGGAAACCTGGCCCGATGAGCCTCGCTAAGCTGCTGCAGAATGACGTCGTCCCATGCCAGCCACCGACCCATGGGACCACTCGCTCCACCCCTGGCAGCCTTGAGGCATGGTCCGCAGGAAACCACCTCTGTCGCCATAGTGTACCAACCGGACACGTCACAGATGTGACGTACCTAAAACATCATAGAGAGAGAGAGAGAGAGAGAGAGAGAGAGAGAGAGAGAGAGAGAGAGAGAGAGGGAGGGATAGCGAGGGAGGGGGGGAGGAGAGATCACACATCAATCACGGATCAACATTCATGTGTGTTAAGTAGTCAATACTAATGTATGTATTACTCTAAACACAGGTGTGAAGAGACTCAGCCTTACCCGGGTGTGGTAACCAGACTTGGAGAGGTGTGTGTTGCCTCCGGCCCCAGCGCACCTATCACCACGCGGACACTTCAGTGAGCACCGCCACACTCCGATGGGGCGCCAGAAGAAAAAACGGCCGCGAAAAAAGGCCTGTGGAGTTGGGATGCCGCCACTAACGAAGCCGGGGGACTCGGGGGGGTAAAACCACATCCGGTCAGACTTCAGGACGCGCCGCCGTCTAATGACGCCCTTGATGTCCTTGTACATTTGGACGGGTGTAAAGAGGCCTCTCTCACTGTCCTCCTTCAGCCAGGGGATGTCTGCAGATGGAATGCCATGGGAGTCTTCCCACAGCCGCACCCAGCCTTCCAGCTCCACCTGCAAGACACAACACACAACACATTTAGTTATTTATTTTCCATAATGTGCTGGGATTTTGTGAAATGCATTAACATTGCTTGGGCATGTTGTGATTTTACACTTACAGGAGAGTCACTCTGGGGCAAGGTGGTGTCAGACGCAGGCTGGCTGTTGGAGGTCGACGGTGGCTCCTCGGGGCGAGCATCAGAGGGAGACTGACCAGTGGCTGAGGACGGCAGAAGCATCTGCTGCTTTGGCTGCTCGGGACGCCCACTAGAGGCAGCCTTGCTGGTGGTGGAGGGCAGCGAGGACAGTAGGGGCTTCTTCTGCTTGCTGCGCTTTGCCTTCTTGCTGGTCGACAGAGGAGACTGCTCAGGACGCTCTGCAGTTGCTGGCACGCTGGTGGAGAGCAGCGGCTGTTCGGAACCCCCGGCGGACACAGGCTGGCTGGAGATGGGTAAGAGCTCCCCATGGCTCTCAAAGGTGACTAGGGCATCCAACAATATGGTGTCGTCCAGAGCGTCATCAGACCATGATGAGTGGGAGGTGGCAGCTGCTGCAAGAAACCTTGATTTATTTAACCTTTATTTATTTTACACACCACACGTCTTATTAACATTATTTTATTTACATTTCCTTGCATTTGTACATGCATACCTGTACATACCAGCGTCTACTTTTTTGTATAGTTTCTTTCTTTCTTTTTTTTATAAAAAAAAAATTGGCATATTGTGCATTTCTTTTCTTTTTTTTTTTTAAGAATGTGAACCTATTTTTTGCATATTGTGTGTTCTAATTTTATTTTTATTATCTGTGTCCTGTCACTGTTATTCTGTTTGTGCTGTAGAAGAAGCGTCTATCAACAAAACAAATTCCTCGTATCTGCAAACATACCTGGCACTAAAGCTCTTTCTGATTCTCTTTTTGAACAGCTGGAAGTGGCTGCAGCAGGAGTGGCGTTCGGTGGAGGATTCTGTGAATTTCAGATTTGTGCTCTTAAAGTTTGTATTAAAATAGCATGTCCAGTAACAATCACGGCTGTTTAAAGTCACCTTTACCTACCTCTCTATCCAGAATATACCGCCTGAAGCGCTTCAGGGACTTGGTGGAGATGTCCTCCTCCTTCATCGCCAGCCACTGTCGCGCTGAGGAGTACGCCTCCTGTGCCATCCTCCTTTCGTTGTCCGTCCCTGCCTGCGGATCTGCCTGAAGGGTCTTGTGCAGGCTGTACCACTGCCACATCTCCAGGAATGTGAACGACCTGAAGCGTCCCTGCCCATAAATGGCCCTGTCCACATTCCTTTCGAGGTGGCAGGACACCTGTGGCAGCAGCTGCACATACCGCAGCAGGAGATCCTTTACCCAGTCACCCTGGCCTGCTTTGTCGGCATGGCGGCTCTCTTTATTGTGGAGATCAAGGAGACTAAAATATCAAATAAGATAATTAGTTTATATATATATATATAAAAAAAGAACAAATCATGAACGTTTTGACTCTGTTTAGTGCAACATACTTACTACTTAATGTAGCCAACATCGTTCTCCACCAGCCATTTGAAACTTTGGCCGTTATACTTGCCAAAGTTCAAATGGAGCTGGCCGAGGTACTGCACCTTTGACGGTGTTGAGGTGACTGCAAAGCATCTCTTTTTGGCTGAAAACAGAAATTGTAATGACTTTAATGACGAGCAAAAAATCATCTATGCTACTGTGTAAACAAAGGGTGGAAACACATCAACAGCTCAAGTGCCAAGATATTCCTCACACAGACCTTCGTCACAAGCCGTCCTTTGGTCCATGGCTGTGGTCTTCTCGTAACAGGTGTTACGAGAAGCCAGTGCCTTGGCCTCCTTGGAAGCCTTGAGAAGGCATTGTTGCCTATCTTGTGGCACACTTGTATCTACAATATTCAATGCTGGAAATAGTGGGTCCATTTTCAACACACCTGTAGAAAACAGTCTGTTATAATCATCATCATGATAAACACAATAAAAAATATAATTTTACCAGAAACTGAATATGTCCACAAACAAAGGCTTATCTTTATTACACATAACTTACACATTTATGGACTATAGTATTTGGATTTCTTTAAATGTGTATTTTTTGAGTAAATATCAAAGTTAAATGTGAAAAAAAAAAAACATTGACGATTATTTTACCCAATGTAATCTATAGACATTTGGTCATGGGGATGAAATAAAGTCCAAGCCTAAAATTGAGAAGGAGTAAGGGCGCATTACTAACATGCTTTCTTAATGAAAATTAACCATGGTTTTACTATAGTCAGTGCGCAGAAACCATGGTTTTATCATAGTAAAGGTGCAGAAACCATGGTTTTATCATAGTAAAGGTGCAGAAACCATGGTTTTTATTATAGTCAGTTTGCAGAAACCATGGTTTTACTATAGTCAGTGTGCAGAAACCATGGTTTTATCATAGTAAAGGTGCAGAAACCATGGTTTTTATTATAGTCAGTTTGCAGAAACCATGGTTTTATCATAGTAAAGGTGCAGAAACCATGGTTTATCATAGTAAAGGTGCAGAAACCATGGTTTATCATAGTAAAGGTGCAGAAACCATGGTTTTTATTATAGTCAGTTTGCAGAAACCATGGTTTTATCATAGTAAAGGTGCAGAAACCATGGTTTTTATTATAGTCAGTTTGCAGAAACCATGGTTTTATCATAGTAAGGTGCAGAAACCATGGTTTATCATATTCAGTGTGCAGAAACCATGGTTTTATTATATTCAGTGTGCAGAAACCATGGTTTTATCATATTCAGTGTGCAGAAACCATGGTTTATTATATTCAGTGCGCAGAAACCATGGTTTTATCATAGTAAAGGTGCAGAAACCATGGTTTTTATTATAGTCAGTGTGCAGAAACCATGGTTTATTATATTCAGTGTGCAGAAACCATGGTTTTATTATATTCAGTGTGCAGAAACCATGGTTTTATCATAGTAAAGGTGCAGAAACCATGGTTTTTATTATAGTCAGTGTGCAGAAACCATGGTTTATCATATTCAGTGTGCAGAAACCATGGTTTTATTATATTCAGTGTGCAGAAACCATGGTTTTATCATATTCAGTGTGCAGAAACCATGGTTTTATCATATTCAGTGTGCAGAAACCATGGTTTTATCATATTCAGTGTGCAGAAACCATGGTTTATCATAGTCAGTGTGCAGAAACCATGGTTTATTATATTCAGTGTGCAGAAACCATGGTTTATCATAGTCAGTGTGCAGAAACCATGGTTTATTATATTCAGTGTGCAGAAACCATGGTTTATCATAGTCAGTGTGCAGAAACCATGGTTTATTATATTCAGTGTGCAGAAACCATGGTTTATCATAGTCAGTGTGCAGAAACCATGGTTTTATCATATTCAGTGTGCAGAAACCATGGTTTTATCATATTCAGTGTGCAGAAACCATGGTTTTATTATAGTCAGTGTGCAGAAACCATGGTTTTATCATAGAATGCATATAGAATATCGAATGAATGAAGCGGACGCTTCGCTCTCGCAAATCAGCGCACAAATAGTTACGTATAGTTACGCATCACATTAAGCTTGGACTTTAACATATAAAATCGTATTTATCTGGTTTTAAACGATAATATATTATTCTTACTTACCTTTGAATTGTCAAAACTGTTATCTTGCGATCTAAAACTCCGATCTCGCTGTTCGCTCTGATTCGAATTCTACGTTCGCCGGCTGAGCGTAGACCGTTCGCTTCTCTGATTGGCCTAGAGTCTACAGTGAACGTAGACTCTGGGCCAATGACGGTTCGCCGGCTGAACGTAGACAGTTCGCTTCTCTGATTGGCCTAGAGTCTACGGTGAACGTAGACTCTGGGCCAATGGCAGGCCGTAACTGTCTACGCTCAACGTAGACTTTTGCACTTCGCTAGAGAGAACGTCTGCGAATTCCCCAAATGTGGGAATCTCGACTGCATAATTTATGGTAGTGGGGGACTGCGTTTGCGCTCTCCCCTGGACATACTGGTCAAAAGCAGATAGCGTGGGGTTTTAACAGTTGTGGTGCGTCACCCATGGCCCCGAATGGTGAAGGTGCACAATTTTACTCTGTTTTATTAATTTTTTTCTGTCTTCTTCTTCTGTGGTGTCAATCAGTGACCTGGAGGGTCCAGAGAATTGAACTGCGGTGAGAGGTTGATGGGGAAAAAGCTGGGAGCGGTTTGCCAAATGAGGTTTTCCCCATAATCTCTGATATTCAACGGACGATTTGATTGACAGCAGTGGTCCTGGAGGCAAAGTTGTTCAGATGGAGGAGTTCCATCATGTGGTATGACTATCTTGTGCGCGTGTGAAGAAAATCATGTGACATACGATCGCCTATAGCCGTCCTCGTGTTGTTGTTATTTCATTTCAAAGCGCCACCAGGTGGCCATTCACCGCGTCCTTTCTCACCTGACCCCAGGCTGAGCCCGTGCACAGGTGTACCGGCTTGGGTGAAATTGTCTCGTTCCGTTCAAGAGTTATAGCCGTTTTAGCAAACCCTGCCTCGGCCCCTCCGAACGTTTTGGCCTGCCGCCGCCAACGGGAAACGAAATTCCCCCTTTTTTCTGATCTGGACGGACAGTCAGACTCCAGACAATCTTTCTGCACTGGTTTGGGTCAGATCGGGCAAAACACGTAGGACTAGTGTGCAAAAGTAGGTTTTTCAAAAAATCCAAAATACCCGAAAATTTCGCCAGCGCAACCCTCGAATCCGAGGCATGCATCTCGCTCGTCTCGAGCCAAGGATTCCGATGATATAAGACACTTGGTTCTGCGACGGACGGTTTGGGAGCTATGAGCGATTTCGTACTTTTTGACACAACAGCGATAATGCTGTAAAGAAAACAACAAAGTTTTAAGAAGGCAACAAAGTGGAGTCACAGGAGTATAGGAAGAGGAACAAAAGCGCTGGTTCCTGACCCATCACAGCACATTTTTGTTGTCCCTCTTATTGGACGCTCCCGTCTGAGGTCTTGGAGTCTTTTACTAGCGAGCTGAATCAGGTGTGTTTGATTAGGGACACTTGATTCAACTTACCCGTCCTTCCTTTTCTCGGGGGAGGGGAAGAGGTGACCGTCGATGAGGATGGCGAAGGGCGTTAGGGTGACTCTGACTGGAGACCTGACAATTCATACTTACCTGGCAGGGGAGACACCATGATCAGGAAGGTGGTTCACCCAGGGCGAGGCTCGGCCATTGCACTCCGGTTGTGCTGACCCCTGCGAATTCCCCAAATGTGGGTATCTCGACTGCATAATTTATGGTAGTGGGGGACTGCGTTCGCGCTCTCCCCTGGACATACTGGTCAAAAGCAGATAGCGTGGGGTTTTAACAGTTGTGGTGCGTCACCCATGGCCCCGAATGGTGAAGGTGCACAATTTTACTCTGTTTTATTAATTTTTTTCTGTCTTCTTCTTCTGTGGTGTCAATCAGTGACCTGGAGGGCTATGAGCGATTTCGTACTTTTGATCGCCGTAGCGCCACCGCCGGCCCGATCGGGCCGAGCCTTGGTGATGCTGTAGAGCGAGTGTTGTTGGTCACTTTTGCCACGCCCCCTCACCGCGCCCCAGATGGGCGTCGGCTTTGCCGGCTCCCCTGACGCTGCGTCATGGTGTCATCGCTTCTCGGCCTTTTGGCTAAGATCAAGTGTAGTATCTGTTCTTATCAGTTTAATATCTGATATGTCCCCTACCCGGGGACTGCATATTAAATTGATTTTTGGCACATGGAGCCGGAACCGGGGCTTGCTCCGTCCACTCCACGCATCGACCTGGTATTGCAGTGCCTCCAGGAACGGTGTGCTTCCCCTCTTTGGGGATTGCGAATTGTTGTGGCTAATAGCAGAGCGAGTACCACTGGAGCACTACCAGACATATATACGTAGCAGGCACACAAGAAGGATGATGATGACGTGACACAACAGCGATAATGCTGTAAAGAAAACAACAAAGTTTTAAGAAGGCAACAAAGTGGAGTCACAGGAGTATAGGAAGAGGAACAAAAGCGCTGGTTCCTGACCCATCACAGCACATTTTTGTTGTCCCTCTTATTGGACGCTCCCGTCTGAGGTCTTGGAGTCTTTTACTAGCGAGCTGAATCAGGTGTGTTTGATTAGGGACACTTGATTCAACTTACCCGTCCTTCCTTTTCTCGGGGGAGGGGAAGAGGTGACCGTCGATGAGGATGGCGAAGGGCGTTAGGGTGCCTCTGACTGGAGACCTGACAATTCATACTTACCTGGCAGGGGAGACACCATGATCAGGAAGGTGGTTCACCCAGGGCGAGGCTCGGCCATTGCACTCCGGTTGTGCTGACCCCTGCGAATTCCCCAAATGTGGGAATCTCGACTGCATAATTTATGGTAGTGGGGGACTGCGTTCGCGCTCTCCCCTGGACATACTGGTCAAAAGCAGATAGCGTGGGGTTTTAACAGTTGTGGTGCGTCACCCATGGCCCCGAATGGTGAAGGTGCACAATTTTACTCTGTTTTATTAATTTTTTTCTGTCTTCTTCTTCTGTGGTGTCAATCAGTGACCTGGAGGGTCCAGAGAATTGAACTGCGGTGAGAGGTTGATGGGGAAAAAGCTGGGAGCGGTTTGCCAAATGAGGTTTTCCCCATAATCTCTGATATTCAACGGACGATTTGATTGACAGCAGTGGTCCTGGAGGCAAAGTTGTTCAGATGGAGGAGTTCCATCATGTGGTATGACTATCTTGTGCGCGTGTGAAGAAAATCATGTGACATACGATCGCCTATAGCCGTCCTCGTGTTGTTGTTATTTCATTTCAAAGCGCCACCAGGTGGCCATTCACCGCATCCTTTCTCACCTGACCCCAGGCTGAGCCCGTGCACAGGTGTACCGGCTTGGGTGAAATTGTCTCGTTCCGTTCAAGAGTTATAGCCGTTTTAGCAAACCCTGCCTCGGCCCCTCCGAACGTTTTGGCCTGCCGCCGCCAACGGGAAACGAAATTCCCCCTTTTTTCTGATCTGGACGGACAGTCAGACTCCAGACAATCTTTCTGCACTGGTTTGGGTCAGATCGGGCAAAACACGTAGGACTAGTGTGCAAAAGTAGGTTTTTCAAAAAATCCAAAATACCCGAAAATTTCGCCAGCGCAACCCTCGAATCCGAGGCATGCATCTCGCTCGTCTCGAGCCAAGGATTCCGATGATATAAGACACTTGGTTCTGCGACGGACGGTTTGGGAGCTATGAGCGATTTCGTACTTTTGATCGCCGTAGCGCCACCGCCGGCCCGATCGGGCCGAGCCTTGGTGATGCTGTAGAGCCAGGGCTGGACTGGTAATCTGGCATACCGGGCACTTTCCCGGTGGGCCGACGCACTTTGGGGCCGATACAAGGTTATTTATTTATTTAGATTTTTTTGCCACGGACTGGCCCATCATGCAGGGACAGCGGCCCATTGGTTTGTCTTCTGATTTGACAGGCCACAGCGAGAGAGACCTTCCTTCTTCCATATTCATAGACTGTGTCCATATTAGGCGCTGTTTTTTTATTGTATTTTTTTCTTTTTGATTTGGGCGCATGAAACTGCAAAAGGCGGACATCCGCACAGCGCTGCCGCTGACGAACATGCTCTGCGTTTCTGCTGCTCTATTAAGTGATGAATGGCACTTTGACTCTGAATTTTGTTTTATACAATCGTGTGATATGGTAACATAACGGTTCTTTGGTGAATCAGCTGAAAACAGCCGTGAGCATGTACATACACAACGAGGTAAATTGGAAAATGGCAATACACACTACAAACTTCTCACCCTAGCACAACCACAATTTACCTTGCAGCTACTAACAGTGAAGAAATATGGTGTATTGGCACAAATGTATTTATTAAAAATGTTGCTATTATTATAGGCTACATTAAATATTGCGCAATATAAATCACTTTTATAGAGGCTATTTTTGTATTTTCTATGTGTTTACAATATTTTTTTTTTTATTACAAATTCAATAGTTTTTTTATTTATTTCTTTCTTTCTTTTAGAAACCATATACCCATGGTAATGAGGAGCATGGTTTGGCCAAAATTGGCCAACAGTTAAACTCGGATAAAAGAGACAACGTCATGCAGGTTTGGAACAACTTTACACAACAGAATTTAAAAGCAGTAAATTTACTTTATTGCATCCTAGCTCAAAGTCAGCGCTTTACTGTCAAGTGCATTTCTGTGTGACAAAAGTGCAATATCAAGTTTGATATCTGCATTTGCAGTAAATTCAATAATATCCATCATTATTTGTCCCTGTCCTAGTTTTATTTATTTACTCCAATGTAAGGCCCTAACCCCAGCAAAAACATTCACGAGGAACTCATGGGCCGGATGAGCTGGGTTTGCCAGGGCCGAATTTTATCCCCAGTCCAGCCCTGTGTAGAGCGAGTGTTGTTGGTCACTTTTGCCACGCCCCCTCACCGCGCCCCAGATGGGCGTCGGCTTTGCCGGCTCCCCTGACGCTGCGTCATGGTGTCATCGCTTCTCGGCCTTTTGGCTAAGATCAAGTGTAGTATCTGTTCTTATCAGTTTAATATCTGATATGTCCCCTACCCGGGGACTGCATATTAAATTGATTTTTGGCACATGGAGCCGGAACCGGGGCTTGCTCCGTCCACTCCACGCATCGACCTGGTATTGCAGTGCCTCCAGGAACGGTGTGCTTCCCCTCTTTGGGGATTGCGAATTGTTGTGGCTAATAGCAGAGCGAGTACCACTGGAGCACTACCAGACATATATACGTAGCAGGCACACAAGAAGGATGATGATGACGTGACACAACAGCGATAATGCTGTAAAGAAAACAACAAAGTTTTAAGAAGGCAACAAAGTGGAGTCACAGGAGTATAGGAAGAGGAACAAAAGCGCTGGTTCCTGACCCATCACAGCACATTTTTGTTGTCCCTCTTATTGGACGCTCCCGTCTGAGGTCTTGGAGTCTTTTACTAGCGAGCTGAATCAGGTGTGTTTGATTAGGGACACTTGATTCAACTTACCCGTCCTTCCTTTTCTCGGGGGAGGGGAAGGGCGTTAGGGTGCCTCTGACTGGAGACCTGACAATTCATACTTACCTGGCAGGGGAGACACCATGATCAGGAAGGTGGTTCACCCAGGGCGAGGCTCGGCCATTGCACTCCGGTTGTGCTGACCCCTGCGAATTCCCCAAATGTGGGAATCTCGACTGCATAATTTATGGTAGTGGGGGACTGCGTTCGCGCTCTCCCCTGGACATACTGGTCAAAAGCAGATAGCGTGGGGTTTTAACAGTTGTGGTGCGTCACCCATGGCCCCGAATGGTGAAGGTGCACAATTTTACTCTGTTTTATTAATTTTTTTCTGTCTTCTTCTTCTGTGGTGTCAATCAGTGACCTGGAGGGTCCAGAGAATTGAACTGCGGTGAGAGATTGATGGGGAAAAAGCTGGGAGCGGTTTGCCAAATGAGGTTTTCCCCATAATCTCTGATATTCAACGGACGATTTGATTGACAGCAGTGGTCCTGGAGGCAAAGTTGTTCAGATGGAGGAGTTCCATCATGTGGTATGACTATCTTGTGCGCGTGTGAAGAAAATCATGTGACATACGATCGCCTATAGCCGTCCTCGTGTTGTTGTTATTTCATTTCAAAGCGCCACCAGGTGGCCATTCACCGCGTCCTTTCTCACCTGACCCCAGGCTGAGCCCGTGCACAGGTGTACCGGCTTGGGTGAAATTGTCTCGTTCCGTTCAAGAGTTATAGCCGTTTTAGCAAACCCTGCCTCGGCCCCTCCGAACGTTTTGGCCTGCCGCCGCCAACGGGAAACGAAATTCCCCCTTTTTTCTGATCTGGACGGACAGTCAGACTCCAGACAATCTTTCTGCACTGGTTTGGGTCAGATCGGGCAAAACACCCCAGATAGCAATTACGTTTGGGCCACATGTGGGTATTATCTGGCACATATGGCCTAGATGTGGCATGGCTGAACAAATATGGGCCAAATTGGGACCATATTTGTTTTGCCATAACTTTAAAATCTGCGGGAAATGCTCTCTTGGTTCACAAATCATTTTGAGGTATATGGCCCAGATAACAACGAACACATGAGAACCATATGTGGTTGAGCTATGGCACACAGTTAGAAACACCGACTTGTGGTAAACATTTGGCTTATACATGGAAAAACACAGGAATCCTGAAATCAAGTGCGGCAGACATCCGCCGTTCCACACATCAGGTTGCTATGCATCCTCCCTCCTATTGGTGGAGTGAAACTACGGCGCGAATTTGACTGCGAACCGGGCAGCAGCCGCCATTTACTCTGCTTTCCTCCTCACGACTGTGTACATTCAGGTAAGCGATGTTTTGGCACTTTAAAGTCATATAATTGAAATATTAAGCATTATGTGTCAATATTGCATGTTATTAAGTATTTAGTTATTCGTTTCATTGAGGAGTGGGTCGAATTACGTTAGTTTTCTCCTCAGTTTAATTTACCGATACAATAAAGTGTAACGTTAATGTATAACGGTCCGCTGGTTTCCCGTTTTAAATTCAGATGTGTTTGCTAAATCAACAGTACACTGTCGTACACTTAAAATAGTACATATGGCATGTGTAATATCATATGTGAATTCAGGCGACGCGGTCCGACGTCGGTGTTACTGTTCGTCAAAAACCTAAATCCTAATTTGTGTTCACAATATTTTAACTAATCATAATATTAATAAAAAAATGGCAACAAGACTAAACAAATGAATACGTGTGCATTACAACAACCTTGTTAACATGAACTAACAATAAACTGCACTTCTTCAGCATGTATTAATATGTGTTAATGTTAATTTGAACATTTACTTATACATTCAAATCAGAAATTGTACTTGTTAACGTTGTAGTACTGTATGCACAGTGGACTATGAACAAACAATGAACTGCTGTATTTCTATTAACTAATGTTATCAAAGATTACCAAATACAGTAAGAAATGTAGGCTATCACTCATGGTTAGTTCATGTTAGTTAATACATTAAGTAATGTTTGTTAACAAATAAAACTTTATTGTAAAGTGTTATCAATTGTAAATTAATTAAAAAGAAAAAAAAACGAAACCTTCAATTGACTGCTTGTGCATGCATTTGGACCATTCTCTCCCCTTTATTTAAGATAAATAAATAATTACATGCCACAGTGTGATTGTGCAGAGATTTTTGCAACAATCACATATCAATTATGTTGCAATTACATTCTCTAACATTCTCTCACAAATATGAACCCCAAACTGTCATAACCTATTGGTGCTATGACCGAATTCTTATTTGAGTAATTTAATATAAATATATATATAATTGTATGATCACAATATAGTTTAACTTTGTTATTAAAATAAGCAAATATGCAAATTATAAGCAATGTTTTTATGCTTTGTATATCTTTCAGGAGGTTTAAACTCTCCTACCAGGCGGTTGTTGAAAATAAGAATGTGTTCTTAAAATAATAGTTCACTTAAAATTGAAAGTTCTGTCATTGTTTACTCACCCTCAAGTTGTTTCAAACCTGTATGCATTTCTTTCTTTTGCTGAACACAAGGGAAGATATTTTGAAGAATGTCGGTAACCAAACAGTTGATGGACCCCATTCACTTCCATAGTATTTTTTTTTTCCTATTATGGATGTGAATGGGGTCCATCAACTGTTTGGTTACCGACATTCTTCAAAATATCTTCCCTTGTGTTCAGCAAAAGAAAGAAATGCATGCAGGTTTGAAACAACTTGAGGGTGAGTACGGTAAACGATGACACAAATTACAATTTGTGGCAGAATCCGAAGAGAACGAGTTTTTAAGGACCACAATGATTTTCTGGCCCAGGATGATGACTGCCAAACTCTCCCACTCATATTTTTTCCTTTTGTTATTAATTCCGGAGGACAAAGTTCCAAATAAAATATTTTTTTCTCGTTTCTACCTCCGATAGTAGCACCTCCAATTCACTTTCTGTAAATTTTTGTTACTTGCCGCTTGCTTTAGCCATTTTCTTACTGCTTTCTTTTGCCAAAGTGGACTCATTACCATATTTAAATTGCTTTATTTAAGGGAGGAGACTGGCTGGGGCGTTGTGCTCGTGCATTTGCACTCAATTTTACGTTAATTGGGATGTACAAAGAGAACATGCGTGGGATCCTTCGTACGCAGAGATTCATACATCTGTTTTTTTTGTGCGTACGCACATTTACAGCTTTGTCCGTACACAATGTTTTAGGATGAATTCAACGCAAGTCTTTGTACATGAGGCCCCAAGTCAGGGACTGGGATGGCCATTACAGATGCTTGGTTTTGTGCTCAGTGACCCATTTTTGTTTTGATTTTGGTGTTTGTTTTTGGATCACTGTCCTGTTGGAAGACACAAACATGGCCCATTATAAGATTTCTATAAGAGGTTGTCAGGTTTAAATTTTTTATCTGTTGGTAGTTGATCGAATCCATGATGCCATGTATCTGAACCAGATAGTATTTCATTTTACACATGGGGTGCTTTTTTATCCCTGTGTGCACCAAACACATCTTAAGTGGTTACTACCAAAAAAGCTACATTTTTTTGTTTCATCTGACCATAGAACCCGTCCTATTTGAAGTTCCAGTAGTGTCAGTTACTTTTCAAACGTTCTATGGTCAGATGAAACAAAACATTTTAGCTTTTTTGGTAGTAACCACTTAAGATTGGTTTGGCACACACAGGGATAAAAAATCACCCCATGTGTAAAATGAAATACTCTTCTGTATTTTTGATTTGCGTCAGAAGTAGCGTACGGATGAAACATAGGATGTGCGTACGCACAGAAATATTCTGATTTATAAAACCGTGCGCACGCACATCCTATGCAGTTTTCCCATAATAAATCACAATCAATTCTAAATGTAGCGCAGCTTTTGCGTTCTTCTGAACATCTTGTTCAGATACATGGCATCATGGATTCGATCAACTACCAAAAATTTAAACCTGACAAACTCTTATAGAAATCTTATAATGGGCCATGTTTGTGTCTTCCAACAGGACAGTGATCCAAAAACAAACACCAACATCAGAACAAAAATGGGTCACTGAGCACAAAACCAAGCATCTTCAATGGCCATCCCAGTCCCTGACCTGAACCCTATAGATGATGAGTGAGTGAACTGAAGAGAAGCGCCAACATGGATCTGGGAATTTGAAGGATCTGGAGAAATTCTGTATGGAGGAATGGTCTCTGATCTCTGGTCAGGTGTTCTCCAAACTCATCAGGCATTATAGGAGAAAACTCAGAGCTGCCGTCTTGGAAAAAGGAGCTTACAAAAAGTATTTAATAAAAGGGGGCAAATAATTGTTCCCAACGTGTTTAGGAGAAAAACATTTATTTCATAATGTGATTCCCCCCCCCCCCACACTTTCCATTCTTTTACTTCAATGAAAGGTTAGATTTGTGCCAATTTTTAAAAAAATTAAAGATCAAAATGATAAACAATGCAGATTTATTTTTTACAGCCATCTTTGATCATATTTACCGGGGGGGAAAATAATTCTGACCAGCACTGTATATTTCAACCACTTACTTACAATGTTTTTTTTTCCTATCAGATTACGTATCTGGGTCTGGTTGGTGGCTTTGACCTGAAAGACACAGTGTGGAGAGTGCTGAAAGCCACTTTTACAACTGCTGTGGCACGTGTGATGAATTGGAGAGGAATCAATGGGAAGGTTGGTGTCCAACGCCTGATCGTATTGATGTTTTATAAACAAATTTCGGGTACTCTGGGTTCGGGCAAAATTCCGAGCCCTGAGCCCTCCCCCGGACAGCACGCCAAATACGCATAATATTTACTCTATTTAATTTGATGTAAGTGTGAACTCGTGAAAAGGAAGTTGTCATTGGTGAGAACCTTTTTTAGAAATCATTTTAATTTTATAGCACTTTGCACAATACAAAACTATTCAAATCCACTTTACAGAACATTGTATTGTTATTTCTGTTATCTCAGTAATAGTAATGGTCACAAATTAATGGTTTGGAGCTTAAATCACCTAAAAAACTTTTCTCTTAAATTGATTCATTTTCGGTCATGTGTTTTACTTAATCTGTGCTATCTGACAACCCTGTGCATGGTAGTGTTCATTTTGTTAATGAAATCTTCAACGAAATGTTCAAACGTCATACATTTTCTTGTCCCTAATAATCAACATAATGCAGGAGAAACTGTAAAATCATCTCCATCATCTAATTAAAAACACTAAGGGCCCTATTTTGACGATCTGAAACGCAAGTAACTGTGTGTGCGGATCTTGCAAATCTAAAATGTGTTGGTCTGAAGAAGCTTCATTATTCATAGGTGTGGTTTGGGCGTAACGTGAAATAAACCAATCAGAGCATCATCTCACATTCCCTTTAAGAGCTGGCGCGCTTGTTCCATGGCGGATTGCTATTATAATGGCGGGTTTGCCAAGAGCATGGCATAATACATCACAGGTGAAACTCAGAAAATTAGAATATTGTGCAAAAGTTCATGTATTTCAGTAATTCAAATTAAAAGGTGAAACTAATATATTTAGTATATATAACTATATGCATTATTGTACTTTTCAGAGGGTCGAAAATTCTGTTCAGATTTTGAATTTGGGGTTTTCATAAACCGTTAGCCATAATCATCAAAATTATAACTTTTGCACGATATTCAAATTTTTCTAGTTTCACCTGTATTACTACAATTAGCCTGAATAATTTGGGTAAATGTGTATTTATGCCTATTTTTTCACATCTTTTCACAAGAGAAATACTCTTCTCCTGAAAACGGTCTGTCCGTTTAAAAGCACGTCTCCTCTGAGAAATAATCTAATTTCACCACAATTATTTTCCTCGCGTGGTAGCTAATATTGTTCCTTGTAATTATAAATGGTTTGCAAAAATTGGAACTGCTAAGTGAATGCGCGTTATGCACTCACCAAGCATGCGCCATTAAAATTGAAGTCTGAATTATGCGCCACTGACTTTAAACACAATTTTACCGGGTCTGTGGAGGAATTGTTTTGTAAAACTGCAGAATATCACCAGGGAACGTTAGTGCAGGAACACTCTTCTCGCTGAACCGCCCCGCGAGCGCAAGTTCATTCCCTAATTTACCGACGTGTGTCTGTGGAGGGAGAAGTGAGCTCTGCGTCGGGTGGAGAATAGGAATGATACATGCATCAGTGTACTTAGTCATTTGCACTGGGTGCAAGATAGGGCCCTAAAGCCCAATTTATACTTCTGCGTCAAACTTACGCCGTAGCTACGTCATAGGCTTTTTGGAGCGCGCGTACCCTTCGGCGTACCCTGATGTGCACCTCTCCAAAAATGTAAAAATGCGTCAACTCTATGCGAACGCAAGCGCTGTGATTGGTCTGCTAGAACCGCTCCCTCGGGTTTCACATGCTCCCTCTGCATGTGTAATTGTAAATGAAAACCAACGCGTTGCCTACTGCAAGGCTCCGGCTCCGGCTTAGGTGCGATGCAGAAGTATAAATCAGCCTATATCCATGTAGGACTGTCCTCGACTAAAGATTTTTCTAGTTGCGTTGCATCACATTAAATGCTTCTCTGCAAGCGCTCTGTTTGAGCCGCTTATAATTTGCATTCGGGAACGCAACGTGCACCAACCATCCGTAATTAGAATTATTAATAATTAAATCTGTTGTCAACAAAGAGAAATGTCTGCGGTTTTCTGCCAAAATAAAAGCCCAGTGGTTTAACTTTTGAAAGCAAGACATCCATGAATGTTAGTATTGTAATTTTACTGTTGTTCTGTAAAGTTAAAAACATTTTTTTAGTATAATAATTGTTTATCAGAATCAATCCAAATATTATTGTAACATTATTATTATTATGAATGCATTATAAATGTTCATTTTTCATTTACAGTGTGTATTATTGCAATAGTAAGATATGTCTTTATTAAATAAATTAAAATATTAATAAAAATAATAATAATTACAGGGGATGGGGTTAGCTATTCTGTTTTTTCTTCTTTTTTTGGCATTAGCTGATCACATCCCTGGCTCACTTAAAGGAACGTGTCACCGTTTTTAAAAATAAAACCTCCTGTCATTCTATTTTCAAAGCACTCTCCTCTTCTTCATAGAGGTATGGTTCTGGATCTTGACTGTCTGAGAAGTCACCCTCTTAGTCTCTCACAAAATCAGCCATGTTCACCGCCATTCACTATGTCTACTGTAGAAAAAATAGTCAGCTAATATTCACATCGGTATGTTGACGGAAGTTGTGGGATTTCATGTGTTGCTGCGTGATATCTCTGCGCCCAAGTAGCAGTGCTTCGTCTGTGCTTCCCCATAATATAGTCCCAAGTCAATGTCTATCTATGAAATCGGCTAGTCTTAATCTGCATCGCTATTTGTACTCACAAGAAGTAATTAGGTGGTTTTTTTTGGCTCACTTTTATTGTCTTGTTTGGACTAAAACGTGACATTTATGCTATCTGTGTTGGTGTGTTTTTACATTAGAGTGTGCATGTCTTTTGTAAAGCAGAATACATGCAGTGTTGTAAATTTTAACCGGTTGGTGGAAAAGTATTCTAAAATGTATTTTTTTTTAAAACTAAATAGTTTGTCATATGGAATTATGGTATTATTATGGCCCACATATTGAAAAATACAATTTGCAATTCCTTTTTGAAATTATACGGGGAAAACTTTCATACAGTGGTCAATCAGAGGTGTTTAATCTGTTAATAATTGCAATTAAAATATTAAAGGAATTAATTTACATTAATATTTTTTTTTTTTTTCATTATCCTGCAGCTCTAGCTTCCAGGTTGTATTGCTGCTAACATTACTTAAATTTATATTTTATTGCAGGTGCAGTCAGGCAGAATCCCCTAACTGGAAAAGCCTCAAAGATATTGAATTTAACATCAGTAAATGGCTGGAGCGATTGAAGAAACGAGAGGCCCAACAACACATTGCCGACCCTCATTAGAGACTTCCCTGCACATCTTCTCAACATCACTTCTCTTTAACTCTTTACCTTTCAAGTTTCATTTAACTTTCTCAATTTCTCTTTAAAGTTCTCTTTACCAAGTTACTGTGATTTGTTATTTTTTTTATTTCTCTCATTAGTTGAACATTAGTTGACTAGTTGAACATAACATTGATAGACGATTAAAAAAACATGAATTTTGGTGTAAAAAATTTAAGTCTAACACTCTTTGAATGTTATTTATATATATATTCATATTTATTCTTAATAATTTAAGTAGAATTCCGTTGAAAACATTTTTTTAAGTACAACTGAATGCTACTGTAATTATATTTATTTTAAAATGTTTTCAACTGAATGCTACTGTAATTATATTTATTTTAAAATGTTTTCAACTGAATGCTACTGTAATTATATTTATTTTAAAATGTTTTCAACTGAATGCTACTGTAATTATATTTATTTTAAAATGTTTTCAACTGAATGCTACTGTAATTATATTTATTTTAAAATGTTTTCAACTGAATGCTACTGTAATTATATTTATTTTAAAATGTTTTCAACTGAATGCTACTGTAATTATATTTATTTTAAAATGTTTTCAACTGAATGCTACTGTAATTATATTTATTTTAAAATGTTTTCAACTGAATTCTACTGTAATTATATTTATTTTAAAATGTTTTCAACTGAATGCTACTGTAATTATTAAATTCAACTGTGTTGCTGTAATTATATTTATTTTTATGAAATGTTTTCAACTGAATGCTACTGTAATTATTAAGTACAACCGTCTATCTGTAATTATTTAAACACTTGTCAAAATAAATTGTTTTGAGCACATTTGTTGTTGTGGAGTGTTTAATTTACCTTTGAGTTAATAAGACTTTTACATACTGTCAGCTGCATGTGGGCCACATAGATTTTAACAGATCTCAACCATACTAAAATTGCATGCAAGGTTCACACATGGGCCACATTAAATTGTATTATTTGGCTCATGCTTGGTGGAGTTATGGCACTCCTTTGGTTCAGTTCTGGCAAAGAAGATGAGGGCCATATATGGGCCGGCAAACACAATCTTATCTGGGCCACAGCTCAGCTGTTTATCTGGGCCAAATCTGTGCCAAAGGAAATTTGCTGACTGGGACGTAGGACTAGTGTGCAAAAGTAGGTTTTTCAAAAAATCCAAAATACCCGAAAATTTCGCCAGCGCAACCCTCGAATCCGAGGCATGCATCTCGCTCGTCTCGAGCCAAGGATTCCGATGATATAAGACACTTGGTTCTGCGACGGACGGTTTGGGAGCTATGAGCGATTTCGTACTTTTGATCGCCGTAGCGCCACCGCCGGCCCGATCGGGCCGAGCCTTGGTGATGCTGTAGAGCGAGTGTTGTTGGTCACTTTTGCCACGCCCCCTCACCGCGCCCCAGATGGGCGTCGGCTTTGCCGGCTCCCCTGACGCTGCATCATGGTGTCATCGCTTCTCGGCCTTTTGGCTAAGATCAAGTGTAGTATCTGTTCTTATCAGTTTAATATCTGATATGTCCCCTACCCGGGGACTGCATATTAAATTGATTTTTGGCACATGGAGCCGGAACCGGGGCTTGCTCCGTCCACTCCACGCATCGGCCTGGTATTGCAGTGCCTCCAGGAACGGTGTGCTTCCCCTCTTTGGGGATTGCGAATTGTTGTGGCTAATAGCAGAGCGAGTACCACTGGAGCACTACCAGACATATATACGTAGCAGGCACACAAGAAGGATGATGATGACGTGACACAACAGCGATAATGCTGTAAAGAAAACAACAAAGTTTTAAGAAGGCAACAAAGTAGAGTCACAGGAGTATAGGAAGAGGAACAAAAGCGCTGGTTCCTGACCCATCACAGCACATTTTTGTTGTCCCTCTTATTGGACGCTCCCGTCTGAGGTCTTGGAGTCTTTTACTAGCGAGCTGAATCAGGTGTGTTTGATTAGGGACACTTGATTCAACTTACCCGTCCTTCCTTTTCTCGGGGGAGGGGAAGAGGTGACCGTCGATGAGGATGGCGAAGGGCGTTAGGGTGCCTCTGACTGGAGACCTGACAATTCATACTTACCTGGCAGGGGAGACACCATGATCAGGAAGGTGGTTCACCCAGGGCGAGGCTCGGCCATTGCACTCCGGTTGTGCTGACCCCTGCGAATTCCCCAAATGTGGGAATCTCGACTGCATAATTTATGGTAGTGGGGGACTGCGTTCGCGCTCTCCCCTGGACATACTGGTCAAAAGCAGATAGCGTGGGGTTTTAACAGTTGTGGTGCGTCACCCATGGCCCCGAATGGTGAAGGTGCACAATTTTACTCTGTTTTATTAATTTTTTTCTGTCTTCTTCTTCTGTGGTGTCAATCAGTGACCTGGAGGGTCCAGAGAATTGAACTGCGGTGAGAGGTTGATGGGGAAAAAGCTGGGAGCGGTTTGCCAAATGAGGTTTTCCCCATAATCTCTGATATTCAACGGACGATTTGATTGACAGCAGTGGTCCTGGAGGCAAAGTTGTTCAGATGGAGGAGTTCCATCATGTGGTATGACTATCTTGTGCGCGTGTGAAGAAAATCATGTGACATACGATCGCCTATAGCCGTCCTCGTGTTGTTGTTATTTCATTTCAAAGCGCCACCAGGTGGCCATTCACCGCGTCCTTTCTCACCTGACCCCAGGCTGAGCCCGTGCACAGGTGTACCGGCTTGGGTGAAATTGTCTCGCTCCGTTCAAGAGTTATAGCCGTTTTAGCAAACCCTGCCTCGGCCCCTCCGAACGTTTTGGCCTGCCGCCGCCAACGGGAAACGAAATTCCCCCTTTTTTCTGATCTGGACGGACAGTCAGACTCCAGACAATCTTTCTGCACTGGTTTGGGTCAGATCGGGCAAAACACGTAGGACTAGTGTGCAAAAGTAGGTTTTTCAAAAAATCCAAAATACCCGAAAATTTCGCCAGCGCAACCCTCGAATCCGAGGCACGCATCTCGCTCGTCTCGAGCCAAGGATTCCGATGATATAAGACACTTGGTTCTGCGACGGACGGTTTGGGAGCTATGAGCGATTTCGTACTTTTGATCGCCGTAGCGCCACCGCCGGCCCGATCGGGCCGAGCCTTGGTGATGCTGTAGAGCGAGTGTTGTTGGTCACTTTTGCCACGCCCCCTCACCGCGCCCCAGATGGGCGTCGGCTTTGCCGGCTCCCCTGACGCTGCGTCATGGTGTCATCGCTTCTCGGCCTTTTGGCTAAGATCAAGTGTAGTATCTGTTCTTATCAGTTTAATATCTGATATGTCCCCTACCCGGGGACTGCATATTAAATTGATTTTTGGCACATGGAGCCGGAACCGGGGCTTGCTCCGTCCACTCCACTCCACGCATCGACCTGGTATTGCAGTGCCTCCAGGAACGGTGTGCTTCCCCTCTTTGGGGATTGCGAATTGTTGTGGCTAATAGCAGAGCGAGTACCACTGGAGCACTACCAGACATATATACGTAGCAGGCACACAAGAAGGATGATGATGACGTGACACAACAGCGATAATGCTGTAAAGAAAACAACAAAGTTTTAAGAAGGCAACAAAGTAGAGTCACAGGAGTATAGGAAGAGGAACAAAAGCGCTGGTTCCTGACCCATCACAGCACATTTTTGTTGTCCCTCTTATTGGACGCTCCCGTCTGAGGTCTTGGAGTCTTTTACTAGCGAGCTGAATCAGGTGTGTTTGATTAGGGACACTTGATTCAACTTACCCGTCCTTCCTTTTCTCGGGGGAGGGGAAGAGGTGACCGTCGATGAGGATGGCGAAGGGCGTTAGGGTGCCTCTGACTGGAGACCTGACAATTCATACTTACCTGGCAGGGGAGACACCATGATCAGGAAGGTGGTTCACCCAGGGCGAGGCTCGGCCATTGCACTCCGGTTGTGCTGACCCCTGCGAATTCCCCAAATGTGGGAATCTCGACTGCATAATTTATGGTAGTGGGGGACTGCGTTCGCGCTCTCCCCTGGACATACTGGTCAAAAGCAGATAGCGTGGGGTTTTAACAGTTGTGGTGCGTCACCCATGGCCCCGAATGGTGAAGGTGCACAATTTTACTCTGTTTTATTAATTTTTTTCTGTCTTCTTCTTCTGTGGTGTCAATCAGTGACCTGGAGGGTCCAGAGAATTGAACTGCGGTGAGAGGTTGATGGGGAAAAAGCTCGGAGCGGTTTGCCAAATGAGGTTTTCCCCATAATCTCTGATATTCAACGGACGATTTGATTGACAGCAGTGGTCCTGGAGGCAAAGTTGTTCAGATGGAGGAGTTCCATCATGTGGTATGACTATCTTGTGCGCGTGTGAAGAAAATCATGTGACATACGATCGCCTATAGCCGTCCTCGTGTTGTTGTTATTTCATTTCAAAGCGCCACCAGGTGGCCATTCACCGCGTCCTTTCTCACCTGACCCCAGGCTGAGCCCGTGCACAGGTGTACCGGCTTGGGTGAAATTGTCTCGTTCCGTTCAAGAGATATAGCCGTTTTAGCAAACCCTGCCTCGGCCCCTCCGAACGTTTTGGCCTGCCGCCGCCAACGGGAAACGAAATTCCCCCTTTTTTCTGATCTGGACGGACAGTCAGACTCCAGACAATCTTTCTGCACTGGTTTGGGTCAGATCGGGCAAAACACGTAGGACTAGTGTGCAAAAGTAGGTTTTTCAAAAAATCCAAAATACCCGAAAATTTCGCCAGCGCAACCCTCGAATCCGAGGCATGCATCTCGCTCGTCTCGAGCCAAGGATTCCGATGATATAAGACACTTGGTTCTGCGACGGACGGTTTGGGAGCTATGAGCGATTTCGTACTTTTGATCGCCGTAGCGCCACCGCCGGCCCGATCGGGCCGAGCCTTGGTGATGCTGTAGAGCCAGGGCTGGACTGGTAATCTGGCATACCGGGCACTTTCCCGGTGGGCCGACGCACTTTGGGGCCGATACAAGGTTATTTATTTATTTAGATTTTTTTGCCACGGACTGGCCCATCATGCAGGGACAGCGGCCCATTGGTTTGTCTTCTGATTTGACAGGCCACAGCGAGAGAGACCTTCCTTCTTCCATATTCATAGACTGTGTCCATATTAGGCGCTGTTTTTTTATTGTATTTTTTTCTTTTTGATTTGGGCGCATGAAACTGCAAAAGGCGGACATCCGCACAGCGCTGCCGCTGACGAACATGCTCTGCGTTTCTGCTGCTCTATTAAGTGATGAATGGCACTTTGACTCTGAATTTTGTTTTATACAATCGTGTGATATGGTAACATAACGGTTCTTTGGTGAATCAGCTGAAAACAGCCGTGAGCATGTACATACACAACGAGGTAAATTGGAAAATGGCAATACACACTACAAACTTCTCACCCTAGCACAACCACAATTTACCTTGCAGCTACTAACAGTGAAGAAATATGGTGTATTGGCACAAATGTATTTATTAAAAATGTTGCTATTATTATAGGCTACATTAAATATTGCGCAATATAAATCACTTTTATAGAGGCTATTTTTGTATTTTCTATGTGTTTACAATATTTTTTTTTTTATTACAAATTCAATAATTTTTTTATTTATTTCTTTCTTTCTTTTAGAAACCATATACCCATGGTAATGAGGAGCATGGTTTGGCCAAAATTGGCCAACAGTTAAACTCGGATAAAAGAGACAACGTCATGCAGGTTTGGAACAACTTTACACAACAGAATTTAAAAGCAGTAAATTTACTTTATTGCATCCTAGCTCAAAGTCAGCGCTTTACTGTCAAGTGCATTTCTGTGTGACAAAAGTGCAATATCAAGTTTGATATCTGCATTTGCAGTAAATTCAATAATATCCATCATTATTTGTCCCTGTCCTAGTTTTATTTATTTACTCCAATGTAAGGCCCTAACCCCAGCAAAAACATTCACGAGGAACTCATGGGCCGGATGAGCTGGGTTTGCCAGGGCCGAATTTTATCCCCAGTCCAGCCCTGTGTAGAGCGAGTGTTGTTGGTCACTTTTGCCACGCCCCCTCACCGCGCCCCAGATGGGCGTCGGCTTTGCCGGCTCCCCTGACGCTGCGTCATGGTGTCATCGCTTCTCGGCCTTTTGGCTAAGATCAAGTGTATCTATGGATACTGCGAGAGAAGGGATGGCTGAGCCGGCCATGGTGGTGCGGCTGAGGAATTCAGTGAGAATTAAAGTGCTTGGTGGAGCGGACGGATCAGTAAAGCAAAGATTCAGGAGAGAATTTCTGGTGATGGACGTGCTAAAAGGAGTATTCAATGTTTCAGCTTCTTCAATCTTCTGCCTTCAGGATTTCACAACGGTTGGCTTTATGGATTTGACTTTCTTCAATTTAACGGATTGTGTGGGCTTCTTCGAGAGCTGGGGACGGAAGAAACACAATTTCTTGGAAGGCTTGCAGCTCCAGCCCTTGTTTGCACAGGATTTTCTGCCTCTTACGATTCATCTTTATAACCCGTATGTGGAAGACAGCGAGGTGTTGACTTTCCTCACAAGGCATTGTGAAGAGGTTAAAGGAGGTGAGCGAGTGAGGGACCGGTTCGGTATCTGGACGGGTAAAAGACGGTACTTGGTCAAGCTGAGGGTGGATCCATCGAGGCCAGGAGGCCTGTTTCATCCACCTGGGTCATTTTCCATCGGGCCAAACAGAGGTTTCCTCTACTATCCAGGGCAGCCCATGTACTGCCGAAGATGTGGAGGTGAAGGGCATGTCAAGGCAGACTGTGAAGGACTGCGGTGTCGTCTTTGTGGGGCAGTGGATCATGTCGCTTCGGGCTGTTCTGCCCCAAAGCATTGTAGTCTGTGTGGGAAGCCAGATCATCTGTATCGAGCGTGTCCACTGCGGAGCAAGTCCTATGCAAGTTTGCTGAAAGAAGGGGAAGACCTGCAGGCTGATCTGGAGGCTATACTCACAAGCTTACCAGCTGTAATGGAAGAGCGGTCCGGAGAGAGGACTATGGTAGAGGCGCAAGAGAAAGACGGTGAACCAGAGCGGGGAGAGGTGAATGTGGATAATCAGCCAGCCTCTGGCAGTGGGGACTTGATTAGTCTGTCCTTGGATGAAAGTGAGGTGGCAATAGAGCAGGGGGCAAATCCTTCTCAAGTGTGGTCGGAAATGGACATCGCGGAGGTGTGGTCAGGAGCCTTGGGAGTGGAAGAGAAGCGGGACCTCCTGGAGTCGACACCTGGTTCGTCGGATCAACGGGATGGAGTCTCTAGTGGGTCCGAAAGGGAGAACTCAGCTGACTCGAGGCCTGGAACGAGTCGTCGCCGGACCTGGGATGATCTGAGGGATCGGAAGGAGGAGGAAGGATGTAAACTTAGCAAACTGGAGGATGCTGCAAGTCAGGGTGCGGTGGGAAAGGAGGACAGAGAGGATGGATCTGAAGAAGAGGAAGAAGGAGAAATGGACGCTGAGTGGGGGGTCAGAGTGGAAAAGGATGAGATGATAACTGAATCTGGTGAATGGACTGAGGTTGCTAGAAGGGTAAGAGGAAGAGGGGTAAGAAGGGGTCCACAAGGGAAAGGGGATGGGGAGGGATAATATGTGGAATAAGTGGGATGGGGGGTGTCTTGATGGAGGGTGGTGTTTGATGGCGGTTGGGTAACCTTCAAATGGGGGTAATAAAAGTAGCAACTTTCAATGTAAGGGGAATGAAAATGGTTGAGAGGCGGGCAGCTGTTTATCTTTCTGTTAGAGATTTGGATTATGATGTTTTGTTTCTACAAGAATGCCACTTGGAGAATGACAAGGATGTGTTTTTTTTTTTCAAAAGAATGGACTTTGGGACCATCTTTTTGGGGAGTGGGAAATGTGAGGGCGGATGGGGTGGGGATCCTTTTTTTTTCTTGGGAGGTGACAATTGAAGCGTCAGGGGTAATTGTCCCAGGGAGAGTGATTTTTGTGGACGCTCGTTGGAGGGGAGTAGCTGTCCGTTTTATAAATGTGTATGCGCCCAGTAAGCAGGGGGAAAGGGAGGGGTTTTTGGATAATATTTTTCCTTTACTGTACACTAACCGGCTGGTAGTTCTAGGAGGTGATTTTAATGTATCTATAGACAAGGGTCAGGGGGGAGGACTGGAAGAGGTAATCCAGGTTTTTGGGCTCCAGGATGCCTTTCAGGCAGCAGGGGATGGGGGATCTGGTTATACGTGGTGGAATAGTAGGCAGGAGGCTTCGCGCCTAGATTATTTTTTTTTCCCCAAGTCGGTTAAAGTTAGTGGGTATACTGTGCAGCCTATGTGGTGCTCGGGCCATGGTCTTGTGGGGTCTTGGGTGGAAGGGGAGTTTGGCAAAAGGGGGAGGGGGAGGTGGAAACTGAACACCACGTACCTTCTGGACCCAATCTTTTGCAGGGTTATGAAGGAGTTGTTCGTGGGGTGGAGGAATTTAAAAGGGTTTTATCAGTCTTATTCGGACTGGTGGGAAGGGGTTAAGGAAAGGGTAAAGTTTTTTTGTAAAGAATGGGGCCTGGCAATGGCACGGAAGAAACGACAACAGGCACATAAGTGGACTAAGGATTTACAGGGGTTATGTTCGCAGGGGTTATTAAACTCTGCACAGGGGTGGAGGAGGGCAACATTTCTGCAAGAAACTTTAAAGGAATATTATAGGGGGGAAGCAAGGAAGTTCCTGGTTCAATCAGGTGTATGTAGGCGTGGGTTGGATGAGAGGCCTACAAAGTTTTTCTTTGCGACTGTGAAAGGTAGGCAGAAGCGAAGTAGCATGGAGGGGCTGAATACGGCTGCAGGTAAAGTCGATTCAGTGGAGGGAATGTTGAGGGCTGCAGCCACCTTTTATAAAGATTTGTTTTCAGACAGGGAAAGGAGGGAAACAACAGCAGAGCTTTTTCTTGATGATCTGGATAAGAGGCTGGAGGATACAGAAAAGGTTAGCCTGGAGGAAAAGGTCACATTAGAGGAGGTAGAGGTAGCAGTAAGATCCCTGAAGAGGGGTACATCCCCGGGCGGCGATGGTCTTCCAGCTGAATTTTATCAGGCTTTTTTGCCTTTGGTAGGTCCAGATTTGGTTGAAGTGTATCAGGAAAGTTTTGAGAGAAAAGTTTTGCCTCTTTCCATGAGAATGGGAATAGTGGCCCTGCTCCATAAGAAAAATGATAAAGAAGATCTGGCAAATTGGCGGCCTATAACCCTGCTTGCTACAGATTATAAGATCTTGGCGAAAGTCTTAACTACGCGTCTTAAGGAAGTAGTGGGATCGGTGGTCCATCCCGATCAGACATGCGGAGTTCCAGGAAGATCGGGTAGTTTTAATTTAGCTTTAACTCGGGATGTGATTAGTTGGGCGGAACAGCGTCAGGTTCCTTTGGCAGTTCTGAGTTTGGATCAGGAGAAGGCGTTTGATAGGGTGAGTCACTCTTTCTTATGGTCTGTGCTGAGGAGACTTGGGTTTGGTCCTGTTTTCAGAGCCTGGATACGGTTATTGTATAACGAGGTAGGGAGCCGGATCGGGGTGAACGGGTTTTTTTCTGAACCCGTGGAGCAATTAGGAGGTGTGAGGCAGGGGTGTCCTTTGTCACCCCTGCTTTACATACTATCATTGGAGCCTTTGGCTTGCCGGCTGCGTGCGTCAGCAGCATTGGCTGGGTTAGCGCTGCCAGGGGGAGCAGGAATAAGGGCAAAAATTTCTGTATATGCGGATGATATGACAGTTTTTTTGACCTCTGAGCAGGACTTTGTGGGGGTAGGGGAAGTTTTGCGTGCGTTTTCCGAGGCTACAGGGGCCAGGGTGAATGTGAATAAGTCTTCAGTGATGTTTGTAGGACGATGGAGCGGGAGGACTTCTGTCCCAGGTGGGTACGCTTTGTGTATGGATGGACTTAAAATCTTGGGGGTGCGGTTTTTCAGGGTTAATAGTGGCCAGCAAAATTGGGAGGAGTTGCTCAAATCTTTGCAAGGGAAGGTCAGGAAATGGAGTGGAAGGGATCTGTCCTTATGGGGCAGAGTGCAGGCGGTTAAGACAGATATGTTGCCCGCTATGAATCATCTGGCATATGTTTTCCCTCTGCCTTTTTGGCAGGGGAGGAGAATGGAGAAGTTAGTATTCTCGTTCATTTGGAAAGGAGGAACAGAGTTGGTGTCGAGGGCACAGATGTTTAACCATCTGAGGAAGGGTGGTAGAGGAGTGCCATGCCTCACTTGGAAGACTGCAGCACTTTTTACTGCCTTTGCGGCTCGCCTGGTTGTTCAGACCCCAGAGCACAAAGCGTACTTTTTAGCACGGTTCTGGTTAGGATGGCCATTGAGGAATTTAATAGAGTGGAGCAATAGGGTACCGTGGTCAGTGGATAGGCCTGAGCACTATAGGGTGGCTGCAGACATTATCAGGAAAAATCCGTGGTGTTTGGAGCAGTCTTTGGTGTTGGACCATAGGAAGCTGTATGCAAGGTTGGTGGAGACTGCAGTAGGAGAAATAAGGTGTACGAGGACTCCTGTTGAAGTAAATTGGCAGGCTTTGCAGCCAGATTTTTTGATAGGGGTGTGTAAGGATTTGAACTGGTTGGCGGCTTTGGGGAGGCTCCCAGTGCGGGAACGTCTGTATAGGCACGGTCAGGGTAGATCTCCGTGGTGCCCGGTGGGCTGTGGAAATGAGGAGACCATTGAGCACGCCTTGTGGTCTTGTCAGGGAGCAGTCTCTCTCTGGAAGGCGGTCGCAGGGTGGTGGAGAGAATGGGAAGGGCCAATGATCACTCGAGATTTGGTGTTATATGGTTCAGGGTTGAGGAAGGTGGAGAAGGATAGGAGACGGGTGGTGTGGGTAGTGGTCTCAGAGGGGAAGCGAATATTATGGGAATGGCGGTCAAGGTGTTTAAGGAAACAGTTGCCTAGTATAGAGCCTCAAAGACTGTTCTGGGCTCTTATAGCTAGTGTGTCTAAAGAGATAAAGGGATATAGGGTTTCTTTTGGGGAGGAGATGGTGGAAAGGGTTTGGGGGGGTCTTGCACGAGTTGGAGTGGGATAAGGGAGTGGAGGGGGTTATCGGTTATTATGTGTGTGTGCTTTAAAATCTTGTATTTGTATTAAGTTTAGGAGATTTGTGTTCTGTGTTTCAAGGTACTGTAAAGACTGTGAAGGATAAAAAAAAAAAAAAAAATCTGTTCTTATCAGTTTAATATCTGATATGTCCCCTACCCGGGGACTGCATATTAAATTGATTTTTGGCACATGGAGCCGGAACCGGGGCTTGCTCCGTCCACTCCACGCATCGACCTGGTATTGCAGTGCCTCCAGGAACGGTGTGCTTCCCCTCTTTGGGGATTGCGAATTGTTGTGGCTAATAGCAGAGCGAGTACCACTGGAGCACTACCAGACATATATACGTAGCAGGCACACAAGAAGGATGATGATGACGTGACACAACAGCGATAATGCTGTAAAGAAAACAACAAAGTTTTAAGAAGGCAACAAAGTGGAGTCACAGGAGTATAGGAAGAGGAACAAAAGCGCTGGTTCCTGACCCATCACAGCACATTTTTGTTGTCCCTCTTATTGGACGCTCCCGTCTGAGGTCTTGGAGTCTTTTACTAGCGAGCTGAATCAGGTGTGTTTGATTAGGGACACTTGATTCAACTTACCCGTCCTTCCTTTTCTCGGGGGAGGGGAAGAGGTGACCGTCGATGAGGATGGCGAAGGGCGTTAGGGTGCCTCTGACTGGAGACCTGACAATTCATACTTACCTGGCAGGGGAGACACCATGATCAGGAAGGTGGTTCACCCAGGGCGAGGCTCGGCCATTGCACTCCGGTTGTGCTGACCCCTGCGAATTCCCCAAATGTGGGAATCTCGACTGCATAATTTATGGTAGTGGGGGACTGCGTTCGCGCTCTCCCCTGGACATACTGGTCAAAAGCAGATAGCGTGGGGTTTTAACAGTTGTGGTGCGTCACCCATGGCCCCGAATGGTGAAGGTGCACAATTTTACTCTGTTTTATTAATTTTTTTCTGTCTTCTTCTTCTGTGGTGTCAATCAGTGACCTGGAGGGTCCAGAGAATTGAACTGCGGTGAGAGGTTGATGGGGAAAAAGCTGGGAGCGGTTTGCCAAATGAGGTTTTCCCCATAATCTCTGATATTCAACGGACGATTTGATTGACAGCAGTGGTCCTGGAGGCAAAGTTGTTCAGATGGAGGAGTTCCATCATGTGGTATGACTATCTTGTGCGCGTGTGAAGAAAATCATGTGACATACGATCGCCTATAGCCGTCCTCGTGTTGTTGTTATTTCATTTCAAAGCGCCACCAGGTGGCCATTCACCGCGTCCTTTCTCACCTGACCCCAGGCTGAGCCCGTGCACAGGTGTACCGGCTTGGGTGAAATTGTCTCGTTCCGTTCAAGAGTTATAGCCGTTTTAGCAAACCCTGCCTCGGCCCCTCCGAACGTTTTGGCCTGCCGCCGCCAACGGGAAACGAAATTCCCCCTTTTTTCTGATCTGGACGGACAGTCAGACTCCAGACAATCTTTCTGCACTGGTTTGGGTCAGATCGGGCAAAACACGTAGGACTAGTGTGCAAAAGTAGGTTTTTCAAAAAATCCAAAATACCCGAAAATTTCGCCAGCGCAACCCTCGAATCCGAGGCATGCATCTCGCTCGTCTCGAGCCAAGGATTCCGATGATATAAGACACTTGGTTCTGCGACGGACGGTTTGGGAGCTATGAGCGATTTCGTACTTTTGATCGCCGTAGCGCCACCGCCGGCCCGATCGGGCCGAGCCTTGGTGATGCTGTAGAGCCAGGGCTGGACTGGTAATCTGGCATACCGGGCACTTTCCCGGTGGGCCGACGCACTTTGGGGCCGATACAAGGTTATTTATTTATTTAGATTTTTTTGCCACGGACTGGCCCATCATGCAGGGACAGCGGCCCATTGGTTTGTCTTCTGATTTGACAGGCCACAGCGAGAGAGACCTTCCTTCTTCCATATTCATAGACTGTGTCCATATTAGGCGCTGTTTTTTTATTGTATTTTTTTCTTTTTGATTTGGGCGCATGAAACTGCAAAAGGCGGACATCCGCACAGCGCTGCCGCTGACGAACATGCTCTGCGTTTCTGCTGCTCTATTAAGTGATGAATGGCACTTTGACTCTGAATTTTGTTTTATACAATCGTGTGATATGGTAACATAACGGTTCTTTGGTGAATCAGCTGAAAACAGCCGTGAGCATGTACATACACAACGAGGTAAATTGGAAAATGGCAATACACACTACAAACTTCTCACCCTAGCACAACCACAATTTACCTTGCAGCTACTAACAGTGAAGAAATATGGTGTATTGGCACAAATGTATTTATTAAAAATGTTGCTATTATTATAGGCTACATTAAATATTGCGCAATATAAATCACTTTTATAGAGGCTATTTTTGTATTTTCTATGTGTTTACAATATTTTTTTTTTTATTACAAATTCAATAATTTTTTTATTTATTTCTTTCTTTCTTTTAGAAACCATATACCCATGGTAATGAGGAGCATGGTTTGGCCAAAATTGGCCAACAGTTAAACTCGGATAAAAGAGACAACGTCATGCAGGTTTGGAACAACTTTACACAACAGAATTTAAAAGCAGTAAATTTACTTTATTGCATCCTAGCTCAAAGTCAGCGCTTTACTGTCAAGTGCATTTCTGTGTGACAAAAGTGCAATATCAAGTTTGATATCTGCATTTGCAGTAAATTCAATAATATCCATCATTATTTGTCCCTGTCCTAGTTTTATTTATTTACTCCAATGTAAGGCCCTAACCCCAGCAAAAACATTCACGAGGAACTCATGGGCCGGATGAGCTGGGTTTGCCAGGGCCGAATTTTATCCCCAGTCCAGCCCTGTGTAGAGCGAGTGTTGTTGGTCACTTTTGCCACGCCCCCTCACCGCGCCCCAGATGGGCGTCGGCTTTGCCGGCTCCCCTGACGCTGCGTCATGGTGTCATCGCTTCTCGGCCTTTTGGCTAAGATCAAGTGTAGTATCTGTTCTTATCAGTTTAATATCTGATATGTCCCCTACCCGGGGACTGCATATTAAATTGATTTTTGGCACATGGAGCCGGAACCGGGGCTTGCTCCGTCCACTCCACGCATCGACCTGGTATTGCAGTGCCTCCAGGAACGGTGTGCTTCCCCTCTTTGGGGATTGCGAATTGTTGTGGCTAATAGCAGAGCGAGTACCACTGGAGCACTACCAGACATATATACGTAGCAGGCACACAAGAAGGATGATGATGACGTGACACAACAGCGATAATGCTGTAAAGAAAACAACAAAGTTTTAAGAAGGCAACAAAGTGGAGTCACAGGAGTATAGGAAGAGGAACAAAAGCGCTGGTTCCTGACCCATCACAGCACATTTTTGTTGTCCCTCTTATTGGACGCTCCCGTCTGAGGTCTTGGAGTCTTTTACTAGCGAGCTGAATCAGGTGTGTTTGATTAGGGACACTTGATTCAACTTACCCGTCCTTCCTTTTCTCGGGGGAGGGGAAGAGGTGACCGTCGATGAGGATGGCGAAGGGCGTTAGGGTGCCTCTGACTGGAGACCTGACAATTCATACTTACCTGGCAGGGGAGACACCATGATCAGGAAGGTGGTTCACCCAGGGCGAGGCTCGGCCATTGCACTCCGGTTGTGCTGACCCCTGCGAATTCCCCAAATGTGGGAATCTCGACTGCATAATTTATGGTAGTGGGGGACTGCGTTCGCGCTCTCCCCTGGACATACTGGTCAAAAGCAGATAGCGTGGGGTTTTAACAGTTGTGGTGCGTCACCCATGGCCCCGAATGGTGAAGGTGCACAATTTTACTCTGTTTTATTAATTTTTTTCTGTCTTCTTCTTCTGTGGTGTCAATCAGTGACCTGGAGGGTCCAGAGAATTGAACTGCGGTGAGAGGTTGATGGGGAAAAAGCTGGGAGCGGTTTGCCAAATGAGGTTTTCCCCATAATCTCTGATATTCAACGGACGATTTGATTGACAGCAGTGGTCCTGGAGGCAAAGTTGTTCAGATGGAGGAGTTCCATCATGTGGTATGACTATCTTGTGCGCGTGTGAAGAAAATCATGTGACATACGATCGCCTATAGCCGTCCTCGTGTTGTTGTTATTTCATTTCAAAGCGCCACCAGGTGGCCATTCACCGCGTCCTTTCTCACCTGACCCCAGGCTGAGCCCGTGCACAGGTGTACCGGCTTGGGTGAAATTGTCTCGTTCCGTTCAAGAGTTATAGCCGTTTTAGCAAACCCTGCCTCGGCCCCTCCGAACGTTTTGGCCTGCCGCCGCCAACGGGAAACGAAATTCCCCCTTTTTTCTGATCTGGACGGACAGTCAGACTCCAGACAATCTTTCTGCACTGGTTTGGGTCAGATCGGGCAAAACACGTAGGACTAGTGTGCAAAAGTAGGTTTTTCAAAAAATCCAAAATACCCGAAAATTTCGCCAGCGCAACCCTCGAATCCGAGGCATGCATCTCGCTCGTCTCGAGCCAAGGATTCCGATGATATAAGACACTTGGTTCTGCGACGGACGGTTTGGGAGCTATGAGCGATTTCGTACTTTTGATCGCCGTAGCGCCACCGCCGGCCCGATCGGGCCGAGCCTTGGTGATGCTGTAGAGCCAGGGCTGGACTGGTAATCTGGCATACCGGGCACTTTCCCGGTGGGCCGACGCACTTTGGGGCCGATACAAGGTTATTTATTTATTTAGATTTTTCTGCCACGGACTGGCCCATCATGCAGGGACAGCGGCCCATTGGTTTGTCTTCTGATTTGACAGGCCACAGCGAGAGAGACCTTCCTTCTTCCATATTCATAGACTGTGTCCATATTAGGCGCTGTTTTTTTATTGTATTTTTTTCTTTTTGATTTGGGCGCATGAAACTGCAAAAGGCGGACATCCGCACAGCGCTGCCGCTGACGAACATGCTCTGCGTTTCTGCTGCTCTATTAAGTGATGAATGGCACTTTGACTCTGAATTTTGTTTTATACAATCGTGTGATATGGTAACATAACGGTTCTTTGGTGAATCAGCTGAAAACAGCCGTGAGCATGTACATACACAACGAGGTAAATTGGAAAATGGCAATACACACTACAAACTTCTCACCCTAGCACAACCACAATTTACCTTGCAGCTACTAACAGTGAAGAAATATGGTGTATTGGCACAAATGTATTTATTAAAAATGTTGCTATTATTATAGGCTACATTAAATATTGCGCAATATAAATCACTTTTATAGAGGCTATTTTTGTATTTTCTATGTGTTTACAATATTTTTTTTTTTATTACAAATTCAATAGTTTTTTTATTTATTTCTTTCTTTCTTTTAGAAACCATATACCCATGGTAATGAGGAGCATGGTTTGGCCAAAATTGGCCAACAGTTAAACTCGGATAAAAGAGACAACGTCATGCAGGTTTGGAACAACTTTACACAACAGAATTTAAAAGCAGTAAATGTACTTTATTGCATCCTAGCTCAAAGTCAGCGCTTTACTGTCAAGTGCATTTCTGTGTGACAAAAGTGCAATATCAAGTTTGATATCTGCATTTGCAGTAAATTCAATAATATCCATCATTATTTGTCCCTGTCCTAGTTTTATTTATTTACTCCAATGTAAGGCCCTAACCCCAGCAAAAACATTCACGAGGAACTCATGGGCCGGATGAGCTGGGTTTGCCAGGGCCGAATTTTATCCCCAGTCCAGCCCTGTGTAGAGCGAGTGTTGTTGGTCACTTTTGCCACGCCCCCTCACCGCGCCCCAGATGGGCGTCGGCTTTGCCGGCTCCCCTGACGCTGCGTCATGGTGTCATCGCTTCTCGGCCTTTTGGCTAAGATCAAGTGTAGTATCTGTTCTTATCAGTTTAATATCTGATATGTCCCCTACCCGGGGACTGCATATTAAATTGATTTTTGGCACATGGAGCCGGAACCGGGGCTTGCTCCGTCCACTCCACGCATCGACCTGGTATTGCAGTGCCTCCAGGAACGGTGTGCTTCCCCTCTTTGGGGATTGCGAATTGTTGTGGCTAATAGCAGAGCGAGTACCACTGGAGCACTACCAGACATATATACGTAGCAGGCACACAAGAAGGATGATGATGACGTGACACAACAGCGATAATGCTGTAAAGAAAACAACAAAGTTTTAAGAAGGCAACAAAGTGGAGTCACAGGAGTATAGGAAGAGGAACAAAAGCGCTGGTTCCTGACCCATCACAGCACATTTTTGTTGTCCCTCTTATTGGACGCTCCCGTCTGAGGTCTTGGAGTCTTTTACTAGCGAGCTGAATCAGGTGTGTTTGATTAGGGACACTTGATTCAACTTACCCGTCCTTCCTTTTCTCGGGGGAGGGGAAGAGGTGACCGTCGATGAGGATGGCGAAGGGCGTTAGGGTGCCTCTGACTGGAGACCTGACAATTCATACTTACCTGGCAGGGGAGACACCATGATCAGGAAGGTGGTTCACCCAGGGCGAGGCTCGGCCATTGCACTCCGGTTGTGCTGACCCCTGCGAATTCCCCAAATGTGGGAATCTCGACTGCATAATTTATGGTAGTGGGGGACTGCGTTCGCGCTCTCCCCTGGACATACTGGTCAAAAGCAGATAGCGTGGGGTTTTAACAGTTGTGGTGCGTCACCCATGGCCCCGAATGGTGAAGGTGCACAATTTTACTCTGTTTTATTAATTTTTTTCTGTCTTCTTCTTCTGTGGTGTCAATCAGTGACCTGGAGGGTCCAGAGAATTGAACTGCGGTGAGAGGTTGATGGGGAAAAAGCTGGGAGCGGTTTGCCAAATGAGGTTTTCCCCATAATCTCTGATATTCAACGGACGATTTGATTGACAGCAGTGGTCCTGGAGGCAAAGTTGTTCAGATGGAGGAGTTCCATCATGTGGTATGACTATCTTGTGCGCGTGTGAAGAAAATCATGTGACATACGATCGCCTATAGCTGTCCTCGTGTTGTTGTTATTTCATTTCAAAGCGCCACCAGGTGGCCATTCACCGCGTCCTTTCTCACCTGACCCCAGGCTGAGCCCGTGCACAGGTGTACCGGCTTGGGTGAAATTGTCTCGTTCCGTTCAAGAGTTATAGCCGTTTTAGCAAACCCTGCCTCGGCCCCTCCGAACGTTTTGGCCTGCCGCCGCCAACGGGAAACGAAATTCCCCCTTTTTTCTGATCTGGACGGACAGTCAGACTCCAGACAATCTTTCTGCACTGGTTTGGGTCAGATCGGGCAAAACACGTAGGACTAGTGTGCAAAAGTAGTTTTTTCAAAAAATCCAAAATACCCGAAAATTTCGCCAGCGCAACCCTCGAATCCGAGGCACGCATCTCGCTCGTCTCGAGCCAAGGATTCCGATGATATAAGACACTTGGTTCTGCGACGGACGGTTTGGGAGCTATGAGCGATTTCGTACTTTTGATCGCCGTAGCGCCACCGCCGGCCCGATCGGGCCGAGCCTTGGTGATGCTGTAGAGCGAGTGTTGTTGGTCACTTTTGCCACGCCCCCTCACCGCGCCCCAGATGGGCGTCGGCTTTGCCGGCTCCCCTGACGCTGCGTCATGGTGTCATCGCTTCTCGGCCTTTTGGCTAAGATCAAGTGTAGTATCTGTTCTTATCAGTTTAATATCTGATATGTCCCCTATCCGGGGACTGCATATTAAATTGATTTTTGGCACATGGAGCCGGAACCGGGGCTTGCTCCGTCCACTCCACGCATCGACCTGGTATTGCAGTGCCTCCAGGAACGGTGTGCTTCCCCTCTTTGGGGATTGCGAATTGTTGTGGCTAATAGCAGAGCGAGTACCACTGGAGCACTACCAGACATATATACGTAGCAGGCACACAAGAAGGATGATGATGACGTGACACAACAGCGATAATGCTGTAAAGAAAACAACAAAGTTTTAAGAAGGCAACAAAGTAGAGTCACAGGAGTATAGGAAGAGGAACAAAAGCGCTGGTTCCTGACCCATCACAGCACATTTTTGTTGTCCCTCTTATTGGACGCTCCCGTCTGAGGTCTTGGAGTCTTTTACTAGCGAGCTGAATCAGGTGTGTTTGATTAGGGACACTTGATTCAACTTACCCGTCCTTCCTTTTCTCGGGGGAGGGGAAGAGGTGACCGTCGATGAGGATGGCGAAGGGCGTTAGGGTGCCTCTGACTGGAGACCTGACAATTCATACTTACCTGGCAGGGGAGACACCATGATCAGGAAGGTGGTTCACCCAGGGCGAGGCTCGGCCATTGCACTCCGGTTGTGCTGACCCCTGCGAATTCCCCAAATGTGGGAATCTCGACTGCATAATTTATGGTAGTGGGGGACTGCGTTCGCGCTCTCCCCTGGACATACTGGTCAAAAGCAGATAGCGTGGGGTTTTAACAGTTGTGGTGCGTCACCCATGGCCCCGAATGGTGAAGGTGCACAATTTTACTCTGTTTTATTAATTTTTTTCTGTCTTCTTCTTCTGTGGTGTCAATCAGTGACCTGGAGGGTCCAGAGAATTGAACTGCGGTGAGAGGTTGATGGGGAAAAAGCTGGGAGCGGTTTGCCAAATGAGGTTTTCCCCATAATCTCTGATATTCAACGGACGATTTGATTGACAGCAGTGGTCCTGGAGGCAAAGTTGTTCAGATGGAGGAGTTCCATCATGTGGTATGACTATCTTGTGCGCGTGTGAAGAAAATCATGTGACATACGATCGCCTATAGCCGTCCTCGTGTTGTTGTTATTTCATTTCAAAGCGCCACCAGGTGGCCATTCACCGCGTCCTTTCTCACCTGACCCCAGGCTGAGCCCGTGCACAGGTGTACCGGCTTGGGTGAAATTGTCTCGTTCCGTTCAAGAGTTATAGCCGTTTTAGCAAACCCTGCCTCGGCCCCTCTGAACGTTTTGGCCTGCCGCCGCCAACGGGAAACGAAATTCCCCCTTTTTTCTGATCTGGACGGACAGTCAGACTCCAGACAATCTTTCTGCACTGGTTTGGGTCAGATCGGGCAAAACACGTAGGACTAGTGTGCAAAAGTAGGTTTTTCAAAAAATCCAAAATACCCGAAAATTTCGCCAGCGCAACCCTCGAATCCGAGGCATGCATCTCGCTCGTCTCGAGCCAAGGATTCCGATGATATAAGACACTTGGTTCTGCGACGGACGGTTTGGGAGCTATGAGCGATTTCGTACTTTTGATCGCCGTAGCGCCACCGCCGGCCCGATCGGGCCGAGCCTTGGTGATGCTGTAGAGCGAGTGTTGTTGGTCACTTTTGCCACGCCCCCTCACCGCGCCCCAGATGGGCGTCGGCTTTGCCGGCTCCCCTGACGCTGCGTCATGGTGTCATCGCTTCTCGGCCTTTTGGCTAAGATCAAGTGTAGTATCTGTTCTTATCAGTTTAATATCTGATATGTCCCCTACCCGGGGACTGCATATTAAATTGATTTTTGGCACATGGAGCCGGAACCGGGGCTTGCTCCGTCCACTCCACGCATCGACCTGGTATTGCAGTGCCTCCAGGAACGGTGTGCTTCCCCTCTTTGGGGATTGCGAATTGTTGTGGCTAATAGCAGAGCGAGTACCACTGGAGCACTACCAGACATATATACGTAGCAGGCACACAAGAAGGATGATGATGACGTGACACAACAGCGATAATGCTGTAAAGAAAACAACAAAGTTTTAAGAAGGCAACAAAGTGGAGTCACAGGAGTATAGGAAGAGGAACAAAAGCGCTGGTTCCTGACCCATCACAGCACATTTTTGTTGTCCCTCTTATTGGACGCTCCCGTCTGAGGTCTTGGAGTCTTTTACTAGCGAGCTGAATCAGGTGTGTTTGATTAGGGACACTTGATTCAACTTACCCGTCCTTCCTTTTCTCGGGGGAGGGGAAGAGGTGACCGTCGATGAGGATGGCGAAGGGCGTTAGGGTGCCTCTGACTGGAGACCTGACAATTCATACTTACCTGGCAGGGGAGACACCATGATCAGGAAGGTGGTTCACCCAGGGCGAGGCTCGGCCATTGCACTCCGGTTGTGCTGACCCCTGCGAATTCCCCAAATGTGGGAATCTCGACTGCATAATTTATGGTAGTGGGGGACTGCGTTCGCGCTCTCCCCTGGACATACTGGTCAAAAGCAGATAGCGTGGGGTTTTAACAGTTGTGGTGCGTCACCCATGGCCCCGAATGGTGAAGGTGCACAATTTTACTCTGTTTTATTAATTTTTTTCTGTCTTCTTCTTCTGTGGTGTCAATCAGTGACCTGGAGGGTCCAGAGAATTGAACTGCGGTGAGAGGTTGATGGGGAAAAAGCTGGGAGCGGTTTGCCAAATGAGGTTTTCCCCATAATCTCTGATATTCAACGGACGATTTGATTGACAGCAGTGGTCCTGGAGGCAAAGTTGTTCAGATGGAGGAGTTCCATCATGTGGTATGACTATCTTGTGCGCGTGTGAAGAAAATCATGTGACATACGATCGCCTATAGCTGTCCTCGTGTTGTTGTTATTTCATTTCAAAGCGCCACCAGGTGGCCATTCACCGCGTCCTTTCTCACCTGACCCCAGGCTGAGCCCGTGCACAGGTGTACCGGCTTGGGTGAAATTGTCTCGTTCCGTTCAAGAGTTATAGCCGTTTTAGCAAACCCTGCCTCGGCCCCTCCGAACGTTTTGGCCTGCCGCCGCCAACGGGAAACGAAATTCCCCCTTTTTTCTGATCTGGACGGACAGTCAGACTCCAGACAATCTTTCTGCACTGGTTTGGGTCAGATCGGGCAAAACACGTAGGACTAGTGTGCAAAAGTAGGTTTTTCAAAAAATCCAAAATACCCGAAAATTTCGCCAGCGCAACCCTCGAATCCGAGGCACGCATCTCGCTCGTCTCGAGCCAAGGATTCCGATGATATAAGACACTTGGTTCTGCGACGGACGGTTTGGGAGCTATGAGCGATTTCGTACTTTTGATCGCCGTAGCGCCACCGCCGGCCCGATCGGGCCGAGCCTTGGTGATGCTGTAGAGCCAGGGCTGGACTGGTAATCTGGCATACCGGGCACTTTCCCGGTGGGCCGACGCACTTTGGGGCCGATACAAGGTTATTTATTTATTTAGATTTTTTTGCCACGGACTGGCCCATCATGCAGGGACAGCGGCCCATTGGTTTGTCTTCTGATTTGACAGGCCACAGCGAGAGAGACCTTCCTTCTTCCATATTCATAGACTGTGTCCATATTAGGCGCTGTTTTTTTATTGTATTTTTTTCTTTTTGATTTGGGCGCATGAAACTGCAAAAGGCGGACATCCGCACAGCGCTGCCGCTGACGAACATGCTCTGCGTTTCTGCTGCTCTATTAAGTGATGAATGGCACTTTGACTCTGAATTTTGTTTTATACAATCGTGTGATATGGTAACATAACGGTTCTTTGGTGAATCAGCTGAAAACAGCCGTGAGCATGTACATACACAACGAGGTAAATTGGAAAATGGCAATACACACTACAAACTTCTCACCCTAGCACAACCACAATTTACCTTGCAGCTACTAACAGTGAAGAAATATGGTGTATTGGCACAAATGTATTTATTAAAAATGTTGCTATTATTATAGGCTACATTAAATATTGCGCAATATAAATCACTTTTATAGAGGCTATTTTTGTATTTTCTATGTGTTTACAATATTTTTTTTTTTATTACAAATTCAATAGTTTTTTTATTTATTTCTTTCTTTCTTTTAGAAACCATATACCCATGGTAATGAGGAGCATGGTTTGGCCAAAATTGGCCAACAGTTAAACTCGGATAAAAGAGACAACGTCATGCAGGTTTGGAACAACTTTACACAACAGAATTTAAAAGCAGTAAATTTACTTTATTGCATCCTAGCTCAAAGTCAGCGCTTTACTGTCAAGTGCATTTCTGTGTGACAAAAGTGCAATATCAAGTTTGATATCTGCATTTGCAGTAAATTCAATAATATCCATCATTATTTGTCCCTGTCCTAGTTTTATTTATTTACTCCAATGTAAGGCCCTAACCCCAGCAAAAACATTCACGAGGAACTCATGGGCCGGATGAGCTGGGTTTGCCAGGGCCGAATTTTATCCCCAGTCCAGCCCTGTGTAGAGCGAGTGTTGTTGGTCACTTTTGCCACGCCCCCTCACCGCGCCCCAGATGGGCGTCGGCTTTGCCGGCTCCCCTGACGCTGCGTCATGGTGTCATCGCTTCTCGGCCTTTTGGCTAAGATCAAGTGTAGTATCTGTTCTTATCAGTTTAATATCTGATATGTCCCCTACCCGGGGACTGCATATTAAATTGATTTTTGGCACATGGAGCCGGAACCGGGGCTTGCTCCGTCCACTCCACGCATCGACCTGGTATTGCAGTGCCTCCAGGAACGGTGTGCTTCCCCTCTTTGGGGATTGCGAATTGTTGTGGCTAATAGCAGAGCGAGTACCACTGGAGCACTACCAGACATATATACGTAGCAGGCACACAAGAAGGATGATGATGACGTGACACAACAGCGATAATGCTGTAAAGAAAACAACAAAGTTTTAAGAAGGCAACAAAGTGGAGTCACAGGAGTATAGGAAGAGGAACAAAAGCGCTGGTTCCTGACCCATCACAGCACATTTTTGTTGTCCCTCTTATTGGACGCTCCCGTCTGAGGTCTTGGAGTCTTTTACTAGCGAGCTGAATCAGGTGTGTTTGATTAGGGACACTTGATTCAACTTACCCGTCCTTCCTTTTCTCGGGGGAGGGGAAGAGGTGACCGTCGATGAGGATGGCGAAGGGCGTTAGGGTGCCTCTGACTGGAGACCTGACAATTCATACTTACCTGGCAGGGGAGACACCATGATCAGGAAGGTGGTTCACCCAGGGCGAGGCTCGGCCATTGCACTCCGGTTGTGCTGACCCCTGCGAATTCCCCAAATGTGGGAATCTCGACTGCATAATTTATGGTAGTGGGGGACTGCGTTCGCGCTCTCCCCTGGACATACTGGTCAAAAGCAGATAGCGTGGGGTTTTAACAGTTGTGGTGCGTCACCCATGGCCCCGAATGGTGAAGGTGCACAATTTTACTCTGTTTTATTAATTTTTTTCTGTCTTCTTCTTCTGTGGTGTCAATCAGTGACCTGGAGGGTCCAGAGAATTGAACTGCGGTGAGAGGTTGATGGGGAAAAAGCTGGGAGCGGTTTGCCAAATGAGGTTTTCCCCATAATCTCTGATATTCAACGGACGATTTGATTGACAGCAGTGGTCCTGGAGGCAAAGTTGTTCAGATGGAGGAGTTCCATCATGTGGTATGACTATCTTGTGCGCGTGTGAAGAAAATCATGTGACATACGATCGCCTATAGCTGTCCTCGTGTTGTTGTTATTTCATTTCAAAGCGCCACCAGGTGGCCATTCACCGCGTCCTTTCTCACCTGACCCCAGGCTGAGCCCGTGCACAGGTGTACCGGCTTGGGTGAAATTGTCTCGTTCCGTTCAAGAGTTATAGCCGTTTTAGCAAACCCTGCCTCGGCCCCTCCGAACGTTTTGGCCTGCCGCCGCCAACGGGAAACGAAATTCCCCCTTTTTTCTGATCTGGACGGACAGTCAGACTCCAGACAATCTTTCTGCACTGGTTTGGGTCAGATCGGGCAAAACACGTAGGACTAGTGTGCAAAAGTAGTTTTTTCAAAAAATCCAAAATACCCGAAAATTTCGCCAGCGCAACCCTCGAATCCGAGGCACGCATCTCGCTCGTCTCGAGCCAAGGATTCCGATGATATAAGACACTTGGTTCTGCGACGGACGGTTTGGGAGCTATGAGCGATTTCGTACTTTTGATCGCCGTAGCGCCACCGCCGGCCCGATCGGGCCGAGCCTTGGTGATGCTGTAGAGCGAGTGTTGTTGGTCACTTTTGCCACGCCCCCTCACCGCGCCCCAGATGGGCGTCGGCTTTGCCGGCTCCCCTGACGCTGCGTCATGGTGTCATCGCTTCTCGGCCTTTTGGCTAAGATCAAGTGTAGTATCTGTTCTTATCAGTTTAATATCTGATATGTCCCCTATCCGGGGACTGCATATTAAATTGATTTTTGGCACATGGAGCCAGAACCGGGGCTTGCTCCGTCCACTCCACGCATCGACCTGGTATTGCAGTGCCTCCAGGAACGGTGTGCTTCCCCTCTTTGGGGATTGCGAATTGTTGTGGCTAATAGCAGAGCGAGTACCACTGGAGCACTACCAGACATATATACGTAGCAGGCACACAAGAAGGATGATGATGACGTGACACAACAGCGATAATGCTGTAAAGAAAACAACAAAGTTTTAAGAAGGCAACAAAGTAGAGTCACAGGAGTATAGGAAGAGGAACAAAAGCGCTGGTTCCTGACCCATCACAGCACATTTTTGTTGTCCCTCTTATTGGACGCTCCCGTCTGAGGTCTTGGAGTCTTTTACTAGCGAGCTGAATCAGGTGTGTTTGATTAGGGACACTTGATTCAACTTACCCGTCCTTCCTTTTCTCGGGGGAGGGGAAGAGGTGACCGTCGATGAGGATGGCGAAGGGCGTTAGGGTGCCTCTGACTGGAGACCTGACAATTCATACTTACCTGGCAGGGGAGACACCATGATCAGGAAGGTGGTTCACCCAGGGCGAGGCTCGGCCATTGCACTCCGGTTGTGCTGACCCCTGCGAATTCCCCAAATGTGGGAATCTCGACTGCATAATTTATGGTAGTGGGGGACTGCGTTCGCGCTCTCCCCTGGACATACTGGTCAAAAGCAGATAGCGTGGGGTTTTAACTGTTGTGGTGCGTCACCCATGGCCCCGAATGGTGAAGGTGCACAATTTTACTCTGTTTTATTAATTTTTTTCTGTCTTCTTCTTCTGTGGTGTCAATCAGTGACCTGGAGGGTCCAGAGAATTGAACTGCGGTGAGAGGTTGATGGGGAAAAAGCTGGGAGCGGTTTGCCAAATGAGGTTTTCCCCATAATCTCTGATATTCAACGGACGATTTGATTGACAGCAGTGGTCCTGGAGGCAAAGTTGTTCAGATGGAGGAGTTCCATCATGTGGTATGACTATCTTGTGCGCGTGTGAAGAAAATCATGTGACATACGATCGCCTATAGCCGTCCTCGTGTTGTTGTTATTTCATTTCAAAGCGCCACCAGGTGGCCATTCACCGCGTCCTTTCTCACCTGACCCCAGGCTGAGCCCGTGCACAGGTGTACCGGCTTGGGTGAAATTGTCTCGTTCCGTTCAAGAGTTATAGCCGTTTTAGCAAACCCTGCCTCGGCCCCTCTGAACGTTTTGGCCTGCCGCCGCCAACGGGAAACGAAATTCCCCCTTTTTTCTGATCTGGACGGACAGTCAGACTCCAGACAATCTTTCTGCACTGGTTTGGGTCAGATCGGGCAAAACACGTAGGACTAGTGTGCAAAAGTAGGTTTTTCAAAAAATCCAAAATACCCGAAAATTTCGCCAGCGCAACCCTCGAATCCGAGGCATGCATCTCGCTCGTCTCGAGCCAAGGATTCCGATGATATAAGACACTTGGTTCTGCGACGGACGGTTTGGGAGCTATGAGCGATTTCGTACTTTTGATCGCCGTAGCGCCACCGCCGGCCCGATCGGGCCGAGCCTTGGTGATGCTGTAGAGCGAGTGTTGTTGGTCACTTTTGCCACGCCCCCTCACCGCGCCCCAGATGGGCGTCGGCTTTGCCGGCTCCCCTGACGCTGCGTCATGGTGTCATCGCTTCTCGGCCTTTTGGCTAAGATCAAGTGTAGTATCTGTTCTTATCAGTTTAATATCTGATATGTCCCCTACCCGGGGACTGCATATTAAATTGATTTTTGGCACATGGAGCCGGAACCGGGGCTTGCTCCGTCCACTCCACGCATCGACCTGGTATTGCAGTGCCTCCAGGAACGGTGTGCTTCCCCTCTTTGGGGATTGCGAATTGTTGTGGCTAATAGCAGAGCGAGTACCACTGGAGCACTACCAGACATATATACGTAGCAGGCACACAAGAAGGATGATGATGACGTGACACAACAGCGATAATGCTGTAAAGAAAACAACAAAGTTTTAAGAAGGCAACAAAGTGGAGTCACAGGAGTATAGGAAGAGGAACAAAAGCGCTGGTTCCTGACCCATCACAGCACATTTTTGTTGTCCCTCTTATTGGACGCTCCCGTCTGAGGTCTTGGAGTCTTTTACTAGCGAGCTGAATCAGGTGTGTTTGATTAGGGACACTTGATTCAACTTACCCGTCCTTCCTTTTCTCGGGGGAGGGGAAGAGGTGACCGTCGATGAGGATGGCGAAGGGCGTTAGGGTGCCTCTGACTGGAGACCTGACAATTCATACTTACCTGGCAGGGGAGACACCATGATCAGGAAGGTGGTTCACCCAGGGCGAGGCTCGGCCATTGCACTCCGGTTGTGCTGACCCCTGCGAATTCCCCAAATGTGGGAATCTCGACTGCATAATTTATGGTAGTGGGGGACTGCGTTCGCGCTCTCCCCTGGACATACTGGTCAAAAGCAGATAGCGTGGGGTTTTAACAGTTGTGGTGCGTCACCCATGGCCCCGAATGGTGAAGGTGCACAATTTTACTCTGTTTTATTAATTTTTTTCTGTCTTCTTCTTCTGTGGTGTCAATCAGTGACCTGGAGGGTCCAGAGAATTGAACTGCGGTGAGAGGTTGATGGGGAAAAAGCTGGGAGCGGTTTGCCAAATGAGGTTTTCCCCATAATCTCTGATATTCAACGGACGATTTGATTGACAGCAGTGGTCCTGGAGGCAAAGTTGTTCAGATGGAGGAGTTCCATCATGTGGTATGACTATCTTGTGCGCGTGTGAAGAAAATCATGTGACATACGATCGCCTATAGCCGTCCTCGTGTTGTTGTTATTTCATTTCAAAGCGCCACCAGGTGGCCATTCACCGCGTCCTTTCTCACCTGACCCCAGGCTGAGCCCGTGCACAGGTGTACCGGCTTGGGTGAAATTGTCTCGTTCCGTTCAAGAGTTATAGCCGTTTTAGCAAACCCTGCCTCGGCCCCTCCGAACGTTTTGGCCTGCCGCCGCCAACGGGAAACGAAATTCCCCCTTTTTTCTGATCTGGACGGACAGTCAGACTCCAGACAATCTTTCTGCACTGGTTTGGGTCAGATCGGGCAAAACACGTAGGACTAGTGTGCAAAAGTAGGTTTTTCAAAAAATCCAAAATACCCGAAAATTTCGCCAGCGCAACCCTCGAATCCGAGGCATGCATCTCGCTCGTCTCGAGCCAAGGATTCCGATGATATAAGACACTTGGTTCTGCGACGGACGGTTTGGGAGCTATGAGCGATTTTGTACTTTTGATCGCCGTAGCGCCACCGCCGGCCCGATCGGGCCGAGCCTTGGTGATGCTGTAGAGCGAGTGTTGTTGGTCACTTTTGCCACGCCCCCTCACCGCGCCCCAGATGGGCGTCGGCTTTGCCGGCTCCCCTGACGCTGCGTCATGGTGTCATCGCTTCTCGGCCTTTTGGCTAAGATCAAGTGTAGTATCTGTTCTTATCAGTTTAATATCTGATATGTCCCCTACCCGGGGACTGCATATTAAATTGATTTTTGGCACATGGAGCTGGAACCGGGGCTTGCTCCGTCCACTCCACGCATCGACCTGGTATTGCAGTGCCTCCAGGAACGGTGTGCTTCCCCTCTTTGGGGATTGCGAATTGTTGTGGCTAATAGCAGAGCGAGTACCACTGGAGCACTACCAGACATATATACGTAGCAGGCACACAAGAAGGATGATGATGACGTGACACAACAGCGATAATGCTGTAAAGAAAACAACAAAGTTTTAAGAAGGCAACAAAGTGGAGTCACAGGAGTATAGGAAGAGGAACAAAAGCGCTGGTTCCTGACCCATCACAGCACATTTTTGTTGTCCCTCTTATTGGACGCTCCCGTCTGAGGTCTTGGAGTCTTTTACTAGCGAGCTGAATCAGGTGTGTTTGATTAGGGACACTTGATTCAACTTACCCGTCCTTCCTTTTCTCGGGGGAGGGGAAGAGGTGACCGTCGATGAGGATGGCGAAGGGCGTTAGGGTGCCTCTGACTGGAGACCTGACAATTCATACTTACCTGGCAGGGGAGACACCATGATCAGGAAGGTGGTTCACCCAGGGCGAGGCTCGGCCATTGCACTCCGGTTGTGCTGACCCCTGCGAATTCCCCAAATGTGGGAATCTCGACTGCATAATTTATGGTAGTGGGGGACTGCGTTCGCGCTCTCCCCTGGACATACTGGTCAAAAGCAGATAGCGTGGGGTTTTAACAGTTGTGGTGCGTCACCCATGGCCCCGAATGGTGAAGGTGCACAATTTTACTCTGTTTTATTAATTTTTTTCTGTCTTCTTCTTCTGTGGTATCAATCAGTGACCTGGAGGGTCCAGAGAATTGAACTGCGGTGAGAGGTTGATGGGGAAAAAGCTGGGAGCGGTTTGCCAAATGAGGTTTTCCCCATAATCTCTGATATTCAACGGACGATTTGATTGACAGCAGTGGTCCTGGAGGCAAAGTTGTTCAGATGGAGGAGTTCCATCATGTGGTATGACTATCTTGTGCGCGTGTGAAGAAAATCATGTGACATACGATCGCCTATAGCCGTCCTCGTGTTGTTGTTATTTCATTTCAAAGCGCCACCAGGTGGCCATTCACCGCGTCCTTTCTCACCTGACCCCAGGCTGAGCCCGTGCACAGGTGTACCGGCTTGGGTGAAATTGTCTCGTTCCGTTCAAGAGTTATAGCCGTTTTAGCAAACCCTGCCTCGGCCCCTCCGAACGTTTTGGCCTGCCGCCGCCAACGGGAAACGAAATTCCCCCTTTTTTCTGATCTGGACGGACAGTCAGACTCCAGACAATCTTTCTGCACTGGTTTGGGTCAGATCGGGCAAAACACGTAGGACTAGTGTGCAAAAGTAGGTTTTTCAAAAAATCCAAAATACCCGAAAATTTCGCCAGCGCAACCCTCGAATCCGAGGCATGCATCTCGCTCGTCTCGAGCCAAGGATTCCGATGATATAAGACACTTGGTTCTGCGACGGACGGTTTGGGAGCTATGAGCGATTTCGTACTTTTGATCGCCGTAGCGCCACCGCCGGCCCGATCGGGCCGAGCCTTGGTGATGCTGTAGAGCGAGTGTTGTTGGTCACTTTTGCCACGCCCCCTCACCGCGCCCCAGATGGGCGTCGGCTTTGCCGGCTCCCCTGACGCTGCGTCATGGTGTCATCGCTTCTCGGCCTTTTGGCTAAGATCAAGTGTAGTATCTGTTCTTATCAGTTTAATATCTGATATGTCCCCTACCCGGGGACTGCATATTAAATTGATTTTTGGCACATGGAGCTGGAACCGGGGCTTGCTCCGTCCACTCCACGCATCGACCTGGTATTGCAGTGCCTCCAGGAACGGTGTGCTTCCCCTCTTTGGGGATTGCGAATTGTTGTGGCTAATAGCAGAGCGAGTACCACTGGAGCACTACCAGACATATATACGTAGCAGGCACACAAGAAGGATGATGATGACGTGACACAACAGCGATAATGCTGTAAAGAAAACAACAAAGTTTTAAGAAGGCAACAAAGTGGAGTCACAGGAGTATAGGAAGAGGAACAAAAGCGCTGGTTCCTGACCCATCACAGCACATTTTTGTTGTCCCTCTTATTGGACGCTCCCGTCTGAGGTCTTGGAGTCTTTTACTAGCGAGCTGAATCAGGTGTGTTTGATTAGGGACACTTGATTCAACTTACCCGTCCTTCCTTTTCTCGGGGGAGGGGAAGAGGTGACCGTCGATGAGGATGGCGAAGGGCGTTAGGGTGCCTCTGACTGGAGACCTGACAATTCATACTTACCTGGCAGGGGAGACACCATGATCAGGAAGGTGGTTCACCCAGGGCGAGGCTCGGCCATTGCACTCCGGTTGTGCTGACCCCTGCGAATTCCCCAAATGTGGGAATCTCGACTGCATAATTTATGGTAGTGGGGGACTGCGTTCGCGCTCTCCCCTGGACATACTGGTCAAAAGCAGATAGCGTGGGGTTTTAACAGTTGTGGTGCGTCACCCATGGCCCCGAATGGTGAAGGTGCACAATTTTACTCTGTTTTATTAATTTTTTTCTGTCTTCTTCTTCTGTGGTGTCAATCAGTGACCTGGAGGGTCCAGAGAATTGAACTGCGGTGAGAGGTTGATGGGGAAAAAGCTGGGAGCGGTTTGCCAAATGAGGTTTTCCCCATAATCTCTGATATTCAACGGACGATTTGATTGACAGCAGTGGTCCTGGAGGCAAAGTTGTTCAGATGGAGGAGTTCCATCATGTGGTATGACTATCTTGTGCGCGTGTGAAGAAAATCATGTGACATACGATCGCCTATAGCCGTCCTCGTGTTGTTGTTATTTCATTTCAAAGCGCCACCAGGTGGCCATTCACCGCGTCCTTTCTCACCTGACCCCAGGCTGAGCCCGTGCACAGGTGTACCGGCTTGGGTGAAATTGTCTCGTTCCGTTCAAGAGTTATAGCCGTTTTAGCAAACCCTGCCTCGGCCCCTCCGAACGTTTTGGCCTGCCGCCGCCAACGGGAAACGAAATTCCCCCTTTTTTCTGATCTGGACGGACAGTCAGACTCCAGACAATCTTTCTGCACTGGTTTGGGTCAGATCGGGCAAAACACGTAGGACTAGTGTGCAAAAGTAGGTTTTTCAAAAAATCCAAAATACCCGAAAATTTCGCCAGCGCAACCCTCGAATCCGAGGCATGCATCTCGCTCGTCTCGAGCCAAGGATTCCGATGATATAAGACACTTGGTTCTGCGACGGACGGTTTGGGAGCTATGAGCGATTTCGTACTTTTGATCGCCGTAGCGCCACCGCCGGCCCGATCGGGCCGAGCCTTGGTGATGCTGTAGAGCGAGTGTTGTTGGTCACTTTTGCCACGCCCCCTCACCGCGCCCCAGATGGGCGTCGGCTTTGCCGGCTCCCCTGACGCTGCGTCATGGTGTCATCGCTTCTCGGCCTTTTGGCTAAGATCAAGTGTAGTATCTGTTCTTATCAGTTTAATATCTGATATGTCCCCTATCCGGGGACTGCATATTAAATTGATTTTTGGCACATGGAGCCGGAACCGGGGCTTGCTCCGTCCACTCCACGCATCGACCTGGTATTGCAGTGCCTCCAGGAACGGTGTGCTTCCCCTCTTTGGGGATTGCGAATTGTTGTGGCTAATAGCAGAGCGAGTACCACTGGAGCACTACCAGACATATATACGTAGCAGGCACACAAGAAGGATGATGATGACGTGACACAACAGCGATAATGCTGTAAAGAAAACAACAAAGTTTTAAGAAGGCAACAAAGTGGAGTCACAGGAGTATAGGAAGAGGAACAAAAGCGCTGGTTCCTGACCCATCACAGCACATTTTTGTTGTCCCTCTTATTGGACGCTCCCGTCTGAGGTCTTGGAGTCTTTTACTAGCGAGCTGAATCAGGTGTGTTTGATTAGGGACACTTGATTCAACTTACCCGTCCTTCCTTTTCTCGGGGGAGGGGAAGAGGTGACCGTCGATGAGGATGGCGAAGGGCGTTAGGGTGCCTCTGACTGGAGACCTGACAATTCATACTTACCTGGCAGGGGAGACACCATGATCAGGAAGGTGGTTCACCCAGGGCGAGGCTCGGCCATTGCACTCCGGTTGTGCTGACCCCTGCGAATTCCCCAAATGTGGGAATCTCGACTGCATAATTTATGGTAGTGGGGGACTGCGTTCGCGCTCTCCCCTGGACATACTGGTCAAAAGCAGATAGCGTGGGGTTTTAACAGTTGTGGTGCGTCACCCATGGCCCCGAATGGTGAAGGTGCACAATTTTACTCTGTTTTATTAATTTTTTTCTGTCTTCTTCTTCTGTGGTGTCAATCAGTGACCTGGAGGGTCCAGAGAATTGAACTGCGGTGAGAGGTTGATGGGGAAAAAGCTGGGAGCGGTTTGCCAAATGAGGTTTTCCCCATAATCTCTGATATTCAACGGACGATTTGATTGACAGCAGTGGTCCTGGAGGCAAAGTTGTTCAGATGGAGGAGTTCCATCATGTGGTATGACTATCTTGTGCGCGTGTGAAGAAAATCATGTGACATACGATCGCCTATAGCCGTCCTCGTGTTGTTGTTATTTCATTTCAAAGCGCCACCAGGTGGCCATTCACCGCGTCCTTTCTCACCTGACCCCAGGCTGAGCCCGTGCACAGGTGTACCGGCTTGGGTGAAATTGTCTCGTTCCGTTCAAGAGTTATAGCCGTTTTAGCAAACCCTGCCTCGGCCCCTCCGAACGTTTTGGCCTGCCGCCGCCAACGGGAAACGAAATTCCCCCTTTTTTCTGATCTGGACGGACAGTCAGACTCCAGACAATCTTTCTGCACTGGTTTGGGTCAGATCGGGCAAAACACGTAGGACTAGTGTGCAAAAGTAGGTTTTTCAAAAAATCCAAAATACCCGAAAATTTCGCCAGCGCAACCCTCGAATCCGAGGCATGCATCTCGCTCGTCTCGAGCCAAGGATTCCGATGATATAAGACACTTGGTTCTGCGACGGACGGTTTGGGAGCTATGAGCGATTTCGTACTTTTGATCGCCGTAGCGCCACCGCCGGCCCGATCGGGCCGAGCCTTGGTGATGCTGTAGAGCGAGTGTTGTTGGTCACTTTTGCCACGCCCCCTCACCGCGCCCCAGATGGGCGTCGGCTTTGCCGGCTCCCCTGACACTGCGTCATGGTGTCATCGCTTCTCGGCCTTTTGGCTAAGATCAAGTGTAGTATCTGTTCTTATCAGTTTAATATCTGATATGTCCCCTACCCGGGGACTGCATATTAAATTGATTTTTGGCACATGGAGCCGGAACCGGGGCTTGCTCCGTCCACTCCACGCATCGACCTGGTATTGCAGTGCCTCCAGGAACGGTGTGCTTCCCCTCTTTGGGGATTGCGAATTGTTGTGGCTAATAGCAGAGCGAGTACCACTGGAGCACTACCAGACATATATACGTAGCAGGCACACAAGAAGGATGATGATGACGTGACACAACAGCGATAATGCTGTAAAGAAAACAACAAAGTTTTAAGAAGGCAACAAAGTGGAGTCACAGGAGTATAGGAAGAGGAACAAAAGCGCTGGTTCCTGACCCATCACAGCACATTTTTGTTGTCCCTCTTATTGGACGCTCCCGTCTGAGGTCTTGGAGTCTTTTACTAGCGAGCTGAATCAGGTGTGTTTGATTAGGGACACTTGATTCAACTTACCCGTCCTTCCTTTTCTCGGGGGAGGGGAAGAGGTGACCGTCGATGAGGATGGCGAAGGGCGTTAGGGTGCCTCTGACTGGAGACCTGACAATTCATACTTACCTGGCAGGGGAGACACCATGATCAGGAAGGTGGTTCACCCAGGGCGAGGCTCGGCCATTGCACTCCGGTTGTGCTGACCCCTGCGAATTCCCCAAATGTGGGAATCTCGACTGCATAATTTATGGTAGTGGGGGACTGCGTTCGCGCTCTCCCCTGGACATACTGGTCAAAAGCAGATAGCGTGGGGTTTTAACAGTTGTGGTGCGTCACCCATGGCCCCGAATGGTGAAGGTGCACAATTTTACTCTGTTTTATTAATTTTTTTCTGTCTTCTTCTTCTGTGGTGTCAATCAGTGACCTGGAGGGTCCAGAGAATTGAACTGCGGTGAGAGGTTGATGGGGAAAAAGCTGGGAGCGGTTTGCCAAATGAGGTTTTCCCCATAATCTCTGATATTCAACGGACGATTTGATTGACAGCAGTGGTCCTGGGGGCAAAGTTGTTCAGATGGAGGAGTTCCATCATGTGGTATGACTATCTTGTGCGCGTGTGAAGAAAATCATGTGACATACGATCGCCTATAGCCGTCCTCGTGTTGTTGTTATTTCATTTCAAAGCGCCACCAGGTGGCCATTCACCGCGTCCTTTCTCACCTGACCCCAGGCTGAGCCCGTGCACAGGTGTACCGGCTTGGGTGAAATTGTCTCGTTCCGTTCAAGAGTTATAGCCGTTTTAGCAAACCCTGCCTCGGCCCCTCCGAACGTTTTGGCCTGCCGCCGCCAACGGGAAACGAAATTCCCCCTTTTTTCTGATCTGGACGGACAGTCAGACTCCAGACAATCTTTCTGCACTGGTTTGGGTCAGATCGGGCAAAACACGTAGGACTAGTGTGCAAAAGTAGGTTTTTCAAAAAATCCAAAATACCCGAAAATTTCGCCAGCGCAACCCTCGAATCCGAGGCATGCATCTCGCTCGTCTCGAGCCAAGGATTCCGATGATATAAGACACTTGGTTCTGCGACGGACGGTTTGGGAGCTATGAGCGATTTCGTACTTTTGATCGCCGTAGCGCCACCGCCGGCCCGATCGGGCCGAGCCTTGGTGATGCTGTAGAGCGAGTGTTGTTGGTCACTTTTGCCACGCCCCCTCACCGCGCCCCAGATGGGCGTCGGCTTTGCCGGCTCCCCTGACGCTGCGTCATGGTGTCATCGCTTCTCGGCCTTTTGGCTAAGATCAAGTGTAGTATCTGTTCTTATCAGTTTAATATCTGATATGTCCCCTACCCGGGGACTGCATATTAAATTGATTTTTGGCACATGGAGCCGGAACCGGGGCTTGCTCCGTCCACTCCACGCATCGACCTGGTATTGCAGTGCCTCCAGGAACGGTGTGCTTCCCCTCTTTGGGGATTGCGAATTGTTGTGGCTAATAGCAGAGCGAGTACCACTGGAGCACTACCAGACATATATACGTAGCAGGCACACAAGAAGGATGATGATGACGTGACACAACAGCGATAATGCTGTAAAGAAAACAACAAAGTTTTAAGAAGGCAACAAAGTGGAGTCACAGGAGTATAGGAAGAGGAACAAAAGCGCTGGTTCCTGACCCATCACAGCACATTTTTGTTGTCCCTCTTATTGGACGCTCCCGTCTGAGGTCTTGGAGTCTTTTACTAGCGAGCTGAATCAGGTGTGTTTGATTAGGGACACTTGATTCAACTTACCCGTCCTTCCTTTTCTCGGGGGAGGGGAAGAGGTGACCGTCGATGAGGATGGCGAAGGGCGTTAGGGTGCCTCTGACTGGAGACCTGACAATTCATACTTACCTGGCAGGGGAGACACCATGATCAGGAAGGTGGTTCACCCAGGGCGAGGCTCGGCCATTGCACTCCGGTTGTGCTGACCCCTGCGAATTCCCCAAATGTGGGAATCTCGACTGCATAATTTATGGTAGTGGGGGACTGCGTTCGCGCTCTCCCCTGGACATACTGGTCAAAAGCAGATAGCGTGGGGTTTTAACAGTTGTGGTGCGTCACCCATGGCCCCGAATGGTGAAGGTGCACAATTTTACTCTGTTTTATTAATTTTTTTCTGTCTTCTTCTTCTGTGGTGTCAATCAGTGACCTGGAGGGTCCAGAGAATTGAACTGCGGTGAGAGGTTGATGGGGAAAAAGCTGGGAGCGGTTTGCCAAATGAGGTTTTCCCCATAATCTCTGATATTCAACGGACGATTTGATTGACAGCAGTGGTCCTGGGGGCAAAGTTGTTCAGATGGAGGAGTTCCATCATGTGGTATGACTATCTTGTGCGCGTGTGAAGAAAATCATGTGACATACGATCGCCTATAGCCGTCCTCGTGTTGTTGTTATTTCATTTCAAAGCGCCACCAGGTGGCCATTCACCGCGTCCTTTCTCACCTGACCCCAGGCTGAGCCCGTGCACAGGTGTACCGGCTTGGGTGAAATTGTCTCGTTCCGTTCAAGAGTTATAGCCGTTTTAGCAAACCCTGCCTCGGCCCCTCCGAACGTTTTGGCCTGCCGCCGCCAACGGGAAACGAAATTCCCCCTTTTTTCTGATCTGGACGGACAGTCAGACTCCAGACAATCTTTCTGCACTGGTTTGGGTCAGATCGGGCAAAACACGTAGGACTAGTGTGCAAAAGTAGGTTTTTCAAAAAATCCAAAATACCCGAAAATTTCGCCAGCGCAACCCTCGAATCCGAGGCATGCATCTCGCTCGTCTCGAGCCAAGGATTCCGATGATATAAGACACTTGGTTCTGCGACGGACGGTTTGGGAGCTATGAGCGATTTCGTACTTTTGATCGCCGTAGCGCCACCGCCGGCCCGATCGGGCCGAGCCTTGGTGATGCTGTAGAGCGAGTGTTGTTGGTCACTTTTGCCACGCCCCCTCACCGCGCCCCAGATGGGCGTCGGCTTTGCCGGCTCCCCTGACGCTGCGTCATGGTGTCATCGCTTCTCGGCCTTTTGGCTAAGATCAAGTGTATCTATGGATACTGCGAGAGAAGGGATGGCTGAGCCGGCCATGGTGGTGCGGCTGAGGAATTCAGTGAGAATTAAAGTGCTTGGTGGAGCGGACGGATCAGTAAAGCAAAGATTCAGGAGAGAATTTCTGGTGATGGACGTGCTAAAAGGAGTATTCAATGTTTCAGCTTCTTCAATCTTCTGCCTTCAGGATTTCACAACGGTTGGCTTTATGGATTTGACTTTCTTCAATTTAACGGATTGTGTGGGCTTCTTCGAGAGCTGGGGACGGAAGAAACACAATTTCTTGGAAGGCTTGCAGCTCCAGCCCTTGTTTGCACAGGATTTTCTGCCTCTTACGATTCATCTTTATAACCCGTATGTGGAAGACAGCGAGGTGTTGACTTTCCTCACAAGGCATTGTGAAGAGGTTAAAGGAGGTGAGCGAGTGAGGGACCGGTTCGGTATCTGGACGGGTAAAAGACGGTACTTGGTCAAGCTGAGGGTGGATCCATCGAGGCCAGGAGGCCTGTTTCATCCACCTGGGTCATTTTCCATCGGGCCAAACAGAGGTTTCCTCTACTATCCAGGGCAGCCCATGTACTGCCGAAGATGTGGAGGTGAAGGGCATGTCAAGGCAGACTGCGAGGGACTGCGGTGTCGTCTTTGTGGGGCAGTGGATCATGTCGCTTCGGGCTGTTCTGCCCCAAAGCATTGTAGTCTGTGTGGGAAGCCAGATCATCTGTATCGAGCGTGTCCACTGCGGAGCAAGTCCTATGCAAGTTTGCTGAAAGAAGGGGAAGACCTGCAGGCTGATCTGGAGGCTATACTCACAAGCTTACCAGCTGTAATGGAAGAGCGGTCCGGAGAGAGGACTATGGTAGAGGCGCAAGAGAAAGACGGTGAACCAGAGCGGGGAGAGGTGAATGTGGATAATCAGCCAGCCTCTGGCAGTGGGGACTTGATTAGTCTGTCCTTGGATGAAAGTGAGGTGGCAGTAGAGCAGGGGGCAAATCCTTCTCAAGTGTGGTCGGAAATGGACATCGCGGAGGTGTGGTCAGGAGCCTTGGGAGTGGAAGAGAAGCGGGACCTCCTGGAGTCGACACCTGGTTCGTCGGATCAACGGGATGGAGTCTCTAGTGGGTCCGAAAGGGAGAACTCAGCTGACTCGAGGCCTGGAACGAGTCGTCGCCGGACCTGGGATGATCTGAGGGATCGGAAGGAGGAGGAAGGATGTAAACTTAGCAAACTGGAGGATGCTGCAAGTCAGGGTGCGGTGGGAAAGGAGGACAGAGAGGATGGAGCTGAAGAAGAGGAAGAAGGAGAAATGGACGCTGAGTGGGGGGTCAGAGTGGAAAAGGATGAGATGATAACTGAATCTGGTGAATGGACTGAGGTTGCTAGAAGGGTAAGAGGAAGAGGGGTAAGAAGGGGTCCACAAGGGAAAGGGGATGGGGAGGGATAATATGTGGAATAAGTGGGATGGGGGGTGTCTTGATGGAGGGTGGTGTTTGATGGCGGTTGGGTAACCTTCAAATGGGGGTAATAAAAGTAGCAACTTTCAATGTAAGGGGAATGAAAATGGTTGAGAGGCGGGCAGCTGTTTATCTTTCTGTTAGAGATTTGGATTATGATGTTTTGTTTCTACAAGAATGCCACTTGGAGAATGACAAGGATGTGTTTTTTTTTTCAAAAGAATGGACTTTGGGACCATCTTTTTGGGGAGTGGGAAATGTGAGGGCGGATGGGGTGGGGATCCTTTTTTTTTCTTGGGAGGTGACAATTGAAGCGTCAGGGGTAATTGTCCCAGGGAGAGTGATTTTTGTGGACGCTCGTTGGAGGGGAGTAGCTGTCCGTTTTATAAATGTGTATGCGCCCAGTAAGCAGGGGGAAAGGGAGGGGTTTTTGGATAATATTTTTCCTTTACTGTACACTAACCGGCTGTTAGTTCTAGGAGGTGATTTTAATGTATCTATAGACAAGGGTCAGGGGGGAGGACTGGAAGAGGTAATCCAGGTTTTTGGGCTCCAGGATGCCTTTCAGGCAGCGGGGGATGGGGGATCTGGTTATACGTGGTGGAATAGTAGGCAGGAGGCTTCGCGCCTAGATTATTTTTTTTTCCCCAAGTCGGTTAAAGTTAGTGGGTATACTGTGCAGCCTATGTGGTGCTCGGACCATGGTCTTGTGGGGTCTTGGGTGGAAGGGGAGTTTGGCAAAAGGGGGAGGGGGAGGTGGAAACTGAACACCACGTACCTTCTGGACCCAATCTTTTGCAGGGTTATGAAGGAGTTGTTCGTGGGGTGGAGGAATTTAAAAGGGTTTTATCAGTCTTATTCGGACTGGTGGGAAGGGGTTAAGGAAAGGGTAAAGTTTTTTTGTAAAGAATGGGGCCTGGCAATGGCACGGAAGAAACGACAACAGGCACATAAGTGGACTAAGGATTTACAGGGGTTATGTTCGCAGGGGTTATTAAACTCTGCACAGGGGTGGAGGAGGGCAACATTTCTGCAAGAAACTTTAAAGGAATATTATAGGGGGGAAGCAAGGAAGTTCCTGGTTCAATCAGGTGTATGTAGGCGTGGGTTGGATGAGAGGCCTACAAAGTTTTTCTTTGCGACTGTGAAAGGTAGGCAGAAGCGAAGTAGCATGGAGGGGCTGAATACGGCTGCAGGTAAAGTCGATTCAGTGGAGGGAATGTTGAGGGCTGCAGCCACCTTTTATAAAGATTTGTTTTCAGACAGGGAAAGGAGGGAAACAACAGCAGAGCTTTTTCTTGATGATCTGGATAAGAGGCTGGAGGATACAGAAAAGGTTAGCCTGGAGGAAAAGGTCACATTAGAGGAGGTAGAGGTAGCAGTAAGATCCCTGAAGAGGGGTACGTCCCCGGGCGGCGATGGTCTTCCAGCTGAATTTTATCAGGCTTTTTTGCCTTTGGTAGGTCCAGATTTGGTTGAAGTGTATCAGGAAAGTTTTGAGAGAAAAGTTTTGCCTCTTTCCATGAGAATGGGAATAGTGGCCCTGCTCCATAAGAAAAATGATAAAGAAGATCTGGCAAATTGGCGGCCTATAACCCTGCTTGCTACAGATTATAAGATCTTGGCGAAAGTCTTAACTACGCGTCTTAAGGAAGTAGTGGGATCGGTGGTCCATCCCGATCAGACATGCGGAGTTCCAGGAAGATTGGGTAGTTTTAATTTAGCTTTAACTCGGGATGTGATTAGTTGGGCGGAACAGCGTCAGGTTCCTTTGGCAGTTCTGAGTTTGGATCAGGAGAAGGCGTTTGATAGGGTGAGTCACTCTTTCTTATGGTCTGTGCTGAGGAGACTTGGGTTTGGTCCTGTTTTCAGAGCCTGGATACGGTTATTGTATAACGAGGTAGGGAGCCGGATCGGGGTGAACGGGTTTTTTTCTGAACCCGTGGAGCAATTAGGAGGTGTGAGGCAGGGGTGTCCTTTGTCACCCCTGCTTTACATACTATCATTGGAGCCTTTGGCTTGCCGGCTGCGTGCGTCAGCAGCATTGGCTGGGTTAGCGCTGCCAGGGGGAGCAGGAATAAGGGCAAAAATTTCTGTATATGCGGATGATATGACAGTTTTTTTGACCTCTGAGCAGGACTTTGTGGGGGTAGGGGAAGTTTTGCGTGCGTTTTCCGAGGCTACAGGGGCCAGGGTGAATGTGAATAAGTCTTCAGTGATGTTTGTAGGACGATGGAGCGGGAGGACTTCTGTCCCAGGTGGGTACGCTTTGTGTATGGATGGACTTAAAATCTTGGGGGTGCGGTTTTTCAGGGTTAATAGTGGCCAGCAAAATTGGGAGGAGTTGCTCAAATCTTTGCAAGGGAAGGTCAGGAAATGGAGTGGAAGGGATCTGTCCTTATGGGGCAGAGTGCAGGCGGTTAAGACAGATATGTTGCCCGCTATGAATCATCTGGCATATGTTTTCCCTCTGCCTTTTTGGCAGGGGAGGAGAATGGAGAAGTTAGTATTCTCGTTCATTTGGAAAGGAGGAACAGAGTTGGTGTCGAGGGCACAGATGTTTAACCATCTGAGGAAGGGTGGTAGAGGAGTGCCATGCCTCACTTGGAAGACTGCAGCACTTTTTACTGCCTTTGCGGCTCGCCTGGTTGTTCAGACCCCAGAGCACAAAGCGTACTTTTTAGCACGGTTCTGGTTAGGATGGCCATTGAGGAATTTAATAGAGTGGAGCAATAGGGTACCGTGGTCAGTGGATAGGCCTGAGCACTATAGGGTGGCTGCAGACATTATCAGGAAAAATCCGTGGTGTTTGGAGCAGTCTTTGGTGTTGGACCATAGGAAGCTGTATGCAAGGTTGGTGGAGACTGCAGTAGGAGAAATAAGGTGTACGAGGACTCCTGTTGAAGTAAATTGGCAGGCTTTGCAGCCAGATTTTTTGATAGGGGTGTGTAAGGATTTGAACTGGTTGGCGGCTTTGGGGAGGCTCCCAGTGCGGGAACGTCTGTATAGGCACGGTCAGGGTAGATCTCCGTGGTGCCCGGTGGGCTGTGGAAATGAGGAGACCATTGAGCACGCCTTGTGGTCTTGTCAGGGAGCAGTCTCTCTCTGGAAGGCGGTCGCAGGGTGGTGGAGAGAATGGGAAGGGCCAATGATCACTCGAGATTTGGTGTTATATGGTTCAGGGTTGAGGAAGGTGGAGAAGGATAGGAGACGGGTGGTGTGGGTAGTGGTCTCAGAGGGGAAGCGAATATTATGGGAATGGCGGTCAAGGTGTTTAAGGAAACAGTTGCCTAGTATAGAGCCTCAAAGACTGTTCTGGGCTCTTATAGCTAGTGTGTCTAAAGAGATAAAGGGATATAGGGTTTCTTTTGGGGAGGAGATGGTGGAAAGGGTTTGGGGGGGTCTTGCACGAGTTGGAGTGGGATAAGGGAGTGGAGGGGGTTATCGGTTATTATGTGTGTGTGCTTTAAAATCTTGTATTTGTATTAAGTTTAGGAGATTTGTGTTCTGTGTTTCAAGGTACTGTAAAGACTGTGAAGGATAATAAAAAAAAAAAAAAAAAAAAAAAAAAAAAAATCTGTTCTTATCAGTTTAATATCTGATATGTCCCCTACCCGGGGACTGCATATTAAATTGATTTTTGGCACATGGAGCCGGAACCGGGGCTTGCTCCGTCCACTCCACGCATCGACCTGGTATTGCAGTGCCTCCAGGAACGGTGTGCTTCCCCTCTTTGGGGATTGCGAATTGTTGTGGCTAATAGCAGAGCGAGTACCACTGGAGCACTACCAGACATATATACGTAGCAGGCACACAAGAAGGATGATGATGACGTGACACAACAGCGATAATGCTGTAAAGAAAACAACAAAGTTTTAAGAAGGCAACAAAGTGGAGTCACAGGAGTATAGGAAGAGGAACAAAAGCGCTGGTTCCTGACCCATCACAGCACATTTTTGTTGTCCCTCTTATTGGACGCTCCCGTCTGAGGTCTTGGAGTCTTTTACTAGCGAGCTGAATCAGGTGTGTTTGATTAGGGACACTTGATTCAACTTACCCGTCCTTCCTTTTCTCGGGGGAGGGGAAGAGGTGACCGTCGATGAGGATGGCGAAGGGCGTTAGGGTGCCTCTGACTGGAGACCTGACAATTCATACTTACCTGGCAGGGGAGACACCATGATCAGGAAGGTGGTTCACCCAGGGCGAGGCTCGGCCATTGCACTCCGGTTGTGCTGACCCCTGCGAATTCCCCAAATGTGGGAATCTCGACTGCATAATTTATGGTAGTGGGGGACTGCGTTCGCGCTCTCCCCTGGACATACTGGTCAAAAGCAGATAGCGTGGGGTTTTAACAGTTGTGGTGCGTCACCCATGGCCCCGAATGGTGAAGGTGCACAATTTTACTCTGTTTTATTAATTTTTTTCTGTCTTCTTCTTCTGTGGTGTCAATCAGTGACCTGGAGGGTCCAGAGAATTGAACTGCGGTGAGAGGTTGATGGGGAAAAAGCTGGGAGCGGTTTGCCAAATGAGGTTTTCCCCATAATCTCTGATATTCAACGGACGATTTGATTGACAGCAGTGGTCCTGGAGGCAAAGTTGTTCAGATGGAGGAGTTCCATCATGTGGTATGACTATCTTGTGCGCGTGTGAAGAAAATCATGTGACATACGATCGCCTATAGCCGTCCTCGTGTTGTTGTTATTTCATTTCAAAGCGCCACCAGGTGGCCATTCACCGCGTCCTTTCTCACCTGACCCCAGGCTGAGCCCGTGCACAGGTGTACCGGCTTGGGTGAAATTGTCTCGTTCCGTTCAAGAGTTATAGCCGTTTTAGCAAACCCTGCCTCGGCCCCTCCGAACGTTTTGGCCTGCCGCCGCCAACGGGAAACGAAATTCCCCCTTTTTTCTGATCTGGACGGACAGTCAGACTCCAGACAATCTTTCTGCACTGGTTTGGGTCAGATCGGGCAAAACACGTAGGACTAGTGTGCAAAAGTAGGTTTTTCAAAAAATCCAAAATACCCGAAAATTTCGCCAGCGCAACCCTCGAATCCGAGGCATGCATCTCGCTCGTCTCGAGCCAAGGATTCCGATGATATAAGACACTTGGTTCTGCGACGGACGGTTTGGGAGCTATGAGCGATTTCGTACTTTTGATCGCCGTAGCGCCACCGCCGGCCCGATCGGGCCGAGCCTTGGTGATGCTGTAGAGCGAGTGTTGTTGGTCACTTTTGCCACGCCCCCTCACCGCGCCCCAGATGGGCGTCGGCTTTGCCGGCTCCCCTGACGCTGCGTCATGGTGTCATCGCTTCTCGGCCTTTTGGCTAAGATCAAGTGTAGTATTTTGATCTTTGGAGAAGGAAGTATGACGGGTACATCTGCGTCCTCTGTTCCAAGAGCGGGACTGAGAAATACTCTGCGTTTTCAGTTGAAGGATTCTGCTATGGATATGATGGAAAGAGAAGTCTTTGCACGTGTTGTTCTTTTGGACAAAATGAAGTTGAAAGTGGAAGATGTGTACTGTTTGCAGACCAACAGACAAGAAAAGTTCTTTGACTTGACTGTAAATACAGGGGAGTTGTGCAAATCCGTGATGGAGAAGTTTGAGAAGAGCAACAAGGTAGGCCTTTTGGGGCGTTTCAACTTGATAAGCTTGGACAGACCAAATTTCAGAGTTATTACCCTGCACATGTATAATCCATACGTCACCGATGAGGCCTTGATAGCTTTTCTAGCAAGATATGCTGAAATTCTTACACCTGCACGTTATGTGAGAGACAGTTTGGGATTATGGACTGGGAAGAGGCAGTTCCAAGTTCTTTTAAGAACTGAAGAGAGCGGAGTGGAGGGGTTGATGCATCCTCCTGCACAGTTTAACATCGGAGCAGACAAAGGATATTTGTTCTACTCCAGGCAGCCTCCGTTTTGTAAGAGGTGTAGACGTTATGGACATAACGATGGCGGGTGTGAAGAGCAAAGGTGTTTGCGGTGTGCTAAGCTTGGGCACATAGCAAAAGAGTGTAGTGCTCCAAAGACTTGTCACAGCTGTGGCTCATCAGACCATTTGATGAGAGATTGCAAAGATGGCCAAAAGCAGTGCAAGGAGGGAGTGAGAGAGGATGAAAGCGTGAAGGACGGGCTGTTGGAGGAGGAAGGCCAAAAGAGGATCCTTGATCAACAGGTGGTGGAGGAGGGAGTATTGGAGGCCAGGAAGGAGATGGGAACAAGTGGTATGGAGGGAGGCAAGGAGATAGAGGAAATGGATGATGTGATGGCAGAGTTCTTGGAAGCATTGAGTGGGGAAAAATTCAAAACCCCTAAGCAGCGCATGGACAATGTAGAAGAGGAGACGAATGTGGAGAAGGAAAGTGTTTCAGATGATGCAAGAGGGGAAGAAAGCCAAAAGGTCAGGAAAGGTGATAAGAAGAAGGGGAGACCAAGTAAGAAGAGGAAGTCTGAGACTGTTCCAAAGTTGAGTTCTTCAGAGGAATTGTCATCTACGGACAGTCAAGAAGGGCTTGAGATGGACAATGCAAGGCCCTTATTTCAGTTGACAAAGCAAATGGACGTTGAAGAGCAGGAAGAGGAGGCTTTGGACGGCAGGGCAACACCTGTGACGTGGGAAGATTTAATGGTGAGTGAGAGTGAGGCCACAAGCCTGGAAGGACAAGAAATGGAGGGGACTTTAAAGAGTGAATAAGGGTGTCTACTGAGGGATTGACTGTGGGGACTATTAATGTAAGGGGTATAAGAGATTCAGTTAAACGAAGAGCTGTGTTTTCTTTTTTGAATAACTGTAAATGTAATATTTATTTTTTGCAAGAAGTTCATCTAAAAGGTATTGAGGATGTAAGGAAATTTACTGAAGAGTGGGGAAGGGGTGGGGCAGTATGGAGTGTGGGTGGGGTTTTTTCTTCGGGGGTGGGGATATTATTTTGGGATCAAGAAATAGAAATTGATAATCATTTCACAGTTTCACAAGGGAGGGTGGTTGGGGCAGATGTAAAGTGGAGAGGGGGTGAATATCGGTTACTTTCAGTGTATGCTCCTCAGACAGCTGAGGAGAGGAAAGAAATTTTTGATATATTGTTAACGGTTTGTGCCACTAATAAACAAATTATAATGGGGGGGGATTTCAACATACAGTTAGGGGATAAAGGGGATAGTAGTCAGCAGGTGCTGGAAGGGGTTCTGCAAGGGCATGATTTGGTGGATGGAGGGCAGAGAGTTAATCCTAAAGCATGTATGACAACATGGAGGAATTCTAGAGGGGTGGAGAAAAGGTTAGATTACGTATTTTTCTCAAGGAATATTGTGTTGGAGAAGGGGGGAGTGAAACCAGTTTTCTTTTCTGATCATGAAATGGTCTGGTTTGTGATAAAGGGGAATAAAGTTAAATTCGGTAAGGGGTATTGGAGGATGAATGTAGAGGTATTGAAGGAGAAAGAATTTTGTGAAGGGTATGCAGTATATTTTGGGGGGTTGGAGGGTTTAAAGTGTATGCATAATGATGTATTGGGCTGGTGGGAAATGGTAAAGGAACGCTCAAAGGCGTGGATAATAAGATACTGTAAAAGACGAAACGGGGATTTCTGGAGACAAGCAAGAGATTTACAAAGGAAGCTAGAGTTGAAATTTGAAGAGTGCAATGTAGGGGGTACATTTGATTGGGTGACCATTAACACACTAAAGAGACAGTTAAGGGGGATTTATGAGGATCATGCCAAAAAGTTTTTCTTTAAAATAAGACAGGAAACACGGGAAAAAGGGGAGGGCTGTACTGCTGCTCTTTTCAGATCTGTCAGGGATCGAAAGGAGAAGCAAGTGATAGTTGAATTAAAGGATAAGAGAGGGGGGAGCTTGACCAAAGTGGAAGAGATAAATGGGTATGTAAGAGACCATTTCAAAAACTTTTTCAGAAAGAGGGAAACAGTTGTAGAGAAAAGTGAGATGTTTGTTGATTTTTTGTCTAAAGTTGTCCCTGAGGAAGTAAGGGCTGGTTTAGGCTCTCCCATTACAATAGGGGAAGTTGAGAGTGTTTTGAAGAGGATGAGTAAAGGCAAAGTGCCAGGGATAGATGGCTTGCCTATCGAATTTTATCTTAAGTTTTTTAGTATTTTAGGTATTCATTTGGTGGAGGTGATTAAAAAGGTGCTGGAGACTAAAAACATACGAGGAACGATGGCAACAGGAGTGATAACACTTCTCTATAAAAAAGGGGAGAGGTCAGACATTGCCAATTACAGGCCGCTCACAATGCTTTCGGCTGACTACAAAATTGTAGCAAAGATTTTGGCGGATAGGTTGAAGAAAGCCCTACCTCACGTTGTGCATGTAGATCAAACATGTGGAGTAGAGGGCCGTAGTGCTAAATGGAATCTACAACTCATTAGGGATGTTATTGCATGGGCAGAGGATAGGGAACTACCCCTAATGGTAGTTAGCTTAGATCAGGCTAAGGCCTTTGATAGGGTCAATAGGGGGTTTATGTTTAAAGTTATGGAGAGAATGGGTTTTGGAGAGGACTTTATTGGATGGATTAGAGCACTGTACACAGGTTCTAATTGTATGGTGAAAGTTAACGGTAATTTAGGGCAGGGGTTTGAGGCAAAAGGAGGGGTGAGGCAGGGATGCCCTCTCTCCCCATTGCTTTTTATTTTGTACATGGAGCCTGCGGCTGAGGCGATTAGATTAGATAATAGAATAAAGGGGTTTGTGGTACCAGGAGCAAAGGGAGCTGAGGTGAAATTATCACAGTATGCTGATGACACTTCACTGTTGTTGACGTCAGACAGGTGTATTGAGAGAGCTTTGTCAGTTTTTGAAGAGTTCTCACTAGCATCAGGGGCTAGCCTAAATGTTGCAAAGTCGGCCATTAAGTTCTTTGGGAAGTTTAGGAAGAGACGTGAAAGTTTGGGTGGTTTGCAGGTGTGTGAGGGTTCTTTGAAGATTTTGGGTATAAATTTTCAGAGTGAAGGTTCAGCTACTCTGAATTGGGTCGGACGTATTTCATCAGTGCAGAAGAGGCTGGCAAGGTGGAAAGGGCGCAGGTTGTCACTGATGGGGAAAGTCTTGGTAATAAAGATGGATGTGTTGCCAGTGCTTCAGTACTTGGCTTATATTTACCCTTTACCTGTAAGTATGAGAAGGGCAGTAATACGATTACTATTTAATTTTGTATGGGGGGGTAGGTATGAATATGTTAAGAAGTCAGAAATGTTTAATCATGTCAGTAGAGGGGGGCGGGATGTGCCCCATATCCCACTAAAACTTGATTGTTTATTTGTGTCTTCTACTTTGGCGCAGTTAGCTAAGCCAGTAGAGCATCCATCTGGGTATTTTCTTAGGTTGTTTTTCTCGTATCAGGCACGGCATGTAATGAGGTGGACCAATGATGGTCCAAAGGTAGAGGTGCAGCCTTGGCATTATAGGCATGCTACTAGGTGGTTGGAGAAATATCCTGAGGGTAAGGATAGGGCGGTATGTTTGGAGCAGAGGACGTTGTATGGGAAGGCAAGGGAGAGAGTGTCCAGTGAAGTGAGAGTAGGTGTTCAGGAGAGGGTGTGGTTGAACATTCAGCCGAAGAGACTGGATAATAGTTTAAAAGATCTCAACTGGTTATGTTTTATGGGACGTTTGCCAGTGAAGGAAGTTATGTATAGACATGGGCTATCAAAAGATGGTAGATGCCCAAGGGAGGGGTGTTCACAAGAAGAGACTATAAGACATACCTTTTGGGAATGTGCTTTTGCACAGAGAGTGTGGGGGAGGGTGAGGAGGGTTTTAACGGTGGTCTCAGACAACTTTAGAGTCTCAGGTGGGAATGTAATAGGGGGTATTAGGTGTAAGAAGGGGGAAGGGAAAGTTGCATTTATGCTTTGGTTAATAATGAGTTTGGTGAAGAAAGGTATATGGGAGGAAAGACAAGAGTTAAGTAGAGGAAGGGGTAGGAGGTCAGCAGAAGGGATATTGCGGGAAGTGGAGGCTGAATTAAGGGGAAGGATCAAGTGGGACATCCAAAAGTGGGGTAAACATGCAGCCAAAGAAAGGTGGAAAGGTTTGGTTGAACTTTTATTGTGAGAAATGTTGATATTTTTGTTGTTGTTTTTGAAACAAGGTATAATTATGACTTGTAAGTAAACAAATGATTGGGATAAATTATGATATTTGTGTTGGAAATTATGTATTATTATTTTCAAGTGGACAAATCAATGTAATATTGAATGTGTGAAAATAAAGCATTTTTCATAAAAAAAAAAAAAAAAAAAAAAAAAAAAAAAAAAAAAATCTGTTCTTATCAGTTTAATATCTGATATGTCCCCTACCCGGGGACTGCATATTAAATTGATTTTTGGCACATGGAGCCGGAACCGGGGCTTGCTCCGTCCACTCCACGCATCGACCTGGTATTGCAGTGCCTCCAGGAACGGTGTGCTTCCCCTCTTTGGGGATTGCGAATTGTTGTGGCTAATAGCAGAGCGAGTACCACTGGAGCACTACCAGACATATATACGTAGCAGGCACACAAGAAGGATGATGATGACGTGACACAACAGCGATAATGCTGTAAAGAAAACAACAAAGTTTTAAGAAGGCAACAAAGTGGAGTCACAGGAGTATAGGAAGAGGAACAAAAGCGCTGGTTCCTGACCCATCACAGCACATTTTTGTTGTCCCTCTTATTGGACGCTCCCGTCTGAGGTCTTGGAGTCTTTTACTAGCGAGCTGAATCAGGTGTGTTTGATTAGGGACACTTGATTCAACTTACCCGTCCTTCCTTTTCTCGGGGGAGGGGAAGAGGTGACCGTCGATGAGGATGGCGAAGGGCGTTAGGGTGCCTCTGACTGGAGACCTGACAATTCATACTTACCTGGCAGGGGAGACACCATGATCAGGAAGGTGGTTCACCCAGGGCGAGGCTCGGCCATTGCACTCCGGTTGTGCTGACCCCTGCGAATTCCCCAAATGTGGGAATCTCGACTGCATAATTTATGGTAGTGGGGGACTGCGTTCGCGCTCTCCCCTGGACATACTGGTCAAAAGCAGATAGCGTGGGGTTTTAACAGTTGTGGTGTGTCACCCATGGCCCCGAATGGTGAAGGTGCACAATTTTACTCTGTTTTATTAATTTTTTTCTGTCTTCTTCTTCTGTGGTGTCAATCAGTGACCTGGAGGGTCCAGAGAATTGAACTGCGGTGAGAGGTTGATGGGGAAAAAGCTGGGAGCGGTTTGCCAAATGAGGTTTTCCCCATAATCTCTGATATTCAACGGACGATTTGATTGACAGCAGTGGTCCTGGAGGCAAAGTTGTTCAGATGGAGGAGTTCCATCATGTGGTATGACTATCTTGTGCGCGTGTGAAGAAAATCATGTGACATACGATCGCCTATAGCCGTCCTCGTGTTGTTGTTATTTCATTTCAAAGCGCCACCAGGTGGCCATTCACCGCGTCCTTTCTCACCTGACCCCAGGCTGAGCCCGTGCACAGGTGTACCGGCTTGGGTGAAATTGTCTCGTTCCGTTCAAGAGTTATAGCCGTTTTAGCAAACCCTGCCTCGGCCCCTCCGAACGTTTTGGCCTGCCGCCGCCAACGGGAAACGAAATTCCCCCTTTTTTCTGATCTGGACGGACAGTCAGACTCCAGACAATCTTTCTGCACTGGTTTGGGTCAGATCGGGCAAAACACGTAGGACTAGTGTGCAAAAGTAGGTTTTTCAAAAAATCCAAAATACCCGAAAATTTCGCCAGCGCAACCCTCGAATCCGAGGCATGCATCTCGCTCGTCTCGAGCCAAGGATTCCGATGATATAAGACACTTGGTTCTGCGACGGACGGTTTGGGAGCTATGAGCGATTTCGTACTTTTGATCGCCGTAGCGCCACCGCCGGCCCGATCGGGCCGAGCCTTGGTGATGCTGTAGAGCGAGTGTTGTTGGTCACTTTTGCCACGCCCCCTCACCGCGCCCCAGATGGGCGTCGGCTTTGCCGGCTCCCCTGACGCTGCGTCATGGTGTCATCGCTTCTCGGCCTTTTGGCTAAGATCTAGTATCTGGTCGGACGGTTGAGACTGCGATCGCCTCTTGGAGGTTACCTGGCTCGAGATTCCTCGATATCCCGAGCCACAACTTTTAAGAGGTATATTGATCCTGCTGGTTTTAAGGTTTAACAGTTTTAAGGTAAGAGTTTTTTATCTATTTATTTATTTATTTTTTATTGTCTTTTTACGTGTTTTAAGCTGTTGGTGTCTCCACCATGTCGGCTGCTCGTGCCGGCGTGAGGAGGCACCACAGCGTGCGTTTTAAATTTAGAGCAAAAGAGGATGGCACTCTCTTGGCGATGTCCAGACTGGACTTTTCCAGGAAGTGCATCCAACAAGTTCTTGGTTTTAAGGCTCCGGACATAAACTGCTTGTTGACTCTGCCCCTGAATCATGGATTTGATGTAAGTTTTGCTTCAGCTTCCTTGCTAAATACTTTTTGGTCTCGGTTTGAAATGTGTAAAGCCAATTTCTCCATGTTCACTGTGGAAAAACTGACTGATAATTCACTCAAAGTTGTGATTGTCAGGATGTTTAATGAAACAGTAAGTGGAGAGGACATTTCTGTGTGGTTGGCAAGATATTGCTCTATTCGCGGACAACCAGTCAAGGTTTTAGATGAGGACGGTATCTGGAGCTGTGCGTGGAGAGTGCCCATTAAACAATGGGCAGACCCCAACAGCTACCATGGCCTGAGTCAAATTCCTTCAATGATTGTGTTGGGGGAGAATAGAGGCTACATCCACTACCAAGGGATGCCCAAGCTATGCCGCAAGTGTGGCCAACTTGGACATCTCGCTGAGGCATGTCAAGAAGTAGTGTGCAGGAAGTGTAGAGAAATTGGGCACATTTTTGAGGAGTGCACAAATGGCAGAAAGTGCAACCTCTGTGGAGAAGCATCCCATCTCTACAGAGATTGCCCAAAAAGTTTTGCCAACAAACTGAAGAGCAACAAAATGGCCGCCCCACCAAAAGAGCAAACAATGGAGGAGGCGGGCCCTGAGGTTTTGGCGGGAAATTCAAATCCTCAGCCAGCCTCAGGGATTGGACAGGAAGGAGAAAGTGGGGCGGCCACAGGGGCGGAGTCAAACTTGACAGTTGATCAGGGGGAGGAAGCCAATCCTCAAAATGAAAATGAAGACAAAATGGAGGATGAAGAGGAGGAAACGGCTTCCTCCCTAGAAACAGTCTCGGAGCTGAGTATGGTGGACAGTGGGAGTGGAACTGATTGTTCTCTCCCCAATGCTCAAGTGCAGAAAAGGTCTGCGAGATCTCCTCTGTTTCAAACAGAGGAGAAAAAGCTGCGGGCAGCGCATCGGCTAGATAGTTCCTCTTCGGAAGATCTAGACCGTATGTGGCCCGCAGAATCTCCAAATGAAGTCTCTTTTCTGCACGTTAAGCTAAAAACATCATCGCCAAAGGAGCTGCAAGAGGTTCACTCTGCGGGCCCTGAGGCGTCATGCACCTTCCCCCTTGATCCCAGTGTATCTAGGGAAAAGGAAAGGCAGGTGCAACAAGAGGTAACATGATTTTAATTCAATCTCTGTAGTCCCTTTGTGGCTTTTAAATGTCTCACACCTTTTCAACCATACTGCTCATGGCTCTCACTATCTCTACTATAAATGTGAGAAGTGTGAAGAGCAATATACGAGCACAGAGTATTTTATCCTATTTAAAATCTTTTAAGTCAGATGTGTTTTTATTGCAAGAATGTGGTCTGCCTTTTTTAACAAATTACTATAAGTGGGAGGAACTTTGGACCCCAGGACTTTCCATTTGGAGTGGGTCCAATTTTAACAAAAATGACGGTGTCGCTATTTTAATCAAAAATCCCAATATTTTGGTGAAGGGCAGCACTGTGGTGAGGGATGGGCGGGCAATTTTAGCAAATCTGACTTTTTTAGATAGGGATTTCAATGTTTTAAATGTGTATGGTTTTACGGAAAAAAATGAGAGGTATGAGCTTTTAGAAGAGTTGCAGCCCCACATGCTAGGAAGGGACCCTTTAATAGTAGCTGGGGATTTTAATTGCGTTTTAAATCAGAAAGACAGGAAAAGGGTAGGGGACGATTTTAAAGTATATAAAACTTCGGTTTTATTAAACAATTTAGTTAAAGATTTTAAACTAACTGACTGTTTTAAGGAGATGCATCCAAGAGAGGAGGGCTTCACCTGGGTCAGTGGTGATGGCACTAGAGCCTCTCGCATTGATTTCATGTTCACACGTAATTATCCACCAATGGATGCTACATTGACTCCCTTGCACTTTTCAGATCACGCTATGCTTTCGTGCACGCTTTCACTAACCACGGACTTGACGGTAGGGAGGGGGATATGGAAGCTGAACTGCTCCCTGTTACAAGATGAGAGAATTGTTGAAGAATACAGGGAGCAGTTCAGCCAATGGCAGACTTTACAGGACTTTTTTGATTCACGAGCACAGTGGTGGGAAATGGTGAAGGTTAAGACGAGACTGTTTTTTAGACAAAAAGGTAAAAAAAAGAAAGATAAAGAAACAAGACGCATTGTGGGGCTGCAAAAGAGACTACAGAGGTATTTTAATCTTTTAAATAGTGGAATTGATTTTAGTAAAGAAATAAAAGAGGTCAAAAATGAAATGTCTGTTTTAGAAAAGGAAAGAAATAAGGGAGTAATCTTAAGAAGTAAAGAGAAAGAATTGGAAGAAGGGGAAAGATGCACACGTTATTTTTTAAAAAAAATTATAGCAAAGGGAGGAACCATGACAAAATTAAAAACAGAAGGAGGGGAGGTTAAAAACACAAAAGAAATTGGAAGAGTGGTGGAGAATTTTTATGGGGACCTATATGATGAAAAGAAAGTGCAAGCTGAAAACATAGACAAAGTTTTAAGTACCCTGGAAAAAAAAATAATACATGACAATTCTGACTTTTTAACTAAAGATTTTAACGTCCTAGAAACGACCAAATGTTTAAAGAGTTTTAAGAAAGGGAAGTCCCCAGGAATAGATGGGCTTCCCGTAGAATTTTATGAGAAATTTTGGGACATTTTAGTGCAGGAACTGCTGACAGTTTTTAAAGAATTTGACGGACATGACAGACTCCCAGACAGTTTTAGAACAGGGATAGTGACACTTTTACATAAAAAAGATGACAAGACAGACTTAAAAAATTGGCGACCGATCACTCTTTTAAACTTTGACTGCAAACTTTTTAGTAAATTATTATCTGGACGGATGTCACAAGTTTTAGAGGACGTGATCCACCCGGATCAAGCTTGTGCGGTGCCCGGGAGGAAGATCACGGACAGCCTGATATTGATTAGAGATGCTATCTGTTTTGCGAGAGACAGAAATATCCGGCTTATAGTCCTAAATTTAGATTTTGAAAAAGCCTTTGATCGGGTCTCGCACCAATACCTTTTTAAGGTATTGGAAAAAATGGGGTTCCCTGGGAGGTTTTTAGCATGGGTGGGACTGCTATACAGAGATATATCCAGCAGAATAATGGTAAATGGGAACTTGACAAAAGCGATAAATGTTCGCAGTGGCGTTCGTCAAGGGTGTCCGTTATCCCCACTCTTGTATGTGGCCTGTATTGAGCCACTGGCACAGCTCTTGAGAAGGGATAAAAGGATTAATGGACTGGACATTCCTGGGACGGGAGGACTGACAGCGACCTGTGTTTTATATATGGATGACGTGACCCTTTTAGCTACTGACGTTTTATCTGTACGAAGAGCAATGGACTTGACTGACTGGTACGGTCGGGCCTCGGGCGCTAGACTAAACAGGAGCAAGTCCGAGGCCCAGCTCTTCGGGCCGTGGGGGGACATAGACATAGGTGGACTGGACTTGAATTTTAAAGAGACGGATATTAAGGTTTTAGGTATTAAGTTTGACAAAGAGGGAGGTGGACAGAACAATTGGGCTGACACATTAGGGAAAGTCAGGAAAAGACTGGGTTTTTGGGGACTGAGGACTTTGACACTTGAGGGCAAGGTTTTAATATACAAAGCAGTGATTTTACCTCTGTTCTTATTGTTGTGTTCTGTTTTTAGTCCCCCGAGATTTTTTATTTTATGTGTGGAGAGGGCGGTCTTTTACTTTTTCTGGGGGTCCAAATGGGAGAGGCTGAAAAGAGAGGTGGTAAAGAAGAGAAAGGAGAATGGAGGAAAAGGATTACCGGACCCCCTGTTGTTTTTAGGAAGCCATTTCACCGCCCTGCACATAAAATATGCAATGACCCCATCCAGAGACAACAAGACGGCTGCAATGACACGATTCTGGATGGGGTCTTATCTAAGAACTCTTAAAATTTTAAAAACAGATTTGACAAAACCGGTCTCTTTTAATCTTCCACGAGAACATGATTTTATTAGAAAGTTTTTAAAAAGATATGTTTTAGAAAAGCAAGATGTCACAGTTTTAACTGACCACAAGGCTCTTGTCTCTCTTGTGCAGGACCGGGAACCCGTGAGTCCGATCCCAAGCCTCACCTTAGGTGAGGCAAAACAAGTTTGGAGGAATGCTGCCCACCCTGCTCTCCGGAACAGGCATAAGGACCTAGCGTGGATGGTAGCCCATGAGATCCTCCCAGTCCGGGCGGTTATGCACTCCAGAGGCATGGCCAAGGACTCAACCTGCCCACGGTCCGGGTGCAATGCCCCGGAGACCGTGCGACATCTGCTCTGGGAGTGCGGTGCTGCGCGGGACCTGTGGACCAGGGCCGGCCCCCTGTTTTTCCCGTGCCTGCCAGTGGGTGGGGCCCAGGTGGATTATAAGCTCGCCATCCTGGGGGTGGGTCAGGGCCAAAAAGCCCAAACATCTAATGAATTTGCCTCGCTCTGGCTCACCCTTAACACGATAAAGGATGCCATCTGGGTCACCAGAAACCTGCTGGTGGGGAAACGCGTTACGGTGCCCCTGCACGCGTACGAGCAACTTGTAACATCAATGCTGCAGGAGGCGCCGGGCGTCGTTATTCGGATGGGGGGGCTGAGGTCACACAAAAGAGGTCCCGGCCACCACCGTACCGGGCCGCCCGTAGATGCACCCTCACCAACACCGGCTACGGGAACAGCGGGCCAGCGGGCCGGCGGGAGAGGACTTCCGCTGGGCACTGGAAGCGCTGGGCTAAGTGCCTGTTCTGGAGACAGGAGTGATGGCGTTTTTGATAGGGACTCACCCCGGTCCTGCACAAAAGATGACTTCCTTTTTTAGCATTTTATATTTATACACCCATGTTTGGTTTTATGCTCTTAAAATGCTCATTGATGCCTTTTAACCACAAACATACACTTGGACTTGCCAACAAAACACAAATACATGGACTGTTCAAACAAAACACACACAACACAAACCTTATATTTTATTCATAGGACTGTGTTTTTAATGTTCCAAATAATTTTATTTTTTATGTGAAATTTTGAAAAACATTGTGTGCATTGATGTATTTTGTGGAAAACTGTGTCAATAAAACTTTTCGAAAGAAAAAAATCTGTTCTTATCAGTTTAATATCTGATATGTCCCCTACCCGGGGACTGCATATTAAATTGATTTTTGGCACATGGAGCCGGAACCGGGGCTTGCTCCGTCCACTCCACGCATCGACCTGGTATTGCAGTGCCTCCAGGAACGGTGTGCTTCCCCTCTTTGGGGATTGCGAATTGTTGTGGCTAATAGCAGAGCGAGTACCACTGGAGCACTACCAGACACTCCAGGAACGGTGTGCTTCCCCTCTTTGGGGATTGCGAATTGTTGTGGCTAATAGCAGAGCGAGTACCACTGGAGCACTACCAGACATATATACGTAGCAGGCACACAAGAAGGATGATGATGACGTGACACAACAGCGATAATGCTGTAAAGAAAACAACAAAGTTTTAAGAAGGCAACAAAGTGGAGTCACAGGAGTATAGGAAGAGGAACAAAAGCGCTGGTTCCTGACCCATCACAGCACATTTTTGTTGTCCCTCTTATTGGACGCTCCCGTCTGAGGTCTTGGAGTCTTTTACTAGCGAGCTGAATCAGGTGTGTTTGATTAGGGACACTTGATTCAACTTACCCGTCCTTCCTTTTCTCGGGGGAGGGGAAGAGGTGACCGTCGATGAGGATGGCGAAGGGCGTTAGGGTGCCTCTGACTGGAGACCTGACAATTCATACTTACCTGGCAGGGGAGACACCATGATCAGGAATGTGGTTCACCCAGGGCGAGGCTCGGCCATTGCACTCCGGTTGTGCTGACCCCTGCGAATTCCCCAAATGTGGGAATCTCGACTGCATAATTTATGGTAGTGGGGGACTGCGTTCGCGCTCTCCCCTGGACATACTGGTCAAAAGCAGATAGCGTGGGGTTTTAACAGTTGTGGTGCGTCACCCATGGCCCCGAATGGTGAAGGTGCACAATTTTACTCTGTTTTATTAATTTTTTCCTGTCTTCTTCTTCTGTGGTGTCAATCAGTGACCTGGAGGGTCCAGAGAATTGAACTGCGGTGAGAGGTTGATGGGGAAAAAGCTGGGAGCGGTTTGCCAAATGAGGTTTTCCCCATAATCTCTGATATTCAACGGACGATTTGATTGACAGCAGTGGTCCTGGAGGCAAAGTTGTTCAGATGGAGGAGTTCCATCATGTGGTATGACTATCTTGTGCGCGTGTGAAGAAAATCATGTGAAATACGATCGCCTATAGCCGTCCTCGTGTTGTTGTTATTTCATTTCAAAGCGCCACCAGGTGGCCATTCACCGCGTCCTTTCTCACCTGACCCCAGGCTGAGCCCGTGCACAGGTGTACCGGCTTGGGTGAAATTGTCTCGTTCCGTTCAAGAGTTATAGCCGTTTTAGCAAACCCTGCCTCGGCCCCTCCGAACGTTTTGGCCTGCCGCCGCCAACGGGAAACGAAATTCCCCCTTTTTTCTGATCTGGACGGACAGTCAGACTCCAGACAATCTTTCTGCACTGGTTTGGGTCAGATCGGGCAAAACACGTAGGACTAGTGTGCAAAAGTAGGTTTTTCAAAAAATCCAAAATACCCGAAAATTTCGCAAGCGCAACCCTCGAATCCGAGGCATGCATCTCGCTCGTCTCGAGCCAAGGATTCCGATGATATAAGACACTTGGTTCTGCGACGGACGGTTTGGGAGCTATGAGCGATTTCGTACTTTTGATCGCCGTAGCGCCACCGCCGGCCCGATCGGGCCGAGCCTTGGTGATGCTGTAGAGCGAGTGTTGTTGGTCACTTTTGCCACGCCCCCTCACCGCGCCCCAGATGGGCGTCGGCTTTGCCGGCTCCCCTGACGCTGCGTCATGGTGTCATCGCTTCTCGGCCTTTTGGCTAAGATCAAGTGTAGTATCTGTTCTTATCAGTTTAATATCTGATATGTCCCCTACCCGGGGACTGCATATTAAATTGATTTTTGGCACATGGAGCCGGAACCGGGGCTTGCTCCGTCCACACCACGCATCGACCTGGTATTGCAGTGCCTCCAGGAACGGTGTGCTTCCCCTCTTTGGGGATTGCGAATTGTTGTGGCTAATAGCAGAGCGAGTACCACTGGAGCACTACCAGACATATATACGTAGCAGGCACACAAGAAGGATGATGATGACGTGACACAACAGCGATAATGCTGTAAAGAAAACAACAAAGTTTTAAGAAGGCAACAAAGTGGAGTCACAGGAGTATAGGAAGAGGAACAAAAGCGCTGGTTCCTGACCCATCACAGCACATTTTTGTTGTCCCTCTTATTGGACGCTCCCGTCTGAGGTCTTGGAGTCTTTTACTAGCGAGCTGAATCAGGTGTGTTTGATTAGGGACACTTGATTCAACTTACCCGTCCTTCCTTTTCTCGGGGGAGGGGAAGAGGTGACCGTCGATGAGGATGGCGAAGGGCGTTAGGGTGCCTCTGACTGGAGACCTGACAATTCATACTTACCTGGCAGGGGAGACACCATGATCAGGAATGTGGTTCACCCAGGGCGAGGCTCGGCCATTGCACTCCGGTTGTGCTGACCCCTGCGAATTCCCCAAATGTGGGAATCTCGACTGCATAATTTATGGTAGTGGGGGACTGCGTTCGCGCTCTCCCCTGGACATACTGGTCAAAAGCAGATAGCGTGGGGTTTTAACAGTTGTGGTGCGTCACCCATGGCCCCGAATGGTGAAGGTGCACAATTTTACTCTGTTTTATTAATTTTTTCCTGTCTTCTTCTTCTGTGGTGTCAATCAGTGACCTGGAGGGTCCAGAGAATTGAACTGCGGTGAGAGGTTGATGGGGAAAAAGCTGGGAGCGGTTTGCCAAATGAGGTTTTCCCCATAATCTCTGATATTCAACGGACGATTTGATTGACAGCAGTGGTCCTGGAGGCAAAGTTGTTCAGATGGAGGAGTTCCATCATGTGGTATGACTATCTTGTGCGCGTGTGAAGAAAATCATGTGAAATACGATCGCCTATAGCCGTCCTCGTGTTGTTGTTATTTCATTTCAAAGCGCCACCAGGTGGCCATTCACCGCGTCCTTTCTCACCTGACCCCAGGCTGAGCCCGTGCACAGGTGTACCGGCTTGGGTGAAATTGTCTCGTTCCGTTCAAGAGTTATAGCCGTTTTAGCAAACCCTGCCTCGGCCCCTCCGAACGTTTTGGCCTGCCGCCGCCAACGGGAAACGAAATTCCCCCTTTTTTCTGATCTGGACGGACAGTCAGACTCCAGACAATCTTTCTGCACTGGTTTGGGTCAGATCGGGCAAAACACGTAGGACTAGTGTGCAAAAGTAGGTTTTTCAAAAAATCCAAAATACCCGAAAATTTCGCAAGCGCAACCCTCGAATCCGAGGCATGCATCTCGCTCGTCTCGAGCCAAGGATTCCGATGATATAAGACACTTGGTTCTGCGACGGACGGTTTGGGAGCTATGAGCGATTTCGTACTTTTGATCGCCGTAGCGCCACCGCCGGCCCGATCGGGCCGAGCCTTGGTGATGCTGTAGAGCGAGTGTTGTTGGTCACTTTTGCCACGCCCCCTCACCGCGCCCCAGATGGGCGTCGGCTTTGCCGGCTCCCCTGACGCTGCGTCATGGTGTCATCGCTTCTCGGCCTTTTGGCTAAGATCAAGTGTAGTATCTGTTCTTATCAGTTTAATATCTGATATGTCCCCTACCCGGGGACTGCATATTAAATTGATTTTTGGCACATGGAGCCGGAACCGGGGCTTGCTCCGTCCACACCACGCATCGACCTGGTATTGCAGTGCCTCCAGGAACGGTGTGCTTCCCCTCTTTGGGGATTGCGAATTGTTGTGGCTAATAGCAGAGCGAGTACCACTGGAGCACTACCAGACATATATACGTAGCAGGCACACAAGAAGGATGATGATGACGTGACACAACAGCGATACTGCTGTAAAGAAAACAACAAAGTTTTAAGAAGGCAACAAAGTGGAGTCACAGGAGTATAGGAAGAGGAACAAAAGCGCTGGTTCCTGACCCATCACAGCACATTTTTGTTGTCCCTCTTATTGGACGCTCCCGTCTGAGGTCTTGGAGTCTTTTACTAGCGAGCTGAATCAGGTGTGTTTGATTAGGGACACTTGATTCAACTTACCCGTCCTTCCTTTTCTCGGGGGAGGGGAAGAGGTGACCGTCGATGAGGATGGCGAAGGGCGTTAGGGTGCCTCTGACTGGAGACCTGACAATTCATACTTACCTGGCAGGGGAGACACCATGATCAGGAAGGTGGTTCACTCAGGGCGAGGCTCGGCCATTGCACTCCGGTTGTGCTGACCCCTGCGAATTCCCCAAATGTGGGAATCTCGACTGCATAATTTATGGTAGTGGGGGACTGCGTTCGCGCTCTATTGGACATACTGGTCAAAAGCAGATAGCGTGGGGTTTTAACAGTTGTGGTGCGTCACCCATGGCCCCGAATGGTGAAGGTGCACAATTTTACTCTGTTTTATTAATTTTTTTCTGTCTTCTTCTTCTGTGGTGTCAATCAGTGACCTGGAGGGTCCAGAGAATTGAACTGCGGTGAGAGGTTGATGGGGAAAAAGCTGGGAGCGGTTTGCCAAATGAGGTTTTCCCCATAATCTCTGATATTCAACGGACGATTTGATTGACAGCAGTGGTCCTGGAGGCAAAGTTGTTCAGATGGAGGAGTTCCATCATGTGGTATGACTATCTTGTGCGCGTGTGAAGAAAATCATGTGACATACGATCGCCTATAGCCGTCCTCGTGTTGTTGTTATTTCATTTCAAAGCGCCACCAGGTGGCCATTCACCGCGTCCTTTCTCACCTGACCCCAGGCTGAGCCCGTGCACAGGTGTACCGGCTTGGGTGAAATTGTCTCGTTCCGTTCAAGAGTTATAGCCGTTTTAGCAAACCCTGCCTCGGCCCCTCCGAACGTTTTGGCCTGCCGCCGCCAACGGGAAACGAAATTCCCCCTTTTTTCTGATCTGGACGGACAGTCAGACTCCAGACAATCTTTCTGCACTGGTTTGGGTCAGATCGGGCAAAACACGTAGGACTAGTGTGCAAAAGTAGGTTTTTCAAAAAATCCAAAATACCCGAAAATTTCGCCAGCGCAACCCTCGAATCCGAGGCATGCATCTCGCTCGTCTCGAGCCAAGGATTCCGATGATATAAGACACTTGGTTCTGCGACGGACGGTTTGGGAGCTATGAGCGATTTCGTACTTTTGATCGCCGTAGCGCCACCGCCGGCCCGATCGGGCCGAGCCTTGGTGATGCTGTAGAGCGAGTGTTGTTGGTCACTTTTGCCACGCCCCCTCACCGCGCCCCAGATGGGCGTCGGCTTTGCCGGCTCCCCTGACGCTGCGTCATGGTGTCATCGCTTCTCGGCCTTTTGGCTAAGATCAAGTGTAGTATCTGTTCTTATCAGTTTAATATCTGATATGTCCCCTACCCGGGGACTGCATATTAAATTGATTTTTGGCACATGGAGCCGGAACCGGGGCTTGCTCCGTCCACACCACGCATCGACCTGGTATTGCAGTGCCTCCAGGAACGGTGTGCTTCCCCTCTTTGGGGATTGCGAATTGTTGTGGCTAATAGCAGAGCGAGTACCACTGGAGCACTACCAGACATATATACGTAGCAGGCACACAAGAAGGATGATGATGACGTGACACAACAGCGATAATGCTGTAAAGAAAACAACAAAGTTTTAAGAAGGCAACAAAGTGGAGTCACAGGAGTATAGGAAGAGGAACAAAAGCGCTGGTTCCTGACCCATCACAGCACATTTTTGTTGTCCCTCTTATTGGACGCTCCCGTCTGAGGTCTTGGAGTCTTTTACTAGCGAGCTGAATCAGGTGTGTTTGATTAGGGACACTTGATTCAACTTACCCGTCCTTCCTTTTCTCGGGGGAGGGGAAGAGGTGACCGTCGATGAGGATGGCGAAGGGCGTTAGGGTGCCTCTGACTGGAGACCTGACAATTCATACTTACCTGGCAGGGGAGACACCATGATCAGGAATGTGGTTCACCCAGGGCGAGGCTCGGCCATTGCACTCCGGTTGTGCTGACCCCTGCGAATTCCCCAAATGTGGGAATCTCGACTGCATAATTTATGGTAGTGGGGGACTGCGTTCGCGCTCTCCCCTGGACATACTGGTCAAAAGCAGATAGCGTGGGGTTTTAACAGTTGTGGTGCGTCACCCATGGCCCCGAATGGTGAAGGTGCACAATTTTACTCTGTTTTATTAATTTTTTCCTGTCTTCTTCTTCTGTGGTGTCAATCAGTGACCTGGAGGGTCCAGAGAATTGAACTGCGGTGAGAGGTTGATGGGGAAAAAGCTGGGAGCGGTTTGCCAAATGAGGTTTTCCCCATAATCTCTGATATTCAACGGACGATTTGATTGACAGCAGTGGTCCTGGAGGCAAAGTTGTTCAGATGGAGGAGTTCCATCATGTGGTATGACTATCTTGTGCGCGTGTGAAGAAAATCATGTGAAATACGATCGCCTATAGCCGTCCTCGTGTTGTTGTTATTTCATTTCAAAGCGCCACCAGGTGGCCATTCACCGCGTCCTTTCTCACCTGACCCCAGGCTGAGCCCGTGCACAGGTGTACCGGCTTGGGTGAAATTGTCTCGTTCCGTTCAAGAGTTATAGCCGTTTTAGCAAACCCTGCCTCGGCCCCTCCGAACGTTTTGGCCTGCCGCCGCCAACGGGAAACGAAATTCCCCCTTTTTTCTGATCTGGACGGACAGTCAGACTCCAGACAATCTTTCTGCACTGGTTTGGGTCAGATCGGGCAAAACACGTAGGACTAGTGTGCAAAAGTAGGTTTTTCAAAAAATCCAAAATACCCGAAAATTTCGCAAGCGCAACCCTCGAATCCGAGGCATGCATCTCGCTCGTCTCGAGCCAAGGATTCCGATGATATAAGACACTTGGTTCTGCGACGGACGGTTTGGGAGCTATGAGCGATTTCGTACTTTTGATCGCCGTAGCGCCACCGCCGGCCCGATCGGGCCGAGCCTTGGTGATGCTGTAGAGCGAGTGTTGTTGGTCACTTTTGCCACGCCCCCTCACCGCGCCCCAGATGGGCGTCGGCTTTGCCGGCTCCCCTGACGCTGCGTCATGGTGTCATCGCTTCTCGGCCTTTTGGCTAAGATCAAGTGTAGTATCTGTTCTTATCAGTTTAATATCTGATATGTCCCCTACCCGGGGACTGCATATTAAATTGATTTTTGGCACATGGAGCCGGAACCGGGGCTTGCTCCGTCCACACCACGCATCGACCTGGTATTGCAGTGCCTCCAGGAACGGTGTGCTTCCCCTCTTTGGGGATTGCGAATTGTTGTGGCTAATAGCAGAGCGAGTACCACTGGAGCACTACCAGACATATATACGTAGCAGGCACACAAGAAGGATGATGATGACGTGACACAACAGCGATACTGCTGTAAAGAAAACAACAAAGTTTTAAGAAGGCAACAAAGTGGAGTCACAGGAGTATAGGAAGAGGAACAAAAGCGCTGGTTCCTGACCCATCACAGCACATTTTTGTTGTCCCTCTTATTGGACGCTCCCGTCTGAGGTCTTGGAGTCTTTTACTAGCGAGCTGAATCAGGTGTGTTTGATTAGGGACACTTGATTCAACTTACCCGTCCTTCCTTTTCTCGGGGGAGGGGAAGAGGTGACCGTCGATGAGGATGGCGAAGGGCGTTAGGGTGCCTCTGACTGGAAAACCTGACAATTCATACTTACCTGGCAGGGGAGACACCATGATCAGGAAGGTGGTTCACTCAGGGCGAGGCTCGGCCATTGCACTCCGGTTGTGCTGACCCCTGCGAATTCCCCAAATGTGGGAATCTCGACTGCATAATTTATGGTAGTGGGGGACTGCGTTCGCGCTCTATTGGACATACTGGTCAAAAGCAGATAGCGTGGGGTTTTAACAGTTGTGGTGCGTCACCCATGGCCCCGAATGGTGAAGGTGCACAATTTTACTCTGTTTTATTAATTTTTTTCTGTCTTCTTCTTCTGTGGTGTCAATCAGTGACCTGGAGGGTCCAGAGAATTGAACTGCGGTGAGAGGTTGATGGGGAAAAAGCTGGGAGCGGTTTGCCAAATGAGGTTTTCCCCATAATCTCTGATATTCAACGGACGATTTGATTGACAGCAGTGGTCCTGGAGGCAAAGTTGTTCAGATGGAGGAGTTCCATCATGTGGTATGACTATCTTGTGCGCGTGTGAAGAAAATCATGTGACATACGATCGCCTATAGCCGTCCTCGTGTTGTTGTTATTTCATTTCAAAGCGCCACCAGGTGGCCATTCACCGCGTCCTTTCTCACCTGACCCCAGGCTGAGCCCGTGCACAGGTGTACCGGCTTGGGTGAAATTGTCTCGTTCCGTTCAAGAGTTATAGCCGTTTTAGCAAACCCTGCCTCGGCCCCTCCGAACGTTTTGGCCTGCCGCCGCCAACGGGAAACGAAATTCCCCCTTTTTTCTGATCTGGACGGACAGTCAGACTCCAGACAATCTTTCTGCACTGGTTTGGGTCAGATCGGGCAAAACACGTAGGACTAGTGTGCAAAAGTAGGTTTTTCAAAAAATCCAAAATACCCGAAAATTTCGCCAGCGCAACCCTCGAATCCGAGGCATGCATCTCGCTCGTCTCGAGCCAAGGATTCCGATGATATAAGACACTTGGTTCTGCGACGGACGGTTTGGGAGCTATGAGCGATTTCGTACTTTTGATCGCCGTAGCGCCACCGCCGGCCCGATCGGGCCGAGCCTTGGTGATGCTGTAGAGCCAGGGCTGGACTGGTAATCTGGCATACCGGGCACTTTCCCGGTGGGCCGACGCACTTTGGGGCCGATACAAGGTTATTTATTTATTTAGATTTTTTTGCCACGGACTGGCCCATCATGCAGGGACAGCGGCCCATTGGTTTGTCTTCTGATTTGACAGGCCACAGCGAGAGAGACCTTCCTTCTTCCATATTCATAGACTGTGTCCATATTAGGCGCTGTTTTTTTATTGTATTTTTTTCTTTTTGATTTGGGCGCATGAAACTGCAAAAGGCGGACATCCGCACAGCGCTGCCGCTGACGAACATGCTCTGCGTTTCTGCTGCTCTATTAAGTGATGAATGGCACTTTGACTCTGAATTTTGTTTTATACAATCGTGTGATATGGTAACATAACGGTTCTTTGGTGAATCAGCTGAAAACAGCCGTGAGCATGTACATACACAACGAGGTAAATTGGAAAATGGCAATACACACTACAAACTTCTCACCCTAGCACAACCACAATTTACCTTGCAGCTACTAACAGTGAAGAAATATGGTGTATTGGCACAAATGTATTTATTAAAAATGTTGCTATTATTATAGGCTACATTAAATATTGCGCAATATAAATCACTTTTATAGAGGCTATTTTTGTATTTTCTATGTGTTTACAATATTTTTTTTTTATTACAAATTCAATAGTTTTTTTATTTATTTCTTTCTTTCTTTTAGAAACCATATACCCATGGTAATGAGGAGCATGGTTTGGCCAAAATTGGCCAACAGTTAAACTCGGATAAAAGAGACAACGTCATGCAGGTTTGGAACAACTTTACACAACAGAATTTAAAAGCAGTAAATTTACTTTATTGCATCCTAGCTCAAAGTCAGCGCTTTACTGTCAAGTGCATTTCTGTGTGACAAAAGTGCAATATCAAGTTTGATATCTGCATTTGCAGTAAATTCAATAATATCCATCATTATTTGTCCCTGTCCTAGTTTTATTTATTTACTCCAATGTAAGGCCCTAACCCCAGCAAAAACATTCACGAGGAACTCATGGGCCGGATGAGCTGGGTTTGCCAGGGCCGAATTTTATCCCCAGTCCAGCCCTGTGTAGAGCGAGTGTTGTTGGTCACTTTTGCCACGCCCCCTCACCGCGCCCCAGATGGGCGTCGGCTTTGCCGGCTCCCCTGACGCTGCGTCATGGTGTCATCGCTTCTCGGCCTTTTGGCTAAGATCAAGTGTAGTATCTGTTCTTATCAGTTTAATATCTGATATGTCCCCTACCCGGGGACTGCATATTAAATTGATTTTTGGCACATGGAGCCGGAACCGGGGCTTGCTCCGTCCACTCCACGCATCGACCTGGTATTGCAGTGCCTCCAGGAACGGTGTGCTTCCCCTCTTTGGGGATTGCGAATTGTTGTGGCTAATAGCAGAGCGAGTACCACTGGAGCACTACCAGACATATATACGTAGCAGGCACACAAGAAGGATGATGATGACGTGACACAACAGCGATAATGCTGTAAAGAAAACAACAAAGTTTTAAGAAGGCAACAAAGTGGAGTCACAGGAGTATAGGAAGAGGAACAAAAGCGCTGGTTCCTGACCCATCACAGCACATTTTTGTTGTCCCTCTTATTGGACGCTCCCGTCTGAGGTCTTGGAGTCTTTTACTAGCGAGCTGAATCAGGTGTGTTTGATTAGGGACACTTGATTCAACTTACCCGTCCTTCCTTTTCTCGGGGGAGGGGAAGAGGTGACCGTCGATGAGGATGGCGAAGGGCGTTAGGGTGCCTCTGACTGGAGACCTGACAATTCATACTTACCTGGCAGGGGAGACACCATGATCAGGAAGGTGGTTCACCCAGGGCGAGGCTCGGCCATTGCACTCCGGTTGTGCTGACCCCTGCGAATTCCCCAAATGTGGGAATCTCGACTGCATAATTTATGGTAGTGGGGGACTGCGTTCGCGCTCTCCCCTGGACATACTGGTCAAAAGCAGATAGCGTGGGGTTTTAACAGTTGTGGTGCGTCACCCATGGCCCCGAATGGTGAAGGTGCACAATTTTACTCTGTTTTATTAATTTTTTTCTGTCTTCTTCTTCTGTGGTGTCAATCAGTGACCTGGAGGGTCCAGAGAATTGAACTGCGGTGAGAGGTTGATGGGGAAAAAGCTGGGAGCGGTTTGCCAAATGAGGTTTTCCCCATAATCTCTGATATTCAACGGACGATTTGATTGACAGCAGTGGTCCTGGAGGCAAAGTTGTTCAGATGGAGGAGTTCCATCATGTGGTATGACTATCTTGTGCGCGTGTGAAGAAAATCATGTGACATACGATCGCCTATAGCCGTCCTCGTGTTGTTGTTATTTCATTTCAAAGCGCCACCAGGTGGCCATTCACCGCGTCCTTTCTCACCTGACCCCAGGCTGAGCCCGTGCACAGGTGTACCGGCTTGGGTGAAATTGTCTCGTTCCGTTCAAGAGTTATAGCCGTTTTAGCAAACCCTGCCTCGGCCCCTCCGAACGTTTTGGCCTGCCGCCGCCAACGGGAAACGAAATTCCCCCTTTTTTCTGATCTGGACGGACAGTCAGACTCCAGACAATCTTTCTGCACTGGTTTGGGTCAGATCGGGCAAAACACGTAGGACTAGTGTGCAAAAGTAGGTTTTTCAAAAAATCCAAAATACCCGAAAATTTCGCCAGCGCAACCCTCGAATCCGAGGCATGCATCTCGCTCGTCTCGAGCCAAGGATTCCGATGATATAAGACACTTGGTTCTGCGACGGACGGTTTGGGAGCTATGAGCGATTTCGTACTTTTGATCGCCGTAGCGCCACCGCCGGCCCGATCGGGCCGAGCCTTGGTGATGCTGTAGAGCGAGTGTTGTTGGTCACTTTTGCCACGCCCCCTCACCGCGCCCCAGATGGGCGTCGGCTTTGCCGGCTCCCCTGACGCTGCGTCATGGTGTCATCGCTTCTCGGCCTTTTGGCTAAGATCTAGTATCTGGTCAGACGGTTGAGACAACGATCGCCTCTTGTAGGTTTCCCGGCTTGCGTTTCCTTTGTAGCGCAGGCCTCCAACTTCCAGGAGGTACATTGAAAAGCCCCGTTTTAAGCCAACGGCTCGCTGGTTCGAGGAATTTTAAGGTAAGGTTTTATTATTCTAAGTATTTATTGGTAATTGTTTTAAGGTTTTGTATTTTAGGAGCTGTCGGTGCCTCCACCATGTCGGCTGCCCGTGCCGGCATGCGGAGGCACCACAGTGTTCGGTTTTTATTTAAAGAGGCTGATGGTAAGCTCCTGGGGATGTCACGTCTTGATTTCTCTAGGAAGCTGATCCAGAAAGCCCTTAATTTTAAACCGACAGACTTGAATTGTTTAATGACTCTGCCCCTGAATAAAGGTTTTGACGTTAGTTTTAGATCTGCTTCCTTGTTGCAAGATTTCTGGCAAAGATTTGAGCTTTGTAAGACCCAGTTCTCCATGTTCAATGTTGAGAAACTTTCTGACAATTCTTTTAAAACAGTGATTGTTAGAATGTTCAATGAAACAGTGATTGGAGATGATATTGCTGTATGGCTGGGTAGATTTTGCACGGTTCGAAGTCAACCGGTCAGGGTTCTTGACGAGGACGGCATTTGGAATTGCGCTTGGAGAGTTCCCATTAAACAGTGGGAAGATCCAAGCGGATTCCAGGGTCTAAGTCATTTACCCTCAATGATTGTGTTGGGAGAGAACCGCGGCTACATTCATTATCAGGGAATGCCCAAATTGTGCCGAAAGTGTGGGAAAATGGGGCACCTCGCTGAGGCATGCCAAGAAATCGTGTGTAGGAAGTGCAAAGAAATTGGTCACATTTTTGAGGAATGTACCAATGGCAGACGGTGCAATCTCTGTGGGGAAACCAACCATTTCTACAGAGATTGCCCTAAAAGCTTTGCCAACAAATTGAAAGGTAACAAAATGGCCGCCCCACAAAATGTGCAAACAGAGGAACAAAGGAGAGAGGTGGAGCCTGAGGTTTTGGTGGGAATTTTAAATTCCCAGCCATCCTCAGGCTCTGGACAAGAAAGAGGAAGTGGGGCGGCCACAGGGGCGGAGTCAAGTTTTAACATTGGACAAAGGGAGGAAGTTGTTACCCAACAGGAAGAAAGTGAAAAGGATATGGAGGAGGAAGAGGAGGGAACAACTTCCTCCCTGATCACAGTTTCAGAAGTTAGTGTGGTGGACAGTGGGAGTGAGACCGAGTGTTCACTCCCTAATGCTCAAGTGCAGAAAAGGTCTGCGAGATCTCCTCTGCTTCATACAGAGGAGAAAAGGCTGCGGGCATCGCAACGGCTAGATAGTTCCTCGCCAGAAGATCTAGACCGCATGTGGCCCGCAGAATCTCCTAATGAAGTTTCCTTTCTGCACTTTAAGCTGAGAACATCGTCACCAAAGGAGCCACAAGAGACTTTCTCTGTGGGTTCTGAGGCGACGAGCATTTGCCCTCCTGATCCCAGTTTTTCTGGGGAAAAGGAGAAGCAAATGCCACACGGAATAACATGATTTTAATGTAACTGTCTGCAGTCTTTTTATTTGGTTTTATTCTTCAAATTATGCTTGTATTTTTAACCATACTGCTCATGGCCCTCACTATCTCTACAATCAATGTGAGAAGTGTGAGGTCTACTCTTCGAGCACAGAGTGTTTTATCAAGTTTAAAACATTTTAAGTCAGATATTTATTTATTGCAAGAGTGCGCTCTGCCCTTTTTATTAAACTATAAGAGATGGCAAGAACTTTGGACCCCAGGACCCTCCATCTGGAGTGGCTCCAATTTTAACAAAAATGATGGTGTTGCCTTTTTAATTAATAACCCCAACATCTTGGTGAAGGGCAGCACTGTGGTGAGGGATGGGCGGGCAATTTTAGTTAATCTGACTTATTTAGGTAAGGATTTTAATGTTTTAAATGTGTATGGTTTTACAGGGAAAAATGAGAGATACGAGCTTTTAGAAGATTTGCAGCCCCACATGTTAGGTAGGGCTCCCCTAGTGGTAGCAGGGGATTTTAATTGTGTTTTAACAAAAAAGGACAGAAAAAGGGTTGGAGGTGATTTTAAGGTCGACAAGACATCGGTTTTATTAAAAAAATTAGTAAAAGATTTTAAGTTAGTCGACTGTTTTAAAACAATGCATCAGAGAGAGGAGGGCTTCACCTGGTTCAGTGGTGATAGCGCCAGAGCCTCTCGAATCGACTATATTTTTACTAGAGACTGCCCGCCAACCGATGCAACATTGACCCCCCTTTTCTTCACTGATCACATGATGCTCTCCTGCACCCTTTCACTACCCACGGGTGTGACAGTAGGGGGAGGGCTGTGGAAGCTGAACTGCTCCCTATTAGAGGACGAGGAAGTGGTTAGAGAGTATAGGGAGCAGTTCAGCCAATGGCAGACCCTCCAGGACTTTTACGACTCACGGGCACAGTGGTGGGAGATGGTTAAACAAAAGACTGGACATTTTTTTAGGATAATGGGTAAAGAAAAAAAGAATAAAGAAAGAAGACGCATGATGGGGCTGCAAAAAAGACTGCAGAGATATTTTAACCTTTTAAACAATGGATTGGATTTCAAAGAGGAAATAAAGGAAGTTAAAAAAGAAATGTCAGTTTTATCCGAAGCTCAAAGTAAGGGAGTCATTTTAAGATGCAAGGAAAAAGAGATTGAAGAAGGAGAAAAATGTACACGATATTTTTTTAAAAAGACTATTTCACGGGGAGGGTCAATAACCATTTTAAAAACTTGTAGAGGGAGGGAGACCAAAAACACGGAGGGAATTTTAGGTGAAATAGAGCATTTTTATAGTAAGTTATATAGCCAAAAAGAAGTACATGAGGGCATCTTAAAGGAAGTTTTAGATTTTTTAGATAAAAAAATAAAAAGTCCAAATGTGCTTTTAGCCCAGGATTTTACTCTTTTAGAAATACAAAAATCTCTTAAAGGTTTTAAAAAAGGGAAGTCCCCAGGAATGGATGGACTTCCCTTGGAGTTTTATTTGACTTTCTGGGACATTTTAGCACATGACTTACTGACAGTTTTTAAAGAATTTGAGACTCTCGACAGACTTCCAGACAGCTTTAGAGTAGGGATAGTTTCTTTATTATACAAAAAAGGAGACCGGACTGACTTGAAAAACTGGCGACCAATCACGCTTTTAAATTTTGATTGTAAACTTTTTTGTAAGATTTTAGCCACGCGTATGTCGACTGTTTTAGAGGACGTAATCCACCTGGATCAAGCATGTGCTGTGCCCGGTAGGAAGATCACAGACAGCCTGTTGCTGATTAGAGACGCCATCTGTTACGCGAGAGACAGAAATATTCGGCTAGTAGTCCTAAATTTAGATTTTGAAAAAGCTTTTGACCGCATCTCGCACCAGTTCCTTTTTAAGGTACTGGAAAAAATGGTGTTCCCAGGGAGGTTTATAGCTTGGGTGGGACTGCTATACAACAGTTTAGTCGGTAAATTTGCAGTTAATGGGCATTTATCCAAAGCTGTAGACATTCACAGCGGTGTCCGTCAGGGGTGTCCTTTATCTCCCCTACTGTATGTGGCCTGCATTGAGCCACTGGCACAAATCTTGAGAAGGGACAAATGGATTAAAGGACTGGACGTCCCAGGGACTGGTGGACTGACGGCGACCTGTGTTTTATATATGGACGACGTAACCCTTTTATCGACTGACCTTTTATCGGTACGAAGAGCAATGGACTTGACTGACTGGTACGGTCGGGCCTCGGGCGCTAAGCTCAACAGGAGTAAGTCCGAGGCCCAGCTCTTCGGGCCGTGGGGTAACGTGGACACAGGCGGACTGGATTTGGATTTTAAAGACAATGACATGACAATTTTAGGGGTAAAATTTGACAGAGAGGGTGGAGGACGGGGAAACTGGACTGACATCTTAGGGAAAGTTAGGCAAAGACTGGGGTTTTGGGGACTCAGACAAATGACATTTGAAGGGAAGGTTTTAGTTTTTAAAGCCATAATTTTACCACTGATTTTACTTGTTTGTTCTGTTTTTAGTCCCCCAAGAAGATTCCTGGCCAACCTGGAGAGGGCGGTATTTTATTTCCTGTGGGGGTCCAAGTGGGAACGATTGAAAAGGGAGGTCTTTAAAAAAAGAAAGGAAAATGGCGGGAAAGGCCTCCCAGACCCCCACTTGTTTTTAGGCAGCCGCTTTACCGCCCTCCACATTGGATACGCGCTGACCCCATCCAGAGAGAATAAGACAGCGGCCATGGCTCGTTTCTGGATGGGGTCCTACCTCAGAAGCTTAAAGATTATGCCAATTGACTTGAAAACCCCAGTGTCTTTTAATTTGTCAAAAGAGTATATTTTTATTAAGACATTTTTAAAGAAATATTTTTTAGAGACCAATGACGTCTCCGTTTTAACCAACCACAAATCTCTGATCTCTCTTGTGCAGGACCGGGAAATGGTGAGTCCAGTTCCAGGCCTCACACCAAGTGAGGCCAAAGATGTTTGGAGGAACGCAGCCCACCCAGCTCTCCAGAACAGGCATAAGGATCTATCGTGGATGGTGGCTCATGAGATCCTCCCGGTCAGGGCGGTTATGCACTCCAGAGGCATGGCCAAAAACTCCACCTGCCCACGGTCCGGGTGCAATCGCCCGGAGACCGTCTACCATCTGCTCTGGGAGTGCGGTGCTGCGCGGGACCTGTGGGCCAGGGCCGGCCCCCTGTTTTTCCCGTGCCTGCCAGTGGGTGGGGCCCAGGTGGACTACAAGCTCGCCATCCTGGGGGTGGGTCAGGGCCTAAAAGCCCTAACATCGCAAAACTTTGCCTCGCTCTGGCTCACCCTCAACGTGATAAAGGATGCCATCTGGGTCACCAGAAACCTGCTGGTGGGGAAACGCATGACGGTCCCCCTCCACGCGAGCGAGAAAAAAATAAGATCAACGCTGCAGGGTGGGCCGCATGTCGTCATTCGGACGAGGGGGCCGAGGCTGCACAAAGAGGTCCCGGCCACCACCGACCTTGGCCGCCCGTAGATGCACCCTCACCAATCTGGCTACGGGAACAGCGGGCCAGTGGGCCGGAGGAGAGGGGATCGCCGCTGGGCCCTAGAAGCGGGGAGACCTGGGCCTGTTCTGGAGACCTGGAGTGAATGGACATTCTTGATAGGGACTCATCCCCGGTCCTGCACAACAGAGGATTTTAAAAAATATATATAATTATTTTATTGTGTTTTATTCTGCTCGTATATATTTGCCATTTATTTTATTTTATTCATTTATCCTTTCTTTTAACACCACACTGACTAGCATACATGGACTTTTTCACAACACACTACATTGACTGATTTTAACCAGAATTGTAAAATTTGTGGTTTTAATCTGTGTGAACAAGTATGTTTTAAAGAAAAGAAATGTGTGGATTGATTGAATGAAAAAATGTGACAATAAAACTTTTTTCGAAAGAAAAAAAAATCTGTTCTTATCAGTTTAATATCTGATATGTCCCCTACCCGGGGACTGCATATTAAATTGATTTTTGGCACATGGAGCCGGAACCGGGGCTTGCTCCGTCCACTCCACGCATCGACCTGGTATTGCAGTGCCTCCAGGAACGGTGTGCTTCCCCTCTTTGGGGATTGCGAATTGTTGTGGCTAATAGCAGAGCGAGTACCACTGGAGCACTACCAGACATATATACGTAGCAGGCACACAAGAAGGATGATGATGACGTGACACAACAGCGATAATGCTGTAAAGAAAACAACAAAGTTTTAAGAAGGCAACAAAGTGGAGTCACAGGAGTATAGGAAGAGGAACAAAAGCGCTGGTTCCTGACCCATCACAGCACATTTTTGTTGTCCCTCTTATTGGACGCTCCCGTCTGAGGTCTTGGAGTCTTTTACTAGCGAGCTGAATCAGGTGTGTTTGATTAGGGACACTTGATTCAACTTACCCGTCCTTCCTTTTCTCGGGGGAGGGGAAGAAGTGACCGTCGATGAGGATGGCGAAGGGCGTTAGGGTGCCTCTGACTGGAGACCTGACAATTCATACTTACCTGGCAGGGGAGACACCATGATCAGGAAGGTGGTTCACCCAGGGCGAGGCTCGGCCATTGCACTCCGGTTGTGCTGACCCCTGCGAATTCCCCAAATGTGGGAATCTCGACTGCATATTTTATGGTAGTGGGGGACTGCGTTCGCGCTCTCCCCTGGACATACTGGTCAAAAGCAGATAGCGTGGGGTTTTAACAGTTGTGGTGCGTCACCCATGGCCCCGAATGGTGAAGGTGCACAATTTTACTCTGTTTTATTAATTTTTTTCTGTCTTCTTCTTCTGTGGTGTCAATCAGTGACCTGGAGGGTCCAGAGAATTGAACTGCGGTGAGAGGTTGATGGGGAAAAAGCTGGGAGCGGTTTGCCAAATGAGGTTTTCCCCATAATCTCTGATATTCAACGGACGATTTGATTGACAGCAGTGGTCCTGGAGGCAAAGTTGTTCAGATGGAGGAGTTCCATCATGTGGTATGACTATCTTGTGCGCGTGTGAAGAAAATCATGTGACATACGATCGCCTATAGCCGTCCTCGTGTTGTTGTTATTTCATTTCAAAGCGCCACCAGGTGGCCATTCACCGCGTCCTTTCTCACCTGACCCCAGGCTGAGCCCGTGCACAGGTGTACCGGCTTGGGTGAAATTGTCTCGTTCCGTTCAAGAGTTATAGCCGTTTTAGCAAACCCTGCCTCGGCCCCTCCGAACGTTTTGGCCTGCCGCCGCCAACGGGAAACGAAATTCCCCCTTTTTTCTGATCTGGACGGACAGTCAGACTCCAGACAATCTTTCTGCACTGGTTTGGGTCAGATCGGGCAAAACACGTAGGACTAGTGTGCAAAAGTAGGTTTTTCAAAAAATCCAAAATACCCGAAAATTTCGCCAGCGCAACCCTCAAATCCGAGGCATGCATCTCGCTCGTCTCGAGCCAAGGATTCCGATGATATAAGACACTTGGTTCTGCGACGGACGGTTTGGGAGCTATGAGCGATTTCGTACTTTTGATCGCCGTAGCGCCACCGCCGGCCCGATCGGGCCGAGCCTTGGTGATGCTGTAGAGCGAGTGTTGTTGGTCACTTTTGCCACGCCCCCTCACCGCGCCCCAGATGGGCGTCGGCTTTGCCGGCTCCCCTGACGCTGCGTCATGGTGTCATCGCTTCTCGGCCTTTTGGCTAAGATCAAGTGTAGTATCTGTTCTTATCAGTTTAATATCTGATATGTCCCCTACCCGGGGACTGCATATTAAATTGATTTTTGGCACATGGAGCCGGAACCGGGGCTTGCTCCGTCCACTCCACGCATCGACCTGGTATTGCAGTGCCTCCAGGAACGGTGTGCTTCCCCTCTTTGGGGATTGCGAATTGTTGTGGCTAATAGCAGAGCGAGTACCACTGGAGCACTACCAGACATATATACGTAGCAGGCACACAAGAAGGATGATGATGACGTGACACAACAGCGATAATGCTGTAAAGAAAACAACAAAGTTTTAAGAAGGCAACAAAGTGGAGTCACAGGAGTATAGGAAGAGGAACAAAAGCGCTGGTTCCTGACCCATCACAGCACATTTTTGTTGTCCCTCTTATTGGACGCTCCCGTCTGAGGTCTTGGAGTCTTTTACTAGCGAGCTGAATCAGGTGTGTTTGATTAGGGACACTTGATTCAACTTACCCGTCCTTCCTTTTCTCGGGGGAGGGGAAGAGGTGACCGTCGATGAGGATGGCGAAGGGCGTTAGGGTGCCTCTGACTGGAGACCTGACAATTCATATTTACCTGGCAGGGGAGACACCATGATCAGGAAGGTGGTTCACCCAGGGCGAGGCTCGGCCATTGCACTCCGGTTGTGCTGACCCCTGCGAATTCCCCAAATGTGGGAATCTCGACTGCATAATTTATGGTAGTGGGGGACTGCGTTCGCGCTCTCCCCTGGACATACTGGTCAAAAGCAGATAGCGTGGGGTTTTAACAGTTGTGGTGCGTCACCCATGGCCCCGAATGGTGAAGGTGCACAATTTTACTCTGTTTTATTAATTTTTTTCTGTCTTCTTCTTCTGTGGTGTCAATCAGTGACCTGGAGGGTCCAGAGAATTGAACTGCGGTGAGAGGTTGATGGGGAAAAAGCTGGGAGCGGTTTGCCAAATGAGGTTTTCCCCATAATCTCTGATATTCAACGGACGATTTGATTGACAGCAGTGGTCCTGGAGGCAAAGTTGTTCAGATGGAGGAGTTCCATCATGTGGTATGACTATCTTGTGCGCGTGTGAAGAAAATCATGTGACATACGATCGCCTATAGCCGTCCTCGTGTTGTTGTTATTTCATTTCAAAGCGCCACCAGGTGGCCATTCACCGCGTCCTTTCTCACCTGACCCCAGGCTGAGCCCGTGCACAGGTGTACCGGCTTGGGTGAAATTGTCTCGTTCCGTTCAAGAGTTATAGCCGTTTTAGCAAACCCTGCCTCGGCCCCTCCGAACGTTTTGGCCTGCCGCCGCCAACGGGAAACGAAATTCCCCCTTTTTTCTGATCTGGACGGACAGTCAGACTCCAGACAATCTTTCTGCACTGGTTTGGGTCAGATCGGGCAAAACACGTAGGACTAGTGTGCAAAAGTAGGTTTTTCAAAAAATCCAAAATACCCGAAAATTTCGCCAGCGCAACCCTCGAATCCGAGGCATGCATCTCGCTCGTCTCGAGCCAAGGATTCCGATGATATAAGACACTTGGTTCTGCGACGGACGGTTTGGGAGCTATGAGCGATTTCGTACTTTTGATCGCCGTAGCGCCACCGCCGGCCCGATCGGGCCGAGCCTTGGTGATGCTGTAGAGCCAGGGCTGGACTGGTAATCTGGCATACCGGGCACTTTCCCGGTGGGCCGACGCACTTTGGGGCCGATACAAGGTTATTTATTTATTTAGATTTTTTTGCCACGGACTGGCCCATCATGCAGGGACAGCGGCCCATTGGTTTGTCTTCTGATTTGACAGGCCACAGCGAGAGAGACCTTCCTTCTTCCATATTCATAGACTGTGTCCATATTAGGCGCTGTTTTTTTATTGTATTTTTTTCTTTTTGATTTGGGCGCATGAAACTGCAAAAGGCGGACATCCGCACAGCGCTGCCGCTGACGAACATGCTCTGCGTTTCTGCTGCTCTATTAAGTGATGAATGGCACTTTGACTCTGAATTTTGTTTTATACAATCGTGTGATATGGTAACATAACGGTTCTTTGGTGAATCAGCTGAAAACAGCCGTGAGCATGTACATACACAACGAGGTAAATTGGAAAATGGCAATACACACTACAAACTTCTCACCCTAGCACAACCACAATTTACCTTGCAGCTACTAACAGTGAAGAAATATGGTGTATTGGCACAAATGTATTTATTAAAAATGTTGCTATTATTATAGGCTACATTAAATATTGCGCAATATAAATCACTTTTATAGAGGCTATTTTTGTATTTTCTATGTGTTTACAATATTTTTTTTTTTATTACAAATTCAATAGTTTTTTTATTTCTTTCTTTCTTTCTTTTAGAAACCATATACCCATGGTAATGAGGAGCATGGTTTGGCCAAAATTGGCCAACAGTTAAACTCGGATAAAAGAGACAACGTCATGCAGGTTTGGAACAACTTTACACAACAGAATTTAAAAGCAGTAAATTTACTTTATTGCATCCTAGCTCAAAGTCAGCGCTTTACTGTCAAGTGCATTTCTGTGTGACAAAAGTGCAATATCAAGTTTGATATCTGCATTTGCAGTAAATTCAATAATATCCATCATTATTTGTCCCTGTCCTAGTTTTATTTATTTACTCCAATGTAAGGCCCTAACCCCAGCAAAAACATTCACGAGGAACTCATGGGCCGGATGAGCTGGGTTTGCCAGGGCCGAATTTTATCCCCAGTCCAGCCCTGTGTAGAGCGAGTGTTGTTGGTCACTTTTGCCACGCCCCCTCACCGCGCCCCAGATGGGCGTCGGCTTTGCCGGCTCCCCTGACGCTGCGTCATGGTGTCATCGCTTCTCGGCCTTTTGGCTAAGATCAAGTGTAGTATCTGTTCTTATCAGTTTAATATCTGATATGTCCCCTACCCGGGGACTGCATATTAAATTGATTTTTGGCACATGGAGCCGGAACCGGGGCTTGCTCCGTCCACTCCACGCATCGACCTGGTATTGCAGTGCCTCCAGGAACGGTGTGCTTCCCCTCTTTGGGGATTGCGAATTGTTGTGGCTAATAGCAGAGCGAGTACCACTGGAGCACTACCAGACATATATACGTAGCAGGCACACAAGAAGGATGATGATGACGTGACACAACAGCGATAATGCTGTAAAGAAAACAACAAAGTTTTAAGAAGGCAACAAAGTGGAGTCACAGGAGTATAGGAAGAGGAACAAAAGTGCTGGTTCCTGACCCATCACAGCACATTTTTGTTGTCCCTCTTATTGGACGCTCCCGTCTGAGGTCTTGGAGTCTTTTACTAGCGAGCTGAATCAGGTGTGTTTGATTAGGGACACTTGATTCAACTTACCCGTCCTTCCTTTTCTCGGGGGAGGGGAAGGGCGTTAGGGTGCCTCTGACTGGAGACCTGACAATTCATACTTACCTGGCAGGGGAGACACCATGATCAGGAAGGTGGTTCACCCAGGGCGAGGCTCGGCCATTGCACTCCGGTTGTGCTGACCCCTGCGAATTCCCCAAATGTGGGAATCTCGACTGCATAATTTATGGTAGTGGGGGACTGCGTTCGCGCTCTCCCCTGGACATACTGGTCAAAAGCAGATAGCGTGGGGTTTTAACAGTTGTGGTGCGTCACCCATGGCCCCGAATGGTGAAGGTGCACAATTTTACTCTGTTTTATTAATTTTTTTCTGTCTTCTTCTTCTGTGGTGTCAATCAGTGACCTGGAGGGTCCAGAGAATTGAACTGCGGTGAGAGATTGATGGGGAAAAAGCTGGGAGCGGTTTGCCAAATGAGGTTTTCCCCATAATCTCTGATATTCAACGGACGATTTGATTGACAGCAGTGGTCCTGGAGGCAAAGTTGTTCAGATGGAGGAGTTCCATCATGTGGTATGACTATCTTGTGCGCGTGTGAAGAAAATCATGTGACATACGATCGCCTATAGCCGTCCTCGTGTTGTTGTTATTTCATTTCAAAGCGCCACCAGGTGGCCATTCACCGCGTCCTTTCTCACCTGACCCCAGGCTGAGCCCGTGCACAGGTGTACCGGCTTGGGTGAAATTGTCTCGTTCCGTTCAAGAGTTATAGCCGTTTTAGCAAACCCTGCCTCGGCCCCTCCGAACGTTTTGGCCTGCCGCCGCCAACGGGAAACGAAATTCCCCCTTTTTTCTGATCTGGACGGACAGTCAGACTCCAGACAATCTTTCTGCACTGGTTTGGGTCAGATCGGGCAAAACACCCCAGATAGCAATTACGTTTGGGCCACATGTGGGTATTATCTGGCACATATGGCCTAGATGTGGCATGGCTGAACAAATATGGGCCAAATTGGGACCATATTTGTTTTGCCATAACTTTAAAATCTGCGGGAAATGCTCTCTTGGTTCACAAATCATTTTGAGGTATATGGCCCAGATAACAACGAACACATGAGAACCATATGTGGTTGAGCTATGGCACACAGTTAGAAACACCGACTTGTGGTAAACATTTGGCTTATACATGGAAAAACACAGGAATCCTGAAATCAAGTGCGGCAGACATCCGCCGTTCCACACATCAGGTTGCTATGCATCCTCCCTCCTATTGGTGGAGTGAAACTACGGCGCGAATTTGACTGCGAACCGGGCAGCAGCCGCCATTTACTCTGCTTTCCTCCTCACGACTGTGTACATTCAGGTAAGCGATGTTTTGGCACTTTAAAGTCATATAATTGAAATATTAAGCATTATGTGTCAATATTGCATGTTATTAAGTATTTAGTTATTCGTTTCATTGAGGAGGGGGTCGAATTACGTTAGTTTTCTCCTCAGTTTAATTTACCGATACAATAAAGTGTAACGTTAATGTATAACGGTCCGCTGGTTTCCCGTTTTAAATTCAGATGTGTTTGCTAAATCAACAGTACACTGTCGTACACTTAAAATAGTACATATGGCATGTGTAATATCATATGTGAATTCAGGCGACGCGGTCCGACGTCGGTGTTACTGTTCGTCAAAAACCTAAATCCTAATTTGTGTTCACAATATTTTAACTAATCATAATATTAATAAAAAAATGGCAACAAGACTAAACAAATGAATACGTGTGCATTACAACAACCTTGTTAACATGAACTAACAATAAACTGCACTTCTTCAGCATGTATTAATATGTGTTAATGTTAATTTGAACATTTACTTATACATTCAAATCAGAAATTGTACTTGTTAACGTTGTAGTACTGTATGCACAGTGGACTATGAACAAACAATGAACTGCTGTATTTCTATTAACTAATGTTATCAAAGATTACCAAATACAGTAAGAAATGTAGGCTATCACTCATGGTTAGTTCATGTTAGTTAATACATTAAGTAATGTTTGTTAACAAATAAAACTTTATTGTAAAGTGTTATCAATTGTAAATTAATTAAAAAGAAAAAAAAACGAAACCTTCAATTGACTGCTTGTGCATGCATTTGGACCATTCTCTCCCCTTTATTTAAGATAAATAAATAATTACATGCCACAGTGTGATTGTGCAGAGATTTTTGCAACAATCACATATCAATTATGTTGCAATTACATTCTCTAACATTCTCTCACAAATATGAACCCCAAACTGTCATAACCTATTGGTGCTATGACCGAATTCTTATTTGAGTAATTTAATATAAATATATATATAATTGTATGATCACAATATAGTTTAACTTTGTTATTAAAATAAGCAAATATGCAAATTATAAGCAATGTTTTTATGCTTTGTATATCTTTCAGGAGGTTTAAACTCTCCTACCAGGCGGTTGTTGAAAATAAGAATGTGTTCTTAAAATAATAGTTCACTTAAAATTGAAAGTTCTGTCATTGTTTACTCACCCTCAAGTTGTTTCAAACCTGTATGCATTTCTTTCTTTTGCTGAACACAAGGGAAGATATTTTGAAGAATGTCGGTAACCAAACAGTTGATGGACCCCATTCACTTCCATAGTATTTTTTTTTTCCTATTATGGATGTGAATGGGGTCCATCAACTGTTTGGTTACCGACATTCTTCAAAATATCTTCCCTTGTGTTCAGCAAAAGAAAGAAATGCATGCAGGTTTGAAACAACTTGAGGGTGAGTACGGTAAACGATGACACAAATTACAATTTGTGGCAGAATCCGAAGAGAACGAGTTTTTAAGGACCACAATGATTTTCTGGCCCAGGATGATGACTGCCAAACTCTCCCACTCATATTTTTTCCTTTTGTTATTAATTCCGGAGGACAAAGTTCCAAATAAAATATTTTTTTCTCGTTTCTACCTCCGATAGTAGCACCTCCAATTCACTTTCTGTAAATTTTTGTTACTTGCCGCTTGCTTTAGCCATTTTCTTACTGCTTTCTTTTGCCAAAGTGGACTCATTACCATATTTAAATTGCTTTATTTAAGGGAGGAGACTGGCTGGGGCGTTGTGCTCGTGCATTTGCACTCAATTTTACGTTAATTGGGATGTACAAAGAGAACATGCGTGGGATCCTTCGTACGCAGAGATTCATACATCTGTTTTTTTTGTGCGTACGCACATTTACAGCTTTGTCCGTACACAATGTTTTAGGATGAATTCAACGCAAGTCTTTGTACATGAGGCCCCAAGTCAGGGACTGGGATGGCCATTACAGATGCTTGGTTTTGTGCTCAGTGACCCATTTTTGTTTTGATTTTGGTGTTTGTTTTTGGATCACTGTCCTGTTGGAAGACACAAACATGGCCCATTATAAGATTTCTATAAGAGGTTGTCAGGTTTAAATTTTTTATCTGTTGGTAGTTGATCGAATCCATGATGCCATGTATCTGAACCAGATAGTATTTCATTTTACACATGGGGTGCTTTTTTATCCCTGTGTGCACCAAACACATCTTAAGTGGTTACTACCAAAAAAGCTACATTTTTTTGTTTCATCTGACCATAGAACCCGTCCTATTTGAAGTTCCAGTAGTGTCAGTTACTTTTCAAACGTTCTATGGTCAGATGAAACAAAAAAATTTAGCTTTTTTGGTAGTAACCACTTAAGATTGGTTTGGCACACACAGGGATAAAAAATCACCCCATGTGTAAAATGAAATACTCTTCTGTATTTTTGATTTGCGTCAGAAGTAGCGTACGGATGAAACATAGGATGTGCGTACGCACAGAAATATTCTGATTTATAAAACCGTGCGCACGCACATCCTATGCAGTTTTCCCATAATAAATCACAATCAATTCTAAATGTAGCGCAGCTTTTGCGTTCTTCTGAACATCTTGTTCAGATACATGGCATCATGGATTCGATCAACTACCAAAAATTTAAACCTGACAAACTCTTATAGAAATCTTATAATGGGCCATGTTTGTGTCTTCCAACAGGACAGTGATCCAAAAACAAACACCAACATCAGAACAAAAATGGGTCACTGAGCACAAAACCAAGCATCTTCAATGGCCATCCCAGTCCCTGACCTGAACCCTATAGATGATGAGTGAGTGAACTGAAGAGAAGCGCCAACATGGATCTGGGAATTTGAAGGATCTGGAGAAATTCTGTATGGAGGAATGGTCTCTGATCTCTGGTCAGGTGTTCTCCAAACTCATCAGGCATTATAGGAGAAAACTCAGAGCTGCCGTCTTGGAAAAAGGAGCTTACAAAAAGTATTTAATAAAAGGGGGCAAATAATTGTTCCCAACGTGTTTAGGAGAAAAACATTTATTTCATAATGTGATTTCCCCCCCCCACACTTTCCATTCTTTTACTTCAATGAAAGGTTAGATTTGTGCCAATTTTTAAAAAAATTAAAGATCAAAATGATAAACAATGCAGATTTATTTTTTACAGCCATCTTTGATCATATTTACCGGGGGGGAAAATAATTCTGACCAGCACTGTATATTTCAACCACTTACTTACAATGTTTTTTTTTCCTATCAGATTACGTATCTGGGTCTGGTTGGTGGCTTTGACCTGAAAGACACAGTGTGGAGAGTGCTGAAAGCCACTTTTACAACTGCTGTGGCACGTGTGATGAATTGGAGAGGAATCAATGGGAAGGTTGGTGTCCAACGCCTGATCGTATTGATGTTTTATAAACAAATTTCGGGTACTCTGGGTTCGGGCAAAATTCCGAGCCCTGAGCCCTCCCCCGGACAGCACGCCAAATACGCATAATATTTACTCTATTTAATTTGATGTAAGTGTGAACTCGTGAAAAGGAAGTTGTCATTGGTGAGAACCTTTTTTAGAAATCATTTTAATTTTATAGCACTTTGCACAATACAAAACTATTCAAATCCACTTTACAGAACATTGTATTGTTATTTCTGTTATCTCAGTAATAGTAATGGTCACAAATTAATGGTTTGGAGCTTAAATCACCTAAAAAACTTTTCTCTTAAATTGATTCATTTTCGGTCATGTGTTTTACTTAATCTGTGCTATCTGACAACCCTGTGCATGGTAGTGTTCATTTTGTTAATGAAATCTTCAACGAAATGTTCAAACGTCATACATTTTCTTGTCCCTAATAATCAACATAATGCAGGAGAAACTGTAAAATCATCTCCATCATCTAATTAAAAACACTAAGGGCCCTATTTTGACGATCTGAAACGCAAGTAACTGTGTGTGCGGATCTTGCAAATCTAAAATGTGTTGGTCTGAAGAAGCTTCATTATTCATAGGTGTGGTTTGGGCGTAACGTGATATAAACCAATCAGAGCATCATCTCACATTCCCTTTAAGAGCTGGCGCGCTTGTTCCATGGCGGATTGCTATTATAATGGCGGGTTTGCCAAGAGCATGGCATAATACATCACAGGTGAAACTCAGAAAATTAGAATATTGTGCAAAAGTTCATGTATTTCAGTAATTCAAATTAAAAGGTGAAACTAATATATTTAGTATATATAACTATATGCATTATTGTACTTTTCAGAGGGTCGAAAATTCTGTTCAGATTTTGAATTTGGGGTTTTCATAAACCGTTAGCCATAATCATCAAAATTATAACTTTTGCACGATATTCAAATTTTTCTAGTTTCACCTGTATTACTACAATTAGCCTGAATAATTTGGGTAAATGTGTATTTATGCCTATTTTTTCACATCTTTTCACAAGAGAAATACTCTTCTCCTGAAAACGGTCTGTCCGTTTAAAAGCACGTCTCCTCTGAGAAATAATCTAATTTCACCACAATTATTTTCCTCGCGTGGTAGCTAATATTGTTCCTTGTAATTATAAATGGTTTGCAAAAATTGGAACTGCTAAGTGAATGCGCGTTATGCACTCACCAAGCATGCGCCATTAAAATTGAAGTCTGAATTATGCGCCACTGACTTTAAACACAATTTTACCGGGTCTGTGGAGGAATTGTTTTGTAAAACTGCAGAATATCACCAGGGAACGTTAGTGCAGGAACACTCTTCTCGCTGAACCGCCCCGCGAGCGCAAGTTCATTCCCTAATTTACCGACGTGTGTCTGTGGAGGGAGAAGTGAGCTCTGCGTCGGGTGGAGAATAGGAATGATACATGCATCAGTGTACTTAGTCATTTGCACTGGGTGCAAGATAGGGCCCTAAAGCCCAATTTATACTTCTGCGTCAAACTTACGCCGTAGCTACGTCATAGGCTTTTTGGAGCGCGCGTACCCTTCGGCGTACCCTGATGTGCACCTCTCCAAAAATGTAAAAATGCGTCAACTCTATGCGAACGCAAGCGCTGTGATTGGTCTGCTAGAACCGCTCCCTCGGGTTTCACATGCTCCCTCTGCATGTGTAATTGTAAATGAAAACCAACGCGTTGCCTACTGCAAGGCTCCGGCTCCGGCTTAGGTGCGATGCAGAAGTATAAATCAGCCTATATCCATGTAGGACTGTCCTCGACTAAAGATTTTTCTAGTTGCGTTGCATCACATTAAATGCTTCTCTGCAAGCGCTCTGTTTGAGCCGCTTATAATTTGCATTCGGGAACGCAACGTGCACCAACCATCCGTAATTAGAATTATTAATAATTAAATCTGTTGTCAACAAAGAGAAATGTCTGCGGTTTTCTGCCAAAATAAAAGCCCAGTGGTTTAACTTTTGAAAGCAAGACATCCATGAATGTTAGTATTGTAATTTTACTGTTGTTCTGTAAAGTTAAAAACATTTTTTTAGTATAATAATTGTTTATCAGAATCAATCCAAATATTATTGTAACATTATTATTATTATGAATGCATTATAAATGTTCATTTTTCATTTACAGTGTGTATTATTGCAATAGTAAGATATGTCTTTATTAAATAAATTAAAATATTAATAAAAATAATAATAATTACAGGGGATGGGGTTAGCTATTCTGTTTTTTCTTCTTTTTTTGGCATTAGCTGATCACATCCCTGGCTCACTTAAAGGAACGTGTCACCGTTTTTAAAAATAAAACCTCCTGTCATTCTATTTTCAAAGCACTCTCCTCTTCTTCATAGAGGTATGGTTCTGGATCTTGACTGTCTGAGAAGTCACCCTCTTAGTCTCTCACAAAATCAGCCATGTTCACCGCCATTCACTATGTCTACTGTAGAAAAAATAGTCAGCTAATATTCACATCGGTATGTTGACGGAAGTTGTGGGATTTCATGTGTTGCTGCGTGATATCTCTGCGCCCAAGTAGCAGTGCTTCGTCTGTGCTTCCCCATAATATAGTCCCAAGTCAATGTCTATCTATGAAATCGGCTAGTCTTAATCTGCATCGCTATTTGTACTCACAAGAAGTAATTAGGTGGTTTTTTTTGGCTCACTTTTATTGTCTTGTTTGGACTAAAACGTGACATTTATGCTATCTGTGTTGGTGTGTTTTTACATTAGAGTGTGCATGTCTTTTGTAAAGCAGAATACATGCAGTGTTGTAAATTTTAACCGGTTGGTGGAAAAGTATTCTAAAATGTATTTTTTTTTTAAACTAAATAGTTTGTCATATGGAATTATGGTATTATTATGGCCCACATATTGAAAAATACAATTTGCAATTCCTTTTTGAAATTATACGGGGAAAACTTTCATACAGTGGTCAATCAGAGGTGTTTAATCTGTTAATAATTGCAATTAAAATATTAAAGGAATTAATTTACATTAATATTTTTTTTTTTTTTCATTATCCTGCAGCTCTAGCTTCCAGGTTGTATTGCTGCTAACATTACTTAAATTTATATTTTATTGCAGGTGCAGTCAGGCAGAATCCCCTAACTGGAAAAGCCTCAAAGATATTGAATTTAACATCAGTAAATGGCTGGAGCGATTGAAGAAACGAGAGGCCCAACAACACATTGCCGACCCTCATTAGAGACTTCCCTGCACATCTTCTCAACATCACTTCTCTTTAACTCTTTACCTTTCAAGTTTCATTTAACTTTCTCAATTTCTCTTTAAAGTTCTCTTTACCAAGTTATTGTGATTTGTTATTTTTTTTATTTCTCTCATTAGTTGAACATTAGTTGACTAGTTGAACATAACATTGATAGACGATTAAAAAAACATGAATTTTGGTGTAAAAAATTTAAGTCTAACACTCTTTGAATGTTATTTATATATATATTCATATTTATTCTTAATAATTTAAGTAGAATTCCGTTGAAAACATTTTTTTAAGTACAACTGAATGCTACTGTAATTATATTTATTTTAAAATGTTTTCAACTGAATGCTACTGTAATTATATTTATTTTAAAATGTTTTCAACTGAATGCTACTGTAATTATATTTATTTTAAAATGTTTTCAACTGAATGCTACTGTAATTATATTTATTTTAAAATGTTTTCAACTGAATGCTACTGTAATTATATTTATTTTAAAATGTTTTCAACTGAATGCTACTGTAATTATATTTATTTTAAAATGTTTTCAACTGAATGCTACTGTAATTATATTTATTTTAAAATGTTTTCAACTGAATGCTACTGTAATTATATTTATTTTAAAATGTTTTCAACTGAATGCTACTGTAATTATATTTATTTTAAAATGTTTTCAACTGAATTCTACTGTAATTATATTTATTTTAAAATGTTTTCAACTGAATGCTACTGTAATTATTAAATTCAACTGTGTTGCTGTAATTATATTTATTTTTATGAAATGTTTTCAACTGAATGCTACTGTAATTATTAAGTACAACCGTCTATCTGTAATTATTTAAACACTTGTCAAAATAAATTGTTTTGAGCACATTTGTTGTTGTGGAGTGTTTAATTTACCTTTGAGTTAATAAGACTTTTACATACTGTCAGCTGCATGTGGGCCACATAGATTTTAACAGATCTCAACCATACTAAAATTGCATGCAAGGTTCACACATGGGCCACATTAAATTGTATTATTTGGCTCATGCTTGGTGGAGTTATGGCACTCCTTTGGTTCAGTTCTGGCAAAGAAGATGAGGGCCATATATGGGCCGGCAAACACAATCTTATCTGGGCCACAGCTCAGCTGTTTATCTGGGCCAAATCTGTGCCAAAGGAAATTTGCTGACTGGGACGTAGGACTAGTGTGCAAAAGTAGGTTTTTCAAAAAATCCAAAATACCCGAAAATTTCGCCAGCGCAACCCTCGAATCCGAGGCATGCATCTCGCTCGTCTCGAGCCAAGGATTCCGATGATATAAGACACTTGGTTCTGCGACGGACGGTTTGGGAGCTATGAGCGATTTCGTACTTTTGATCGCCGTAGCGCCACCGCCGGCCCGATCGGGCCGAGCCTTGGTGATGCTGTAGAGCGAGTGTTGTTGGTCACTTTTGCCACGCCCCCTCACCGCGCCCCAGATGGGCGTCGGCTTTGCCGGCTCCCCTGACGCTGCGTCATGGTGTCATCGCTTCTCGGCCTTTTGGCTAAGATCAAGTGTAGTATCTGTTCTTATCAGTTTAATATCCAATATGTCCCCTACCCGGGGACTGCATATTAAATTGATTTTTGGCACATGGAGCCGGAACCGGGGCTTGCTCCGTCCACTCCACGCATCGACCTGGTATTGCAGTGCCTCCAGGAACGGTGTGCTTCCCCTCTTTGGGGATTGCGAATTGTTGTGGCTAATAGCAGAGCGAGTACCACTGGAGCACTACCAGACATATATACGTAGCAGGCACACAAGAAGGATGATGATGACGTGACACAACAGCGATAATGCTGTAAAGAAAACAACAAAGTTTTAAGAAGGCAACAAAGTAGAGTCACAGGAGTATAGGAAGAGGAACAAAAGCGCTGGTTCCTGACCCATCACAGCACATTTTTGTTGTCCCTCTTATTGGACGCTCCCGTCTGAGGTCTTGGAGTCTTTTACTAGCGAGCTGAATCAGGTGTGTTTGATTAGGGACACTTGATTCAACTTACCCGTCCTTCCTTTTCTCGGGGGAGGGGAAGAGGTGACCGTCGATGAGGATGGCGAAGGGCGTTAGGGTGCCTCTGACTGGAGACCTGACAATTCATACTTACCTGGCAGGGGAGACACCATGATCAGGAAGGTGGTTCACCCAGGGCGAGGCTCGGCCATTGCACTCCGGTTGTGCTGACCCCTGCGAATTCCCCAAATGTGGGAATCTCGACTGCATAATTTATGGTAGTGGGGGACTGCGTTCGCGCTCTCCCCTGGACATACTGGTCAAAAGCAGATAGCGTGGGGTTTTAACAGTTGTGGTGCGTCACCCATGGCCCCGAATGGTGAAGGTGCACAATTTTACTCTGTTTTATTAATTTTTTTCTGTCTTCTTCTTCTGTGGTGTCAATCAGTGACCTGGAGGGTCCAGAGAATTGAACTGCGGTGAGAGGTTGATGGGGAAAAAGCTGGGAGCGGTTTGCCAAATGAGGTTTTCCCCATAATCTCTGATATTCAACGGACGATTTGATTGACAGCAGTGGTCCTGGAGGCAAAGTTGTTCAGATGGAGGAGTTCCATCATGTGGTATGACTATCTTGTGCGCGTGTGAAGAAAATCATGTGACATACGATCGCCTATAGCCGTCCTCGTGTTGTTGTTATTTCATTTCAAAGCGCCACCAGGTGGCCATTCACCGCGTCCTTTCTCACCTGACCCCAGGCTGAGCCCGTGCACAGGTGTACCGGCTTGGGTGAAATTGTCTCGCTCCGTTCAAGAGTTATAGCCGTTTTAGCAAACCCTGCCTCGGCCCCTCCGAACGTTTTGGCCTGCCGCCGCCAACGGGAAACGAAATTCCCCCTTTTTTCTGATCTGGACGGACAGTCAGACTCCAGACAATCTTTCTGCACTGGTTTGGGTCAGATCGGGCAAAACACGTAGGACTAGTGTGCAAAAGTAGGTTTTTCAAAAAATCCAAAATACCCGAAAATTTCGCCAGCGCAACCCTCGAATCCGAGGCACGCATCTCGCTCGTCTCGAGCCAAGGATTCCGATGATATAAGACACTTGGTTCTGCGACGGACGGTTTGGGAGCTATGAGCGATTTTGTACTTTTGATCGCCGTAGCGCCACCGCCGGCCCGATCGGGCCGAGCCTTGGTGATGCTGTAGAGCGAGTGTTGTTGGTCACTTTTGCCACGCCCCCTCACCGCGCCCCAGATGGGCGTCGGCTTTGCCGGCTCCCCTGACGCTGCGTCATGGTGTCATCGCTTCTCGGCCTTTTGGCTAAGATCAAGTGTAGTATCTGTTCTTATCAGTTTAATATCTGATATGTCCCCTACCCGGGGACTGCATATTAAATTGATTTTTGGCACATGGAGCCGGAACCGGGGCTTGCTCCGTCCACTCCACGCATCGACTTGGTATTGCAGTGCCTCCAGGAACGGTGTGCTTCCCCTCTTTGGGGATTGCGAATTGTTGTGGCTAATAGCAGAGCGAGTACCACTGGAGCACTACCAGACATATATACGTAGCAGGCACACAAGAAGGATGATGATGACGTGACACAACAGCGATAATGCTGTAAAGAAAACAACAAAGTTTTAAGAAGGCAACAAAGTAGAGTCACAGGAGTATAGGAAGAGGAACAAAAGCGCTGGTTCCTGACCCATCACAGCACATTTTTGTTGTCCCTCTTATTGGACGCTCCCGTCTGAGGTCTTGGAGTCTTTTACTAGCGAGCTGAATCAGGTGTGTTTGATTAGGGACACTTGATTCAACTTACCCGTCCTTCCTTTTCTCGGGGGAGGGGAAGAGGTGACCGTCGATGAGGATGGCGAAGGGCGTTAGGGTGCCTCTGACTGGAGACCTGACAATTCATACTTACCTGGCAGGGGAGACACCATGATCAGGAAGGTGGTTCACCCAGGGCGAGGCTCGGCCATTGCACTCCGGTTGTGCTGACCCCTGCGAATTCCCCAAATGTGGGAATCTCGACTGCATAATTTATGGTAGTGGGGGACTGCGTTCGCGCTCTCCCCTGGACATACTGGTCAAAAGCAGATAGCGTGGGGTTTTAACAGTTGTGGTGCGTCACCCATGGCCCCGAATGGTGAAGGTGCACAATTTTACTCTGTTTTATTAATTTTTTTCTGTCTTCTTCTTCTGTGGTGTCAATCAGTGACCTGGAGGGTCCAGAGAATTGAACTGCGGTGAGAGGTTGATGGGGAAAAAGCTGGGAGCGGTTTGCCAAATGAGGTTTTCCCCATAATCTCTGATATTCAACGGACGATTTGATTGACAGCAGTGGTCCTGGAGGCAAAGTTGTTCAGATGGAGGAGTTCCATCATGTGGTATGACTATCTTGTGCGCGTGTGAAGAAAATCATGTGACATACGATCGCCTATAGCCGTCCTCGTGTTGTTGTTATTTCATTTCAAAGCGCCACCAGGTGGCCATTCACCGCGTCCTTTCTCACCTGACCCCAGGCTGAGACCGTGCACAGGTGTACCGGCTTGGGTGAAATTGTCTCGTTCCGTTCAAGAGTTATAGCCGTTTTAGCAAACCCTGCCTCGGCCCCTCCGAACGTTTTGGCCTGCCGCCGCCAACGGGAAACGAAATTCCCCCTTTTTTCTGATCTGGACGGACAGTCAGACTCCAGACAATCTTTCTGCACTGGTTTGGGTCAGATCGGGCAAAACACGTAGGACTAGTGTGCAAAAGTAGGTTTTTCAAAAAATCCAAAATACCCGAAAATTTCGCCAGCGCAACCCTCGAATCCGAGGCACGCATCTCGCTCGTCTCGAGCCAAGGATTCCGATGATATAAGACACTTGGTTCTGCGACGGACGGTTTGGGAGCTATGAGCGATTTTGTACTTTTGATCGCCGTAGCGCCACCGCCGGCCCGATCGGGCCGAGCCTTGGTGATGCTGTAGAGCGAGTGTTGTTGGTCACTTTTGCCACGCCCCCTCACCGTGCCCCAGATGGGCGTCGGCTTTGCCGGCTCCCCTGACGCTGCGTCATGGTGTCATCGCTTCTCGGCCTTTTGGCTAAGATCAAGTGTAGTATCTGTTCTTATCAGTTTAATATCTGATATGTCCCCTACCCGGGGACTGCATATTAAATTGATTTTTGGCACATGGAGCCGGAACCGGGGCTTGCTCCGTCCACTCCACGCATCGACCTGGTATTGCAGTGCCTCCAGGAACGGTGTGCTTCCCCTCTTTGGGGATTGCGAATTGTTGTGGCTAATAGCAGAGCGAGTACCACTGGAGCACTACCAGACATATATACGTAGCAGGCACACAAGAAGGATGATGATGACGTGACACAACAGCGATAATGCTGTAAAGAAAACAACAAAGTTTTAAGAAGGCAACAAAGTAGAGTCACAGGAGTATAGGAAGAGGAACAAAAGCGCTGGTTCCTGACCCATCACAGCACATTTTTGTTGTCCCTCTTATTGGACGCTCCCGTCTGAGGTCTTGGAGTCTTTTACTAGCGAGCTGAATCAGGTGTGTTTGATTAGGGACACTTGATTCAACTTACCCGTCCTTCCTTTTCTCGGGGGAGGGGAAGAGGTGACCGTCGATGAGGATGGCGAAGGGCGTTAGGGTGCCTCTGACTGGAGACCTGACAATTCATACTTACCTGGCAGGGGAGACACCATGATCAGGAAGGTGGTTCACCCAGGGCGAGGCTCGGCCATTGCACTCCGGTTGTGCTGACCCCTGCGAATTCCCCAAATGTGGGAATCTCGACTGCATAATTTATGGTAGTGGGGGACTGCGTTCGCGCTCTCCCCTGGACATACTGGTCAAAAGCAGATAGCGTGGGGTTTTAACAGTTGTGGTGCGTCACCCATGGCCCCGAATGGTGAAGGTGCACAATTTTACTCTGTTTTATTAATTTTTTTCTGTCTTCTTCTTCTGTGGTGTCAATCAGTGACCTGGAGGGTCCAGAGAATTGAACTGCGGTGAGAGGTTGATGGGGAAAAAGCTTGGAGCGGTTTGCCAAATGAGGTTTTCCCCATAATCTCTGATATTCAACGGACGATTTGATTGACAGCAGTGGTCCTGGAGGCAAAGTTGTTCAGATGGAGGAGTTCCATCATGTGGTATGACTATCTTGTGCGCGTGTGAAGAAAATCATGTGACATACGATCGCCTATAGCCGTCCTCGTGTTGTTGTTATTTCATTTCAAAGCGCCACCAGGTGGCCATTCACCGCGTCCTTTCTCACCTGACCCCAGGCTGAGCCCGTGCACAGGTGTACCGGCTTGGGTGAAATTGTCTCGTTCCGTTCAAGAGATATAGCCGTTTTAGCAAACCCTGCCTCGGCCCCTCCGAACGTTTTGGCCTGCCGCCGCCAACGGGAAACGAAATTCCCCCTTTTTTCTGATCTGGACGGACAGTCAGACTCCAGACAATCTTTCTGCACTGGTTTGGGTCAGATCGGGCAAAACACGTAGGACTAGTGTGCAAAAGTAGGTTTTTCAAAAAATCCAAAATACCCGAAAATTTCGCCAGCGCAACCCTCGAATCCGAGGCATGCATCTCGCTCGTCTCGAGCCAAGGATTCCGATGATATAAGACACTTGGTTCTGCGACGGACGGTTTGGGAGCTATGAGCGATTTCGTACTTTTGATCGCCGTAGCGCCACCGCCGGCCCGATCGGGCCGAGCCTTGGTGATGCTGTAGAGCCAGGGCTGGACTGGTAATCTGGCATACCGGGCACTTTCCCGGTGGGCCGACGCACTTTGGGGCCGATACAAGGTTATTTATTTATTTAGATTTTTTTGCCACGGACTGGCCCATCATGCAGGGACAGCGGCCCATTGGTTTGTCTTCTGATTTGACAGGCCACAGCGAGAGAGACCTTCCTTCTTCCATATTCATAGACTGTGTCCATATTAGGCGCTGTTTTTTTATTGTATTTTTTTCTTTTTGATTTGGGCGCATGAAACTGCAAAAGGCGGACATCCGCACAGCGCTGCCGCTGACGAACATGCTCTGCGTTTCTGCTGCTCTATTAAGTGATGAATGGCACTTTGACTCTGAATTTTGTTTTATACAATCGTGTGATATGGTAACATAACGGTTCTTTGGTGAATCAGCTGAAAACAGCCGTGAGCATGTACATACACAACGAGGTAAATTGGAAAATGGCAATACACACTACAAACTTCTCACCCTAGCACAACCACAATTTACCTTGCAGCTACTAACAGTGAAGAAATATGGTGTATTGGCACAAATGTATTTATTAAAAATGTTGCTATTATTATAGGCTACATTAAATATTGCGCAATATAAATCACTTTTATAGAGGCTATTTTTGTATTTTCTATGTGTTTACAATATTTTTTTTTTTATTACAAATTCAATAATTTTTTTATTTATTTCTTTCTTTCTTTTAGAAACCATATACCCATGGTAATGAGGAGCATGGTTTGGCCAAAATTGGCCAACAGTTAAACTCGGATAAAAGAGACAACGTCATGCAGGTTTGGAACAACTTTACACAACAGAATTTAAAAGCAGTAAATTTACTTTATTGCATCCTAGCTCAAAGTCAGCGCTTTACTGTCAAGTGCATTTCTGTGTGACAAAAGTGCAATATCAAGTTTGATATCTGCATTTGCAGTAAATTCAATAATATCCATCATTATTTGTCCCTGTCCTAGTTTTATTTATTTACTCCAATGTAAGGCCCTAACCCCAGCAAAAACATTCACGAGGAACTCATGGGCCGGATGAGCTGGGTTTGCCAGGGCCGAATTTTATCCCCAGTCCAGCCCTGTGTAGAGCGAGTGTTGTTGGTCACTTTTGCCACGCCCCCTCACCGCGCCCCAGATGGGCGTCGGCTTTGCCGGCTCCCCTGACGCTGCGTCATGGTGTCATCGCTTCTCGGCCTTTTGGCTAAGATCAAGTGTAGTATCTGTTCTTATCAGTTTAATATCTGATATGTCCCCTATCCGGGGACTGCATATTAAATGGATTTTTGGCACATGGAGCCGGAACCGGGGCTTGCTCCGTCCACTCCACGCATCGACCTGGTATTGCAGTGCCTCCAGGAACGGTGTGCTTCCCCTCTTTGGGGATTGCGAATTGTTGTGGCTAATAGCAGAGCGAGTACCACTGGAGCACTACCAGACATATATACGTAGCAGGCACACAAGAAGGATGATGATGACGTGACACAACAGCGATAATGCTGTAAAGAAAACAACAAAGTTTTAAGAAGGCAACAAAGTGGAGTCACAGGAGTATAGGAAGAGGAACAAAAGCGCTGGTTCCTGACCCATCACAGCACATTTTTGTTGTCCCTCTTATTGGACGCTCCCGTCTGAGGTCTTGGAGTCTTTTACTAGCGAGCTGAATCAGGTGTGTTTGATTAGGGACACTTGATTCAACTTACCCGTCCTTCCTTTTCTCGGGGGAGGGGAAGAGGTGACCGTCGATGAGGATGGCGAAGGGCGTTAGGGTGCCTCTGACTGGAGACCTGACAATTCATACTTACCTGGCAGGGGAGACACCATGATCAGGAAGGTGGTTCACCCAGGGCGAGGCTCGGCCATTGCACTCCGGTTGTGCTGACCCCTGCGAATTCCCCAAATGTGGGAATCTCGACTGCATAATTTATGGTAGTGGGGGACTGCGTTCGCGCTCTCCCCTGGACATACTGGTCAAAAGCAGATAGCGTGGGGTTTTAACAGTTGTGGTGCGTCACCCATGGCCCCGAATGGTGAAGGTGCACAATTTTACTCTGTTTTATTAATTTTTTTCTGTCTTCTTCTTCTGTGGTGTCAATCAGTGACCTGGAGGGTCCAGAGAATTGAACTGCGGTGAGAGGTTGATGGGGAAAAAGCTGGGAGCGGTTTGCCAAATGAGGTTTTCCCCATAATCTCTGATATTCAACGGACGATTTGATTGACAGCAGTGGTCCTGGAGGCAAAGTTGTTCAGATGGAGGAGTTCCATCATGTGGTATGACTATCTTGTGCGCGTGTGAAGAAAATCATGTGACATACGATCGCCTATAGCCGTCCTCGTGTTGTTGTTATTTCATTTCAAAGCGCCACCAGGTGGCCATTCACCGCGTCCTTTCTCACCTGACCCCAGGCTGAGCCCGTGCACAGGTGTACCGGCTTGGGTGAAATTGTCTCGTTCCGTTCAAGAGTTATAGCCGTTTTAGCAAACCCTGCCTCGGCCCCTCCGAACGTTTTGGCCTGCCGCCGCCAACGGGAAACGAAATTCCCCCTTTTTTCTGATCTGGACGGACAGTCAGACTCCAGACAATCTTTCTGCACTGGTTTGGGTCAGATCGGGCAAAACACGTAGGACTAGTGTGCAAAAGTAGGTTTTTCAAAAAATCCAAAATACCCGAAAATTTCGCCAGCGCAACCCTCGAATCCGAGGCATGCATCTCGCTCGTCTCGAGCCAAGGATTCCGATGATATAAGACACTTGGTTCTGCGACGGACGGTTTGGGAGCTATGAGCGATTTCGTACTTTTGATCGCCGTAGCGCCACCGCCGGCCCGATCGGGCCGAGCCTTGGTGATGCTGTAGAGCCAGGGCTGGACTGGTAATCTGGCATACCGGGCACTTTCCCGGTGGGCCGACGCACTTTGGGGCCGATACAAGGTTATTTATTTATTTAGATTTTTTTGCCACGGACTGGCCCATCATGCAGGGACAGCGGCCCATTGGTTTGTCTTCTGATTTGACAGGCCACAGCGAGAGAGACCTTCCTTCTTCCATATTCATAGACTGTGTCCATATTAGGCGCTGTTTTTTTATTGTATTTTTTTCTTTTTGATTTGGGCGCATGAAACTGCAAAAGGCGGACATCCGCACAGCGCTGCCGCTGACGAACATGCTCTGCGTTTCTGCTGCTCTATTAAGTGATGAATGGCACTTTGACTCTGAATTTTGTTTTATACAATCGTGTGATATGGTAACATAACGGTTCTTTGGTGAATCAGCTGAAAACAGCCGTGAGCATGTACATACACAACGAGGTAAATTGGAAAATGGCAATACACACTACAAACTTCTCACCCTAGCACAACCACAATTTACCTTGCAGCTACTAACAGTGAAGAAATATGGTGTATTGGCACAAATGTATTTATTAAAAATGTTGCTATTATTATAGGCTACATTAAATATTGCGCAATATAAATCACTTTTATAGAGGCTATTTTTGTATTTTCTATGTGTTTACAATATTTTTTTTTTTATTACAAATTCAATAATTTTTTTATTTATTTCTTTCTTTCTTTTAGAAACCATATACCCATGGTAATGAGGAGCATGGTTTGGCCAAAATTGGCCAACAGTTAAACTCGGATAAAAGAGACAACGTCATGCAGGTTTGGAACAACTTTACACAACAGAATTTAAAAGCAGTAAATTTACTTTATTGCATCCTAGCTCAAAGTCAGCGCTTTACTGTCAAGTGCATTTCTGTGTGACAAAAGTGCAATATCAAGTTTGATATCTGCATTTGCAGTAAATTCAATAATATCCATCATTATTTGTCCCTGTCCTAGTTTTATTTATTTACTCCAATGTAAGGCCCTAACCCCAGCAAAAACATTCACGAGGAACTCATGGGCCGGATGAGCTGGGTTTGCCAGGGCCGAATTTTATCCCCAGTCCAGCCCTGTGTAGAGCGAGTGTTGTTGGTCACTTTTGCCACGCCCCCTCACCGCGCCCCAGATGGGCGTCGGCTTTGCCGGCTCCCCTGACGCTGCGTCATGGTGTCATCGCTTCTCGGCCTTTTGGCTAAGATCAAGTGTAGTATCTGTTCTTATCAGTTTAATATCTGATATGTCCCCTACCCGGGGACTGCATATTAAATTGATTTTTGGCACATGGAGCCGGAACCGGGGCTTGCTCCGTCCACTCCACGCATCGACCTGGTATTGCAGTGCCTCCAGGAACGGTGTGCTTCCCCTCTTTGGGGATTGCGAATTGTTGTGGCTAATAGCAGAGCGAGTACCACTGGAGCACTACCAGACATATATACGTAGCAGGCACACAAGAAGGATGATGATGACGTGACACAACAGCGATAATGCTGTAAAGAAAACAACAAAGTTTTAAGAAGGCAACAAAGTGGAGTCACAGGAGTATAGGAAGAGGAACAAAAGCGCTGGTTCCTGACCCATCACAGCACATTTTTGTTGTCCCTCTTATTGGACGCTCCCGTCTGAGGTCTTGGAGTCTTTTACTAGCGAGCTGAATCAGGTGTGTTTGATTAGGGACACTTGATTCAACTTACCCGTCCTTCCTTTTCTCGGGGGAGGGGAAGAGGTGACCGTCGATGAGGATGGCGAAGGGCGTTAGGGTGCCTCTGACTGGAGACCTGACAATTCATACTTACCTGGCAGGGGAGACACCATGATCAGGAAGGTGGTTCACCCAGGGCGAGGCTCGGCCATTGCACTCCGGTTGTGCTGACCCCTGCGAATTCCCCAAATGTGGGAATCTCGACTGCATAATTTATGGTAGTGGGGGACTGCGTTCGCGCTCTCCCCTGGACATACTGGTCAAAAGCAGATAGCGTGGGGTTTTAACAGTTGTGGTGCGTCACCCATGGCCCCGAATGGTGAAGGTGCACAATTTTACTCTGTTTTATTAATTTTTTTCTGTCTTCTTCTTCTGTGGTGTCAATCAGTGACCTGGAGGGTCCAGAGAATTGAACTGCGGTGAGAGGTTGATGGGGAAAAAGCTGGGAGCGGTTTGCCAAATGAGGTTTTCCCCATAATCTCTGATATTCAACGGACGATTTGATTGACAGCAGTGGTCCTGGAGGCAAAGTTGTTCAGATGGAGGAGTTCCATCATGTGGTATGACTATCTTGTGCGCGTGTGAAGAAAATCATGTGACATACGATCGCCTATAGCCGTCCTCGTGTTGTTGTTATTTCATTTCAAAGCGCCACCAGGTGGCCATTCACCGCGTCCTTTCTCACCTGACCCCAGGCTGAGACCGTGCACAGGTGTACCGGCTTGGGTGAAATTGTCTCGCTCCGTTCAAGAGTTATAGCCGTTTTAGCAAACCCTGCCTCGGCCCCTCCGAACGTTTTGGCCTGCCGCCGCCAACGGGAAACGAAATTCCCCCTTTTTTCTGATCTGGACGGACAGTCAGACTCCAGACAATCTTTCTGCACTGGTTTGGGTCAGATCGGGCAAAACACGTAGGACTAGTGTGCAAAAGTAGGTTTTTCAAAAAATCCAAAATACCCGAAAATTTCGCCAGCGCAACCCTCGAATCCGAGGCACGCATCTCGCTCGTCTCGAGCCAAGGATTCCGATGATATAAGACACTTGGTTCTGCGACGGACGGTTTGGGAGCTATGAGCGATTTCGTACTTTTGATCGCCGTAGCGCCACCGCCGGCCCGATCGGGCCGAGCCTTGGTGATGCTGTAGAGCGAGTGTTGTTGGTCACTTTTGCCACGCCCCCTCACCGCGCCCCAGATGGGCGTCGGCTTTGCCGGCTCCCCTGACGCTGCGTCATGGTGTCATCGCTTCTCGGCCTTTTGGCTAAGATCAAGTGTAGTATCTGTTCTTATCAGTTTAATATCTGATATGTCCCCTACCCGGGGACTGCATATTAAATTGATTTTTGGCACATGGAGCCGGAACCGGGGCTTGCTCCGTCCACTCCACGCATCGACCTGGTATTGCAGTGCCTCCAGGAACGGTGTGCTTCCCCTCTTTGGGGATTGCGAATTGTTGTGGCTAATAGCAGAGCGAGTACCACTGGAGCACTACCAGACATATATACGTAGCAGGCACACAAGAAGGATGATGATGATGTGACACAACAGCGATAATGCTGTAAAGAAAACAACAAAGTTTTAAGAAGGCAACAAAGTAGAGTCACAGGAGTATAGGAAGAGGAACAAAAGCGCTGGTTCCTGACCCATCACAGCACATTTTTGTTGTCCCTCTTATTGGACGCTCCCGTCTGAGGTCTTGGAGTCTTTTACTAGCGAGCTGAATCAGGTGTGTTTGATTAGGGACACTTGATTCAACTTACCCGTCCTTCCTTTTCTCGGGGGAGGGGAAGAGGTGACCGTCGATGAGGATGGCGAAGGGCGTTAGGGTGCCTCTGACTGGAGACCTGACAATTCATACTTACCTGGCAGGGGAGACACCATGATCAGGAAGGTGGTTCACCCAGGGCGAGGCTCGGCCATTGCACTCCGGTTGTGCTGACCCCTGCGAATTCCCCAAATGTGGGAATCTCGACTGCATAATTTATGGTAGTGGGGGACTGCGTTCGCGCTCTCCCCTGGACATACTGGTCAAAAGCAGATAGCGTGGGGTTTTAACAGTTGTGGTGCGTCACCCATGGCCCCGAATGGTGAAGGTGCACAATTTTACTCTGTTTTATTAATTTTTTTCTGTCTTCTTCTTCTGTGGTGTCAATCAGTGACCTGGAGGGTCCAGAGAATTGAACTGCGGTGAGAGGTTGATGGGGAAAAAGCTGGGAGCGGTTTGCCAAATGAGGTTTTCCCCATAATCTCTGATATTCAACGGACGATTTGATTGACAGCAGTGGTCCTGGAGGCAAAGTTGTTCAGATGGAGGAGTTCCATCATGTGGTATGACTATCTTGTGCGCGTGTGAAGAAAATCATGTGACATACGATCGCCTATAGCCGTCCTCGTGTTGTTGTTATTTCATTTCAAAGCGCCACCAGGTGGCCATTCACCGCGTCCTTTCTCACCTGACCCCAGGCTGAGCCCGTGCACAGGTGTACCGGCTTGGGTGAAATTGTCTCGTTCCGTTCAAGAGTTATAGCCGTTTTAGCAAACCCTGCCTCGGCCCCTCCGAACGTTTTGGCCTGCCGCCGCCAACGGGAAACGAAATTCCCCCTTTTTTCTGATCTGGACGGACAGTCAGACTCCAGACAATCTTTCTGCACTGGTTTGGGTCAGATCGGGCAAAACACGTAGGACTAGTGTGCAAAAGTAGGTTTTTCAAAAAATCCAAAATACCCGAAAATTTCGCCAGCGCAACCCTCGAATCCGAGGCATGCATCTCGCTCGTCTCGAGCCAAGGATTCCGATGATATAAGACACTTGGTTCTGCGACGGACGGTTTGGGAGCTATGAGCGATTTCGTACTTTTGATCGCCGTAGCGCCACCGCCGGCCCGATCGGGCCGAGCCTTGGTGATGCTGTAGAGCGAGTGTTGTTGGTCACTTTTGCCACGCCCCCTCACCGCGCCCCAGATGGGCGTCGGCTTTGCCGGCTCCCCTGACGCTGCGTCATGGTGTCATCGCTTCTCGGCCTTTTGGCTAAGATCAAGTGTAGTATCTGTTCTTATCAGTTTAATATCTGATATGTCCCCTACCCGGGGACTGCATATTAAATTGATTTTTGGCACATGGAGCCGGAACCGGGGCTTGCTCCGTCCACTCCACGCATCGACCTGGTATTGCAGTGCCTCCAGGAACGGTGTGCTTCCCCTCTTTGGGGATTGCGAATTGTTGTGGCTAATAGCAGAGCGAGTACCACTGGAGCACTACCAGACATATATACGTAGCAGGCACACAAGAAGGATGATGATGACGTGACACAACAGCGATAATGCTGTAAAGAAAACAACAAAGTTTTAAGTAAGCAACAAAGTGGAGTCACAGGAGTATAGGAAGAGGAACAAAAGCGCTGGTTCCTGACCCATCACAGCACATTTTTGTTGTCCCTCTTATTGGACGCTCCCGTCTGAGGTCTTGGAGTCTTTTACTAGCGAGCTGAATCAGGTGTGTTTGATTAGGGACACTTGATTCAACTTACCCGTCCTTCCTTTTCTCGGGGGAGGGGAAGAGGTGACCGTCGATGAGGATGGCGAAGGGCGTTAGGGTGCCTCTGACTGGAGACCTGACAATTCATACTTACCTGGCAGGGGAGACACCATGATCAGGAAGGTGGTTCACCCAGGGCGAGGCTCGGCCATTGCACTCCGGTTGTGCTGACCCCTGCGAATTCCCCAAATGTGGGAATCTCGACTGCATAATTTATGGTAGTGGGGGACTGCGTTCGCGCTCTCCCCTGGACATACTGGTCAAAAGCAGATAGCGTGGGGTTTTAACAGTTGTGGTGCATCACCCATGGCCCCGAATGGTGAAGGTGCACAATTTTACTCTGTTTTATTAATTTTTTTCTGTCTTCTTCTTCTGTGGTGTCAATCAGTGACCTGGAGGGTCCAGAGAATTGAACTGCGGTGAGAGGTTGATGGGGAAAAAGCTCGGAGCGGTTTGCCAAATGAGGTTTTCCCCATAATCTCTGATATTCAACGGACGATTTGATTGACAGCAGTGGTCCTGGAGGCAAAGTTGTTCAGATGGAGGAGTTCCATCATGTGGTATGACTATCTTGTGCGCGTGTGAAGAAAATCATGTGACATACGATCGCCTATAGCCGTCCTCGTGTTGTTGTTATTTCATTTCAAAGCGCCACCAGGTGGCCATTCACCGCGTCCTTTCTCACCTGACCCCAGGCTGAGCCCGTGCACAGGTGTACCGGCTTGGGTGAAATTGTCTCGTTCCGTTCAAGAGTTATAGCCGTTTTAGCAAACCCTGCCTCGGCCCCTCCGAACGTTTTGGCCTGCCGCCGCCAACGGGAAACGAAATTCCCCCTTTTTTCTGATCTGGACGGACAGTCAGACTCCAGACAATCTTTCTGCACTGGTTTGGGTCAGATCGGGCAAAACACGTAGGACTAGTGTGCAAAAGTAGGTTTTTCAAAAAATCCAAAATACCCGAAAATTTCGCCAGCGCAACCCTCGAATCCGAGGCATGCATCTCGCTCGTCTCGAGCCAAGGATTCCGATGATATAAGACACTTGGTTCTGCGACGGACGGTTTGGGAGCTATGAGCGATTTCGTACTTTTGATCGCCGTAGCGCCACCGCCGGCCCGATCGGGCCGAGCCTTGGTGATGCTGTAGAGCCAGGGCTGGACTGGTAATCTGGCATACCGGGCACTTTCCCGGTGGGCCGACGCACTTTGGGGCCGATACAAGGTTATTTATTTATTTAGATTTTTTTGCCACGGACTGGCCCATCATGCAGGGACAGCGGCCCATTGGTTTGTCTTCTGATTTGACAGGCCACAGCGAGAGAGACCTTCCTTCTTCCATATTCATAGACTGTGTCCATATTAGGCGCTGTTTTTTTATTGTATTTTTTTCTTTTTGATTTGGGCGCATGAAACTGCAAAAGGCGGACATCCGCACAGCGCTGCCGCTGACGAACATGCTCTGCGTTTCTGCTGCTCTATTAAGTGATGAATGGCACTTTGACTCTGAATTTTGTTTTATACAATCGTGTGATATGGTAACATAACGGTTCTTTGGTGAATCAGCTGAAAACAGCCGTGAGCATGTACATACACAACGAGGTAAATTGGAAAATGGCAATACACACTACAAACTTCTCACCCTAGCACAACCACAATTTACCTTGCAGCTACTAACAGTGAAGAAATATGGTGTATTGGCACAAATGTATTTATTAAAAATGTTGCTATTATTATAGGCTACATTAAATATTGCGCAATATAAATCACTTTTATAGAGGCTATTTTTGTATTTTCTATGTGTTTACAATATTTTTTTTTTTATTACAAATTCAATAATTTTTTTATTTATTTCTTTCTTTCTTTTAGAAACCATATACCCATGGTAATGAGGAGCATGGTTTGGCCAAAATTGGCCAACAGTTAAACTCGGATAAAAGAGACAACGTCATGCAGGTTTGGAACAACTTTACACAACAGAATTTAAAAGCAGTAAATTTACTTTATTGCATCCTAGCTCAAAGTCAGCGCTTTACTGTCAAGTGCATTTCTGTGTGACAAAAGTGCAATATCAAGTTTGATATCTGCATTTGCAGTAAATTCAATAATATCCATCATTATTTGTCCCTGTCCTAGTTTTATTTATTTACTCCAATGTAAGGCCCTAACCCCAGCAAAAACATTCACGAGGAACTCATGGGCCGGATGAGCTGGGTTTGCCAGGGCCGAATTTTATCCCCAGTCCAGCCCTGTGTAGAGCGAGTGTTGTTGGTCACTTTTGCCACGCCCCCTCACCGCGCCCCAGATGGGCGTCGGCTTTGCCGGCTCCCCTGACGCTGCGTCATGGTGTCATCGCTTCTCGGCCTTTTGGCTAAGATCAAGTGTAGTATCTGTTCTTATCAGTTTAATATCTGATATGTCCCCTACCCGGGGACTGCATATTAAATTGATTTTTGGCACATGGAGCCGGAACCGGGGCTTGCTCCGTCCACTCCACGCATCGACCTGGTATTGCAGTGCCTCCAGGAACGGTGTGCTTCCCCTCTTTGGGGATTGCGAATTGTTGTGGCTAATAGCAGAGCGAGTACCACTGGAGCACTACCAGACATATATACGTAGCAGGCACACAAGAAGGATGATGATGACGTGACACAACAGCGATAATGCTGTAAAGAAAACAACAAAGTTTTAAGAAGGCAACAAAGTGGAGTCACAGGAGTATAGGAAGAGGAACAAAAGCGCTGGTTCCTGACCCATCACAGCACATTTTTGTTGTCCCTCTTATTGGACGCTCCCGTCTGAGGTCTTGGAGTCTTTTACTAGCGAGCTGAATCAGGTGTGTTTGATTAGGGACACTTGATTCAACTTACCCGTCCTTCCTTTTCTCGGGGGAGGGGAAGAGGTGACCGTCGATGAGGATGGCGAAGGGCGTTAGGGTGCCTCTGACTGGAGACCTGACAATTCATACTTACCTGGCAGGGGAGACACCATGATCAGGAAGGTGGTTCACCCAGGGCGAGGCTCGGCCATTGCACTCCGGTTGTGCTGACCCCTGCGAATTCCCCAAATGTGGGAATCTCGACTGCATAATTTATGGTAGTGGGGGACTGCGTTCGCGCTCTCCCCTGGACATACTGGTCAAAAGCAGATAGCGTGGGGTTTTAACAGTTGTGGTGCGTCACCCATGGCCCCGAATGGTGAAGGTGCACAATTTTACTCTGTTTTATTAATTTTTTTCTGTCTTCTTCTTCTGTGGTGTCAATCAGTGACCTGGAGGGTCCAGAGAATTGAACTGCGGTGAGAGGTTGATGGGGAAAAAGCTGGGAGCGGTTTGCCAAATGAGGTTTTCCCCATAATCTCTGATATTCAACGGACGATTTGATTGACAGCAGTGGTCCTGGAGGCAAAGTTGTTCAGATGGAGGAGTTCCATCATGTGGTATGACTATCTTGTGCGCGTGTGAAGAAAATCATGTGACATACGATCGCCTATAGCCGTCCTCGTGTTGTTGTTATTTCATTTCAAAGCGCCACCAGGTGGCCATTCACCGCGTCCTTTCTCACCTGACCCCAGGCTGAGCCCGTGCACAGGTGTACCGGCTTGGGTGAAATTGTCTCGTTCCGTTCAAGAGTTATAGCCGTTTTAGCAAACCCTGCCTCGGCCCCTCCGAACGTTTTGGCCTGCCGCCGCCAACGGGAAACGAAATTCCCCCTTTTTTCTGATCTGGACGGACAGTCAGACTCCAGACAATCTTTCTGCACTGGTTTGGGTCAGATCGGGCAAAACACGTAGGACTAGTGTGCAAAAGTAGGTTTTTCAAAAAATCCAAAATACCCGAAAATTTCGCCAGCGCAACCCTCGAATCCGAGGCATGCATCTCGCTCGTCTCGAGCCAAGGATTCCGATGATATAAGACACTTGGTTCTGCGACGGACGGTTTGGGAGCTATGAGCGATTTCGTACTTTTGATCGCCGTAGCGCCACCGCCGGCCCGATCGGGCCGAGCCTTGGTGATGCTGTAGAGCCAGGGCTGGACTGGTAATCTGGCATACCGGGCACTTTCCCGGTGGGCCGACGCACTTTGGGGCCGATACAAGGCTATTTATTTATTTAGATTTTTTTGCCACGGACTGGCCCATCATGCAGGGACAGCGGCCCATTGGTTTGTCTTCTGATTTGACAGGCCACAGCGAGAGAGACCTTCCTTCTTCCATATTCATAGACTGTGTCCATATTAGGCGCTGTTTTTTTATTGTATTTTTTTCTTTTTGATTTGGGCGCATGAAACTGCAAAAGGCGGACATCCGCACAGCGCTGCCGCTGACGAACATGCTCTGCGTTTCTGCTGCTCTATTAAGTGATGAATGGCACTTTGACTCTGAATTTTGTTTTATACAATCGTGTGATATGGTAACATAACGGTTCTTTGGTGAATCAGCTGAAAACAGCCGTGAGCATGTACATACACAACGAGGTAAATTGGAAAATGGCAATACACACTACAAACTTCTCACCCTAGCACAACCACAATTTACCTTGCAGCTACTAACAGTGAAGAAATATGGTGTATTGGCACAAATGTATTTATTAAAAATGTTGCTATTATTATAGGCTACATTAAATATTGCGCAATATAAATCACTTTTATAGAGGCTATTTTTGTATTTTCTATGTGTTTACAATATTTTTTTTTTTATTACAAATTCAATAGTTTTTTTATTTCTTTCTTTCTTTCTTTTAGAAACCATATACCCATGGTAATGAGGAGCATGGTTTGGCCAAAATTGGCCAACAGTTAAACTCGGATAAAAGAGACAACGTCATGCAGGTTTGGAACAACTTTACACAACAGAATTTAAAAGCAGTAAATTTACTTTATTGCATCCTAGCTCAAAGTCAGCGCTTTACTGTCAAGTGCATTTCTGTGTGACAAAAGTGCAATATCAAGTTTGATATCTGCATTTGCAGTAAATTCAATAATATCCATCATTATTTGTCCCTGTCCTAGTTTTATTTATTTACTCCAATGTAAGGCCCTAACCCCAGCAAAAACATTCACGAGGAACTCATGGGCCGGATGAGCTGGGTTTGCCAGGGCCGAATTTTATCCCCAGTCCAGCCCTGTGTAGAGCGAGTGTTGTTGGTCACTTTTGCCACGCCCCCTCACCGCGCCCCAGATGGGCGTCGGCTTTGCCGGCTCCCCTGACGCTGCGTCATGGTGTCATCGCTTCTCGGCCTTTTGGCTAAGATCTAGTATCTGGTCAGACGGTTGAGACAGCGATCGCCTCTTGTAGGTTTCCCGGCTTGCGTTTCCTTTGTAGCGCAGGCCTCCAACTTCCAGGAGGTACATTGAAAAGCCCCGTTTTAAGCCAACGGCTCGCTGGTTCGAGGAATTTTAAGGTAAGGTTTTATTATTCTAAGTATTTATTGGTAATTGTTTTAAGGTTTTGTATTTTAGGAGCTGTCGGTGCCTCCACCATGTCGGCTGCCCGTGCCGGCATGCGGAGGCACCACAGTGTTCGGTTTTTATTTAAAGAGGCTGATGGTAAGCTCCTGGGGATGTCACGTCTTGATTTCTCTAGGAAGCTGATCCAGAAAGCCCTTAATTTTAAACCGACAGACTTGAATTGTTTAATGACTCTGCCCCTGAATAAAGGTTTTGACGTTAGTTTTAGATCTGCTTCCTTGTTGCAAGATTTCTGGCAAAGATTTGAGCTTTGTAAGACCCAGTTCTCCATGTTCAATGTTGAGAAACTTTCTGACAATTCTTTTAAAACAGTGATTGTTAGAATGTTTAATGAAACAGTGATTGGAGATGATATTGCTGTATGGCTGGGTAGATTTTGCACGGTTCGAAGTCAACCGGTCAGGGTTCTTGACGAGGACGGCATTTGGAATTGCGCTTGGAGAGTTCCCATTAAACAGTGGGAAGATCCAAGCGGATTCCAGGGTCTAAGTCATTTACCCTCAATGATTGTGTTGGGAGAGAACCGCGGCTACATTCATTATCAGGGAATGCCCAAATTGTGCCGAAAGTGTGGGAAAATGGGGCACCTCGCTGAGGCATGCCAAGAAATCGTGTGTAGGAAGTGCAAAGAAATTGGTCACATTTTTGAGGAATGTACCAATGGCAGACGGTGCAATCTCTGTGGGGAAACCAACCATTTCTACAGAGATTGCCCTAAAAGCTTTGCCAACAAATTGAAAGGTAACAAAATGGCCGCCCCACAAAATGTGCAAACAGAGGAACAAAGGAGAGAGGTGGAGCCTGAGGTTTTGGTGGGAATTTTAAATTCCCAGCCATCCTCAGGCTCTGGACAAGAAAGAGGAAGTGGGGCGGCCACAGGGGCGGAGTCAAGTTTTAACATTGGACAAAGGGAGGAAGTTGTTACCCAACAGGAAGAAAGTGAAAAGGATATGGAGGAGGAAGAGGAGGGAACAACTTCCTCCCTGATCACAGTTTCAGAAGTTAGTGTGGTGGACAGTGGGAGTGAGACCGAGTGTTCACTCCCTAATGCTCAAGTGCAGAAAAGGTCTGCGAGATCTCCTCTGCTTCATACAGAGGAGAAAAGGCTGCGGGCATCGCAACGGCTAGATAGTTCCTCGCCAGAAGATCTAGACCGCATGTGGCCCGCAGAATCTCCTAATGAAGTTTCCTTTCTGCACTTTAAGCTGAGAACATCGTCACCAAAGGAGCCACAAGAGACTTTCTCTGTGGGTTCTGAGGCGACGAGCATTTGCCCTCCTGATCCCAGTTTTTCTGGGGAAAAGGAGAAGCAAATGCCACACGGAATAACATGATTTTAATGTAACTGTCTGCAGTCTTTTTATTTGGTTTTATTCTTCAAATTATGCTTGTATTTTTAACCATACTGCTCATGGCCCTCACTATCTCTACAATCAATGTGAGAAGTGTGAGGTCTACTCTTCGAGCACAGAGTGTTTTATCAAGTTTAAAACATTTTAAGTCAGATATTTATTTATTGCAAGAGTGCGCTCTGCCCTTTTTATTAAACTATAAGAGATGGCAAGAACTTTGGACCCCAGGACCCTCCATCTGGAGTGGCTCCAATTTTAACAAAAATGATGGTGTTGCCTTTTTAATTAATAACCCCAACATCTTGGTGAAGGGCAGCACTGTGGTGAGGGATGGGCGGGCAATTTTAGTTAATCTGACTTATTTAGGTAAGGATTTTAATGTTTTAAATGTGTATGGTTTTACAGGGAAAAATGAGAGATACGAGCTTTTAGAAGATTTGCAGCCCCACATGTTAGGTAGGGCTCCCCTAGTGGTAGCAGGGGATTTTAATTGTGTTTTAACAAAAAAGGACAGAAAAAGGGTTGGAGGTGATTTTAAGGTCGACAAGACATCGGTTTTATTAAAAAAATTAGTAAAAGATTTTAAGTTAGTCGACAGTTTTAAAACAATGCATCAGAGAGAGGAGGGCTTCACCTGGTTCAGTGGTGATAGCGCCAGAGCCTCTCGAATCGACTATATTTTTACTAGAGACTGCCCGCCAACCGATGCAACATTGACCCCCCTTTTCTTCACTGATCACATGATGCTCTCCTGCACCCTTTCACTACCCACGGGTGTGACAGTAGGGGGAGGGCTGTGGAAGCTGAACTGCTCCCTATTAGAGGACGAGGAAGTGGTTAGAGAGTATAGGGAGCAGTTCAGCCAATGGCAGACCCTCCAGGACTTTTACGACTCACGGGCACAGTGGTGGGAGATGGTTAAACAAAAGACTGGACATTTTTTTAGGATAATGGGTAAAGAAAAAAAGAATAAAGAAAGAAGACGCATGATGGGGCTGCAAAAAAGACTGCAGAGATATTTTAACCTTTTAAACAATGGATTGGATTTCAAAGAGGAAATAAAGGAAGTTAAAAAAGAAATGTCAGTTTTATCCGAAGCTCAAAGTAAGGGAGTCATTTTAAGATGCAAGGAAAAAGAGATTGAAGAAGGAGAAAAATGTACACGATATTTTTTTAAAAAGACTATTTCACGGGGAGGGTCAATAACCATTTTAAAAACTTGTAGAGGGAGGGAGACCAAAAACACGGAGGGAATTTTAGGTGAAATAGAGCATTTTTATAGTAAGTTATATAGCCAAAAAGAAGTACATGAGGGCATCTTAAAGGAAGTTTTAGATTTTTTAGATAAAAAAATAAAAAGTCCAAATGTGCTTTTAGCCCAGGATTTTACTCTTTTAGAAATACAAAAATCTCTTAAAGGTTTTAAAAAAGGGAAGTCCCCAGGAATGGATGGACTTCCCTTGGAGTTTTATTTGACTTTCTGGGACATTTTAGCACATGACTTACTGACAGTTTTTAAAGAATTTGAGACTCTCGACAGACTTCCAGACAGCTTTAGAGTAGGGATAGTTTCTTTATTATACAAAAAAGGAGACCGGACTGACTTGAAAAACTGGCGACCAATCACGCTTTTAAATTTTGATTGTAAACTTTTTAGTAAGATTTTAGCCACGCGTATGTCGACTGTTTTAGAGGACGTAATCCACCTGGATCAAGCATGTGCTGTGCCCGGTAGGAAGATCACAGACAGCCTGTTGCTGATTAGAGACGCCATCTGTTACGCGAGAGACAGAAATATTCGGCTAGTAGTCCTAAATTTAGATTTTGAAAAAGCTTTTGACCGCATCTCGCACCAGTTCCTTTTTAAGGTACTGGAAAAAATGGGGTTCCCAGGGAGGTTTATAGCTTGGGTGGGACTGCTATACAACAGTCTAGTCAGTAAATTTGCAGTTAATGGGCATTTATCCAAAGCTGTAGACATTCACAGCGGTGTCCGTCAGGGGTGTCCTTTATCTCCCCTACTGTATGTGGCCTGCATTGAGCCACTGGCACAAATCTTGAGAAGGGACAAATGGATTAAAGGACTGGACGTCCCAGGGACTGGTGGACTGACGGCGACCTGTGTTTTATATATGGACGACGTAACCCTTTTATCGACTGACCTTTTATCGGTACGAAGAGCAATGGACTTGACTGACTGGTACGGTCGGGCCTCGGGCGCTAAGCTCAACAGGAGTAAGTCCGAGGCCCAGCTCTTCGGGCCGTGGGGTAACGTGGACACAGGCGGACTGGATTTGGATTTTAAAGACAATGACATGACAATTTTAGGGGTAAAATTTGACAGAGAGGGTGGAGGACGGGGAAACTGGACTGACATCTTAGGGAAAGTTAGGCAAAGACTGGGGTTTTGGGGACTCAGACAAATGACATTTGAAGGGAAGGTTTTAGTTTTTAAAGCCATAATTTTACCACTGATTTTACTTGTTTGTTCTGTTTTTAGTCCCCCAAGAAGATTCCTGGCCAACCTGGAGAGGGCGGTATTTTATTTCCTGTGGGGGTCCAAGTGGGAACGATTGAAAAGGGAGGTCTTTAAAAAAAGAAAGGAAAATGGCGGGAAAGGCCTCCCAGACCCCCACTTGTTTTTAGGCAGCCGCTTTACCGCCCTCCACATTGGATACGCGCTGACCCCATCCAGAGAGAATAAGACAGCGGCCATGGCTCGTTTCTGGATGGGGTCCTACCTCAGAAGCTTAAAGATTATGCCAATTGACTTGAAAACCCCAGTGTCTTTTAATTTGTCAAAAGAGTATATTTTTATTAAGAAATTTTTAAAGAAATATTTTTTAGAGACCAATGACGTCTCCGTTTTAACCAACCACAAATCTCTGATCTCTCTTGTGCAGGACCGGGAAATGGTGAGTCCAGTTCCAGGCCTCACACCAAGTGAGGCCAAAGATGTTTGGAGGAACGCAGCCCACCCAGCTCTCCAGAACAGGCATAAGGATCTATCGTGGATGGTGGCTCATGAGATCCTCCCGGTCAGGGCGGTTATGCACTCCAGAGGCATGGCCAAAAACTCCACCTGCCCACGGTCCGGGTGCAATCGCCCGGAGACCGTCTACCATCTGCTCTGGGAGTGCGGTGCTGCGCGGGACCTGTGGGCCAGGGCCGGCCCCCTGTTTTTCCCGTGCCTGCCAGTGGGTGGGGCCCAGGTGGACTACAAGCTCGCCATCCTGGGGGTGGGTCAGGGCCTAAAAGCCCTAACATCGCAAAACTTTGCCTCGCTCTGGCTCACCCTCAACGTGATAAAGGATGCCATCTGGGTCACCAGAAACCTGCTGGTGGGGAAACGCATGACGGTCCCCCTCCACGCGAGCGAGAAAAAAATAAGATCAACGCTGCAGGGTGGGCCGCATGTCGTCATTCGGACGAGGGGGCCGAGGCTGCACAAAGAGGTCCCGGCCACCACCGACCTTGGCCGCCCGTAGATGCACCCTCACCAATCTGGCTACGGGAACAGCGGGCCAGCGGGCCGGAGGAGAGGGGATCGCCGCTGGGCCCTAGAAGCGGGGAGACCTGGGCCTGTTCTGGAGACCTGGAGTGAATGGACATTCTTGATAGGGACTCATCCCCGGTCCTGCACAACAGAGGATTTTAAAAAATATATATAATTATTTTATTGTGTTTTATTCTGCTCGTATATATTTGCCATTTATTTTATTTTATTCATTTATCCTTTCTTTTAACACCACACTGACTAGCATACATGGACTTTTTCACAACACACTACATTGACTGATTTTAACCAGAATTGTAAAATTTGTGGTTTTAATCTGTGTGAACAAGTATGTTTTAAAGAAAAGAAATGTGTGGATTGATTGAATGAAAAAATGTGACAATAAAACTTTTTTCGAAAGAAAAAAAAATCTGTTCTTATCAGTTTAATATCTGATATGTCCCCTACCCGGGGACTGCATATTAAATTGATTTTTGGCACATGGAGCCGGAACCGGGGCTTGCTCCGTCCACTCCACGCATCGACCTGGTATTGCAGTGCCTCCAGGAACGGTGTGCTTCCCCTCTTTGGGGATTGCGAATTGTTGTGGCTAATAGCAGAGCGAGTACCACTGGAGCACTACCAGACATATATACGTAGCAGGCACACAAGAAGGATGATGATGACGTGACACAACAGCGATAATGCTGTAAAGAAAACAACAAAGTTTTAAGAAGGCAACAAAGTGGAGTCACAGGAGTATAGGAAGAGGAACAAAAGCGCTGGTTCCTGACCCATCACAGCACATTTTTGTTGTCCCTCTTATTGGACGCTCCCGTCTGAGGTCTTGGAGTCTTTTACTAGCGAGCTGAATCAGGTGTGTTTGATTAGGGACACTTGATTCAACTTACCCGTCCTTCCTTTTCTCGGGGGAGGGGAAGGGCGTTAGGGTGCCTCTGACTGGAGACCTGACAATTCATACTTACCTGGCAGGGGAGACACCATGATCAGGAAGGTGGTTCACCCAGGGCGAGGCTCGGCCATTGCACTCCGGTTGTGCTGACCCCTGCGAATTCCCCAAATGTGGGAATCTCGACTGCATAATTTATGGTAGTGGGGGACTGCGTTCGCGCTCTCCCCTGGACATACTGGTCAAAAGCAGATAGCGTGGGGTTTTAACAGTTGTGGTGCGTCACCCATGGCCCCGAATGGTGAAGGTGCACAATTTTACTCTGTTTTATTAATTTTTTTCTGTCTTCTTCTTCTGTGGTGTCAATCAGTGACCTGGAGGGTCCAGAGAATTGAACTGCGGTGAGAGATTGATGGGGAAAAAGCTGGGAGCGGTTTGCCAAATGAGGTTTTCCCCATAATCTCTGATATTCAACGGACGATTTGATTGACAGCAGTGGTCCTGGAGGCAAAGTTGTTCAGATGGAGGAGTTCCATCATGTGGTATGACTATCTTGTGCGCGTGTGAAGAAAATCATGTGACATACGATCGCCTATAGCCGTCCTCGTGTTGTTGTTATTTCATTTCAAAGCGCCACCAGGTGGCCATTCACCGCGTCCTTTCTCACCTGACCCCAGGCTGAGCCCGTGCACAGGTGTACCGGCTTGGGTGAAATTGTCTCGTTCCGTTCAAGAGTTATAGCCGTTTTAGCAAACCCTGCCTCGGCCCCTCCGAACGTTTTGGCCTGCCGCCGCCAACGGGAAACGAAATTCCCCCTTTTTTCTGATCTGGACGGACAGTCAGACTCCAGACAATCTTTCTGCACTGGTTTGGGTCAGATCGGGCAAAACACCCCAGATAGCAATTACGTTTGGGCCACATGTGGGTATTATCTGGCACATATGGCCTAGATGTGGCATGGCTGAACAAATATGGGCCAAATTGGGACCATATTTGTTTTGCCATAACTTTAAAATCTGCGGGAAATGCTCTCTTGGTTCACAAATCATTTTGAGGTATATGGCCCAGATAACAACGAACACATGAGAACCATATGTGGTTGAGCTATGGCACACAGTTAGAAACACCGACTTGTGGTAAACATTTGGCTTATACATGGAAAAACACAGGAATCCTGAAATCAAGTGCGGCAGACATCCGCCGTTCCACACATCAGGTTGCTATGCATCCTCCCTCCTATTGGTGGAGTGAAACTACGGCGCGAATTTGACTGCGAACCGGGCAGCAGCCGCCATTTACTCTGCTTTCCTCCTCACGACTGTGTACATTCAGGTAAGCGATGTTTTGGCACTTTAAAGTCATATAATTGAAATATTAAGCATTATGTGTCAATATTGCATGTTATTAAGTATTTAGTTATTCGTTTCATTGAGGAGTGGGTCGAATTACGTTAGTTTTCTCCTCAGTTTAATTTACCGATACAATAAAGTGTAACGTTAATGTATAACGGTCCGCTGGTTTCCCGTTTTAAATTCAGATGTGTTTGCTAAATCAACAGTACACTGTCGTACACTTAAAATAGTACATATGGCATGTGTAATATCATATGTGAATTCAGGCGACGCGGTCCGACGTCGGTGTTACTGTTCGTCAAAAACCTAAATCCTAATTTGTGTTCACAATATTTTAACTAATCATAATATTAATAAAAAAATGGCAACAAGACTAAACAAATGAATACGTGTGCATTACAACAACCTTGTTAACATGAACTAACAATAAACTGCACTTCTTCAGCATGTATTAATATGTGTTAATGTTAATTTGAACATTTACTTATACATTCAAATCAGAAATTGTACTTGTTAACGTTGTAGTACTGTATGCACAGTGGACTATGAACAAACAATGAACTGCTGTATTTCTATTAACTAATGTTATCAAAGATTACCAAATACAGTAAGAAATGTAGGCTATCACTCATGGTTAGTTCATGTTAGTTAATACATTAAGTAATGTTTGTTAACAAATAAAACTTTATTGTAAAGTGTTATCAATTGTAAATTAATTAAAAAGAAAAAAAAACGAAACCTTCAATTGACTGCTTGTGCATGCATTTGGACCATTCTCTCCCCTTTATTTAAGATAAATAAATAATTACATGCCACAGTGTGATTGTGCAGAGATTTTTGCAACAATCACATATCAATTATGTTGCAATTACATTCTCTAACATTCTCTCACAAATATGAACCCCAAACTGTCATAACCTATTGGTGCTATGACCGAATTCTTATTTGAGTAATTTAATATAAATATATATATAATTGTATGATCACAATATAGTTTAACTTTGTTATTAAAATAAGCAAATATGCAAATTATAAGCAATGTTTTTATGCTTTGTATATCTTTCAGGAGGTTTAAACTCTCCTACCAGGCGGTTGTTGAAAATAAGAATGTGTTCTTAAAATAATAGTTCACTTAAAATTGAAAGTTCTGTCATTGTTTACTCACCCTCAAGTTGTTTCAAACCTGTATGCATTTCTTTCTTTTGCTGAACACAAGGGAAGATATTTTGAAGAATGTCGGTAACCAAACAGTTGATGGACCCCATTCACTTCCATAGTATTTTTTTTTTCCTATTATGGATGTGAATGGGGTCCATCAACTGTTTGGTTACCGACATTCTTCAAAATATCTTCCCTTGTGTTCAGCAAAAGAAAGAAATGCATGCAGGTTTGAAACAACTTGAGGGTGAGTACGGTAAACGATGACACAAATTACAATTTGTGGCAGAATCCGAAGAGAACGAGTTTTTAAGGACCACAATGATTTTCTGGCCCAGGATGATGACTGCCAAACTCTCCCACTCATATTTTTTCCTTTTGTTATTAATTCCGGAGGACAAAGTTCCAAATAAAATATTTTTTTCTCGTTTCTACCTCCGATAGTAGCACCTCCAATTCACTTTCTGTAAATTTTTGTTACTTGCCGCTTGCTTTAGCCATTTTCTTACTGCTTTCTTTTGCCAAAGTGGACTCATTACCATATTTAAATTGCTTTATTTAAGGGAGGAGACTGGCTGGGGCGTTGTGCTCGTGCATTTGCACTCAATTTTACGTTAATTGGGATGTACAAAGAGAACATGCGTGGGATCCTTCGTACGCAGAGATTCATACATCTGTTTTTTTTGTGCGTACGCACATTTACAGCTTTGTCCGTACACAATGTTTTAGGATGAATTCAACGCAAGTCTTTGTACATGAGGCCCCAAGTCAGGGACTGGGATGGCCATTACAGATGCTTGGTTTTGTGCTCAGTGACCCATTTTTGTTTTGATTTTGGTGTTTGTTTTTGGATCACTGTCCTGTTGGAAGACACAAACATGGCCCATTATAAGATTTCTATAAGAGGTTGTCAGGTTTAAATTTTTTATCTGTTGGTAGTTGATCGAATCCATGATGCCATGTATCTGAACCAGATAGTATTTCATTTTACACATGGGGTGCTTTTTTATCCCTGTGTGCACCAAACACATCTTAAGTGGTTACTACCAAAAAAGCTACATTTTTTTGTTTCATCTGACCATAGAACCCGTCCTATTTGAAGTTCCAGTAGTGTCAGTTACTTTTCAAACGTTCTATGGTCAGATGAAACAAAAAAATTTAGCTTTTTTGGTAGTAACCACTTAAGATTGGTTTGGCACACACAGGGATAAAAAATCACCCCATGTGTAAAATGAAATACTCTTCTGTATTTTTGATTTGCGTCAGAAGTAGCGTACGGATGAAACATAGGATGTGCGTACGCACAGAAATATTCTGATTTATAAAACCGTGCGCACGCACATCCTATGCAGTTTTCCCATAATAAATCACAATCAATTCTAAATGTAGCGCAGCTTTTGCGTTCTTCTGAACATCTTGTTCAGATACATGGCATCATGGATTCGATCAACTACCAAAAATTTAAACCTGACAAACTCTTATAGAAATCTTATAATGGGCCATGTTTGTGTCTTCCAACAGGACAGTGATCCAAAAACAAACACCAACATCAGAACAAAAATGGGTCACTGAGCACAAAACCAAGCATCTTCAATGGCCATCCCAGTCCCTGACCTGAACCCTATAGATGATGAGTGAGTGAACTGAAGAGAAGCGCCAACATGGATCTGGGAATTTGAAGGATCTGGAGAAATTCTGTATGGAGGAATGGTCTCTGATCTCTGGTCAGGTGTTCTCCAAACTCATCAGGCATTATAGGAGAAAACTCAGAGCTGCCGTCTTGGAAAAAGGAGCTTACAAAAAGTATTTAATAAAAGGGGGCAAATAATTGTTCCCAACGTGTTTAGGAGAAAAACATTTATTTCATAATGTGATTTCCCCCCCCCACACTTTCCATTCTTTTACTTCAATGAAAGGTTAGATTTGTGCCAATTTTTAAAAAAATTAAAGATCAAAATGATAAACAATGCAGATTTATTTTTTACAGCCATCTTTGATCATATTTACCGGGGGGGAAAATAATTCTGACCAGCACTGTATATTTCAACCACTTACTTACAATGTTTTTTTTTCCTATCAGATTACGTATCTGGGTCTGGTTGGTGGCTTTGACCTGAAAGACACAGTGTGGAGAGTGCTGAAAGCCACTTTTACAACTGCTGTGGCACGTGTGATGAATTGGAGAGGAATCAATGGGAAGGTTGGTGTCCAACGCCTGATCGTATTGATGTTTTATAAACAAATTTCGGGTACTCTGGGTTCGGGCAAAATTCCGAGCCCTGAGCCCTCCCCCGGACAGCACGCCAAATACGCATAATATTTACTCTATTTAATTTGATGTAAGTGTGAACTCGTGAAAAGGAAGTTGTCATTGGTGAGAACCTTTTTTAGAAATCATTTTAATTTTATAGCACTTTGCACAATACAAAACTATTCAAATCCACTTTACAGAACATTGTATTGTTATTTCTGTTATCTCAGTAATAGTAATGGTCACAAATTAATGGTTTGGAGCTTAAATCACCTAAAAAACTTTTCTCTTAAATTGATTCATTTTCGGTCATGTGTTTTACTTAATCTGTGCTATCTGACAACCCTGTGCATGGTAGTGTTCATTTTGTTAATGAAATCTTCAACGAAATGTTCAAACGTCATACATTTTCTTGTCCCTAATAATCAACATAATGCAGGAGAAACTGTAAAATCATCTCCATCATCTAATTAAAAACACTAAGGGCCCTATTTTGACGATCTGAAACGCAAGTAACTGTGTGTGCGGATCTTGCAAATCTAAAATGTGTTGGTCTGAAGAAGCTTCATTATTCATAGGTGTGGTTTGGGCGTAACGTGAAATAAACCAATCAGAGCATCATCTCACATTCCCTTTAAGAGCTGGCGCGCTTGTTCCATGGCGGATTGCTATTATAATGGCGGGTTTGCCAAGAGCATGGCATAATACATCACAGGTGAAACTCAGAAAATTAGAATATTGTGCAAAAGTTCATGTATTTCAGTAATTCAAATTAAAAGGTGAAACTAATATATTTAGTATATATAACTATATGCATTATTGTACTTTTCAGAGGGTCGAAAATTCTGTTCAGATTTTGAATTTGGGGTTTTCATAAACCGTTAGCCATAATCATCAAAATTATAACTTTTGCACGATATTCAAATTTTTCTAGTTTCACCTGTATTACTACAATTAGCCTGAATAATTTGGGTAAATGTGTATTTATGCCTATTTTTTCACATCTTTTCACAAGAGAAATACTCTTCTCCTGAAAACGGTCTGTCCGTTTAAAAGCACGTCTCCTCTGAGAAATAATCTAATTTCACCACAATTATTTTCCTCGCGTGGTAGCTAATATTGTTCCTTGTAATTATAAATGGTTTGCAAAAATTGGAACTGCTAAGTGAATGCGCGTTATGCACTCACCAAGCATGCGCCATTAAAATTGAAGTCTGAATTATGCGCCACTGACTTTAAACACAATTTTACCGGGTCTGTGGAGGAATTGTTTTGTAAAACTGCAGAATATCACCAGGGAACGTTAGTGCAGGAACACTCTTCTCGCTGAACCGCCCCGCGAGCGCAAGTTCATTCCCTAATTTACCGACGTGTGTCTGTGGAGGGAGAAGTGAGCTCTGCGTCGGGTGGAGAATAGGAATGATACATGCATCAGTGTACTTAGTCATTTGCACTGGGTGCAAGATAGGGCCCTAAAGCCCAATTTATACTTCTGCGTCAAACTTACGCCGTAGCTACGTCATAGGCTTTTTGGAGCGCGCGTACCCTTCGGCGTACCCTGATGTGCACCTCTCCAAAAATGTAAAAATGCGTCAACTCTATGCGAACGCAAGCGCTGTGATTGGTCTGCTAGAACCGCTCCCTCGGGTTTCACATGCTCCCTCTGCATGTGTAATTGTAAATGAAAACCAACGCGTTGCCTACTGCAAGGCTCCGGCTCCGGCTTAGGTGCGATGCAGAAGTATAAATCAGCCTATATCCATGTAGGACTGTCCTCGACTAAAGATTTTTCTAGTTGCGTTGCATCACATTAAATGCTTCTCTGCAAGCGCTCTGTTTGAGCCGCTTATAATTTGCATTCGGGAACGCAACGTGCACCAACCATCCGTAATTAGAATTATTAATAATTAAATCTGTTGTCAACAAAGAGAAATGTCTGCGGTTTTCTGCCAAAATAAAAGCCCAGTGGTTTAACTTTTGAAAGCAAGACATCCATGAATGTTAGTATTGTAATTTTACTGTTGTTCTGTAAAGTTAAAAACATTTTTTTAGTATAATAATTGTTTATCAGAATCAATCCAAATATTATTGTAACATTATTATTATTATGAATGCATTATAAATGTTCATTTTTCATTTACAGTGTGTATTATTGCAATAGTAAGATATGTCTTTATTAAATAAATTAAAATATTAATAAAAATAATAATAATTACAGGGGATGGGGTTAGCTATTCTGTTTTTTCTTCTTTTTTTGGCATTAGCTGATCACATCCCTGGCTCACTTAAAGGAACGTGTCACCGTTTTTAAAAATAAAACCTCCTGTCATTCTATTTTCAAAGCACTCTCCTCTTCTTCATAGAGGTATGGTTCTGGATCTTGACTGTCTGAGAAGTCACCCTCTTAGTCTCTCACAAAATCAGCCATGTTCACCGCCATTCACTATGTCTACTGTAGAAAAAATAGTCAGCTAATATTCACATCGGTATGTTGACGGAAGTTGTGGGATTTCATGTGTTGCTGCGTGATATCTCTGCGCCCAAGTAGCAGTGCTTCGTCTGTGCTTCCCCATAATATAGTCCCAAGTCAATGTCTATCTATGAAATCGGCTAGTCTTAATCTGCATCGCTATTTGTACTCACAAGAAGTAATTAGGTGGTTTTTTTTGGCTCACTTTTATTGTCTTGTTTGGACTAAAACGTGACATTTATGCTATCTGTGTTGGTGTGTTTTTACATTAGAGTGTGCATGTCTTTTGTAAAGCAGAATACATGCAGTGTTGTAAATTTTAACCGGTTGGTGGAAAAGTATTCTAAAATGTATTTTTTTTTAAAACTAAATAGTTTGTCATATGGAATTATGGTATTATTATGGCCCACATATTGAAAAATACAATTTGCAATTCCTTTTTGAAATTATACGGGGAAAACTTTCATACAGTGGTCAATCAGAGGTGTTTAATCTGTTAATAATTGCAATTAAAATATTAAAGGAATTAATTTACATTAATATTTTTTTTTTTTTTCATTATCCTGCAGCTCTAGCTTCCAGGTTGTATTGCTGCTAACATTACTTAAATTTATATTTTATTGCAGGTGCAGTCAGGCAGAATCCCCTAACTGGAAAAGCCTCAAAGATATTGAATTTAACATCAGTAAATGGCTGGAGCGATTGAAGAAACGAGAGGCCCAACAACACATTGCCGACCCTCATTAGAGACTTCCCTGCACATCTTCTCAACATCACTTCTCTTTAACTCTTTACCTTTCAAGTTTCATTTAACTTTCTCAATTTCTCTTTAAAGTTCTCTTTACCAAGTTACTGTGATTTGTTATTTTTTTTTATTTCTCTCATTAGTTGAACATTAGTTGACTAGTTGAACATAACATTGATAGACGATTAAAAAAACATGAATTTTGGTGTAAAAAATTTAAGTCTAACACTCTTTGAATGTTATTTATATATATATTCATATTTATTCTTAATAATTTAAGTAGAATTCCGTTGAAAACATTTTTTTAAGTACAACTGAATGCTACTGTAATTATATTTATTTTAAAATGTTTTCAACTGAATGCTACTGTAATTATATTTATTTTAAAATGTTTTCAACTGAATGCTACTGTAATTATATTTATTTTAAAATGTTTTCAACTGAATGCTACTGTAATTATATTTATTTTAAAATGTTTTCAACTGAATGCTACTGTAATTATATTTATTTTAAAATGTTTTCAACTGAATGCTACTGTAATTATATTTATTTTAAAATGTTTTCAACTGAATGCTACTGTAATTATATTTATTTTAAAATGTTTTCAACTGAATGCTACTGTAATTATATTTATTTTAAAATGTTTTCAACTGAATTCTACTGTAATTATATTTATTTTAAAATGTTTTCAACTGAATGCTACTGTAATTATTAAATTCAACTGTGTTGCTGTAATTATATTTATTTTTATGAAATGTTTTCAACTGAATGCTACTGTAATTATTAAGTACAACCGTCTATCTGTAATTATTTAAACACTTGTCAAAATAAATTGTTTTGAGCACATTTGTTGTTGTGGAGTGTTTAATTTACCTTTGAGTTAATAAGACTTTTACATACTGTCAGCTGCATGTGGGCCACATAGATTTTAACAGATCTCAACCATACTAAAATTGCATGCAAGGTTCACACATGGGCCACATTAAATTGTATTATTTGGCTCATGCTTGGTGGAGTTATGGCACTCCTTTGGTTCAGTTCTGGCAAAGAAGATGAGGGCCATATATGGGCCGGCAAACACAATCTTATCTGGGCCACAGCTCAGCTGTTTATCTGGGCCAAATCTGTGCCAAAGGAAATTTGCTGACTGGGACGTAGGACTAGTGTGCAAAAGTAGGTTTTTCAAAAAATCCAAAATACCCGAAAATTTCGCCAGCGCAACCCTCGAATCCGAGGCATGCATCTCGCTCGTCTCGAGCCAAGGATTCCGATGATATAAGACACTTGGTTCTGCGACGGACGGTTTGGGAGCTATGAGCGATTTCGTACTTTTGATCGCCGTAGCGCCACCGCCGGCCCGATCGGGCCGAGCCTTGGTGATGCTGTAGAGCGAGTGTTGTTGGTCACTTTTGCCACGCCCCCTCACCGCGCCCCAGATGGGCGTCGGCTTTGCCGGCTCCCCTGACGCTGCGTCATGGTGTCATCGCTTCTCGGCCTTTTGGCTAAGATCAAGTGTAGTATCTGTTCTTATCAGTTTAATATCTGATATGTCCCCTACCCGGGGACTGCATATTAAATTGATTTTTGGCACATGGAGCCGGAACCGGGGCTTGCTCCGTCCACTCCACGCATCGACCTGGTATTGCAGTGCCTCCAGGAACGGTGTGCTTCCCCTCTTTGGGGATTGCGAATTGTTGTGGCTAATAGCAGAGCGAGTACCACTGGAGCACTACCAGACATATATACGTAGCAGGCACACAAGAAGGATGATGATGACGTGACACAACAGCGATAATGCTGTAAAGAAAACAACAAAGTTTTAAGAAGGCAACAAAGTAGAGTCACAGGAGTATAGGAAGAGGAACAAAAGCGCTGGTTCCTGACCCATCACAGCACATTTTTGTTGTCCCTCTTATTGGACGCTCCCGTCTGAGGTCTTGGAGTCTTTTACTAGCGAGCTGAATCAGGTGTGTTTGATTAGGGACACTTGATTCAACTTACCCGTCCTTCCTTTTCTCGGGGGAGGGGAAGAGGTGACCGTCGATGAGGATGGCGAAGGGCGTTAGGGTGCCTCTGACTGGAGACCTGACAATTCATACTTACCTGGCAGGGGAGACACCATGATCAGGAAGGTGGTTCACCCAGGGCGAGGCTCGGCCATTGCACTCCGGTTGTGCTGACCCCTGCGAATTCCCCAAATGTGGGAATCTCGACTGCATAATTTATGGTAGTGGGGGACTGCGTTCGCGCTCTCCCCTGGACATACTGGTCAAAAGCAGATAGCGTGGGGTTTTAACAGTTGTGGTGCGTCACCCATGGCCCCGAATGGTGAAGGTGCACAATTTTACTCTGTTTTATTAATTTTTTTCTGTCTTCTTCTTCTGTGGTGTCAATCAGTGACCTGGAGGGTCCAGAGAATTGAACTGCGGTGAGAGGTTGATGGGGAAAAAGCTCGGAGCGGTTTGCCAAATGAGGTTTTCCCCATAATCTCTGATATTCAACGGACGATTTGGTTGACAGCAGTGGTCCTGGAGGCAAAGTTGTTCAGATGGAGGAGTTCCATCATGTGGTATGACTATCTTGTGCGCGTGTGAAGAAAATCATGTGACATACGATCGCCTATAGCCGTCCTCGTGTTGTTGTTATTTCATTTCAAAGCGCCACCAGGTGGCCATTCACCGCGTCCTTTCTCACCTGACCCCAGGCTGAGCCCGTGCACAGGTGTACCGGCTTGGGTGAAATTGTCTCGTTCCGTTCAAGAGTTATAGCCGTTTTAGCAAACCCTGCCTCGGCCCCTCCGAACGTTTTGGCCTGCCGCCGCCAACGGGAAACGAAATTCCCCCTTTTTTCTGATCTGGACGGACAGTCAGACTCCAGACAATCTTTCTGCACTGGTTTGGGTCAGATCGGGCAAAACACGTAGGACTAGTGTGCAAAAGTAGGTTTTTCAAAAAATCCAAAATACCCGAAAATTTCGCCAGCGCAACCCTCGAATCCGAGGCATGCATCTCGCTCGTCTCGAGCCAAGGATTCCGATGATATAAGACACTTGGTTCTGCGACGGACGGTTTGGGAGCTATGAGCGATTTCGTACTTTTGATCGCCGTAGCGCCACCGCCGGCCCGATCGGGCCGAGCCTTGGTGATGCTGTAGAGCCAGGGCTGGACTGGTAATCTGGCATACCGGGCACTTTCCCGGTGGGCCGACGCACTTTGGGGCCGATACAAGGTTATTTATTTATTTAGATTTTTTTGCCACGGACTGGCCCATCATGCAGGGACAGCGGCCCATTGGTTTGTCTTCTGATTTGACAGGCCACAGCGAGAGAGACCTTCCTTCTTCCATATTCATAGACTGTGTCCATATTAGGCGCTGTTTTTTTATTGTATTTTTTTCTTTTTGATTTGGGCGCATGAAACTGCAAAAGGCGGACATCCGCACAGCGCTGCCGCTGACGAACATGCTCTGCGTTTCTGCTGCTCTATTAAGTGATGAATGGCACTTTGACTCTGAATTTTGTTTTATACAATCGTGTGATATGGTAACATAACGGTTCTTTGGTGAATCAGCTGAAAACAGCCGTGAGCATGTACATACACAACGAGGTAAATTGGAAAATGGCAATACACACTACAAACTTCTCACCCTAGCACAACCACAATTTACCTTGCAGCTACTAACAGTGAAGAAATATGGTGTATTGGCACAAATGTATTTATTAAAAATGTTGCTATTATTATAGGCTACATTAAATATTGCGCAATATAAATCACTTTTATAGAGGCTATTTTTGTATTTTCTATGTGTTTACAATATTTTTTTTTTTATTACAAATTCAATAATTTTTTTATTTATTTCTTTCTTTCTTTTAGAAACCATATACCCATGGTAATGAGGAGCATGGTTTGGCCAAAATTGGCCAACAGTTAAACTCGGATAAAAGAGACAACGTCATGCAGGTTTGGAACAACTTTACACAACAGAATTTAAAAGCAGTAAATTTACTTTATTGCATCCTAGCTCAAAGTCAGCGCTTTACTGTCAAGTGCATTTCTGTGTGACAAAAGTGCAATATCAAGTTTGATATCTGCATTTGCAGTAAATTCAATAATATCCATCATTATTTGTCCCTGTCCTAGTTTTATTTATTTACTCCAATGTAAGGCCCTAACCCCAGCAAAAACATTCACGAGGAACTCATGGGCCGGATGAGCTGGGTTTGCCAGGGCCGAATTTTATCCCCAGTCCAGCCCTGTGTAGAGCGAGTGTTGTTGGTCACTTTTGCCACGCCCCCTCACCGCGCCCCAGATGGGCGTCGGCTTTGCCGGCTCCCCTGACGCTGCGTCATGGTGTCATCGCTTCTCGGCCTTTTGGCTAAGATCAAGTGTAGTATCTGTTCTTATCAGTTTAATATCTGATATGTCCCCTACCCGGGGACTGCATATTAAATTGATTTTTGGCACATGGAGCCGGAACCGGGGCTTGCTCCGTCCACTCCACGCATCGACCTGGTATTGCAGTGCCTCCAGGAACGGTGTGCTTCCCCTCTTTGGGGATTGCGAATTGTTGTGGCTAATAGCAGAGCGAGTACCACTGGAGCACTACCAGACATATATACGTAGCAGGCACACAAGAAGGATGATGATGACGTGACACAACAGCGATAATGCTGTAAAGAAAACAACAAAGTTTTAAGAAGGCAACAAAGTGGAGTCACAGGAGTATAGGAAGAGGAACAAAAGCGCTGGTTCCTGACCCATCACAGCACATTTTTGTTGTCCCTCTTATTGGACGCTCCCGTCTGAGGTCTTGGAGTCTTTTACTAGCGAGCTGAATCAGGTGTGTTTGATTAGGGACACTTGATTCAACTTACCCGTCCTTCCTTTTCTCGGGGGAGGGGAAGAGGTGACCGTCGATGAGGATGGCGAAGGGCGTTAGGGTGCCTCTGACTGGAGACCTGACAATTCATACTTACCTGGCAGGGGAGACACCATGATCAGGAAGGTGGTTCACCCAGGGCGAGGCTCGGCCATTGCACTCCGGTTGTGCTGACCCCTGCGAATTCCCCAAATGTGGGAATCTCGACTGCATAATTTATGGTAGTGGGGGACTGCGTTCGCGCTCTCCCCTGGACATACTGGTCAAAAGCAGATAGCGTGGGGTTTTAACAGTTGTGGTGCGTCACCCATGGCCCCGAATGGTGAAGGTGCACAATTTTACTCTGTTTTATTAATTTTTTTCTGTCTTCTTCTTCTGTGGTGTCAATCAGTGACCTGGAGGGTCCAGAGAATTGAACTGCGGTGAGAGGTTGATGGGGAAAAAGCTGGGAGCGGTTTGCCAAATGAGGTTTTCCCCATAATCTCTGATATTCAACGGACGATTTGATTGACAGCAGTGGTCCTGGAGGCAAAGTTGTTCAGATGGAGGAGTTCCATCATGTGGTATGACTATCTTGTGCGCGTGTGAAGAAAATCATGTGACATACGATCGCCTATAGCCGTCCTCGTGTTGTTGTTATTTCATTTCAAAGCGCCACCAGGTGGCCATTCACCGCGTCCTTTCTCACCTGACCCCAGGCTGAGCCCGTGCACAGGTGTACCGGCTTGGGTGAAATTGTCTCGTTCCGTTCAAGAGTTATAGCCGTTTTAGCAAACCCTGCCTCGGCCCCTCCGAACGTTTTGGCCTGCCGCCGCCAACGGGAAACGAAATTCCCCCTTTTTTCTGATCTGGACGGACAGTCAGACTCCAGACAATCTTTCTGCACTGGTTTGGGTCAGATCGGGCAAAACACGTAGGACTAGTGTGCAAAAGTAGGTTTTTCAAAAAATCCAAAATACCCGAAAATTTCGCCAGCGCAACCCTCGAATCCGAGGCATGCATCTCGCTCGTCTCGAGCCAAGGATTCCGATGATATAAGACACTTGGTTCTGCGACGGACGGTTTGGGAGCTATGAGCGATTTCGTACTTTTGATCGCCGTAGCGCCACCGCCGGCCCGATCGGGCCGAGCCTTGGTGATGCTGTAGAGCCAGGGCTGGACTGGTAATCTGGCATACCGGGCACTTTCCCGGTGGGCCGATGCACTTTGGGGCCGATACAAGGTTATTTATTTATTTAGATTTTTTTGCCACGGACTGGCCCATCATGCAGGGACAGCGGCCCATTGGTTTGTCTTCTGATTTGACAGGCCACAGCGAGAGAGACCTTCCTTCTTCCATATTCATAGACTGTGTCCATATTAGGCGCTGTTTTTTTATTGTATTTTTTTCTTTTTGATTTGGGCGCATGAAACTGCAAAAGGCGGACATCCGCACAGCGCTGCCGCTGACGAACATGCTCTGCGTTTCTGCTGCTCTATTAAGTGATGAATGGCACTTTGACTCTGAATTTTGTTTTATACAATCGTGTGATATGGTAACATAACGGTTCTTTGGTGAATCAGCTGAAAACAGCCGTGAGCATGTACATACACAACGAGGTAAATTGGAAAATGGCAATACACACTACAAACTTCTCACCCTAGCACAACCACAATTTACCTTGCAGCTACTAACAGTGAAGAAATATGGTGTATTGGCACAAATGTATTTATTAAAAATGTTGCTATTATTATAGGCTACATTAAATATTGCGCAATATAAATCACTTTTATAGAGGCTATTTTTGTATTTTCTATGTGTTTACAATATTTTTTTTTTTATTACAAATTCAATAGTTTTTTTATTTCTTTCTTTCTTTCTTTTAGAAACCATATACCCATGGTAATGAGGAGCATGGTTTGGCCAAAATTGGCCAACAGTTAAACTCGGATAAAAGAGACAACGTCATGCAGGTTTGGAACAACTTTACACAACAGAATTTAAAAGCAGTAAATTTACTTTATTGCATCCTAGCTCAAAGTCAGCGCTTTACTGTCAAGTGCATTTCTGTGTGACAAAAGTGCAATATCAAGTTTGATATCTGCATTTGCAGTAAATTCAATAATATCCATCATTATTTGTCCCTGTCCTAGTTTTATTTATTTACTCCAATGTAAGGCCCTAACCCCAGCAAAAACATTCACGAGGAACTCATGGGCCGGATGAGCTGGGTTTGCCAGGGCCGAATTTTATCCCCAGTCCAGCCCTGTGTAGAGCGAGTGTTGTTGGTCACTTTTGCCACGCCCCCTCACCGCGCCCCAGATGGGCGTCGGCTTTGCCGGCTCCCCTGACGCTGCGTCATGGTGTCATCGCTTCTCGGCCTTTTGGCTAAGATCAAGTGTAGTATCTGTTCTTATCAGTTTAATATCTGATATGTCCCCTACCCGGGGACTGCATATTAAATTGATTTTTGGCACATGGAGCCGGAACCGGGGCTTGCTCCGTCCACTCCACGCATCGACCTGGTATTGCAGTGCCTCCAGGAACGGTGTGCTTCCCCTCTTTGGGGATTGCGAATTGTTGTGGCTAATAGCAGAGCGAGTACCACTGGAGCACTACCAGACATATATACGTAGCAGGCACACAAGAAGGATGATGATGACGTGACACAACAGCGATAATGCTGTAAAGAAAACAACAAAGTTTTAAGAAGGCAACAAAGTGGAGTCACAGGAGTATAGGAAGAGGAACAAAAGCGCTGGTTCCTGACCCATCACAGCACATTTTTGTTGTCCCTCTTATTGGACGCTCCCGTCTGAGGTCTTGGAGTCTTTTACTAGCGAGCTGAATCAGGTGTGTTTGATTAGGGACACTTGATTCAACTTACCCGTCCTTCCTTTTCTCGGGGGAGGGGAAGGGCGTTAGGGTGCCTCTGACTGGAGACCTGACAATTCATACTTACCTGGCAGGGGAGACACCATGATCAGGAAGGTGGTTCACCCAGGGCGAGGCTCGGCCATTGCACTCCGGTTGTGCTGACCCCTGCGAATTCCCCAAATGTGGGAATCTCGACTGCATAATTTATGGTAGTGGGGGACTGCGTTCGCGCTCTCCCCTGGACATACTGGTCAAAAGCAGATAGCGTGGGGTTTTAACAGTTGTGGTGCGTCACCCATGGCCCCGAATGGTGAAGGTGCACAATTTTACTCTGTTTTATTAATTTTTTTCTGTCTTCTTCTTCTGTGGTGTCAATCAGTGACCTGGAGGGTCCAGAGAATTGAACTGCGGTGAGAGGTTGATGGGGAAAAAGCTGGGAGCGGTTTGCCAAATGAGGTTTTCCCCATAATCTCTGATATTCAACGGACGATTTGATTGACAGCAGTGGTCCTGGAGGCAAAGTTGTTCAGATGGAGGAGTTCCATCATGTGGTATGACTATCTTGTGCGCGTGTGAAGAAAATCATGTGACATACGATCGCCTATAGCCGTCCTCGTGTTGTTGTTATTTCATTTCAAAGCGCCACCAGGTGGCCATTCACCGCGTCCTTTCTCACCTGACCCCAGGCTGAGCCCGTGCACAGGTGTACCGGCTTGGGTGAAATTGTCTCGTTCCGTTCAAGAGTTATAGCCGTTTTAGCAAACCCTGCCTCGGCCCCTCCGAACGTTTTGGCCTGCCGCCGCCAACGGGAAACGAAATTCCCCCTTTTTTCTGATCTGGACGGACAGTCAGACTCCAGACAATCTTTCTGCACTGGTTTGGGTCAGATCGGGCAAAACACGTAGGACTAGTGTGCAAAAGTAGGTTTTTCAAAAAATCCAAAATACCCGAAAATTTCGCCAGCGCAACCCTCGAATCCGAGGCATGCATCTCGCTCGTCTCGAGCCAAGGATTCCGATGATATAAGACACTTGGTTCTGCGACGGACGGTTTGGGAGCTATGAGCGATTTCGTACTTTTGATCGCCGTAGCGCCACCGCCGGCCCGATCGGGCCGAGCCTTGGTGATGCTGTAGAGCCAGGGCTGGACTGGTAATCTGGCATACCGGGCACTTTCCCGGTGGGCCGACGCACTTTGGGGCCGATACAAGGCTATTTATTTATTTAGATTTTTTTGCCACGGACTGGCCCATCATGCAGGGACAGCGGCCCATTGGTTTGTCTTCTGATTTGACAGGCCACAGCGAGAGAGACCTTCCTTCTTCCATATTCATAGACTGTGTCCATATTAGGCGCTGTTTTTTTATTGTATTTTTTTCTTTTTGATTTGGGCGCATGAAACTGCAAAAGGCGGACATCCGCACAGCGCTGCCGCTGACGAACATGCTCTGCGTTTCTGCTGCTCTATTAAGTGATGAATGGCACTTTGACTCTGAATTTTGTTTTATACAATCGTGTGATATGGTAACATAACGGTTCTTTGGTGAATCAGCTGAAAACAGCCGTGAGCATGTACATACACAACGAGGTAAATTGGAAAATGGCAATACACACTACAAACTTCTCACCCTAGCACAACCACAATTTACCTTGCAGCTACTAACAGTGAAGAAATATGGTGTATTGGCACAAATGTATTTATTAAAAATGTTGCTATTATTATAGGCTACATTAAATATTGCGCAATATAAATCACTTTTATAGAGGCTATTTTTGTATTTTCTATGTGTTTACAATATTTTTTTTTTTATTACAAATTCAATAGTTTTTTTATTTCTTTCTTTCTTTCTTTTAGAAACCATATACCCATGGTAATGAGGAGCATGGTTTGGCCAAAATTGGCCAACAGTTAAACTCGGATAAAAGAGACAACGTCATGCAGGTTTGGAACAACTTTACACAACAGAATTTAAAAGCAGTAAATTTACTTTATTGCATCCTAGCTCAAAGTCAGCGCTTTACTGTCAAGTGCATTTCTGTGTGACAAAAGTGCAATATCAAGTTTGATATCTGCATTTGCAGTAAATTCAATAATATCCATCATTATTTGTCCCTGTCCTAGTTTTATTTATTTACTCCAATGTAAGGCCCTAACCCCAGCAAAAACATTCACGAGGAACTCATGGGCCGGATGAGCTGGGTTTGCCAGGGCCGAATTTTATCCCCAGTCCAGCCCTGTGTAGAGCGAGTGTTGTTGGTCACTTTTGCCACGCCCCCTCACCGCGCCCCAGATGGGCGTCGGCTTTGCCGGCTCCCCTGACGCTGCGTCATGGTGTCATCGCTTCTCGGCCTTTTGGCTAAGATCAAGTGTAGTATCTGTTCTTATCAGTTTAATATCTGATATGTCCCCTACCCGGGGACTGCATATTAAATTGATTTTTGGCACATGGAGCCGGAACCGGGGCTTGCTCCGTCCACTCCACGCATCGACCTGGTATTGCAGTGCCTCCAGGAACGGTGTGCTTCCCCTCTTTGGGGATTGCGAATTGTTGTGGCTAATAGCAGAGCGAGTACCACTGGAGCACTACCAGACATATATACGTAGCAGGCACACAAGAAGGATGATGATGACGTGACACAACAGCGATAATGCTGTAAAGAAAACAACAAAGTTTTAAGAAGGCAACAAAGTGGAGTCACAGGAGTATAGGAAGAGGAACAAAAGCGCTGGTTCCTGACCCATCACAGCACATTTTTGTTGTCCCTCTTATTGGACGCTCCCGTCTGAGGTCTTGGAGTCTTTTACTAGCGAGCTGAATCAGGTGTGTTTGATTAGGGACACTTGATTCAACTTACCCGTCCTTCCTTTTCTCGGGGGAGGGGAAGGGCGTTAGGGTGCCTCTGACTGGAGACCTGACAATTCATACTTACCTGGCAGGGGAGACACCATGATCAGGAAGGTGGTTCACCCAGGGCGAGGCTCGGCCATTGCACTCCGGTTGTGCTGACCCCTGCGAATTCCCCAAATGTGGGAATCTCGACTGCATAATTTATGGTAGTGGGGGACTGCGTTCGCGCTCTCCCCTGGACATACTGGTCAAAAGCAGATAGCGTGGGGTTTTAACAGTTGTGGTGCGTCACCCATGGCCCCGAATGGTGAAGGTGCACAATTTTACTCTGTTTTATTAATTTTTTTCTGTCTTCTTCTTCTGTGGTGTCAATCAGTGACCTGGAGGGTCCAGAGAATTGAACTGCGGTGAGAGATTGATGGGGAAAAAGCTGGGAGCGGTTTGCCAAATGAGGTTTTCCCCATAATCTCTGATATTCAACGGACGATTTGATTGACAGCAGTGGTCCTGGAGGCAAAGTTGTTCAGATGGAGGAGTTCCATCATGTGGTATGACTATCTTGTGCGCGTGTGAAGAAAATCATGTGACATACGATCGCCTATAGCCGTCCTCGTGTTGTTGTTATTTCATTTCAAAGCGCCACCAGGTGGCCATTCACCGCGTCCTTTCTCACCTGACCCCAGGCTGAGCCCGTGCACAGGTGTACCGGCTTGGGTGAAATTGTCTCGTTCCGTTCAAGAGTTATAGCCGTTTTAGCAAACCCTGCCTCGGCCCCTCCGAACGTTTTGGCCTGCCGCCGCCAACGGGAAACGAAATTCCCCCTTTTTTCTGATCTGGACGGACAGTCAGACTCCAGACAATCTTTCTGCACTGGTTTGGGTCAGATCGGGCAAAACACCCCAGATAGCAATTACGTTTGGGCCACATGTGGGTATTATCTGGCACATATGGCCTAGATGTGGCATGGCTGAACAAATATGGGCCAAATTGGGACCATATTTGTTTTGCCATAACTTTAAAATCTGCGGGAAATGCTCTCTTGGTTCACAAATCATTTTGAGGTATATGGCCCAGATAACAACGAACACATGAGAACCATATGTGGTTGAGCTATGGCACACAGTTAGAAACACCGACTTGTGGTAAACATTTGGCTTATACATGGAAAAACACAGGAATCCTGAAATCAAGTGCGGCAGACATCCGCCGTTCCACACATCAGGTTGCTATGCATCCTCCCTCCTATTGGTGGAGTGAAACTACGGCGCGAATTTGACTGCGAACCGGGCAGCAGCCGCCATTTACTCTGCTTTCCTCCTCACGACTGTGTACATTCAGGTAAGCGATGTTTTGGCACTTTAAAGTCATATAATTGAAATATTAAGCATTATGTGTCAATATTGCATGTTATTAAGTATTTAGTTATTCGTTTCATTGAGGAGTGGGTCGAATTACGTTAGTTTTCTCCTCAGTTTAATTTACCGATACAATAAAGTGTAACGTTAATGTATAACGGTCCGCTGGTTTCCCGTTTTAAATTCAGATGTGTTTGCTAAATCAACAGTACACTGTCGTACACTTAAAATAGTACATATGGCATGTGTAATATCATATGTGAATTCAGGCGACGCGGTCCGACGTCGGTGTTACTGTTCGTCAAAAACCTAAATCCTAATTTGTGTTCACAATATTTTAACTAATCATAATATTAATAAAAAAATGGCAACAAGACTAAACAAATGAATACGTGTGCATTACAACAACCTTGTTAACATGAACTAACAATAAACTGCACTTCTTCAGCATGTATTAATATGTGTTAATGTTAATTTGAACATTTACTTATACATTCAAATCAGAAATTGTACTTGTTAACGTTGTAGTACTGTATGCACAGTGGACTATGAACAAACAATGAACTGCTGTATTTCTATTAACTAATGTTATCAAAGATTACCAAATACAGTAAGAAATGTAGGCTATCACTCATGGTTAGTTCATGTTAGTTAATACATTAAGTAATGTTTGTTAACAAATAAAACTTTATTGTAAAGTGTTATCAATTGTAAATTAATTAAAAAGAAAAAAAAACGAAACCTTCAATTGACTGCTTGTGCATGCATTTGGACCATTCTCTCCCCTTTATTTAAGATAAATAAATAATTACATGCCACAGTGTGATTGTGCAGAGATTTTTGCAACAATCACATATCAATTATGTTGCAATTACATTCTCTAACATTCTCTCACAAATATGAACCCCAAACTGTCATAACCTATTGGTGCTATGACCGAATTCTTATTTGAGTAATTTAATATAAATATATATATAATTGTATGATCACAATATAGTTTAACTTTGTTATTAAAATAAGCAAATATGCAAATTATAAGCAATGTTTTTATGCTTTGTATATCTTTCAGGAGGTTTAAACTCTCCTACCAGGCGGTTGTTGAAAATAAGAATGTGTTCTTAAAATAATAGTTCACTTAAAATTGAAAGTTCTGTCATTGTTTACTCACCCTCAAGTTGTTTCAAACCTGTATGCATTTCTTTCTTTTGCTGAACACAAGGGAAGATATTTTGAAGAATGTCGGTAACCAAACAGTTGATGGACCCCATTCACTTCCATAGTATTTTTTTTTTCCTATTATGGATGTGAATGGGGTCCATCAACTGTTTGGTTACCGACATTCTTCAAAATATCTTCCCTTGTGTTCAGCAAAAGAAAGAAATGCATGCAGGTTTGAAACAACTTGAGGGTGAGTACGGTAAACGATGACACAAATTACAATTTGTGGCAGAATCCGAAGAGAACGAGTTTTTAAGGACCACAATGATTTTCTGGCCCAGGATGATGACTGCCAAACTCTCCCACTCATATTTTTTCCTTTTGTTATTAATTCCGGAGGACAAAGTTCCAAATAAAATATTTTTTTCTCGTTTCTACCTCCGATAGTAGCACCTCCAATTCACTTTCTGTAAATTTTTGTTACTTGCCGCTTGCTTTAGCCATTTTCTTACTGCTTTCTTTTGCCAAAGTGGACTCATTACCATATTTAAATTGCTTTATTTAAGGGAGGAGACTGGCTGGGGCGTTGTGCTCGTGCATTTGCACTCAATTTTACGTTAATTGGGATGTACAAAGAGAACATGCGTGGGATCCTTCGTACGCAGAGATTCATACATCTGTTTTTTTTGTGCGTACGCACATTTACAGCTTTGTCCGTACACAATGTTTTAGGATGAATTCAACGCAAGTCTTTGTACATGAGGCCCCAAGTCAGGGACTGGGATGGCCATTACAGATGCTTGGTTTTGTGCTCAGTGACCCATTTTTGTTTTGATTTTGGTGTTTGTTTTTGGATCACTGTCCTGTTGGAAGACACAAACATGGCCCATTATAAGATTTCTATAAGAGGTTGTCAGGTTTAAATTTTTTATCTGTTGGTAGTTGATCGAATCCATGATGCCATGTATCTGAACCAGATAGTATTTCATTTTACACATGGGGTGCTTTTTTATCCCTGTGTGCACCAAACACATCTTAAGTGGTTACTACCAAAAAAGCTACATTTTTTTGTTTCATCTGACCATAGAACCCGTCCTATTTGAAGTTCCAGTAGTGTCAGTTACTTTTCAAACGTTCTATGGTCAGATGAAACAAAAAAATTTAGCTTTTTTGGTAGTAACCACTTAAGATTGGTTTGGCACACACAGGGATAAAAAATCACCCCATGTGTAAAATGAAATACTCTTCTGTATTTTTGATTTGCGTCAGAAGTAGCGTACGGATGAAACATAGGATGTGCGTACGCACAGAAATATTCTGATTTATAAAACCGTGCGCACGCACATCCTATGCAGTTTTCCCATAATAAATCACAATCAATTCTAAATGTAGCGCAGCTTTTGCGTTCTTCTGAACATCTTGTTCAGATACATGGCATCATGGATTCGATCAACTACCAAAAATTTAAACCTGACAAACTCTTATAGAAATCTTATAATGGGCCATGTTTGTGTCTTCCAACAGGACAGTGATCCAAAAACAAACACCAACATCAGAACAAAAATGGGTCACTGAGCACAAAACCAAGCATCTTCAATGGCCATCCCAGTCCCTGACCTGAACCCTATAGATGATGAGTGAGTGAACTGAAGAGAAGCGCCAACATGGATCTGGGAATTTGAAGGATCTGGAGAAATTCTGTATGGAGGAATGGTCTCTGATCTCTGGTCAGGTGTTCTCCAAACTCATCAGGCATTATAGGAGAAAACTCAGAGCTGCCGTCTTGGAAAAAGGAGCTTACAAAAAGTATTTAATAAAAGGGGGCAAATAATTGTTCCCAACGTGTTTAGGAGAAAAACATTTATTTCATAATGTGATTCCCCCCCCCCCACACTTTCCATTCTTTTACTTCAATGAAAGGTTAGATTTGTGCCAATTTTTAAAAAAATTAAAGATCAAAATGATAAACAATGCAGATTTATTTTTTACAGCCATCTTTGATCATATTTACCGGGGGGGAAAATAATTCTGACCAGCACTGTATATTTCAACCACTTACTTACAATGTTTTTTTTTCCTATCAGATTACGTATCTGGGTCTGGTTGGTGGCTTTGACCTGAAAGACACAGTGTGGAGAGTGCTGAAAGCCACTTTTACAACTGCTGTGGCACGTGTGATGAATTGGAGAGGAATCAATGGGAAGGTTGGTGTCCAACGCCTGATCGTATTGATGTTTTATAAACAAATTTCGGGTACTCTGGGTTCGGGCAAAATTCCGAGCCCTGAGCCCTCCCCCGGACAGCACGCCAAATACGCATAATATTTACTCTATTTAATTTGATGTAAGTGTGAACTCGTGAAAAGGAAGTTGTCATTGGTGAGAACCTTTTTTAGAAATCATTTTAATTTTATAGCACTTTGCACAATACAAAACTATTCAAATCCACTTTACAGAACATTGTATTGTTATTTCTGTTATCTCAGTAATAGTAATGGTCACAAATTAATGGTTTGGAGCTTAAATCACCTAAAAAACTTTTCTCTTAAATTGATTCATTTTCGGTCATGTGTTTTACTTAATCTGTGCTATCTGACAACCCTGTGCATGGTAGTGTTCATTTTGTTAATGAAATCTTCAACGAAATGTTCAAACGTCATACATTTTCTTGTCCCTAATAATCAACATAATGCAGGAGAAACTGTAAAATCATCTCCATCATCTAATTAAAAACACTAAGGGCCCTATTTTGACGATCTGAAACGCAAGTAACTGTGTGTGCGGATCTTGCAAATCTAAAATGTGTTGGTCTGAAGAAGCTTCATTATTCATAGGTGTGGTTTGGGCGTAACGTGAAATAAACCAATCAGAGCATCATCTCACATTCCCTTTAAGAGCTGGCGCGCTTGTTCCATGGCGGATTGCTATTATAATGGCGGGTTTGCCAAGAGCATGGCATAATACATCACAGGTGAAACTCAGAAAATTAGAATATTGTGCAAAAGTTCATGTATTTCAGTAATTCAAATTAAAAGGTGAAACTAATATATTTAGTATATATAACTATATGCATTATTGTACTTTTCAGAGGGTCGAAAATTCTGTTCAGATTTTGAATTTGGGGTTTTCATAAACCGTTAGCCATAATCATCAAAATTATAACTTTTGCACGATATTCAAATTTTTCTAGTTTCACCTGTATTACTACAATTAGCCTGAATAATTTGGGTAAATGTGTATTTATGCCTATTTTTTCACATCTTTTCACAAGAGAAATACTCTTCTCCTGAAAACGGTCTGTCCGTTTAAAAGCACGTCTCCTCTGAGAAATAATCTAATTTCACCACAATTATTTTCCTCGCGTGGTAGCTAATATTGTTCCTTGTAATTATAAATGGTTTGCAAAAATTGGAACTGCTAAGTGAATGCGCGTTATGCACTCACCAAGCATGCGCCATTAAAATTGAAGTCTGAATTATGCGCCACTGACTTTAAACACAATTTTACCGGGTCTGTGGAGGAATTGTTTTGTAAAACTGCAGAATATCACCAGGGAACGTTAGTGCAGGAACACTCTTCTCGCTGAACCGCCCCGCGAGCGCAAGTTCATTCCCTAATTTACCGACGTGTGTCTGTGGAGGGAGAAGTGAGCTCTGCGTCGGGTGGAGAATAGGAATGATACATGCATCAGTGTACTTAGTCATTTGCACTGGGTGCAAGATAGGGCCCTAAAGCCCAATTTATACTTCTGCGTCAAACTTACGCCGTAGCTACGTCATAGGCTTTTTGGAGCGCGCGTACCCTTCGGCGTACCCTGATGTGCACCTCTCCAAAAATGTAAAAATGCGTCAACTCTATGCGAACGCAAGCGCTGTGATTGGTCTGCTAGAACCGCTCCCTCGGGTTTCACATGCTCCCTCTGCATGTGTAATTGTAAATGAAAACCAACGCGTTGCCTACTGCAAGGCTCCGGCTCCGGCTTAGGTGCGATGCAGAAGTATAAATCAGCCTATATCCATGTAGGACTGTCCTCGACTAAAGATTTTTCTAGTTGCGTTGCATCACATTAAATGCTTCTCTGCAAGCGCTCTGTTTGAGCCGCTTATAATTTGCATTCGGGAACGCAACGTGCACCAACCATCCGTAATTAGAATTATTAATAATTAAATCTGTTGTCAACAAAGAGAAATGTCTGCGGTTTTCTGCCAAAATAAAAGCCCAGTGGTTTAACTTTTGAAAGCAAGACATCCATGAATGTTAGTATTGTAATTTTACTGTTGTTCTGTAAAGTTAAAAACATTTTTTTAGTATAATAATTGTTTATCAGAATCAATCCAAATATTATTGTAACATTATTATTATTATGAATGCATTATAAATGTTCATTTTTCATTTACAGTGTGTATTATTGCAATAGTAAGATATGTCTTTATTAAATAAATTAAAATATTAATAAAAATAATAATAATTACAGGGGATGGGGTTAGCTATTCTGTTTTTTCTTCTTTTTTTGGCATTAGCTGATCACATCCCTGGCTCACTTAAAGGAACGTGTCACCGTTTTTAAAAATAAAACCTCCTGTCATTCTATTTTCAAAGCACTCTCCTCTTCTTCATAGAGGTATGGTTCTGGATCTTGACTGTCTGAGAAGTCACCCTCTTAGTCTCTCACAAAATCAGCCATGTTCACCGCCATTCACTATGTCTACTGTAGAAAAAATAGTCAGCTAATATTCACATCGGTATGTTGACGGAAGTTGTGGGATTTCATGTGTTGCTGCGTGATATCTCTGCGCCCAAGTAGCAGTGCTTCGTCTGTGCTTCCCCATAATATAGTCCCAAGTCAATGTCTATCTATGAAATCGGCTAGTCTTAATCTGCATCGCTATTTGTACTCACAAGAAGTAATTAGGTGGTTTTTTTTGGCTCACTTTTATTGTCTTGTTTGGACTAAAACGTGACATTTATGCTATCTGTGTTGGTGTGTTTTTACATTAGAGTGTGCATGTCTTTTGTAAAGCAGAATACATGCAGTGTTGTAAATTTTAAACGGTTGGTGGAAAAGTATTCTAAAATGTATTTTTTTTTAAAACTAAATAGTTTGTCATATGGAATTATGGTATTATTATGGCCCACATATTGAAAAATACAATTTGCAATTCCTTTTTGAAATTATACGGGGAAAACTTTCATACAGTGGTCAATCAGAGGTGTTTAATCTGTTAATAATTGCAATTAAAATATTAAAGGAATTAATTTACATTAATATTTTTTTTTTTTTTCATTATCCTGCAGCTCTAGCTTCCAGGTTGTATTGCTGCTAACATTACTTAAATTTATATTTTATTGCAGGTGCAGTCAGGCAGAATCCCCTAACTGGAAAAGCCTCAAAGATATTGAATTTAACATCAGTAAATGGCTGGAGCGATTGAAGAAACGAGAGGCCCAACAACACATTGCCGACCCTCATTAGAGACTTCCCTGCACATCTTCTCAACATCACTTCTCTTTAACTCTTTACCTTTCAAGTTTCATTTAACTTTCTCAATTTCTCTTTAAAGTTCTCTTTACCAAGTTACTGTGATTTGTTATTTTTTTTTATTTCTCTCATTAGTTGAACATTAGTTGACTAGTTGAACATAACATTGATAGACGATTAAAAAAACATGAATTTTGGTGTAAAAAATTTAAGTCTAACACTCTTTGAATGTTATTTATATATATATTCATATTTATTCTTAATAATTTAAGTAGAATTCCGTTGAAAACATTTTTTTAAGTACAACTGAATGCTACTGTAATTATATTTATTTTAAAATGTTTTCAACTGAATGCTACTGTAATTATATTTATTTTAAAATGTTTTCAACTGAATGCTACTGTAATTATATTTATTTTAAAATGTTTTCAACTGAATGCTACTGTAATTATATTTATTTTAAAATGTTTTCAACTGAATGCTACTGTAATTATATTTATTTTAAAATGTTTTCAACTGAATGCTACTGTAATTATATTTATTTTAAAATGTTTTCAACTGAATGCTACTGTAATTATATTTATTTTAAAATGTTTTCAACTGAATGCTACTGTAATTATATTTATTTTAAAATGTTTTCAACTGAATGCTACTGTAATTATATTTATTTTAAAATGTTTTCAACTGAATTCTACTGTAATTATATTTATTTTAAAATGTTTTCAACTGAATGCTACTGTAATTATTAAATTCAACTGTGTTGCTGTAATTATATTTATTTTTATGAAATGTTTTCAACTGAATGCTACTGTAATTATTAAGTACAACCGTCTATCTGTAATTATTTAAACACTTGTCAAAATAAATTGTTTTGAGCACATTTGTTGTTGTGGAGTGTTTAATTTACCTTTGAGTTAATAAGACTTTTACATACTGTCAGCTGCATGTGGGCCACATAGATTTTAACAGATCTCAACCATACTAAAATTGCATGCAAGGTTCACACATGGGCCACATTAAATTGTATTATTTGGCTCATGCTTGGTGGAGTTATGGCACTCCTTTGGTTCAGTTCTGGCAAAGAAGATGAGGGCCATATATGGGCCGGCAAACACAATCTTATCTGGGCCACAGCTCAGCTGTTTATCTGGGCCAAATCTGTGCCAAAGGAAATTTGCTGACTGGGACGTAGGACTAGTGTGCAAAAGTAGGTTTTTCAAAAAATCCAAAATACCCGAAAATTTCGCCAGCGCAACCCTCGAATCCGAGGCATGCATCTCGCTCGTCTCGAGCCAAGGATTCCGATGATATAAGACACTTGGTTCTGCGACGGACGGTTTGGGAGCTATAAGCGATTTCGTACTTTTGATCGCCGTAGCGCCACCGCCGGCCCGATCGGGCCGAGCCTTGGTGATGCTGTAGAGCGAGTGTTGTTGGTCACTTTTGCCACGCCCCCTCACCGCGCCCCAGATGGGCGTCGGCTTTGCCGGCTCCCCTGACGCTGCGTCATGGTGTCATCGCTTCTCGGCCTTTTGGCTAAGATCAAGTGTAGTATCTGTTCTTATCAGTTTAATATCTGATATGTCCCCTACCCGGGGACTGCATATTAAATTGATTTTTGGCACATGGAGCCGGAACCGGGGCTTGCTCCGTCCACTCCACGCATCGACCTGGTATTGCAGTGCCTCCAGGAACGGTGTGCTTCCCCTCTTTGGGGATTGCGAATTGTTGTGGCTAATAGCAGAGCGAGTACCACTGGAGCACTACCAGACATATATACGTAGCAGGCACACAAGAAGGATGATGATGACGTGACACAACAGCGATAATGCTGTAAAGAAAACAACAAAGTTTTAAGAAGGCAACAAAGTAGAGTCACAGGAGTATAGGAAGAGGAACAAAAGCGCTGGTTCCTGACCCATCACAGCACATTTTTGTTGTCCCTCTTATTGGACGCTCCCGTCTGAGGTCTTGGAGTCTTTTACTAGCGAGCTGAATCAGGTGTGTTTGATTAGGGACACTTGATTCAACTTACCCGTCCTTCCTTTTCTCGGGGGAGGGGAAGAGGTGACCGTCGATGAGGATGGCGAAGGGCGTTAGGGTGCCTCTGACTGGAGACCTGACAATTCATACTTACCTGGCAGGGGAGACACCATGATCAGGAAGGTGGTTCACCCAGGGCGAGGCTCGGCCATTGCACTCCGGTTGTGCTGACCCCTGCGAATTCCCCAAATGTGGGAATCTCGACTGCATAATTTATGGTAGTGGGGGACTGCGTTCGCGCTCTCCCCTGGACATACTGGTCAAAAGCAGATAGCGTGGGGTTTTAACAGTTGTGGTGCGTCACCCATGGCCCCGAATGGTGAAGGTGCACAATTTTACTCTGTTTTATTAATTTTTTTCTGTCTTCTTCTTCTGTGGTGTCAATCAGTGACCTGGAGGGTCCAGAGAATTGAACTGCGGTGAGAGGTTGATGGGGAAAAAGCTGGGAGCGGTTTGCCAAATGAGGTTTTCCCCATAATCTCTGATATTCAACGGACGATTTGATTGACAGCAGTGGTCCTGGAGGCAAAGTTGTTCAGATGGAGGAGTTCCATCATGTGGTATGACTATCTTGTGCGCGTGTGAAGAAAATCATGTGACATACGATCGCCTATAGCCGTCCTCGTGTTGTTGTTATTTCATTTCAAAGCGCCACCAGGTGGCCATTCACCGCGTCCTTTCTCACCTGACCCCAGGCTGAGCCCGTGCACAGGTGTACCGGCTTGGGTGAAATTGTCTCGCTCCGTTCAAGAGTTATAGCCGTTTTAGCAAACCCTGCCTCGGCCCCTCCGAACGTTTTGGCCTGCCGCCGCCAACGGGAAACGAAATTCCCCCTTTTTTCTGATCTGGACGGACAGTCAGACTCCAGACAATCTTTCTGCACTGGTTTGGGTCAGATCGGGCAAAACACGTAGGACTAGTGTGCAAAAGTAGGTTTTTCAAAAAATCCAAAATACCCGAAAATTTCGCCAGCGCAACCCTCGAATCCGAGGCACGCATCTCGCTCGTCTCGAGCCAAGGATTCCGATGATATAAGACACTTGGTTCTGCGACGGACGGTTTGGGAGCTATGAGCGATTTCGTACTTTTGATCGCCGTAGCGCCACCGCCGGCCCGATCGGGCCGAGCCTTGGTGATGCTGTAGAGCGAGTGTTGTTGGTCACTTTTGCCACGCCCCCTCACCGCGCCCCAGATGGGCGTCGGCTTTGCCGGCTCCCCTGACGCTGCGTCATGGTGTCATCGCTTCTCGGCCTTTTGGCTAAGATCAAGTGTAGTATCTGTTCTTATCAGTTTAATATCTGATATGTCCCCTACCCGGGGACTGCATATTAAATTGATTTTTGGCACATGGAGCCGGAACCGGGGCTTGCTCCGTCCACTCCACTCCACGCATCGACCTGGTATTGCAGTGCCTCCAGGAACGGTGTGCTTCCCCTCTTTGGGGATTGCGAATTGTTGTGGCTAATAGCAGAGCGAGTACCACTGGAGCACTACCAGACATATATACGTAGCAGGCACACAAGAAGGATGATGATGACGTGACACAACAGCGATAATGCTGTAAAGAAAACAACAAAGTTTTAAGAAGGCAACAAAGTAGAGTCACAGGAGTATAGGAAGAGGAACAAAAGCGCTGGTTCCTGACCCATCACAGCACATTTTTGTTGTCCCTCTTATTGGACGCTCCCGTCTGAGGTCTTGGAGTCTTTTACTAGCGAGCTGAATCAGGTGTGTTTGATTAGGGACACTTGATTCAACTTACCCGTCCTTCCTTTTCTCGGGGGAGGGGAAGAGGTGACCGTCGATGAGGATGGCGAAGGGCGTTAGGGTGCCTCTGACTGGAGACCTGACAATTCATACTTACCTGGCAGGGGAGACACCATGATCAGGAAGGTGGTTCACCCAGGGCGAGGCTCGGCCATTGCACTCCGGTTGTGCTGACCCCTGCGAATTCCCCAAATGTGGGAATCTCGACTGCATAATTTATGGTAGTGGGGGACTGCGTTCGCGCTCTCCCCTGGACATACTGGTCAAAAGCAGATAGCGTGGGGTTTTAACAGTTGTGGTGCGTCACCCATGGCCCCGAATGGTGAAGGTGCACAATTTTACTCTGTTTTATTAATTTTTTTCTGTCTTCTTCTTCTGTGGTGTCAATCAGTGACCTGGAGGGTCCAGAGAATTGAACTGCGGTGAGAGGTTGATGGGGAAAAAGCTGGGAGCGGTTTGCCAAATGAGGTTTTCCCCATAATCTCTGATATTCAACGGACGATTTGATTGACAGCAGTGGTCCTGGAGGCAAAGTTGTTCAGATGGAGGAGTTCCATCATGTGGTATGACTATCTTGTGCGCGTGTGAAGAAAATCATGTGACATACGATCGCCTATAGCCGTCCTCGTGTTGTTGTTATTTCATTTCAAAGCGCCACCAGGTGGCCATTCACCGCATCCTTTCTCACCTGACCCCAGGCTGAGCCCGTGCACAGGTGTACCGGCTTGGGTGAAATTGTCTCGTTCCGTTCAAGAGATATAGCCGTTTTAGCAAACCCTGCCTCGGCCCCTCCGAACGTTTTGGCCTGCCGCCGCCAACGGGAAACGAAATTCCCCCTTTTTTCTGATCTGGACGGACAGTCAGACTCCAGACAATCTTTCTGCACTGGTTTGGGTCAGATCGGGCAAAACACGTAGGACTAGTGTGCAAAAGTAGGTTTTTCAAAAAATCCAAAATACCCGAAAATTTCGCCAGCGCAACCCTCGAATCCGAGGCATGCATCTCGCTCGTCTCGAGCCAAGGATTCCGATGATATAAGACACTTGGTTCTGCGACGGACGGTTTGGGAGCTATGAGCGATTTCGTACTTTTGATCGCCGTAGCGCCACCGCCGGCCCGATCGGGCCGAGCCTTGGTGATGCTGTAGAGCCAGGGCTGGACTGGTAATCTGGCATACCGGGCACTTTCCCGGTGGGCCGACGCACTTTGGGGCCGATACAAGGTTATTTATTTATTTAGATTTTTTTGCCACGGACTGGCCCATCATGCAGGGACAGCGGCCCATTGGTTTGTCTTCTGATTTGACAGGCCACAGCGAGAGAGACCTTCCTTCTTCCATATTCATAGACTGTGTCCATATTAGGCGCTGTTTTTTTATTGTATTTTTTTCTTTTTGATTTGGGCGCATGAAACTGCAAAAGGCGGACATCCGCACAGCGCTGCCGCTGACGAACATGCTCTGCGTTTCTGCTGCTCTATTAAGTGATGAATGGCACTTTGACTCTGAATTTTGTTTTATACAATCGTGTGATATGGTAACATAACGGTTCTTTGGTGAATCAGCTGAAAACAGCCGTGAGCATGTACATACACAACGAGGTAAATTGGAAAATGGCAATACACACTACAAACTTCTCACCCTAGCACAACCACAATTTACCTTGCAGCTACTAACAGTGAAGAAATATGGTGTATTGGCACAAATGTATTTATTAAAAATGTTGCTATTATTATAGGCTACATTAAATATTGCGCAATATAAATCACTTTTATAGAGGCTATTTTTGTATTTTCTATGTGTTTACAATATTTTTTTTTTTATTACAAATTCAATAATTTTTTTATTTATTTCTTTCTTTCTTTTAGAAACCATATACCCATGGTAATGAGGAGCATGGTTTGGCCAAAATTGGCCAACAGTTAAACTCGGATAAAAGAGACAACGTCATGCAGGTTTGGAACAACTTTACACAACAGAATTTAAAAGCAGTAAATTTACTTTATTGCATCCTAGCTCAAAGTCAGCGCTTTACTGTCAAGTGCATTTCTGTGTGACAAAAGTGCAATATCAAGTTTGATATCTGCATTTGCAGTAAATTCAATAATATCCATCATTATTTGTCCCTGTCCTAGTTTTATTTATTTACTCCAATGTAAGGCCCTAACCCCAGCAAAAACATTCACGAGGAACTCATGGGCCGGATGAGCTGGGTTTGCCAGGGCCGAATTTTATCCCCAGTCCAGCCCTGTGTAGAGCGAGTGTTGTTGGTCACTTTTGCCACGCCCCCTCACCGCGCCCCAGATGGGCGTCGGCTTTGCCGGCTCCCCTGACGCTGCGTCATGGTGTCATCGCTTCTCGGCCTTTTGGCTAAGATCAAGTGTAGTATCTGTTCTTATCAGTTTAATATCTGATATGTCCCCTACCCGGGGACTGCATATTAAATTGATTTTTGGCACATGGAGCCGGAACCGGGGCTTGCTCCGTCCACTCCACGCATCGACCTGGTATTGCAGTGCCTCCAGGAACGGTGTGCTTCCCCTCTTTGGGGATTGCGAATTGTTGTGGCTAATAGCAGAGCGAGTACCACTGGAGCACTACCAGACATATATACGTAGCAGGCACACAAGAAGGATGATGATGACGTGACACAACAGCGATAATGCTGTAAAGAAAACAACAAAGTTTTAAGAAGGCAACAAAGTGGAGTCACAGGAGTATAGGAAGAGGAACAAAAGCGCTGGTTCCTGACCCATCACAGCACATTTTTGTTGTCCCTCTTATTGGACGCTCCCGTCTGAGGTCTTGGAGTCTTTTACTAGCGAGCTGAATCAGGTGTGTTTGATTAGGGACACTTGATTCAACTTACCCGTCCTTCCTTTTCTCGGGGGAGGGGAAGAGGTGACCGTCGATGAGGATGGCGAAGGGCGTTAGGGTGCCTCTGACTGGAGACCTGACAATTCATACTTACCTGGCAGGGGAGACACCATGATCAGGAAGGTGGTTCACCCAGGGCGAGGCTCGGCCATTGCACTCCGGTTGTGCTGACCCCTGCGAATTCCCCAAATGTGGGAATCTCGACTGCATAATTTATGGTAGTGGGGGACTGCGTTCGCGCTCTCCCCTGGACATACTGGTCAAAAGCAGATAGCGTGGGGTTTTAACAGTTGTGGTGCGTCACCCATGGCCCCGAATGGTGAAGGTGCACAATTTTACTCTGTTTTATTAATTTTTTTCTGTCTTCTTCTTCTGTGGTGTCAATCAGTGACCTGGAGGGTCCAGAGAATTGAACTGCGGTGAGAGGTTGATGGGGAAAAAGCTGGGAGCGGTTTGCCAAATGAGGTTTTCCCCATAATCTCTGATATTCAACGGACGATTTGATTGACAGCAGTGGTCCTGGAGGCAAAGTTGTTCAGATGGAGGAGTTCCATCATGTGGTATGACTATCTTGTGCGCGTGTGAAGAAAATCATGTGACATACGATCGCCTATAGCCGTCCTCGTGTTGTTGTTATTTCATTTCAAAGCGCCACCAGGTGGCCATTCACCGCGTCCTTTCTCACCTGACCCCAGGCTGAGCCCGTGCACAGGTGTACCGGCTTGGGTGAAATTGTCTCGTTCCGTTCAAGAGTTATAGCCGTTTTAGCAAATCCTGCCTCGGCCCCTCCGAACGTTTTGGCCTGCCGCCGCCAACGGGAAACGAAATTCCCCCTTTTTTCTGATCTGGACGGACAGTCAGACTCCAGACAATCTTTCTGCACTGGTTTGGGTCAGATCGGGCAAAACACGTAGGACTAGTGTGCAAAAGTAGGTTTTTCAAAAAATCCAAAATACCCGAAAATTTCGCCAGCGCAACCCTCGAATCCGAGGCATGCATCTCGCTCGTCTCGAGCCAAGGATTCCGATGATATAAGACACTTGGTTCTGCGACGGACGGTTTGGGAGCTATGAGCGATTTCGTACTTTTGATCGCCGTAGCGCCACCGCCGGCCCGATCGGGCCGAGCCTTGGTGATGCTGTAGAGCCAGGGCTGGACTGGTAATCTGGCATACCGGGCACTTTCCCGGTGGGCCGACGCACTTTGGGGCCGATACAAGGTTATTTATTTATTTAGATTTTTTTGCCACGGACTGGCCCATCATGCAGGGACAGCGGCCCATTGGTTTGTCTTCTGATTTGACAGGCCACAGCGAGAGAGACCTTCCTTCTTCCATATTCATAGACTGTGTCCATATTAGGCGCTGTTTTTTTATTGTATTTTTTTCTTTTTGATTTGGGCGCATGAAACTGCAAAAGGCGGACATCCGCACAGCGCTGCCGCTGACGAACATGCTCTGCGTTTCTGCTGCTCTATTAAGTGATGAATGGCACTTTGACTCTGAATTTTGTTTTATACAATCGTGTGATATGGTAACATAACGGTTCTTTGGTGAATCAGCTGAAAACAGCCGTGAGCATGTACATACACAACGAGGTAAATTGGAAAATGGCAATACACACTACAAACTTCTCACCCTAGCACAACCACAATTTACCTTGCAGCTACTAACAGTGAAGAAATATGGTGTATTGGCACAAATGTATTTATTAAAAATGTTGCTATTATTATAGGCTACATTAAATATTGCGCAATATAAATCACTTTTATAGAGGCTATTTTTGTATTTTCTATGTGTTTACAATATTTTTTTTTTTATTACAAATTCAATAATTTTTTTATTTATTTCTTTCTTTCTTTTAGAAACCATATACCCATGGTAATGAGGAGCATGGTTTGGCCAAAATTGGCCAACAGTTAAACTCGGATAAAAGAGACAACGTCATGCAGGTTTGGAACAACTTTACACAACAGAATTTAAAAGCAGTAAATTTACTTTATTGCATCCTAGCTCAAAGTCAGCGCTTTACTGTCAAGTGCATTTCTGTGTGACAAAAGTGCAATATCAAGTTTGATATCTGCATTTGCAGTAAATTCAATAATATCCATCATTATTTGTCCCTGTCCTAGTTTTATTTATTTACTCCAATGTAAGGCCCTAACCCCAGCAAAAACATTCACGAGGAACTCATGGGCCGGATGAGCTGGGTTTGCCAGGGCCGAATTTTATCCCCAGTCCAGCCCTGTGTAGAGCGAGTGTTGTTGGTCACTTTTGCCACGCCCCCTCACCGCGCCCCAGATGGGCGTCGGCTTTGCCGGCTCCCCTGACGCTGCGTCATGGTGTCATCGCTTCTCGGCCTTTTGGCTAAGATCAAGTGTAGTATCTGTTCTTATCAGTTTAATATCTGATATGTCCCCTACCCGGGGACTGCATATTAAATTGATTTTTGGCACATGGAGCCGGAACCGGGGCTTGCTCCGTCCACTCCACGCATCGACCTGGTATTGCAGTGCCTCCAGGAACGGTGTGCTTCCCCTCTTTGGGGATTGCGAATTGTTGTGGCTAATAGCAGAGCGAGTACCACTGGAGCACTACCAGACATATATACGTAGCAGGCACACAAGAAGGATGATGATGACGTGACACAACAGCGATAATGCTGTAAAGAAAACAACAAAGTTTTAAGAAGGCAACAAAGTGGAGTCACAGGAGTATAGGAAGAGGAACAAAAGCGCTGGTTCCTGACCCATCACAGCACATTTTTGTTGTCCCTCTTATTGGACGCTCCCGTCTGAGGTCTTGGAGTCTTTTACTAGCGAGCTGAATCAGGTGTGTTTGATTAGGGACACTTGATTCAACTTACCCGTCCTTCCTTTTCTCGGGGGAGGGGAAGAGGTGACCGTCGATGAGGATGGCGAAGGGCGTTAGGGTGCCTCTGACTGGAGACCTGACAATTCATACTTACCTGGCAGGGGAGACACCATGATCAGGAAGGTGGTTCACCCAGGGCGAGGCTCGGCCATTGCACTCCGGTTGTGCTGACCCCTGCGAATTCCCCAAATGTGGGAATCTCGACTGCATAATTTATGGTAGTGGGGGACTGCGTTCGCGCTCTCCCCTGGACATACTGGTCAAAAGCAGATAGCGTGGGGTTTTAACAGTTGTGGTGCGTCACCCATGGCCCCGAATGGTGAAGGTGCACAATTTTACTCTGTTTTATTAATTTTTTTCTGTCTTCTTCTTCTGTGGTGTCAATCAGTGACCTGGAGGGTCCAGAGAATTGAACTGCGGTGAGAGGTTGATGGGGAAAAAGCTGGGAGCGGTTTGCCAAATGAGGTTTTCCCCATAATCTCTGATATTCAACGGACGATTTGATTGACAGCAGTGGTCCTGGAGGCAAAGTTGTTCAGATGGAGGAGTTCCATCATGTGGTATGACTATCTTGTGCGCGTGTGAAGAAAATCATGTGACATACGATCGCCTATAGCCGTCCTCGTGTTGTTGTTATTTCATTTCAAAGCGCCACCAGGTGGCCATTCACCGCGTCCTTTCTCACCTGACCCCAGGCTGAGCCCGTGCACAGGTGTACCGGCTTGGGTGAAATTGTCTCGTTCCGTTCAAGAGTTATAGCCGTTTTAGCAAACCCTGCCTCGGCCCCTCCGAACGTTTTGGCCTGCCGCCGCCAACGGGAAACGAAATTCCCCCTTTTTTCTGATCTGGACGGACAGTCAGACTCCAGACAATCTTTCTGCACTGGTTTGGGTCAGATCGGGCAAAACACGTAGGACTAGTGTGCAAAAGTAGGTTTTTCAAAAAATCCAAAATACCCGAAAATTTCGCCAGCGCAACCCTCGAATCCGAGGCATGCATCTCGCTCGTCTCGAGCCAAGGATTCCGATGATATAAGACACTTGGTTCTGCGACGGACGGTTTGGGAGCTATGAGCGATTTCGTACTTTTGATCGCCGTAGCGCCACCGCCGGCCCGATCGGGCCGAGCCTTGGTGATGCTGTAGAGCCAGGGCTGGACTGGTAATCTGGCATACCGGGCACTTTCCCGGTGGGCCGACGCACTTTGGGGCCGATACAAGGTTATTTATTTATTTAGATTTTTTTGCCACGGACTGGCCCATCATGCAGGGACAGCGGCCCATTGGTTTGTCTTCTGATTTGACAGGCCACAGCGAGAGAGACCTTCCTTCTTCCATATTCATAGACTGTGTCCATATTAGGCGCTGTTTTTTTATTGTATTTTTTTCTTTTTGATTTGGGCGCATGAAACTGCAAAAGGCGGACATCCGCACAGCGCTGCCGCTGACGAACATGCTCTGCGTTTCTGCTGCTCTATTAAGTGATGAATGGCACTTTGACTCTGAATTTTGTTTTATACAATCGTGTGATATGGTAACATAACGGTTCTTTGGTGAATCAGCTGAAAACAGCCGTGAGCATGTACATACACAACGAGGTAAATTGGAAAATGGCAATACACACTACAAACTTCTCACCCTAGCACAACCACAATTTACCTTGCAGCTACTAACAGTGAAGAAATATGGTGTATTGGCACAAATGTATTTATTAAAAATGTTGCTATTATTATAGGCTACATTAAATATTGCGCAATATAAATCACTTTTATAGAGGCTATTTTTGTATTTTCTATGTGTTTACAATATTTTTTTTTTTATTACAAATTCAATAATTTTTTTATTTATTTCTTTCTTTCTTTTAGAAACCATATACCCATGGTAATGAGGAGCATGGTTTGGCCAAAATTGGCCAACAGTTAAACTCGGATAAAAGAGACAACGTCATGCAGGTTTGGAACAACTTTACACAACAGAATTTAAAAGCAGTAAATTTACTTTATTGCATCCTAGCTCAAAGTCAGCGCTTTACTGTCAAGTGCATTTCTGTGTGACAAAAGTGCAATATCAAGTTTGATATCTGCATTTGCAGTAAATTCAATAATATCCATCATTATTTGTCCCTGTCCTAGTTTTATTTATTTACTCCAATGTAAGGCCCTAACCCCAGCAAAAACATTCACGAGGAACTCATGGGCCGGATGAGCTGGGTTTGCCAGGGCCGAATTTTATCCCCAGTCCAGCCCTGTGTAGAGCGAGTGTTGTTGGTCACTTTTGCCACGCCCCCTCACCGCGCCCCAGATGGGCGTCGGCTTTGCCGGCTCCCCTGACGCTGCGTCATGGTGTCATCGCTTCTCGGCCTTTTGGCTAAGATCAAGTGTAGTATCTGTTCTTATCAGTTTAATATCTGATATGTCCCCTACCCGGGGACTGCATATTAAATTGATTTTTGGCACATGGAGCCGGAACCGGGGCTTGCTCCGTCCACTCCACGCATCGACCTGGTATTGCAGTGCCTCCAGGAACGGTGTGCTTCCCCTCTTTGGGGATTGCGAATTGTTGTGGCTAATAGCAGAGCGAGTACCACTGGAGCACTACCAGACATATATACGTAGCAGGCACACAAGAAGGATGATGATGACGTGACACAACAGCGATAATGCTGTAAAGAAAACAACAAAGTTTTAAGAAGGCAACAAAGTGGAGTCACAGGAGTATAGGAAGAGGAACAAAAGCGCTGGTTCCTGACCCATCACAGCACATTTTTGTTGTCCCTCTTATTGGACGCTCCCGTCTGAGGTCTTGGAGTCTTTTACTAGCGAGCTGAATCAGGTGTGTTTGATTAGGGACACTTGATTCAACTTACCCGTCCTTCCTTTTCTCGGGGGAGGGGAAGAGGTGACCGTCGATGAGGATGGCGAAGGGCGTTAGGGTGCCTCTGACTGGAGACCTGACAATTCATACTTACCTGGCAGGGGAGACACCATGATCAGGAAGGTGGTTCACCCAGGGCGAGGCTCGGCCATTGCACTCCGGTTGTGCTGACCCCTGCGAATTCCCCAAATGTGGGAATCTCGACTGCATAATTTATGGTAGTGGGGGACTGCGTTCGCGCTCTCCCCTGGACATACTGGTCAAAAGCAGATAGCGTGGGGTTTTAACAGTTGTGGTGCGTCACCCATGGCCCCGAATGGTGAAGGTGCACAATTTTACTCTGTTTTATTAATTTTTTTCTGTCTTCTTCTTCTGTGGTGTCAATCAGTGACCTGGAGGGTCCAGAGAATTGAACTGCGGTGAGAGGTTGATGGGGAAAAAGCTGGGAGCGGTTTGCCAAATGAGGTTTTCCCCATAATCTCTGATATTCAACGGACGATTTGATTGACAGCAGTGGTCCTGGAGGCAAAGTTGTTCAGATGGAGGAGTTCCATCATGTGGTATGACTATCTTGTGCGCGTGTGAAGAAAATCATGTGACATACGATCGCCTATAGCCGTCCTCGTGTTGTTGTTATTTCATTTCAAAGCGCCACCAGGTGGCCATTCACCGCGTCCTTTCTCACCTGACCCCAGGCTGAGCCCGTGCACAGGTGTACCGGCTTGGGTGAAATTGTCTCGTTCCGTTCAAGAGTTATAGCCGTTTTAGCAAACCCTGCCTCGGCCCCTCCGAACGTTTTGGCCTGCCGCCGCCAACGGGAAACGAAATTCCCCCTTTTTTCTGATCTGGACGGACAGTCAGACTCCAGACAATCTTTCTGCACTGGTTTGGGTCAGATCGGGCAAAACACGTAGGACTAGTGTGCAAAAGTAGGTTTTTCAAAAAATCCAAAATACCCGAAAATTTCGCCAGCGCAACCCTCGAATCCGAGGCATGCATCTCGCTCGTCTCGAGCCAAGGATTCCGATGATATAAGACACTTGGTTCTGCGACGGACGGTTTGGGAGCTATGAGCGATTTCGTACTTTTGATCGCCGTAGCGCCACCGCCGGCCCGATCGGGCCGAGCCTTGGTGATGCTGTAGAGCCAGGGCTGGACTGGTAATCTGGCATACCGGGCACTTTCCCGGTGGGCCGACGCACTTTGGGGCCGATACAAGGTTATTTATTTATTTAGATTTTTTTGCCACGGACTGGCCCATCATGCAGGGACAGCGGCCCATTGGTTTGTCTTCTGATTTGACAGGCCACAGCGAGAGAGACCTTCCTTCTTCCATATTCATAGACTGTGTCCATATTAGGCGCTGTTTTTTTATTGTATTTTTTTCTTTTTGATTTGGGCGCATGAAACTGCAAAAGGCGGACATCCGCACAGCGCTGCCGCTGACGAACATGCTCTGCGTTTCTGCTGCTCTATTAAGTGATGAATGGCACTTTGACTCTGAATTTTGTTTTATACAATCGTGTGATATGGTAACATAACGGTTCTTTGGTGAATCAGCTGAAAACAGCCGTGAGCATGTACATACACAACGAGGTAAATTGGAAAATGGCAATACACACTACAAACTTCTCACCCTAGCACAACCACAATTTACCTTGCAGCTACTAACAGTGAAGAAATATGGTGTATTGGCACAAATGTATTTATTAAAAATGTTGCTATTATTATAGGCTACATTAAATATTGCGCAATATAAATCACTTTTATAGAGGCTATTTTTGTATTTTCTATGTGTTTACAATATTTTTTTTTTTATTACAAATTCAATAATTTTTTTATTTATTTCTTTCTTTCTTTTAGAAACCATATACCCATGGTAATGAGGAGCATGGTTTGGCCAAAATTGGCCAACAGTTAAACTCGGATAAAAGAGACAACGTCATGCAGGTTTGGAACAACTTTACACAACAGAATTTAAAAGCAGTAAATTTACTTTATTGCATCCTAGCTCAAAGTCAGCGCTTTACTGTCAAGTGCATTTCTGTGTGACAAAAGTGCAATATCAAGTTTGATATCTGCATTTGCAGTAAATTCAATAATATCCATCATTATTTGTCCCTGTCCTAGTTTTATTTATTTACTCCAATGTAAGGCCCTAACCCCAGCAAAAACATTCACGAGGAACTCATGGGCCGGATGAGCTGGGTTTGCCAGGGCCGAATTTTATCCCCAGTCCAGCCCTGTGTAGAGCGAGTGTTGTTGGTCACTTTTGCCACGCCCCCTCACCGCGCCCCAGATGGGCGTCGGCTTTGCCGGCTCCCCTGACGCTGCGTCATGGTGTCATCGCTTCTCGGCCTTTTGGCTAAGATCAAGTGTAGTATCTGTTCTTATCAGTTTAATATCTGATATGTCCCCTACCCGGGGACTGCATATTAAATTGATTTTTGGCACATGGAGCCGGAACCGGGGCTTGCTCCGTCCACTCCACGCATCGACCTGGTATTGCAGTGCCTCCAGGAACGGTGTGCTTCCCCTCTTTGGGGATTGCGAATTGTTGTGGCTAATAGCAGAGCGAGTACCACTGGAGCACTACCAGACATATATACGTAGCAGGCACACAAGAAGGATGATGATGACGTGACACAACAGCGATAATGCTGTAAAGAAAACAACAAAGTTTTAAGAAGGCAACAAAGTGGAGTCACAGGAGTATAGGAAGAGGAACAAAAGCGCTGGTTCCTGACCCATCACAGCACATTTTTGTTGTCCCTCTTATTGGACGCTCCCGTCTGAGGTCTTGGAGTCTTTTACTAGCGAGCTGAATCAGGTGTGTTTGATTAGGGACACTTGATTCAACTTACCCGTCCTTCCTTTTCTCGGGGGAGGGGAAGAGGTGACCGTCGATGAGGATGGCGAAGGGCGTTAGGGTGCCTCTGACTGGAGACCTGACAATTCATACTTACCTGGCAGGGGAGACACCATGATCAGGAAGGTGGTTCACCCAGGGCGAGGCTCGGCCATTGCACTCCGGTTGTGCTGACCCCTGCGAATTCCCCAAATGTGGGAATCTCGACTGCATAATTTATGGTAGTGGGGGACTGCGTTCGCGCTCTCCCCTGGACATACTGGTCAAAAGCAGATAGCGTGGGGTTTTAACAGTTGTGGTGCGTCACCCATGGCCCCGAATGGTGAAGGTGCACAATTTTACTCTGTTTTATTAATTTTTTTCTGTCTTCTTCTTCTGTGGTGTCAATCAGTGACCTGGAGGGTCCAGAGAATTGAACTGCGGTGAGAGGTTGATGGGGAAAAAGCTGGGAGCGGTTTGCCAAATGAGGTTTTCCCCATAATCTCTGATATTCAACGGACGATTTGATTGACAGCAGTGGTCCTGGAGGCAAAGTTGTTCAGATGGAGGAGTTCCATCATGTGGTATGACTATCTTGTGCGCGTGTGAAGAAAATCATGTGACATACGATCGCCTATAGCCGTCCTCGTGTTGTTGTTATTTCATTTCAAAGCGCCACCAGGTGGCCATTCACCGCGTCCTTTCTCACCTGACCCCAGGCTGAGCCCGTGCACAGGTGTACCGGCTTGGGTGAAATTGTCTCGTTCCGTTCAAGAGTTATAGCCGTTTTAGCAAACCCTGCCTCGGCCCCTCCGAACGTTTTGGCCTGCCGCCGCCAACGGGAAACGAAATTCCCCCTTTTTTCTGATCTGGACGGACAGTCAGACTCCAGACAATCTTTCTGCACTGGTTTGGGTCAGATCGGGCAAAACACGTAGGACTAGTGTGCAAAAGTAGGTTTTTCAAAAAATCCAAAATACCCGAAAATTTCGCCAGCGCAACCCTCGAATCCGAGGCATGCATCTCGCTCGTCTCGAGCCAAGGATTCCGATGATATAAGACACTTGGTTCTGCGACGGACGGTTTGGGAGCTATGAGCGATTTCGTACTTTTGATCGCCGTAGCGCCACCGCCGGCCCGATCGGGCCGAGCCTTGGTGATGCTGTAGAGCGAGTGTTGTTGGTCACTTTTGCCACGCCCCCTCACCGCGCCCCAGATGGGCGTCGGCTTTGCCGGCTCCCCTGACACTGCGTCATGGTGTCATCGCTTCTCGGCCTTTTGGCTAAGATCAAGTGTAGTATCTGTTCTTATCAGTTTAATATCTGATATGTCCCCTACCCGGGGACTGCATATTAAATTGATTTTTGGCACATGGAGCCGGAACCGGGGCTTGCTCCGTCCACTCCACGCATCGACCTGGTATTGCAGTGCCTCCAGGAACGGTGTGCTTCCCCTCTTTGGGGATTGCGAATTGTTGTGGCTAATAGCAGAGCGAGTACCACTGGAGCACTACCAGACATATATACGTAGCAGGCACACAAGAAGGATGATGATGACGTGACACAACAGCGATAATGCTGTAAAGAAAACAACAAAGTTTTAAGAAGGCAACAAAGTGGAGTCACAGGAGTATAGGAAGAGGAACAAAAGCGCTGGTTCCTGACCCATCACAGCACATTTTTGTTGTCCCTCTTATTGGACGCTCCCGTCTGAGGTCTTGGAGTCTTTTACTAGCGAGCTGAATCAGGTGTGTTTGATTAGGGACACTTGATTCAACTTACCCGTCCTTCCTTTTCTCGGGGGAGGGGAAGAGGTGACCGTCGATGAGGATGGCGAAGGGCGTTAGGGTGCCTCTGACTGGAGACCTGACAATTCATACTTACCTGGCAGGGGAGACACCATGATCAGGAAGGTGGTTCACCCAGGGCGAGGCTCGGCCATTGCACTCCGGTTGTGCTGACCCCTGCGAATTCCCCAAATGTGGGAATCTCGACTGCATAATTTATGGTAGTGGGGGACTGCGTTCGCGCTCTCCCCTGGACATACTGGTCAAAAGCAGATAGCGTGGGGTTTTAACAGTTGTGGTGCGTCACCCATGGCCCCGAATGGTGAAGGTGCACAATTTTACTCTGTTTTATTAATTTTTTTCTGTCTTCTTCTTCTGTGGTGTCAATCAGTGACCTGGAGGGTCCAGAGAATTGAACTGCGGTGAGAGGTTGATGGGGAAAAAGCTGGGAGCGGTTTGCCAAATGAGGTTTTCCCCATAATCTCTGATATTCAACGGACGATTTGATTGACAGCAGTGGTCCTGGAGGCAAAGTTGTTCAGATGGAGGAGTTCCATCATGTGGTATGACTATCTTGTGCGCGTGTGAAGAAAATCATGTGACATACGATCGCCTATAGCCGTCCTCGTGTTGTTGTTATTTCATTTCAAAGCGCCACCAGGTGGCCATTCACCGCGTCCTTTCTCACCTGACCCCAGGCTGAGCCCGTGCACAGGTGTACCGGCTTGGGTGAAATTGTCTCGTTCCGTTCAAGAGTTATAGCCGTTTTAGCAAACCCTGCCTCGGCCCCTCCGAACGTTTTGGCCTGCCGCCGCCAACGGGAAACGAAATTCCCCCTTTTTTCTGATCTGGACGGACAGTCAGACTCCAGACAATCTTTCTGCACTGGTTTGGGTCAGATCGGGCAAAACACGTAGGACTAGTGTGCAAAAGTAGGTTTTTCAAAAAATCCAAAATACCCGAAAATTTCGCCAGCGCAACCCTCGAATCCGAGGCATGCATCTCGCTCGTCTCGAGCCAAGGATTCCGATGATATAAGACACTTGGTTCTGCGACGGACGGTTTGGGAGCTATGAGCGATTTCGTACTTTTGATCGCCGTAGCGCCACCGCCGGCCCGATCGGGCCGAGCCTTGGTGATGCTGTAGAGCGAGTGTTGTTGGTCACTTTTGCCACGCCCCCTCACCGCGCCCCAGATGGGCGTCGGCTTTGCCGGCTCCCCTGACGCTGCGTCATGGTGTCATCGCTTCTCGGCCTTTTGGCTAAGATCAAGTGTAGTATCTGTTCTTATCAGTTTAATATCTGATATGTCCCCTATCCGGGGACTGCATATTAAATTGATTTTTGGCACATGGAGCCGGAACCGGGGCTTGCTCCGTCCACTCCACGCATCGACCTGGTATTGCAGTGCCTCCAGGAACGGTGTGCTTCCCCTCTTTGGGGATTGCGAATTGTTGTGGCTAATAGCAGAGCGAGTACCACTGGAGCACTACCAGACATATATACGTAGCAGGCACACAAGAAGGATGATGATGACGTGACACAACAGCGATAATGCTGTAAAGAAAACAACAAAGTTTTAAGAAGGCAACAAAGTGGAGTCACAGGAGTATAGGAAGAGGAACAAAAGCGCTGGTTCCTGACCCATCACAGCACATTTTTGTTGTCCCTCTTATTGGACGCTCCCGTCTGAGGTCTTGGAGTCTTTTACTAGCGAGCTGAATCAGGTGTGTTTGATTAGGGACACTTGATTCAACTTACCCGTCCTTCCTTTTCTCGGGGGAGGGGAAGAGGTGACCGTCGATGAGGATGGCGAAGGGCGTTAGGGTGCCTCTGACTGGAGACCTGACAATTCATACTTACCTGGCAGGGGAGACACCATGATCAGGAAGGTGGTTCACCCAGGGCGAGGCTCGGCCATTGCACTCCGGTTGTGCTGACCCCTGCGAATTCCCCAAATGTGGGAATCTCGACTGCATAATTTATGGTAGTGGGGGACTGCGTTCGCGCTCTCCCCTGGACATACTGGTCAAAAGCAGATAGCGTGGGGTTTTAACAGTTGTGGTGCGTCACCCATGGCCCCGAATGGTGAAGGTGCACAATTTTACTCTGTTTTATTAATTTTTTTCTGTCTTCTTCTTCTGTGGTGTCAATCAGTGACCTGGAGGGTCCAGAGAATTGAACTGCGGTGAGAGGTTGATGGGGAAAAAGCTGGGAGCGGTTTGCCAAATGAGGTTTTCCCCATAATCTCTGATATTCAACGGACGATTTGATTGACAGCAGTGGTCCTGGAGGCAAAGTTGTTCAGATGGAGGAGTTCCATCATGTGGTATGACTATCTTGTGCGCGTGTGAAGAAAATCATGTGACATACGATCGCCTATAGCCGTCCTCGTGTTGTTGTTATTTCATTTCAAAGCGCCACCAGGTGGCCATTCACCGCGTCCTTTCTCACCTGACCCCAGGCTGAGCCCGTGCACAGGTGTACCGGCTTGGGTGAAATTGTCTCGTTCCGTTCAAGAGTTATAGCCGTTTTAGCAAACCCTGCCTCGGCCCCTCCGAACGTTTTGGCCTGCCGCCGCCAACGGGAAACGAAATTCCCCCTTTTTTCTGATCTGGACGGACAGTCAGACTCCAGACAATCTTTCTGCACTGGTTTGGGTCAGATCGGGCAAAACACGTAGGACTAGTGTGCAAAAGTAGGTTTTTCAAAAAATCCAAAATACCCGAAAATTTCGCCAGCGCAACCCTCGAATCCGAGGCATGCATCTCGCTCGTCTCGAGCCAAGGATTCCGATGATATAAGACACTTGGTTCTGCGACGGACGGTTTGGGAGCTATGAGCGATTTCGTACTTTTGATCGCCGTAGCGCCACCGCCGGCCCGATCGGGCCGAGCCTTGGTGATGCTGTAGAGCGAGTGTTGTTGGTCACTTTTGCCACGCCCCCTCACCGCGCCCCAGATGGGCGTCGGCTTTGCCGGCTCCCCTGACACTGCGTCATGGTGTCATCGCTTCTCGGCCTTTTGGCTAAGATCAAGTGTAGTATCTGTTCTTATCAGTTTAATATCTGATATGTCCCCTACCCGGGGACTGCATATTAAATTGATTTTTGGCACATGGAGCCGGAACCGGGGCTTGCTCCGTCCACTCCACGCATCGACCTGGTATTGCAGTGCCTCCAGGAACGGTGTGCTTCCCCTCTTTGGGGATTGCGAATTGTTGTGGCTAATAGCAGAGCGAGTACCACTGGAGCACTACCAGACATATATACGTAGCAGGCACACAAGAAGGATGATGATGACGTGACACAACAGCGATAATGCTGTAAAGAAAACAACAAAGTTTTAAGAAGGCAACAAAGTGGAGTCACAGGAGTATAGGAAGAGGAACAAAAGCGCTGGTTCCTGACCCATCACAGCACATTTTTGTTGTCCCTCTTATTGGACGCTCCCGTCTGAGGTCTTGGAGTCTTTTACTAGCGAGCTGAATCAGGTGTGTTTGATTAGGGACACTTGATTCAACTTACCCGTCCTTCCTTTTCTCGGGGGAGGGGAAGAGGTGACCGTCGATGAGGATGGCGAAGGGCGTTAGGGTGCCTCTGACTGGAGACCTGACAATTCATACTTACCTGGCAGGGGAGACACCATGATCAGGAAGGTGGTTCACCCAGGGCGAGGCTCGGCCATTGCACTCCGGTTGTGCTGACCCCTGCGAATTCCCCAAATGTGGGAATCTCGACTGCATAATTTATGGTAGTGGGGGACTGCGTTCGCGCTCTCCCCTGGACATACTGGTCAAAAGCAGATAGCGTGGGGTTTTAACAGTTGTGGTGCGTCACCCATGGCCCCGAATGGTGAAGGTGCACAATTTTACTCTGTTTTATTAATTTTTTTCTGTCTTCTTCTTCTGTGGTGTCAATCAGTGACCTGGAGGGTCCAGAGAATTGAACTGCGGTGAGAGGTTGATGGGGAAAAAGCTGGGAGCGGTTTGCCAAATGAGGTTTTCCCCATAATCTCTGATATTCAACGGACGATTTGATTGACAGCAGTGGTCCTGGAGGCAAAGTTGTTCAGATGGAGGAGTTCCATCATGTGGTATGACTATCTTGTGCGCGTGTGAAGAAAATCATGTGACATACGATCGCCTATAGCCGTCCTCGTGTTGTTGTTATTTCATTTCAAAGCGCCACCAGGTGGCCATTCACCGCGTCCTTTCTCACCTGACCCCAGGCTGAGCCCGTGCACAGGTGTACCGGCTTGGGTGAAATTGTCTCGTTCCGTTCAAGAGTTATAGCCGTTTTAGCAAACCCTGCCTCGGCCCCTCCGAACGTTTTGGCCTGCCGCCGCCAACGGGAAACGAAATTCCCCCTTTTTTCTGATCTGGACGGACAGTCAGACTCCAGACAATCTTTCTGCACTGGTTTGGGTCAGATCGGGCAAAACACGTAGGACTAGTGTGCAAAAGTAGGTTTTTCAAAAAATCCAAAATACCCGAAAATTTCGCCAGCGCAATCCTCGAATCCGAGGCACGCATCTCGCTCGTCTCGAGCCAAGGATTCCGATGATATAAGACACTTGGTTCTGCGACGGACGGTTTGGGAGCTATGAGCGATTTCGTACTTTTGATCGCCGTAGCGCCACCGCCGGCCCGATCGGGCCGAGCCTTGGTGATGCTGTAGAGCGAGTGTTGTTGGTCACTTTTGCCACGCCCCCTCACCGCGCCCCAGATGGGCGTCGGCTTTGCCGGCTCCCCTGACGCTGCGTCATGGTGTCATCGCTTCTCGGCCTTTTGGCTAAGATCTAGTATCTGGTCAGACGGTTGAGACAGCGATCGCCTCTTGTAGGTTTCCCGGCTTGCGTTTCCTTTGTAGCGCAGGCCTCCAACTTCCAGGAGGTACATTGAAAAGCCCCGTTTTAAGCCAACGGCTCGCTGGTTCGAGGAATTTTAAGGTAAGGTTTTATTATTCTAAGTATTTATTGGTAATTGTTTTAAGGTTTTGTATTTTAGGAGCTGTCGGTGCCTCCACCATGTCGGCTGCCCGTGCCGGCATGCGGAGGCACCACAGTGTTCGGTTTTTATTTAAAGAGGCTGATGGTAAGCTCCTGGGGATGTCACGTCTTGATTTCTCTAGGAAGCTGATCCAGAAAGCCCTTAATTTTAAACCGACAGACTTGAATTGTTTAATGACTCTGCCCCTGAATAAAGGTTTTGACGTTAGTTTTAGATCTGCTTCCTTGTTGCAAGATTTCTGGCAAAGATTTGAGCTTTGTAAGACCCAGTTCTCCATGTTCAATGTTGAGAAACTTTCTGACAATTCTTTTAAAACAGTGATTGTTAGAATGTTTAATGAAACAGTGATTGGAGATGATATTGCTGTATGGCTGGGTAGATTTTGCACGGTTCGAAGTCAACCGGTCAGGGTTCTTGACGAGGACGGCATTTGGAATTGCGCTTGGAGAGTTCCCATTAAACAGTGGGAAGATCCAAGCGGATTCCAGGGTCTAAGTCATTTACCCTCAATGATTGTGTTGGGAGAGAACCGCGGCTACATTCATTATCAGGGAATGCCCAAATTGTGCCGAAAGTGTGGGAAAATGGGGCACCTCGCTGAGGCATGCCAAGAAATCGTGTGTAGGAAGTGCAAAGAAATTGGTCACATTTTTGAGGAATGTACCAATGGCAGACGGTGCAATCTCTGTGGGGAAACCAACCATTTCTACAGAGATTGCCCTAAAAGCTTTGCCAACAAATTGAAAGGTAACAAAATGGCCGCCCCACAAAATGTGCAAACAGAGGAACAAAGGAGAGAGGTGGAGCCTGAGGTTTTGGTGGGAATTTTAAATTCCCAGCCATCCTCAGGCTCTGGACAAGAAAGAGGAAGTGGGGCGGCCACAGGGGCGGAGTCAAGTTTTAACATTGGACAAAGGGAGGAAGTTGTTACCCAACAGGAAGAAAGTGAAAAGGATATGGAGGAGGAAGAGGAGGGAACAACTTCCTCCCTGATCACAGTTTCAGAAGTTAGTGTGGTGGACAGTGGGAGTGAGACCGAGTGTTCACTCCCTAATGCTCAAGTGCAGAAAAGGTCTGCGAGATCTCCTCTGCTTCATACAGAGGAGAAAAGGCTGCGGGCATCGCAACGGCTAGATAGTTCCTCGCCAGAAGATCTAGACCGCATGTGGCCCGCAGAATCTCCTAATGAAGTTTCCTTTCTGCACTTTAAGCTGAGAACATCGTCACCAAAGGAGCCACAAGAGACTTTCTCTGTGGGTTCTGAGGCGACGAGCATTTGCCCTCCTGATCCCAGTTTTTCTGGGGAAAAGGAGAAGCAAATGCCACACGGAATAACATGATTTTAATGTAACTGTCTGCAGTCTTTTTATTTGGTTTTATTCTTCAAATTATGCTTGTATTTTTAACCATACTGCTCATGGCCCTCACTATCTCTACAATCAATGTGAGAAGTGTGAGGTCTACTCTTCGAGCACAGAGTGTTTTATCAAGTTTAAAACATTTTAAGTCAGATATTTATTTATTGCAAGAGTGCGCTCTGCCCTTTTTATTAAACTATAAGAGATGGCAAGAACTTTGGACCCCAGGACCCTCCATCTGGAGTGGCTCCAATTTTAACAAAAATGATGGTGTTGCCTTTTTAATTAATAACCCCAACATCTTGGTGAAGGGCAGCACTGTGGTGAGGGATGGGCGGGCAATTTTAGTTAATCTGACTTATTTAGGTAAGGATTTTAATGTTTTAAATGTGTATGGTTTTACAGGGAAAAATGAGAGATACGAGCTTTTAGAAGATTTGCAGCCCCACATGTTAGGTAGGGCTCCCCTAGTGGTAGCAGGGGATTTTAATTGTGTTTTAACAAAAAAGGACAGAAAAAGGGTTGGAGGTGATTTTAAGGTCGACAAGACATCGGTTTTATTAAAAAAATTAGTAAAAGATTTTAAGTTAGTCGACAGTTTTAAAACAATGCATCAGAGAGAGGAGGGCTTCACCTGGTTCAGTGGTGATAGCGCCAGAGCCTCTCGAATCGACTATATTTTTACTAGAGACTGCCCGCCAACCGATGCAACATTGACCCCCCTTTTCTTCACTGATCACATGATGCTCTCCTGCACCCTTTCACTACCCACGGGTGTGACAGTAGGGGGAGGGCTGTGGAAGCTGAACTGCTCCCTATTAGAGGACGAGGAAGTGGTTAGAGAGTATAGGGAGCAGTTCAGCCAATGGCAGACCCTCCAGGACTTTTACGACTCACGGGCACAGTGGTGGGAGATGGTTAAACAAAAGACTGGACATTTTTTTAGGATAATGGGTAAAGAAAAAAAGAATAAAGAAAGAAGACGCATGATGGGGCTGCAAAAAAGACTGCAGAGATATTTTAACCTTTTAAACAATGGATTGGATTTCAAAGAGGAAATAAAGGAAGTTAAAAAAGAAATGTCAGTTTTATCCGAAGCTCAAAGTAAGGGAGTCATTTTAAGATGCAAGGAAAAAGAGATTGAAGAAGGAGAAAAATGTACACGATATTTTTTTAAAAAGACTATTTCACGGGGAGGGTCAATAACCATTTTAAAAACTTGTAGAGGGAGGGAGACCAAAAACACGGAGGGAATTTTAGGTGAAATAGAGCATTTTTATAGTAAGTTATATAGCCAAAAAGAAGTACATGAGGGCATCTTAAAGGAAGTTTTAGATTTTTTAGATAAAAAAATAAAAAGTCCAAATGTGCTTTTAGCCCAGGATTTTACTCTTTTAGAAATACAAAAATCTCTTAAAGGTTTTAAAAAAGGGAAGTCCCCAGGAATGGATGGACTTCCCTTGGAGTTTTATTTGACTTTCTGGGACATTTTAGCACATGACTTACTGACAGTTTTTAAAGAATTTGAGACTCTCGACAGACTTCCAGACAGCTTTAGAGTAGGGATAGTTTCTTTATTATACAAAAAAGGAGACCGGACTGACTTGAAAAACTGGCGACCAATCACGCTTTTAAATTTTGATTGTAAACTTTTTAGTAAGATTTTAGCCACGCGTATGTCGACTGTTTTAGAGGACGTAATCCACCTGGATCAAGCATGTGCTGTGCCCGGTAGGAAGATCACAGACAGCCTGTTGCTGATTAGAGACGCCATCTGTTACGCGAGAGACAGAAATATTCGGCTAGTAGTCCTAAATTTAGATTTTGAAAAAGCTTTTGACCGCATCTCGCACCAGTTCCTTTTTAAGGTACTGGAAAAAATGGGGTTCCCAGGGAGGTTTATAGCTTGGGTGGGACTGCTATACAACAGTCTAGTCAGTAAATTTGCAGTTAATGGGCATTTATCCAAAGCTGTAGACATTCACAGCGGTGTCCGTCAGGGGTGTCCTTTATCTCCCCTACTGTATGTGGCCTGCATTGAGCCACTGGCACAAATCTTGAGAAGGGACAAATGGATTAAAGGACTGGACGTCCCAGGGACTGGTGGACTGACGGCGACCTGTGTTTTATATATGGACGACGTAACCCTTTTATCGACTGACCTTTTATCGGTACGAAGAGCAATGGACTTGACTGACTGGTACGGTCGGGCCTCGGGCGCTAAGCTCAACAGGAGTAAGTCCGAGGCCCAGCTCTTCGGGCCGTGGGGTAACGTGGACACAGGCGGACTGGATTTGGATTTTAAAGACAATGACATGACAATTTTAGGGGTAAAATTTGACAGAGAGGGTGGAGGACGGGGAAACTGGACTGACATCTTAGGGAAAGTTAGGCAAAGACTGGGGTTTTGGGGACTCAGACAAATGACATTTGAAGGGAAGGTTTTAGTTTTTAAAGCCATAATTTTACCACTGATTTTACTTGTTTGTTCTGTTTTTAGTCCCCCAAGAAGATTCCTGGCCAACCTGGAGAGGGCGGTATTTTATTTCCTGTGGGGGTCCAAGTGGGAACGATTGAAAAGGGAGGTCTTTAAAAAAAGAAAGGAAAATGGCGGGAAAGGCCTCCCAGACCCCCACTTGTTTTTAGGCAGCCGCTTTACCGCCCTCCACATTGGATACGCGCTGACCCCATCCAGAGAGAATAAGACAGCGGCCATGGCTCGTTTCTGGATGGGGTCCTACCTCAGAAGCTTAAAGATTATGCCAATTGACTTGAAAACCCCAGTGTCTTTTAATTTGTCAAAAGAGTATATTTTTATTAAGAAATTTTTAAAGAAATATTTTTTAGAGACCAATGACGTCTCCGTTTTAACCAACCACAAATCTCTGATCTCTCTTGTGCAGGACCGGGAAATGGTGAGTCCAGTTCCAGGCCTCACACCAAGTGAGGCCAAAGATGTTTGGAGGAACGCAGCCCACCCAGCTCTCCAGAACAGGCATAAGGATCTATCGTGGATGGTGGCTCATGAGATCCTCCCGGTCAGGGCGGTTATGCACTCCAGAGGCATGGCCAAAAACTCCACCTGCCCACGGTCCGGGTGCAATCGCCCGGAGACCGTCTACCATCTGCTCTGGGAGTGCGGTGCTGCGCGGGACCTGTGGGCCAGGGCCGGCCCCCTGTTTTTCCCGTGCCTGCCAGTGGGTGGGGCCCAGGTGGACTACAAGCTCGCCATCCTGGGGGTGGGTCAGGGCCTAAAAGCCCTAACATCGCAAAACTTTGCCTCGCTCTGGCTCACCCTCAACGTGATAAAGGATGCCATCTGGGTCACCAGAAACCTGCTGGTGGGGAAACGCATGACGGTCCCCCTCCACGCGAGCGAGAAAAAAATAAGATCAACGCTGCAGGGTGGGCCGCATGTCGTCATTCGGACGAGGGGGCCGAGGCTGCACAAAGAGGTCCCGGCCACCACCGACCTTGGCCGCCCGTAGATGCACCCTCACCAATCTGGCTACGGGAACAGCGGGCCAGCGGGCCGGAGGAGAGGGGATCGCCGCTGGGCCCTAGAAGCGGGGAGACCTGGGCCTGTTCTGGAGACCTGGAGTGAATGGACATTCTTGATAGGGACTCATCCCCGGTCCTGCACAACAGAGGATTTTAAAAAATATATATAATTATTTTATTGTGTTTTATTCTGCTCGTATATATTTGCCATTTATTTTATTTTATTCATTTATCCTTTCTTTTAACACCACACTGACTAGCATACATGGACTTTTTCACAACACACTACATTGACTGATTTTAACCAGAATTGTAAAATTTGTGGTTTTAATCTGTGTGAACAAGTATGTTTTAAAGAAAAGAAATGTGTGGATTGATTGAATGAAAAAATGTGACAATAAAACTTTTTTCGAAAGAAAAAAAAAATCTGTTCTTATCAGTTTAATATCTGATATGTCCCCTACCCGGGGACTGCATATTAAATTGATTTTTGGCACATGGAGCCGGAACCGGGGCTTGCTCCGTCCACTCCACGCATCGACCTGGTATTGCAGTGCCTCCAGGAACGGTGTGCTTCCCCTCTTTGGGGATTGCGAATTGTTGTGGCTAATAGCAGAGCGAGTACCACTGGAGCACTACCAGACATATATACGTAGCAGGCACACAAGAAGGATGATGATGACGTGACACAACAGCGATAATGCTGTAAAGAAAACAACAAAGTTTTAAGAAGGCAACAAAGTGGAGTCACAGGAGTATAGGAAGAGGAACAAAAGCGCTGGTTCCTGACCCATCACAGCACATTTTTGTTGTCCCTCTTATTGGACGCTCCCGTCTGAGGTCTTGGAGTCTTTTACTAGCGAGCTGAATCAGGTGTGTTTGATTAGGGACACTTGATTCAACTTACCCGTCCTTCCTTTTCTCGGGGGAGGGGAAGAGGTGACCGTCGATGAGGATGGCGAAGGGCGTTAGGGTGCCTCTGACTGGAGACCTGACAATTCATACTTACCTGGCAGGGGAGACACCATGATCAGGAAGGTGGTTCACCCAGGGCGAGGCTCGGCCATTGCACTCCGGTTGTGCTGACCCCTGCGAATTCCCCAAATGTGGGAATCTCGACTGCATAATTTATGGTAGTGGGGGACTGCGTTCGCGCTCTCCCCTGGACATACTGGTCAAAAGCAGATAGCGTGGGGTTTTAACAGTTGTGGTGCGTCACCCATGGCCCCGAATGGTGAAGGTGCACAATTTTACTCTGTTTTATTAATTTTTTTCTGTCTTCTTCTTCTGTGGTGTCAATCAGTGACCTGGAGGGTCCAGAGAATTGAACTGCGGTGAGAGGTTGATGGGGAAAAAGCTGGGAGCGGTTTGCCAAATGAGGTTTTCCCCATAATCTCTGATATTCAACGGACGATTTGATTGACAGCAGTGGTCCTGGAGGCAAAGTTGTTCAGATGGAGGAGTTCCATCATGTGGTATGACTATCTTGTGCGCGTGTGAAGAAAATCATGTGACATACGATCGCCTATAGCCGTCCTCGTGTTGTTGTTATTTCATTTCAAAGCGCCACCAGGTGGCCATTCACCGCGTCCTTTCTCACCTGACTCCAGGCTGAGCCCGTGCACAGGTGTACCGGCTTGGGTGAAATTGTCTCGTTCCGTTCAAGAGTTATAGCCGTTTTAGCAAACCCTGCCTCGGCCCCTCCGAACGTTTTGGCCTGCCGCCGCCAACGGGAAACGAAATTCCCCCTTTTTTCTGATCTGGACGGACAGTCAGACTCCAGACAATCTTTCTGCACTGGTTTGGGTCAGATCGGGCAAAACACGTAGGACTAGTGTGCAAAAGTAGGTTTTTCAAAAAATCCAAAATACCCGAAAATTTCGCCAGCGCAATCCTCGAATCCGAGGCACGCATCTCGCTCGTCTCGAGCCAAGGATTCCGATGATATAAGACACTTGGTTCTGCGACGGACGGTTTGGGAGCTATGAGCGATTTCGTACTTTTGATCGCCGTAGCGCCACCGCCGGCCCGATCGGGCCGAGCCTTGGTGATGCTGTAGAGCGAGTGTTGTTGGTCACTTTTGCCACGCCCCCTCACCGCGCCCCAGATGGGCGTCGGCTTTGCCGGCTCCCCTGACGCTGCGTCATGGTGTCATCGCTTCTCGGCCTTTTGGCTAAGATCAAGTGTAGTATCTGTTCTTATCAGTTTAATATCTGATATGTCCCCTATCCGGGGACTGCATATTAAATTGATTTTTGGCACATGGAGCCGGAACCGGGGCTTGCTCCGTCCACTCCACGCATCGACCTGGTATTGCAGTGCCTCCAGGAACGGTGTGCTTCCCCTCTTTGGGGATTGCGAATTGTTGTGGCTAATAGCAGAGCGAGTACCACTGGAGCACTACCAGACATATATACGTAGCAGGCACACAAGAAGGATGATGATGACGTGACACAACAGCGATAATGCTGTAAAGAAAACAACAAAGTTTTAAGAAGGCAACAAAGTGGAGTCACAGGAGTATAGGAAGAGGAACAAAAGCGCTGGTTCCTGACCCATCACAGCACATTTTTGTTGTCCCTCTTATTGGACGCTCCCGTCTGAGGTCTTGGAGTCTTTTACTAGCGAGCTGAATCAGGTGTGTTTGATTAGGGACACTTGATTCAACTTACCCGTCCTTCCTTTTCTCGGGGGAGGGGAAGAGGTGACCGTCGATGAGGATGGCGAAGGGCGTTAGGGTGCCTCTGACTGGAGACCTGACAATTCATACTTACCTGGCAGGGGAGACACCATGATCAGGAAGGTGGTTCACCCAGGGCGAGGCTCGGCCATTGCACTCCGGTTGTGCTGACCCCTGCGAATTCCCCAAATGTGGGAATCTCGACTGCATAATTTATGGTAGTGGGGGACTGCGTTCGCGCTCTCCCCTGGACATACTGGTCAAAAGCAGATAGCGTGGGGTTTTAACAGTTGTGGTGCGTCACCCATGGCCCCGAATGGTGAAGGTGCACAATTTTACTCTGTTTTATTAATTTTTTTCTGTCTTCTTCTTCTGTGGTGTCAATCAGTGACCTGGAGGGTCCAGAGAATTGAACTGCGGTGAGAGGTTGATGGGGAAAAAGCTGGGAGCGGTTTGCCAAATGAGGTTTTCCCCATAATCTCTGATATTCAACGGACGATTTGATTGACAGCAGTGGTCCTGGAGGCAAAGTTGTTCAGATGGAGGAGTTCCATCATGTGGTATGACTATCTTGTGCGCGTGTGAAGAAAATCATGTGACATACGATCGCCTATAGCCGTCCTCGTGTTGTTGTTATTTCATTTCAAAGCGCCACCAGGTGGCCATTCACCGCGTCCTTTCTCACCTGACCCCAGGCTGAGCCCGTGCACAGGTGTACCGGCTTGGGTGAAATTGTCTCGTTCCGTTCAAGAGTTATAGCCGTTTTAGCAAACCCTGCCTCGGCCCCTCCGAACGTTTTGGCCTGCCGCCGCCAACGGGAAACGAAATTCCCCCTTTTTTCTGATCTGGACGGACAGTCAGACTCCAGACAATCTTTCTGCACTGGTTTGGGTCAGATCGGGCAAAACACGTAGGACTAGTGTGCAAAAGTAGGTTTTTCAAAAAATCCAAAATACCCGAAAATTTCGCCAGCGCAACCCTCGAATCCGAGGCATGCATCTCGCTCGTCTCGAGCCAAGGATTCCGATGATATAAGACACTTGGTTCTGCGACGGACGGTTTGGGAGCTATGAGCGATTTCGTACTTTTGATCGCCGTAGCGCCACCGCCGGCCCGATCGGGCCGAGCCTTGGTGATGCTGTAGAGCGAGTGTTGTTGGTCACTTTTGCCACGCCCCCTCACCGCGCCCCAGATGGGCGTCGGCTTTGCCGGCTCCCCTGACACTGCGTCATGGTGTCATCGCTTCTCGGCCTTTTGGCTAAGATCAAGTGTAGTATCTGTTCTTATCAGTTTAATATCTGATATGTCCCCTACCCGGGGACTGCATATTAAATTGATTTTTGGCACATGGAGCCGGAACCGGGGCTTGCTCCGTCCACTCCACGCATCGACCTGGTATTGCAGTGCCTCCAGGAACGGTGTGCTTCCCCTCTTTGGGGATTGCGAATTGTTGTGGCTAATAGCAGAGCGAGTACCACTGGAGCACTACCAGACATATATACGTAGCAGGCACACAAGAAGGATGATGATGACGTGACACAACAGCGATAATGCTGTAAAGAAAACAACAAAGTTTTAAGAAGGCAACAAAGTGGAGTCACAGGAGTATAGGAAGAGGAACAAAAGCGCTGGTTCCTGACCCATCACAGCACATTTTTGTTGTCCCTCTTATTGGACGCTCCCGTCTGAGGTCTTGGAGTCTTTTACTAGCGAGCTGAATCAGGTGTGTTTGATTAGGGACACTTGATTCAACTTACCCGTCCTTCCTTTTCTCGGGGGAGGGGAAGAGGTGACCGTCGATGAGGATGGCGAAGGGCGTTAGGGTGCCTCTGACTGGAGACCTGACAATTCATACTTACCTGGCAGGGGAGACACCATGATCAGGAAGGTGGTTCACCCAGGGCGAGGCTCGGCCATTGCACTCCGGTTGTGCTGACCCCTGCGAATTCCCCAAATGTGGGAATCTCGACTGCATAATTTATGGTAGTGGGGGACTGCGTTCGCGCTCTCCCCTGGACATACTGGTCAAAAGCAGATAGCGTGGGGTTTTAACAGTTGTGGTGCGTCACCCATGGCCCCGAATGGTGAAGGTGCACAATTTTACTCTGTTTTATTAATTTTTTTCTGTCTTCTTCTTCTGTGGTGTCAATCAGTGACCTGGAGGGTCCAGAGAATTGAACTGCGGTGAGAGGTTGATGGGGAAAAAGCTGGGAGCGGTTTGCCAAATGAGGTTTTCCCCATAATCTCTGATATTCAACGGACGATTTGATTGACAGCAGTGGTCCTGGAGGCAAAGTTGTTCAGATGGAGGAGTTCCATCATGTGGTATGACTATCTTGTGCGCGTGTGAAGAAAATCATGTGACATACGATCGCCTATAGCCGTCCTCGTGTTGTTGTTATTTCATTTCAAAGCGCCACCAGGTGGCCATTCACCGCGTCCTTTCTCACCTGACCCCAGGCTGAGCCCGTGCACAGGTGTACCGGCTTGGGTGAAATTGTCTCGTTCCGTTCAAGAGTTATAGCCGTTTTAGCAAACCCTGCCTCGGCCCCTCCGAACGTTTTGGCCTGCCGCCGCCAACGGGAAACGAAATTCCCCCTTTTTTCTGATCTGGACGGACAGTCAGACTCCAGACAATCTTTCTGCACTGGTTTGGGTCAGATCGGGCAAAACACGTAGGACTAGTGTGCAAAAGTAGGTTTTTCAAAAAATCCAAAATACCCGAAAATTTCGCCAGCGCAATCCTCGAATCCGAGGCACGCATCTCGCTCGTCTCGAGCCAAGGATTCCGATGATATAAGACACTTGGTTCTGCGACGGACGGTTTGGGAGCTATGAGCGATTTCGTACTTTTGATCGCCGTAGCGCCACCGCCGGCCCGATCGGGCCGAGCCTTGGTGATGCTGTAGAGCGAGTGTTGTTGGTCACTTTTGCCACGCCCCCTCACCGCGCCCCAGATGGGCGTCGGCTTTGCCGGCTCCCCTGACGCTGCGTCATGGTGTCATCGCTTCTCGGCCTTTTGGCTAAGATCTAGTATCTGGTCAGACGGTTGAGACAGCGATCGCCTCTTGTAGGTTTCCCGGCTTGCGTTTCCTTTGTAGCGCAGGCCTCCAACTTCCAGGAGGTACATTGAAAAGCCCCGTTTTAAGCCAACGGCTCGCTGGTTCGAGGAATTTTAAGGTAAGGTTTTATTATTCTAAGTATTTATTGGTAATTGTTTTAAGGTTTTGTATTTTAGGAGCTGTCGGTGCCTCCACCATGTCGGCTGCCCGTGCCGGCATGCGGAGGCACCACAGTGTTCGGTTTTTATTTAAAGAGGCTGATGGTAAGCTCCTGGGGATGTCACGTCTTGATTTCTCTAGGAAGCTGATCCAGAAAGCCCTTAATTTTAAACCGACAGACTTGAATTGTTTAATGACTCTGCCCCTGAATAAAGGTTTTGACGTTAGTTTTAGATCTGCTTCCTTGTTGCAAGATTTCTGGCAAAGATTTGAGCTTTGTAAGACCCAGTTCTCCATGTTCAATGTTGAGAAACTTTCTGACAATTCTTTTAAAACAGTGATTGTTAGAATGTTTAATGAAACAGTGATTGGAGATGATATTGCTGTATGGCTGGGTAGATTTTGCACGGTTCGAAGTCAACCGGTCAGGGTTCTTGACGAGGACGGCATTTGGAATTGCGCTTGGAGAGTTCCCATTAAACAGTGGGAAGATCCAAGCGGATTCCAGGGTCTAAGTCATTTACCCTCAATGATTGTGTTGGGAGAGAACCGCGGCTACATTCATTATCAGGGAATGCCCAAATTGTGCCGAAAGTGTGGGAAAATGGGGCACCTCGCTGAGGCATGCCAAGAAATCGTGTGTAGGAAGTGCAAAGAAATTGGTCACATTTTTGAGGAATGTACCAATGGCAGACGGTGCAATCTCTGTGGGGAAACCAACCATTTCTACAGAGATTGCCCTAAAAGCTTTGCCAACAAATTGAAAGGTAACAAAATGGCCGCCCCACAAAATGTGCAAACAGAGGAACAAAGGAGAGAGGTGGAGCCTGAGGTTTTGGTGGGAATTTTAAATTCCCAGCCATCCTCAGGCTCTGGACAAGAAAGAGGAAGTGGGGCGGCCACAGGGGCGGAGTCAAGTTTTAACATTGGACAAAGGGAGGAAGTTGTTACCCAACAGGAAGAAAGTGAAAAGGATATGGAGGAGGAAGAGGAGGGAACAACTTCCTCCCTGATCACAGTTTCAGAAGTTAGTGTGGTGGACAGTGGGAGTGAGACCGAGTGTTCACTCCCTAATGCTCAAGTGCAGAAAAGGTCTGCGAGATCTCCTCTGCTTCATACAGAGGAGAAAAGGCTGCGGGCATCGCAACGGCTAGATAGTTCCTCGCCAGAAGATCTAGACCGCATGTGGCCCGCAGAATCTCCTAATGAAGTTTCCTTTCTGCACTTTAAGCTGAGAACATCGTCACCAAAGGAGCCACAAGAGACTTTCTCTGTGGGTTCTGAGGCGACGAGCATTTGCCCTCCTGATCCCAGTTTTTCTGGGGAAAAGGAGAAGCAAATGCCACACGGAATAACATGATTTTAATGTAACTGTCTGCAGTCTTTTTATTTGGTTTTATTCTTCAAATTATGCTTGTATTTTTAACCATACTGCTCATGGCCCTCACTATCTCTACAATCAATGTGAGAAGTGTGAGGTCTACTCTTCGAGCACAGAGTGTTTTATCAAGTTTAAAACATTTTAAGTCAGATATTTATTTATTGCAAGAGTGCGCTCTGCCCTTTTTATTAAACTATAAGAGATGGCAAGAACTTTGGACCCCAGGACCCTCCATCTGGAGTGGCTCCAATTTTAACAAAAATGATGGTGTTGCCTTTTTAATTAATAACCCCAACATCTTGGTGAAGGGCAGCACTGTGGTGAGGGATGGGCGGGCAATTTTAGTTAATCTGACTTATTTAGGTAAGGATTTTAATGTTTTAAATGTGTATGGTTTTACAGGGAAAAATGAGAGATACGAGCTTTTAGAAGATTTGCAGCCCCACATGTTAGGTAGGGCTCCCCTAGTGGTAGCAGGGGATTTTAATTGTGTTTTAACAAAAAAGGACAGAAAAAGGGTTGGAGGTGATTTTAAGGTCGACAAGACATCGGTTTTATTAAAAAAATTAGTAAAAGATTTTAAGTTAGTCGACAGTTTTAAAACAATGCATCAGAGAGAGGAGGGCTTCACCTGGTTCAGTGGTGATAGCGCCAGAGCCTCTCGAATCGACTATATTTTTACTAGAGACTGCCCGCCAACCGATGCAACATTGACCCCCCTTTTCTTCACTGATCACATGATGCTCTCCTGCACCCTTTCACTACCCACGGGTGTGACAGTAGGGGGAGGGCTGTGGAAGCTGAACTGCTCCCTATTAGAGGACGAGGAAGTGGTTAGAGAGTATAGGGAGCAGTTCAGCCAATGGCAGACCCTCCAGGACTTTTACGACTCACGGGCACAGTGGTGGGAGATGGTTAAACAAAAGACTGGACATTTTTTTAGGATAATGGGTAAAGAAAAAAAGAATAAAGAAAGAAGACGCATGATGGGGCTGCAAAAAAGACTGCAGAGATATTTTAACCTTTTAAACAATGGATTGGATTTCAAAGAGGAAATAAAGGAAGTTAAAAAAGAAATGTCAGTTTTATCCGAAGCTCAAAGTAAGGGAGTCATTTTAAGATGCAAGGAAAAAGAGATTGAAGAAGGAGAAAAATGTACACGATATTTTTTTAAAAAGACTATTTCACGGGGAGGGTCAATAACCATTTTAAAAACTTGTAGAGGGAGGGAGACCAAAAACACGGAGGGAATTTTAGGTGAAATAGAGCATTTTTATAGTAAGTTATATAGCCAAAAAGAAGTACATGAGGGCATCTTAAAGGAAGTTTTAGATTTTTTAGATAAAAAAATAAAAAGTCCAAATGTGCTTTTAGCCCAGGATTTTACTCTTTTAGAAATACAAAAATCTCTTAAAGGTTTTAAAAAAGGGAAGTCCCCAGGAATGGATGGACTTCCCTTGGAGTTTTATTTGACTTTCTGGGACATTTTAGCACATGACTTACTGACAGTTTTTAAAGAATTTGAGACTCTCGACAGACTTCCAGACAGCTTTAGAGTAGGGATAGTTTCTTTATTATACAAAAAAGGAGACCGGACTGACTTGAAAAACTGGCGACCAATCACGCTTTTAAATTTTGATTGTAAACTTTTTAGTAAGATTTTAGCCACGCGTATGTCGACTGTTTTAGAGGACGTAATCCACCTGGATCAAGCATGTGCTGTGCCCGGTAGGAAGATCACAGACAGCCTGTTGCTGATTAGAGACGCCATCTGTTACGCGAGAGACAGAAATATTCGGCTAGTAGTCCTAAATTTAGATTTTGAAAAAGCTTTTGACCGCATCTCGCACCAGTTCCTTTTTAAGGTACTGGAAAAAATGGGGTTCCCAGGGAGGTTTATAGCTTGGGTGGGACTGCTATACAACAGTCTAGTCAGTAAATTTGCAGTTAATGGGCATTTATCCAAAGCTGTAGACATTCACAGCGGTGTCCGTCAGGGGTGTCCTTTATCTCCCCTACTGTATGTGGCCTGCATTGAGCCACTGGCACAAATCTTGAGAAGGGACAAATGGATTAAAGGACTGGACGTCCCAGGGACTGGTGGACTGACGGCGACCTGTGTTTTATATATGGACGACGTAACCCTTTTATCGACTGACCTTTTATCGGTACGAAGAGCAATGGACTTGACTGACTGGTACGGTCGGGCCTCGGGCGCTAAGCTCAACAGGAGTAAGTCCGAGGCCCAGCTCTTCGGGCCGTGGGGTAACGTGGACACAGGCGGACTGGATTTGGATTTTAAAGACAATGACATGACAATTTTAGGGGTAAAATTTGACAGAGAGGGTGGAGGACGGGGAAACTGGACTGACATCTTAGGGAAAGTTAGGCAAAGACTGGGGTTTTGGGGACTCAGACAAATGACATTTGAAGGGAAGGTTTTAGTTTTTAAAGCCATAATTTTACCACTGATTTTACTTGTTTGTTCTGTTTTTAGTCCCCCAAGAAGATTCCTGGCCAACCTGGAGAGGGCGGTATTTTATTTCCTGTGGGGGTCCAAGTGGGAACGATTGAAAAGGGAGGTCTTTAAAAAAAGAAAGGAAAATGGCGGGAAAGGCCTCCCAGACCCCCACTTGTTTTTAGGCAGCCGCTTTACCGCCCTCCACATTGGATACGCGCTGACCCCATCCAGAGAGAATAAGACAGCGGCCATGGCTCGTTTCTGGATGGGGTCCTACCTCAGAAGCTTAAAGATTATGCCAATTGACTTGAAAACCCCAGTGTCTTTTAATTTGTCAAAAGAGTATATTTTTATTAAGAAATTTTTAAAGAAATATTTTTTAGAGACCAATGACGTCTCCGTTTTAACCAACCACAAATCTCTGATCTCTCTTGTGCAGGACCGGGAAATGGTGAGTCCAGTTCCAGGCCTCACACCAAGTGAGGCCAAAGATGTTTGGAGGAACGCAGCCCACCCAGCTCTCCAGAACAGGCATAAGGATCTATCGTGGATGGTGGCTCATGAGATCCTCCCGGTCAGGGCGGTTATGCACTCCAGAGGCATGGCCAAAAACTCCACCTGCCCACGGTCCGGGTGCAATCGCCCGGAGACCGTCTACCATCTGCTCTGGGAGTGCGGTGCTGCGCGGGACCTGTGGGCCAGGGCCGGCCCCCTGTTTTTCCCGTGCCTGCCAGTGGGTGGGGCCCAGGTGGACTACAAGCTCGCCATCCTGGGGGTGGGTCAGGGCCTAAAAGCCCTAACATCGCAAAACTTTGCCTCGCTCTGGCTCACCCTCAACGTGATAAAGGATGCCATCTGGGTCACCAGAAACCTGCTGGTGGGGAAACGCATGACGGTCCCCCTCCACGCGAGCGAGAAAAAAATAAGATCAACGCTGCAGGGTGGGCCGCATGTCGTCATTCGGACGAGGGGGCCGAGGCTGCACAAAGAGGTCCCGGCCACCACCGACCTTGGCCGCCCGTAGATGCACCCTCACCAATCTGGCTACGGGAACAGCGGGCCAGCGGGCCGGAGGAGAGGGGATCGCCGCTGGGCCCTAGAAGCGGGGAGACCTGGGCCTGTTCTGGAGACCTGGAGTGAATGGACATTCTTGATAGGGACTCATCCCCGGTCCTGCACAACAGAGGATTTTAAAAAATATATATAATTATTTTATTGTGTTTTATTCTGCTCGTATATATTTGCCATTTATTTTATTTTATTCATTTATCCTTTCTTTTAACACCACACTGACTAGCATACATGGACTTTTTCACAACACACTACATTGACTGATTTTAACCAGAATTGTAAAATTTGTGGTTTTAATCTGTGTGAACAAGTATGTTTTAAAGAAAAGAAATGTGTGGATTGATTGAATGAAAAAATGTGACAATAAAACTTTTTTCGAAAGAAAAAAAAAATCTGTTCTTATCAGTTTAATATCTGATATGTCCCCTACCCGGGGACTGCATATTAAATTGATTTTTGGCACATGGAGCCGGAACCGGGGCTTGCTCCGTCCACTCCACGCATCGACCTGGTATTGCAGTGCCTCCAGGAACGGTGTGCTTCCCCTCTTTGGGGATTGCGAATTGTTGTGGCTAATAGCAGAGCGAGTACCACTGGAGCACTACCAGACATATATACGTAGCAGGCACACAAGAAGGATGATGATGACGTGACACAACAGCGATAATGCTGTAAAGAAAACAACAAAGTTTTAAGAAGGCAACAAAGTGGAGTCACAGGAGTATAGGAAGAGGAACAAAAGCGCTGGTTCCTGACCCATCACAGCACATTTTTGTTGTCCCTCTTATTGGACGCTCCCGTCTGAGGTCTTGGAGTCTTTTACTAGCGAGCTGAATCAGGTGTGTTTGATTAGGGACACTTGATTCAACTTACCCGTCCTTCCTTTTCTCGGGGGAGGGGAAGAGGTGACCGTCGATGAGGATGGCGAAGGGCGTTAGGGTGCCTCTGACTGGAGACCTGACAATTCATACTTACCTGGCAGGGGAGACACCATGATCAGGAAGGTGGTTCACCCAGGGCGAGGCTCGGCCATTGCACTCCGGTTGTGCTGACCCCTGCGAATTCCCCAAATGTGGGAATCTCGACTGCATAATTTATGGTAGTGGGGGACTGCGTTCGCGCTCTCCCCTGGACATACTGGTCAAAAGCAGATAGCGTGGGGTTTTAACAGTTGTGGTGCGTCACCCATGGCCCCGAATGGTGAAGGTGCACAATTTTACTCTGTTTTATTAATTTTTTTCTGTCTTCTTCTTCTGTGGTGTCAATCAGTGACCTGGAGGGTCCAGAGAATTGAACTGCGGTGAGAGGTTGATGGGGAAAAAGCTGGGAGCGGTTTGCCAAATGAGGTTTTCCCCATAATCTCTGATATTCAACGGACGATTTGATTGACAGCAGTGGTCCTGGAGGCAAAGTTGTTCAGATGGAGGAGTTCCATCATGTGGTATGACTATCTTGTGCGCGTGTGAAGAAAATCATGTGACATACGATCGCCTATAGCCGTCCTCGTGTTGTTGTTATTTCATTTCAAAGCGCCACCAGGTGGCCATTCACCGCGTCCTTTCTCACCTGACTCCAGGCTGAGCCCGTGCACAGGTGTACCGGCTTGGGTGAAATTGTCTCGTTCCGTTCAAGAGTTATAGCCGTTTTAGCAAACCCTGCCTCGGCCCCTCCGAACGTTTTGGCCTGCCGCCGCCAACGGGAAACGAAATTCCCCCTTTTTTCTGATCTGGACGGACAGTCAGACTCCAGACAATCTTTCTGCACTGGTTTGGGTCAGATCGGGCAAAACACGTAGGACTAGTGTGCAAAAGTAGGTTTTTCAAAAAATCCAAAATACCCGAAAATTTCGCCAGCGCAATCCTCGAATCCGAGGCACGCATCTCGCTCGTCTCGAGCCAAGGATTCCGATGATATAAGACACTTGGTTCTGCGACGGACGGTTTGGGAGCTATGAGCGATTTCGTACTTTTGATCGCCGTAGCGCCACCGCCGGCCCGATCGGGCCGAGCCTTGGTGATGCTGTAGAGCGAGTGTTGTTGGTCACTTTTGCCACGCCCCCTCACCGCGCCCCAGATGGGCGTCGGCTTTGCCGGCTCCCCTGACGCTGCGTCATGGTGTCATCGCTTCTCGGCCTTTTGGCTAAGATCAAGTGTAGTATCTGTTCTTATCAGTTTAATATCTGATATGTCCCCTACCCGGGGACTGCATATTAAATTGATTTTTGGCACATGGAGCCGGAACCGGGGCTTGCTCCGTCCACTCCACGCATCGACCTGGTATTGCAGTGCCTCCAGGAACGGTGTGCTTCCCCTCTTTGGGGATTGCGAATTGTTGTGGCTAATAGCAGAGCGAGTACCACTGGAGCACTACCAGACATATATACGTAGCAGGCACACAAGAAGGATGATGATGACGTGACACAACAGCGATAATGCTGTAAAGAAAACAACAAAGTTTTAAGAAGGCAACAAAGTGGAGTCACAGGAGTATAGGAAGAGGAACAAAAGCGCTGGTTCCTGACCCATCACAGCACATTTTTGTTGTCCCTCTTATTGGACACTCCCGTCTGAGGTCTTGGAGTCTTTTACTAGCGAGCTGAATCAGGTGTGTTTGATTAGGGACACTTGATTCAACTTACCCGTCCTTCCTTTTCTCGGGGGAGGGGAAGAGGTGACCGTCGATGAGGATGGCGAAGGGCGTTAGGGTGCCTCTGACTGGAGACCTGACAATTCATACTTACCTGGCAGGGGAGACACCATGATCAGGAAGGTGGTTCACCCAGGGCGAGGCTTGGCCATTGCACTCCGGTTGTGCTGACCCCTGCGAATTCCCCAAATGTGGGAATCTCGACTGCATAATTTATGGTAGTGGGGGACTGCGTTCGCGCTCTCCCCTGGACATACTGGTCAAAAGCAGATAGCGTGGGGTTTTAACAGTTGTGGTGCGTCACCCATGGCCCCGAATGGTGAAGGTGCACAATTTTACTCTGTTTTATTAATTTTTTTCTGTCTTCTTCTTCTGTGGTGTCAATCAGTGACCTGGAGGGTCCAGAGAATTGAACTGCGGTGAGAGATTGATGGGGAAAAAGCTGGGAGCGGTTTGCCAAATGAGGTTTTCCCCATAATCTCTGATATTCAACGGACGATTTGATTGACAGCAGTGGTCCTGGAGGCAAAGTTGTTCAGATGGAGGAGTTCCATCATGTGGTATGACTATCTTGTGCGCGTGTGAAGAAAATCATGTGACATACGATCGCCTATAGCCGTCCTCGTGTTGTTGTTATTTCATTTCAAAGCGCCACCAGGTGGCCATTCACTGCGTCCTTTCTCACCTGACCCCAGGCTGAGCCCGTGCACAGGTGTACCGGCTTGGGTGAAATTGTCTCGTTCCGTTCAAGAGTTATAGCCGTTTTAGCAAACCCTGCCTCGGCCCCTCCGAACGTTTTGGCCTGCCGCCGCCAACGGGAAACGAAATTCCCCCTTTTTTCTGATCTGGACGGACAGTCAGACTCCAGACAATCTTTCTGCACTGGTTTGGGTCAGATCGGGCAAAACACGTAGGACTAGTGTGCAAAAGTAGGTTTTTCAAAAAATCCAAAATACCCGAAAATTTCGCCAGCGCAACCCTTGAATCCGAGGCATGCATCTCGCTCGTCTCGAGCCAAGGATTCCGATGATATAAGACACTTGGTTCTGCGACGGACGGTTTGGGAGCTATGAGCGATTTCGTACTTTTGATCGCCGTAGCGCCACCACCGGCCCGATCGGGCCGAGCCTTGGTGATGCTGTAGAGCGAGTGTTGTTGGTCACTTTTGCCACGCCCCCTCACCGCGCCCCAGATGGGCGTCGGCTTTGCCGGCTCCCCTGACGCTGCGTCATGGTGTCATCGCTTCTCGGCCTTTTGGCTAAGATCAAGTGTAGTATCTGTTCTTATCAGTTTAATATCTGATATGTCCCCTACCCGGGGACTGCATATTAAATTGATTTTTGGCACATGGAGCCGGAACCGGGGCTTGCTCCGTCCACTCCACGCATCGACCTGGTATTGCAGTGCCTCCAGGAACGGTGTGCTTCCCCTCTTTGGGGATTGCGAATTGTTGTGGCTAATAGCAGAGCGAGTACCACTGGAGCACTACCAGACATATATACGTAGCAGGCACACAAGAAGGATGATGATGACGTGACACAACAGCGATAATGCTGTAAAGAAAACAACAAAGTTTTAAGAAGGCAACAAAGTGGAGTCACAGGAGTATAGGAAGAGGAACAAAAGCGCTGGTTCCTGACCCATCACAGCACATTTTTGTTGTCCCTCTTATTGGACGCTCCCGTCTGAGGTCTTGGAGTCTTTTACTAGCGAGCTGAATCAGGTGTGTTTGATTAGGGACACTTGATTCAACTTACCCGTCCTTCCTTTTCTCGGGGGAGGGGAAGAGGTGACCGTCGATGAGGATGGCGAAGGGCGTTAGGGTGCCTCTGACTGGAGACCTGACAATTCATACTTACCTGGCAGGGGAGACACCATGATCAGGAAGGTGGTTCACCCAGGGCGAGGCTCGGCCATTGCACTCCGGTTGTGCTGACCCCTGCGAATGGCAGTGCGCCGAAGCGTAGTGCTTTTTATGGTGAACGTGATTGGTCAAGAGTCTACAGTAAAACACGTGGGAAAGTTGTGTTTACTCTACTGAATCTGAAGTCAATGACATGACGTTAACTGAATCTATTGGTCCACATATAATAATAGTATTTCAACTGATTGTGTATAAAGTTATAAAAATGTAATTGTCAATGATTGTCATGTACTTACTTGCAATTGTGTTTGCTTTATTGTGCTGTGTATAACCTAATGTTATGATTCATTTTTCTATGTATCCAAATTTTCCATATCAATAAAGTACACTATCTATATCAGTTTAATGTGGATGGTCATTATTAATATATATTAGCACCATGTAGTTGTTCCTTTACAATGATGATGAAAGTTTGATTTGATGTAATCATTCAAAAGTTGCCTCATTCATATAAATAAAAGGACACTTTTTAACAATAAAATAAGTGATCACTTTATTAAGTTACATAAAATAGAACATATTACATAAGAATATATATTACAATAATCAATACAAACCTTTTTCAATAAAAGCAATGTAAACCTTTTAGTTAAACATTGTGAATATATACACGTCATTTGTACACACTACACTTTTTAATGATAAAACAAATCTTCACCATAGAATAGAATAGAATATATTAAAGGGACAGAAAGTAAAATTCTGTAATTTACTCAAATTGAAATGGGGCAACAGTGCCGAGAACTAAAGGTGCCGTGTTAGAGGGCACTTGTAAGACCAGAACACACAGAACATCCCCCCCCCCATAAAGTGCATGAAATAGGGCAATATTGCTGAGAACTAAAGGTGCCGTGTTAGAGGGCACTTGTAAGACCAGAACACACAGAACATCCCCCCCATAAAGTGCATGAAATAGGGCAATAGTGCCGAGAACTAAAGGTGCCGTGTTAGAGGGCACTTGTAAGACCAGAACACACAGAACATCCCCCCCATAAAGTACATGAAATAGGGCAATAGTGCAGAGAACTAAAGGTGCCGTGCTAGAGGGCACTTGTAAGACCAGAACACACAGAACATCCCCCCCATAAAGTGCATGAAATAGGGCAATAGTGCCGAGAACTAAAGGTGCCGTGTTAGAGGGCACTTGTAAGACCAGAACACACAGAACATCCCCCCCATAAAGTGCATGAAATAGGGCAATAGTGCCTAGAACTAAAGGTGCCGTGTTAGAGGGCACTTGTAAGACCAGAACACACAGAACATCCCCCCCATAAAGTACATGAAATAGGGCAATAGTGCAGAGAACTAAAGGTGCCGTGTTAGAGGGCACTTGTAAGACCAGAACACACAGAACATCCCCCCCATAAAGTGCATGAAATAGGGCAATAGTGCCGAGAACTAAAGGTGCCGTGTTAGAGGGCACTTGTAAGACCAGAACACACAGAACATCCCCCCCATAAAGTGCATGAAATAGGGCAATAGTGCCTAGAACTAAAGGTGCCGTGTTAGAGGGCACTTGTAAGACCAGAACACACAGAACATCCCCCCCATAAAGTGCATGAAATAGGGCAATAGTGCCTAGAACTAAAGGTGCCGTGTTAGAGGGCACTTGTAAGACCAGAACACACAGAACATCCCCCCCATAAAGTGCATGAAATAGGGCAATAGTGCCTAGAACTAAAGGTGCCGTGTTAGAGGGCACTTGTAAGACCAGAACACACAGAACATCCCCCCCATAAAGTGCATGAAATAGGGCAATAGTGCCTAGAACTAAAGGTGCCGTGTTAGAGGGCACTTGTAAGACCAGAACACACAGAACATCCCCCCCATAAAGTGCATGAAATAGGGCAATATTGCCGAGAACTAAAGGTGCCTTGTTAGAGGGCACTTGTAAGACCAGAACACACAGAACATCCCCCCCATAAAGTGCATGAAATAGGGCAATAGTGCCTAGAACTAAAGGTGCCGTGTTAGAGGGCACTTGTAAGACCAGAACACACAGAACATCCCCCCCATAAAGTGCATGAAATAGGGCAATATTGCCGAGAACTAAAGGTGCCGTGTTAGAGGGCACTTGTAAGACCAGAACACACAGAACATCCCCCCCATAAAGTGCATGAAATAGGGCAATAGTGCCTAGAACTAAAGGTGCCGTGTTAGAGGGCACTTGTAAGACCAGAACACACAGAACATCCCCCCCATAAAGTGCATGAAATAGGGCAATAGTGCCTAGAACTAAAGGTGCCGTGTTAGAGGGCACTTGTAAGACCAGAACACACAGAACATCCCCCCCCCATAAAGTACATGAAATAGGGCAATATTGCCGAGAACTAAAGGTGCCTTGTTAGAGGGCACTTGTAAGACCAGAACACACAGAACATCCCCCCCATAAAGTGCATGAAATAGGGCAATAGTGCCTAGAACTAAAGGTGCCGTGTTAGAGGGCACTTGTAAGACCAGAACACACAGAACATCCCCCCCATAAAGTACATGAAATAGGGCAATAGTGCAGAGAACTAAAGGTGCCGTGTTAGAGGGCACTTGTAAGACCAGAACACACAGAACATCCCCCCCATAAAGTGCATGAAATAGGGCAATAGTGCCGAGAACTAAAGGTGCCGTGTTAGAGGGCACTTGTAAGACCAGAACACACAGAACATCCCCCCCATAAAGTGCATGAAATAGGGCAATAGTGCCGAGAACTAAAGGTGCCGTGTTAGAGGGCACTTGTAAGACCAGAACACACAGAACATCCCCTCATAAAGTGCATGAAATAGGGCAATATTGCCGAGAACTAAAGGTGCCTTGTTAGAGGGCACTTGTAAGACCAGAACACACAGAACATCCCCTCATAAAGTGCATGAAAAAGGGCAACAGTGCCGAGAACTAAAGGTGAACAGAACACACAGAACATAGAATATTAAAAGTTGTACACAAGAACTATTTACACTATATACACTATCAACGGGCCAGCCGTTCACTCCTCCAGTCCATCCACAACTGAGACAAAATGCTCATAGTTTGTGAATACTATGTTCTCCAGTCCCTTGGAGGCAGAACGGTTTATCGCAGGGCAAAATGTCTTTTTTCTGTATTTTTTGTGTCCCTGGATCTTTTGACCGCATGCTTTGCAGGTCGGGAGATGCTGCACCCTTGTCACCTTAACGCCCAGCCCTGTGGGGTGGTCTGCCAGCTTCCTCTTATATTGCGTGGATCGAGACCACGAAGATCCTAGCACAGGGTTCTGTCCAGAGGCAGGCTGAACAGCTGGCCTGATGGGCACAGGCGGAGTGGACACCTGACCAGAAGGCAGCATGGGCTGTGTGGATGAGGAGCCCGCAGACTGGGACACGAAGGGCAGCACAGGCCTGGTGATGGTGGAGGTGGCGGGGATTCTCCTCAACGGCAGAGGCAGCAGTGGTGGCTGAGGAGGAGGCTGTGGTGTCGCCCCCAGGATGTCGGTCCGTCGCTTCAACACCTTAGTGCCGGCTGTGCTGGGTGTGGGGACATACTCCATCACGGGGTAGTCAGGTGGAGGGAGGATGGCAGGCTGGTGCGGGGCAGGAGGCAGCTCTTTAGACGACACCGAGGTGCGCTTGGAGATGACCACTGGCTGCCTGGTGCTGTGCAGGTTCACCAGCCTCTCCTGCTGGCGGATGAAGTCCCTCACCGTCTTCGTGTTTATTTTCGGGAGAGGGATGCCTGCCTTGCACAGCAATGGGTCATCTACCAAGACCCGGTGCTGGATCCGGTCGTAGGCCTTGAGGATGTTGGCCTTCTCGGGGCTGGAGCGAGAGGCCTTAGGGGAGCGCAGCCACAGCAGCTTGACCAGCACATACATGAGGCGGTTGTGCTGCGGGCTGATGTCTTGCTGTGCTGGCGCGTACCGTTTGGCCATCTTCACTTTCTGGACCACGGCAGCGTCAGCAAGATCATCCCGCTTTGTACGGCAGTACAACGTGTTGCCCCAGTGTGTGCGGTACAGCTGGTGGTATTTCTGTGGCTGCTTGTCGTGCTCCTCCACTGCATTCCAGGCATCGAGGACCCGGTTCCTTTGCGCAGTGTCGAGGAGCAGCCCCTGGTCGGTCAAGCAGACCTCCACCAGCGCAGTACAGAAGGCCTCCAGCTTCTTAAAACCAGGCAGAGGATTGTCACTGCAGACATCCTCCTGTAAAACATACACAGAATGAGACACACACAGAGAAAAGTAGGTAAGTCCCAATGCATACAATGTCTTGTTTTTCAATGGTCATATTTGTCACTGTATTCTCTTCTATCAGACAAGTAGGTACTCTACTCACGAAGGCAGGAGGGTTAACCGTAGCAGTCTCACTGCTGGTTAACGTGATGTGGGGCTCAACAGCAGGATGGTCCTCATCGCTCTGGTAAGCCTCGTCTGCTTCGGCGTCTGGGTCGGCCTGGCCAGGCTGAATGACCTCTTCCTCCGGCCCAGGACCGTCGGTGACGAGGCCCTCGAGAGAAAAGGACTCCCCCGTGCTCTGCCTGAAGAGATATTCGAGCCCAAGCAGCTCGTCCGACTGGACGTTGGCCGGGGCCCTGAAATTCTCCTCCACCGTCTCGCCAAACAGCTGCTGGCAGCGGGAGTTGAGGCGGTGAATAAGCGGCGCAGAGTAGACCCGGTTGTGCCGGCCTCTGCCCCCAAACACGGCGTCTGAGCTGCGGTCGGAGTTCCACCTGGCAAATCATATGGAATCATATGGGGCAGCGACTTGTGGAACCCCTCCAGGCTGTTGCTCCCACGCAGGCCCTTGTAATACGGCAGGTCCACACCGTTGATGGTCGTGGTGCGGGCAACCCGGTACATGGCCATGCCTGGTGGGTCCTGGATGCATTCCAGGTGTCGCTGCTGGCTGGCCCACATCTCATCAATGGCTGCTGTAAACGCAAAAACACACAAACATGCATGGTGAGCTGTTGTGATTTTGCACATATTTGACACTGTGTGTGGGTGTGTATGCGTGTGTGTGTGTGTGTGTGTATGCATGTTTGTGTGTGCGTGTGTTTTTATTCTTACCAGGGGACTTGAATAGGCTGACACCACTCTCGTCGAGCCCTGCTGGACCCTTGAGCTCTTCAATGGCCAGGTGGACAAGACGAAATGTCTCCTGGGCACCGAGGGTGAGACGCCGGACATGATGTTGGAGCTGGTCCCGGGAAATGTACCGCCGGACCACGTCCTCGTCCGTCACCACCTCCATTGTGACCGGGTCTCTGGCCCTGATAGCCGTGATGAGGAGCTGGAGGTCCTCACGGTTATAGGCCAGCACTGCCCCGACCAGCGCAGACTTGAAGGTGGCGTACTTTGAGTGGGCCTCGGTCCGCAGAGCAGCATCAAAACGGTGTAACCAATGGAAAATATCCAGCCTCACCACCATCCCGTCGTCCACCCAAGGCTGGAAGAGCGTCTCGACGGCTGTCGGACCCTGTGCCTTGCAGCATCCCCGATCGATGTACAGGATCTGGGGTACGGGTTGATTGGCGAGCCGGAACCGCTCCACCACGCCACGGCACATGGGCCCCAGCTTCTCCACAGACTCCTCGCAGGTGAGGACAAAGGAAACTATCTGGGACAACTCGTTGCCGATGCTGGTGAACCACTCGGCCGAGCCCTTGCCCTCCCCAGATAATTTCTTCACCACCTTTTTAAAACAAATACAAAACAGTTTAGTTTAGTTTTGCATAATGTGGTGTTTCCCTGTGAGTACTTGTGTTGTCAACACACTTGCCTTCTTTGTGGAGTCCATTTTCAGGACGGTGCCAAACGTAGATAGTATCTGGCTCCGGTAGTCCTGCACATTGTCCGCCTCGGCCAGGAGGAAGGCGTGCCGCAGGAGACGTGCGCAGGGTAGCTCTCTGGGAAGAGGTGCCGCCTGGAACTCCCTGTGGCCCAACGCAGAGACGATGCCTCCGGGTTCCACCAAGGCCATGAGGAGCGTGGTGTAGAGGTCCTTCCTCTGACTGTAGTCCTCAATGTGGTTCTCCTGCACCTGCCGCCACACCTTGATCATGGTGTTACCCTCTATTCGGTCACGCAAGAGGCGAATTATGGTTTTATCCACCCCACGCTTTGCAGTCAGCACGGCCGGAAACCTGGCCCGATGAGCCTCGCTAAGCTGCTGCAGAATGACGTCGTCCCATGCCAGCCACCGACCCATGGGACCACTCGCTCCACCCCTGGCAGCCTTGAGGCATGGTCCGCAGGAAACCACCTCTGTCGCCATAGTGTACCAACCGGACACGTCACAGATGTGACGTACCTAAAACATCATAGAGAGAGAGAGAGAGAGAGAGAGAGAGAGAGAGAGAGAGGGAGGGATAGCGAGGGAGGGGGGGAGGAGAGATCACACATCAATCACGGATCAACATTCATGTGTGTTAAGTAGTCAATACTAATGTATGTATTACTCTAAACACAGGTGTGAAGAGACTCAGCCTTACCCGGGTGTGGTAACCAGACTTGGAGAGGTGTGTGTTGCCTCCGGCCCCAGCGCACCTATCACCACGCGGACACTTCAGTGAGCACCGCCACACTCCGATGGGGCGCCAGAAGAAAAAACGGCCGCGAAAAAAGGCCTGTGGAGTTGGGATGCCGCCACTAACGAAGCCGGGTGACTCGGGGGGGTAAAACCACATCCGGTCAGACTTCAGGACGCGCCGCCGTCTAATGACGCCCTTGATGTCCTTGTACATTTGGACGGGTGTAAAGAGGCCTCTCTCACTGTCCTCCTTCAGCCAGGGGATGTCTGCAGATGGAATGCCATGGGAGTCTTCCCACAGCCGCACCCAGCCTTCCAGCTCCACCTGCAAGACACAACACACAACACATTTAGTTATTTATTTTCCATAATGTGCTGGGATTTTGTGAAATGCATTAACATTGCTTGGGCATGTTGTGATTTTACACTTACAGGAGAGTCACTCTGGGGCAAGGTGGTGTCAGACGCAGGCTGGCTGTTGGAGGTCGACGGTGGCTCCTCGGGGCGAGCATCAGAGGGAGACTGACCAGTGGCTGAGGACGGCAGAAGCATCTGCTGCTTTGGCTGCTCGGGACGCCCACTAGAGGCAGCCTTGCTGGTGGTGGAGGGCAGCGAGGACAGTAGGGGCTTCTTCTGCTTGCTGCGCTTTGCCTTCTTGCTGGTCGACAGAGGAGACTGCTCAGGACGCTCTGCAGTTGCTGGCACGCTGGTGGAGAGCAGCGGCTGTTCGGAACCCCCGGCGGACACAGGCTGGCTGGAGATGGGTAAGAGCTCCCCATGGCTCTCAAAGGTGACTAGGGCATCCAACAATATGGTGTCGTCCAGAGCGTCATCAGACCATGATGAGTGGGAGGTGGCAGCTGCTGCAAGAAACCTTGATTTATTTAACCTTTATTTATTTTACACACCACACGTCTTATTAACATTATTTTATTTACATTTCCTTGCATTTGTACATGCATACCTGTACATACCAGCGTCTACTTTTTTGTATAGTTTCTTTCTTTCTTTTTTTTATAAAAAAAAAATTGGCATATTGTGCATTTCTTTTCTTTTTTTTTTTTTAAGAATGTGAACCTATTTTTTGCATATTGTGTGTTCTAATTTTATTTTTATTATCTGTGTCCTGTCACTGTTATTCTGTTTGTGCTGTAGAAGAAGCGTCTATCAACAAAACAAATTCCTCGTATCTGCAAACATACCTGGCACTAAAGCTCTTTCTGATTCTCTTTTTGAACAGCTGGAAGTGGCTGCAGCAGGAGTGGCGTTCGGTGGAGGATTCTGTGAATTTCAGATTTGTGCTCTTAAAGTTTGTATTAAAATAGCATGTCCAGTAACAATCACGGCTGTTTAAAGTCACCTTTACCTACCTCTCTATCCAGAATATACCGCCTGAAGCGCTTCAGGGACTTGGTGGAGATGTCCTCCTCCTTCATCGCCAGCCACTGTCGCGCTGAGGAGTACGCCTCCTGTGCCATCCTCCTTTCGTTGTCCGTCCCTGCCTGCGGATCTGCCTGAAGGGTCTTGTGCAGGCTGTACCACTGCCACATCTCCAGGAATGTGAACGACCTGAAGCGTCCCTGCCCATAAATGGCCCTGTCCACATTCCTTTCGAGGTGGCAGGACACCTGTGGCAGCAGCTGCACATACCGCAGCAGGAGATCCTTTACCCAGTCACCCTGGCCTGCTTTGTCGGCATGGCGGCTCTCTTTATTGTGGAGATCAAGAAGACTAAAATATCAAATAAGATAATTAGTTTATATATATATATATAAAAAAAGAACAAATCATGAACGTTTTGACTCTGTTTAGTGCAACATACTTACTACTTAATGTAGCCAACATCGTTCTCCACCAGCCATTTGAAACTTTGGCCGTTATACTTGCCAAAGTTCAAATGGAGCTGGCCGAGGTACTGCACCTTTGACGGTGTTGAGGTGACTGCAAAGCATCTCTTTTTGGCTGAAAACAGAAATTGTAATGACTTTAATGACGAGCAAAAAATCATCTATGCTACTGTGTAAACAAAGGGTGGAAACACATCAACAGCTCAAGTGCCAAGATATTCCTCACACAGACCTTCGTCACAAGCCGTCCTTTGGTCCATGGCTGTGGTCTTCTCGTAACAGGTGTTACGAGAAGCCAGTGCCTTGGCCTCCTTGGAAGCCTTGAGAAGGCATTGTTGCCTATCTTGTGGCACACTTGTATCTACAATATTCAATGCTGGAAATAGTGGGTCCATTTTCAACACACCTGTAGAAAACAGTCTGTTATAATCATCATCATGATAAACACAATAAAAAATATAATTTTACCAGAAACTGAATATGTCCACAAACAAAGGCTTATCTTTATTACACATAACTTACACATTTATGGACTATAGTATTTGGATTTCTTTAAATGTGTATTTTTTGAGTAAATATCAAAGTTAAATGTGAAAAAAAAAAAACATTGACGATTATTTTACCCAATGTAATCTATAGACATTTGGTCATGGGGATGAAATAAAGTCCAAGCCTAAAATTGAGAAGGAGTAAGGGCGCATTACTAACATGCTTTCTTAATGAAAATTAACCATGGTTTTACTATAGTCAGTGCGCAGAAACCATGGTTTTATCATAGTAAAGGTGCAGAAACCATGGTTTTATCATAGTAAAGGTGCAGAAACCATGGTTTTTATTATAGTCAGTTTGCAGAAACCATGGTTTTACTATAGTCAGTGTGCAGAAACCATGGTTTTATCATAGTAAAGGTGCAGAAACCATGGTTTTTATTATAGTCAGTTTGCAGAAACCATGGTTTTATCATAGTAAAGGTGCAGAAACCATGGTTTATCATAGTAAAGGTGCAGAAACCATGGTTTATCATAGTAAAGGTGCAGAAACCATGGTTTTTATTATAGTCAGTTTGCAGAAACCATGGTTTTATCATAGTAAAGGTGCAGAAACCATGGTTTTTATTATAGTCAGTTTGCAGAAACCATGGTTTTATCATAGTAAGGTGCAGAAACCATGGTTTATCATATTCAGTGTGCAGAAACCATGGTTTTATTATATTCAGTGTGCAGAAACCATGGTTTTATCATATTCAGTGTGCAGAAACCATGGTTTATTATATTCAGTGCGCAGAAACCATGGTTTTATCATAGTAAAGGTGCAGAAACCATGGTTTTTATTATAGTCAGTGTGCAGAAACCATGGTTTATTATATTCAGTGTGCAGAAACCATGGTTTTATTATATTCAGTGTGCAGAAACCATGGTTTTATCATAGTAAAGGTGCAGAAACCATGGTTTTTATTATAGTCAGTGTGCAGAAACCATGGTTTATCATATTCAGTGTGCAGAAACCATGGTTTTATTATATTCAGTGTGCAGAAACCATGGTTTTATCATATTCAGTGTGCAGAAACCATGGTTTTATCATATTCAGTGTGCAGAAACCATGGTTTTATCATATTCAGTGTGCAGAAACCATGGTTTATCATAGTCAGTGTGCAGAAACCATGGTTTATTATATTCAGTGTGCAGAAACCATGGTTTATCATAGTCAGTGTGCAGAAACCATGGTTTATTATATTCAGTGTGCAGAAACCATGGTTTATCATAGTCAGTGTGCAGAAACCATGGTTTTATCATATTCAGTGTGCAGAAACCATGGTTTTATCATATTCAGTGTGCAGAAACCATGGTTTTATTATAGTCAGTGTGCAGAAACCATGGTTTTATCATAGAATGCATATAGAATATCGAATGAATGAAGCGGACGCTTCGCTCTCGCAAATCAGCGCACAAATAGTTACGTATAGTTACGCATCACATTAAGCTTGGACTTTAACATATAAAATCGTATTTATCTGGTTTTAAACGATAATATATTATTCTTACTTACCTTTGAATTGTCAAAACTGTTATCTTGCGATCTAAAACTCCGATCTCGCTGTTCGCTCTGATTCGAATTCTACGTTCGCCGGCTGAGCGTAGACCGTTCGCTTCTCTGATTGGCCTAGAGTCTACAGTGAACGTAGACTCTGGGCCAATGACGGTTCGCCGGCTGAACGTAGACAGTTCGCTTCTCTGATTGGCCTAGAGTCTACGGTGAACGTAGACTCTGGGCCAATGGCAGGCCGTAACTGTCTACGCTCAACGTAGACTTTTGCACTTCGCTAGAGAGAACGTCTGCGAATTCCCCAAATGTGGGAATCTCGACTGCATAATTTATGGTAGTGGGGGACTGCGTTCGCGCTCTCCCCTGGACATACTGGTCAAAAGCAGATAGCGTGGGGTTTTAACAGTTGTGGTGCGTCACCCATGGCCCCGAATGGTGAAGGTGCACAATTTTACTCTGTTTTATTAATTTTTTTCTGTCTTCTTCTTCTGTGGTGTCAATCAGTGACCTGGAGGGTCCAGAGAATTGAACTGCGGTGAGAGGTTGATGGGGAAAAAGCTGGGAGCGGTTTGCCAAATGAGGTTTTCCCCATAATCTCTGATATTCAACGGACGATTTGATTGACAGCAGTGGTCCTGGAGGCAAAGTTGTTCAGATGGAGGAGTTCCATCATGTGGTATGACTATCTTGTGCGCGTGTGAAGAAAATCATGTGACATACGATCGCCTATAGCCGTCCTCGTGTTGTTGTTATTTCATTTCAAAGCGCCACCAGGTGGCCATTCACCGCGTCCTTTCTCACCTGACCCCAGGCTGAGCCCGTGCACAGGTGTACCGGCTTGGGTGAAATTGTCTCGTTCCGTTCAAGAGTTATAGCCGTTTTAGCAAACCCTGCCTCGGCCCCTCCGAACATTTTGGCCTGCCGCCGCCAACGGGAAACGAAATTCCCCCTTTTTTCTGATCTGGACGGACAGTCAGACTCCAGACAATCTTTCTGCACTGGTTTGGGTCAGATCGGGCAAAACACGTAGGACTAGTGTGCAAAAGTAGGTTTTTCAAAAAATCCAAAATACCCGAAAATTTCGCCAGCGCAACCCTCGAATCCGAGGCATGCATCTCGCTCGTCTCGAGCCAAGGATTCCGATGATATAAGACACTTGGTTCTGCGACGGACGGTTTGGGAGCTATGAGCGATTTCGTACTTTTTGACACAACAGCGATAATGCTGTAAAGAAAACAACAAAGTTTTAAGAAGGCAACAAAGTGGAGTCACAGGAGTATAGGAAGAGGAACAAAAGCGCTGGTTCCTGACCCATCACAGCACATTTTTGTTGTCCCTCTTATTGGACGCTCCCGTCTGAGGTCTTGGAGTCTTTTACTAGCGAGCTGAATCAGGTGTGTTTGATTAGGGACACTTGATTCAACTTACCCGTCCTTCCTTTTCTCGGGGGAGGGGAAGAGGTGACCGTCGATGAGGATGGCGAAGGGCGTTAGGGTGACTCTGACTGGAGACCTGACAATTCATACTTACCTGGCAGGGGAGACACCATGATCAGGAAGGTGGTTCACCCAGGGCGAGGCTCGGCCATTGCACTCCGGTTGTGCTGACCCCTGCGAATTCCCCAAATGTGGGAATCTCGACTGCATAATTTATGGTAGTGGGGGACTGCGTTCGCGCTCTCCCCTGGACATACTGGTCAAAAGCAGATAGCGTGGGGTTTTAACAGTTGTGGTGCGTCACCCATGGCCCCGAATGGTGAAGGTGCACAATTTTACTCTGTTTTATAAATTTTTTTCTGTCTTCTTCTTCTGTGGTGTCAATCAGTGACCTGGAGGGCTATGAGCGATTTCGTACTTTTGATCGCCGTAGCGCCACCGCCGGCCCGATCGGGCCGAGCCTTGGTGATGCTGTAGAGCGAGTGTTGTTGGTCACTTTTGCCACGCCCCCTCACCGCGCCCCAGATGGGCGTCGGCTTTGCCGGCTCCCCTGACGCTGCGTCATGGTGTCATCGCTTCTCGGCCTTTTGGCTAAGATCAAGTGTAGTATCTGTTCTTATCAGTTTAATATCTGATATGTCCCCTACCCGGGGACTGCATATTAAATTGATTTTTGGCACATGGAGCCGGAACCGGGGCTTGCTCCGTCCACTCCACGCATCGACCTGGTATTGCAGTGCCTCCAGGAACGGTGTGCTTCCCCTCTTTGGGGATTGCGAATTGTTGTGGCTAATAGCAGAGCGAGTACCACTGGAGCACTACCAGACATATATACGTAGCAGGCACACAAGAAGGATGATGATGACGTGACACAACAGCGATAATGCTGTAAAGAAAACAACAAAGTTTTAAGAAGGCAACAAAGTGGAGTCACAGGAGTATAGGAAGAGGAACAAAAGCGCTGGTTCCTGACCCATCACAGCACATTTTTGTTGTCCCTCTTATTGGACGCTCCCGTCTGAGGTCTTGGAGTCTTTTACTAGCGAGCTGAATCAGGTGTGTTTGATTAGGGACACTTGATTCAACTTACCCGTCCTTCCTTTTCTCGGGGGAGGGGAAGAGGTGACCGTCGATGAGGATGGCGAAGGGAGTTAGGGTGCCTCTGACTGGAGACCTGACAATTCATACTTACCTGGCAGGGGAGACACCATGATCAGGAAGGTGGTTCACCCAGGGCGAGGCTCGGCCATTGCACTCCGGTTGTGCTGACCCCTGCGAATTCCCCAAATGTGGGAATCTCGACTGCATAATTTATGGTAGTGGGGGACTGCGTTCGCGCTCTCCCCTGGACATACTGGTCAAAAGCAGATAGCGTGGGGATTTAACAGTTGTGGTGCGTCACCCATGGCCCCGAATGGTGAAGGTGCACAATTTTACTCTGTTTTATTAATTTTTTTCTGTCTTCTTCTTCTGTGGTGTCAATCAGTGACCTGGAGGGTCCAGAGAATTGAACTGCGGTGAGAGGTTGATGGGGAAAAAGCTGGGAGCGGTTTGCCAAATGAGGTTTTCCCCATAATCTCTGATATTCAACGGACGATTTGATTGACAGCAGTGGTCCTGGAGGCAAAGTTGTTCAGATGGAGGAGTTCCATCATGTGGTATGACTATCTTGTGCGCGTGTGAAGAAAATCATGTGACATACGATCGCCTATAGCCGTCCTCGTGTTGTTGTTATTTCATTTCAAAGCGCCACCAGGTGGCCATTCACCGCATCCTTTCTCACCTGACCCCAGGCTGAGCCCGTGCACAGGTGTACCGGCTTGGGTGAAATTGTCTCGTTCCGTTCAAGAGTTATAGCCGTTTTAGCAAACCCTGCCTCGGCCCCTCCGAACGTTTTGGCCTGCCGCCGCCAACGGGAAACGAAATTCCCCCTTTTTTCTGATCTGGACGGACAGTCAGACTCCAGACAATCTTTCTGCACTGGTTTGGGTCAGATCGGGCAAAACACGTAGGACTAGTGTGCAAAAGTAGGTTTTTCAAAAAATCCAAAATACCCGAAAATTTCGCCAGCGCAACCCTCGAATCCGAGGCATGCATCTCGCTCGTCTTGAGCCAAGGATTCCGATGATATAAGACACTTGGTTCTGCGACGGACGGTTTGGGAGCTATGAGCGATTTCGTACTTTTGATCGCCGTAGCGCCACCGCCGGCCCGATCGGGCCGAGCCTTGGTGATGCTGTAGAGCCAGGGCTGGACTGGTAATCTGGCATACCGGGCACTTTCCCGGTGGGCCGACGCACTTTGGGGCCGATACAAGGTTATTTATTTATTTAGATTTTTTTGCCACGGACTGGCCCATCATGCAGGGACAGCGGCCCATTGGTTTGTCTTCTGATTTGACAGGCCACAGCGAGAGAGACCTTCCTTCTTCCATATTCATAGACTGTGTCCATATTAGGCGCTGTTTTTTTATTGTATTTTTTTCTTTTTGATTTGGGCGCATGAAACTGCAAAAGGCGGACATCCGCACAGCGCTGCCGCTGACGAACATGCTCTGCGTTTCTGCTGCTCTATTAAGTGATGAATGGCACTTTGACTCTGAATTTTGTTTTATACAATCGTGTGATATGGTAACATAACGGTTCTTTGGTGAATCAGCTGAAAACAGCCGTGAGCATGTACATACACAACGAGGTAAATTGGAAAATGGCAATACACACTACAAACTTCTCACCCTAGCACAACCACAATTTACCTTGCAGCTACTAACAGTGAAGAAATATGGTGTATTGGCACAAATGTATTTATTAAAAATGTTGCTATTATTATAGGCTACATTAAATATTGCGCAATATAAATCACTTTTATAGAGGCTATTTTTGTATTTTCTATGTGTTTACAATATTTTTTTTTTTATTACAAATTCAATAGTTTTTTTATTTATTTCTTTCTTTCTTTTAGAAACCATATACCCATGGTAATGAGGAGCATGGTTTGGCCAAAATTGGCCAACAGTTAAACTCGGATAAAAGAGACAACGTCATGCAGGTTTGGAACAACTTTACACAACAGAATTTAAAAGCAGTAAATTTACTTTATTGCATCCTAGCTCAAAGTCAGCGCTTTACTGTCAAGTGCATTTCTGTGTGACAAAAGTGCAATATCAAGTTTGATATCTGCATTTGCAGTAAATTCAATAATATCCATCATTATTTGTCCCTGTCCTAGTTTTATTTATTTACTCCAATGTAAGGCCCTAACCCCAGCAAAAACATTCACGAGGAACTCATGGGCCGGATGAGCTGGGTTTGCCAGGGCCGAATTTTATCCCCAGTCCAGCCCTGTGTAGAGCGAGTGTTGTTGGTCACTTTTGCCACGCCCCCTCACCGCGCCCCAGATGGGCGTCGGCTTTGCCGGCTCCCCTGACGCTGCGTCATGGTGTCATCGCTTCTCGGCCTTTTGGCTAAGATCAAGTGTAGTATCTGTTCTTATCAGTTTAATATCTGATATGTCCCCTACCCGGGGACTGCATATTAAATTGATTTTTGGCACATGGAGCCGGAACCGGGGCTTGCTCCGTCCACTCCACGCATCGACCTGGTATTGCAGTGCCTCCAGGAACGGTGTGCTTCCCCTCTTTGGGGATTGCGAATTGTTGTGGCTAATAGCAGAGCGAGTACCACTGGAGCACTACCAGACATATATACGTAGCAGGCACACAAGAAGGATGATGATGACGTGACACAACAGCGATAATGCTGTAAAGAAAACAACAAAGTTTTAAGAAGGCAACAAAGTGGAGTCACAGGAGTATAGGAAGAGGAACAAAAGCGCTGGTTCCTGACCCATCACAGCACATTTTTGTTGTCCCTCTTATTGGACGCTCCCGTCTGAGGTCTTGGAGTCTTTTACTAGCGAGCTGAATCAGGTGTGTTTGATTAGGGACACTTGATTCAACTTACCCGTCCTTCCTTTTCTCGGGGGAGGGGAAGAGGTGACCGTCGATGAGGATGGCGAAGGGCGTTAGGGTGCCTCTGACTGGAGACCTGACAATTCATACTTACCTGGCAGGGGAGACACCATGATCAGGAAGGTGGTTCACCCAGGGCGAGGCTCGGCCATTGCACTCCGGTTGTGCTGACCCCTGCGAATTCCCCAAATGTGGGAATCTCGACTGCATAATTTATGGTAGTGGGGGACTGCGTCCGCGCTCTCCCCTGGACATACTGGTCAAAAGCAGATAGCGTGGGGTTTTAACAGTTGTGGTGCGTCACCCATGGCCCCGAATGGTGAAGGTGCACAATTTTACTCTGTTTTATTAATTTTTTTCTGTCTTCTTCTTCTGTGGTGTCAATCAGTGACCTGGAGGGTCCAGAGAATTGAACTGCGGTGAGAGGTTGATGGGGAAAAAGCTGGGAGCGGTTTGCCAAATGAGGTTTTCCCCATAATCTCTGATATTCAACGGACGATTTGATTGACAGCAGTGGTCCTGGAGGCAAAGTTGTTCAGATGGAGGAGTTCCATCATGTGGTATGACTATCTTGTGCGCGTGTGAAGAAAATCATGTGACATACGATCGCCTATAGCCGTCCTCGTGTTGTTGTTATTTCATTTCAAAGCGCCACCAGGTGGCCATTCACCGCGTCCTTTCTCACCTGACCCCAGGCTGAGCCCGTGCACAGGTGTACCGGCTTGGGTGAAATTGTCTCGTTCCGTTCAAGAGTTATAGCCGTTTTAGCAAACCCTGCCTCGGCCCCTCCGAACGTTTTGGCCTGCCGCCGCCAACGGGAAACGAAATTCCCCCTTTTTTCTGATCTGGACGGACAGTCAGACTCCAGACAATCTTTCTGCACTGGTTTGGGTCAGATCGGGCAAAACACGTAGGACTAGTGTGCAAAAGTAGGTTTTTCAAAAAATCCAAAATACCCGAAAATTTCGCCAGCGCAACCCTCGAATCCGAGGCATGCATCTCGCTCGTCTCGAGCCAAGGATTCCGATGATATAAGACACTTGGTTCTGCGACGGACGGTTTGGGAGCTATGAGCGATTTCGTACTTTTGATCGCCGTAGCGCCACCGCCGGCCCGATCGGGCCGAGCCTTGGTGATGCTGTAGAGCCAGGGCTGGACTGGTAATCTGGCATACCGGGCACTTTCCCGGTGGGCCGACGCACTTTGGGGCCGATACAAGGTTATTTATTTATTTAGATTTTTTTGCCACGGACTGGCCCATCATGCAGGGACAGCGGCCCATTGGTTTGTCTTCTGATTTGACAGGCCACAGCGAGAGAGACCTTCCTTCTTCCATATTCATAGACTGTGTCCATATTAGGCGCTGTTTTTTTATTGTATTTTTTTCTTTTTGATTTGGGCGCATGAAACTGCAAAAGGCGGACATCCGCACAGCGCTGCCGCTGACGAACATGCTCTGCGTTTCTGCTGCTCTATTAAGTGATGAATGGCACTTTGACTCTGAATTTTGTTTTATACAATCGTGTGATATGGTAACATAACGGTTCTTTGGTGAATCAGCTGAAAACAGCCGTGAGCATGTACATACACAACGAGGTAAATTGGAAAATGGCAATACACACTACAAACTTCTCACCCTAGCACAACCACAATTTACCTTGCAGCTACTAACAGTGAAGAAATATGGTGTATTGGCACAAATGTATTTATTAAAAATGTTGCTATTATTATAGGCTACATTAAATATTGCGCAATATAAATCACTTTTATAGAGGCTATTTTTGTATTTTCTATGTGTTTACAATATTTTTTTTTTTATTACAAATTCAATAGTTTTTTTATTTATTTCTTTCTTTCTTTTAGAAACCATATACCCATGGTAATGAGGAGCATGGTTTGGCCAAAATTGGCCAACAGTTAAACTCGGATAAAAGAGACAACGTCATGCAGGTTTGGAACAACTTTACACAACAGAATTTAAAAGCAGTAAATTTACTTTATTGCATCCTAGCTCAAAGTCAGCGCTTTACTGTCAAGTGCATTTCTGTGTGACAAAAGTGCAATATCAAGTTTGATATCTGCATTTGCAGTAAATTCAATAATATCCATCATTATTTGTCCCTGTCCTAGTTTTATTTATTTACTCCAATGTAAGGCCCTAACCCCAGCAAAAACATTCACGAGGAACTCATGGGCCGGATGAGCTGGGTTTGCCAGGGCCGAATTTTATCCCCAGTCCAGCCCTGTGTAGAGCGAGTGTTGTTGGTCACTTTTGCCACGCCCCCTCACCGCGCCCCAGATGGGCGTCGGCTTTGCCGGCTCCCCTGACGCTGCGTCATGGTGTCATCGCTTCTCGGCCTTTTGGCTAAGATCAAGTGTAGTATCTGTTCTTATCAGTTTAATATCTGATATGTCCCCTACCCGGGGACTGCATATTAAATTGATTTTTGGCACATGGAGCCGGAACCGGGGCTTGCTCCGTCCACTCCACGCATCGACCTGGTATTGCAGTGCCTCCAGGAACGGTGTGCTTCCCCTCTTTGGGGATTGCGAATTGTTGTGGCTAATAGCAGAGCGAGTACCACTGGAGCACTACCAGACATATATACGTAGCAGGCACACAAGAAGGATGATGATGACGTGACACAACAGCGATAATGCTGTAAAGAAAACAACAAAGTTTTAAGAAGGCAACAAAGTGGAGTCACAGGAGTATAGGAAGAGGAACAAAAGCGCTGGTTCCTGACCCATCACAGCACATTTTTGTTGTCCCTCTTATTGGACGCTCCCGTCTGAGGTCTTGGAGTCTTTTACTAGCGAGCTGAATCAGGTGTGTTTGATTAGGGACACTTGATTCAACTTACCCGTCCTTCCTTTTCTCGGGGGAGGGGAAGAGGTGACCGTCGATGAGGATGGCGAAGGGCGTTAGGGTGCCTCTGACTGGAGACCTGACAATTCATACTTACCTGGCAGGGGAGACACCATGATCAGGAAGGTGGTTCACCCAGGGCGAGGCTCGGCCATTGCACTCCGGTTGTGCTGACCCCTGCGAATTCCCCAAATGTGGGAATCTTGACTGCATAATTTATGGTAGTGGGGGACTGCGTTCGCGCTCTCCCCTGGACATACTGGTCAAAAGCAGATAGCGTGGGGTTTTAACAGTTGTGGTGCGTCACCCATGGCCCCGAATGGTGAAGGTGCACAATTTTACTCTGTTTTATTCATTTTTTTCTGTCTTCTTCTTCTGTGGTGTCAATCAGTGACCTGGAGGGTCCAGAGAATTGAACTGCGGTGAGAGGTTGATGGGGAAAAAGCTGGGAGCGGTTTGCCAAATGAGGTTTTCCCCATAATCTCTGATATTCAACGGACGATTTGATTGACAGCAGTGGTCCTGGAGGCAAAGTTGTTCAGATGGAGGAGTTCCATCATGTGGTATGACTATCTTGTGCGCGTGTGAAGAAAATCATGTGACATACGATCGCCTATAGCTGTCCTCGTGTTGTTGTTATTTCATTTCAAAGCGCCACCAGGTGGCCATTCACCGCGTCCTTTCTCACCTGACCCCAGGCTGAGCCCGTGCACAGGTGTACCGGCTTGGGTGAAATTGTCTCGTTCCGTTCAAGAGTTATAGCCGTTTTAGCAAACCCTGCCTCGGCCCCTCCGAACGTTTTGGCCTGCCGCCGCCAACGGGAAACGAAATTCCCCCTTTTTTCTGATCTGGACGGACAGTCAGACTCCAGACAATCTTTCTGCACTGGTTTGGGTCAGATCGGGCAAAACACGTAGGACTAGTGTGCAAAAGTAGTTTTTTCAAAAAATCCAAAATACCCGAAAATTTCGCCAGCGCAACCCTCGAATCCGAGGCACGCATCTCGCTCGTCTCGAGCCAAGGATTCCGATGATATAAGACACTTGGTTCTGCGACGGACGGTTTGGGAGCTATGAGCGATTTCGTACTTTTGATCGCCGTAGCGCCACCGCCGGCCCGATCGGGCCGAGCCTTGGTGATGCTGTAGAGCGAGTGTTGTTGGTCACTTTTGCCACGCCCCCTCACCGCGCCCCAGATGGGCGTCGGCTTTGCCGGCTCCCCTGACGCTGCGTCATGGTGTCATCGCTTCTCGGCCTTTTGGCTAAGATCAAGTGTAGTATCTGTTCTTATCAGTTTAATATCTGATATGTCCCCTATCCGGGGACTGCATATTAAATTGATTTTTGGCACATGGAGCCGGAACCGGGGCTTGCTCCGTCCACTCCACGCATCGACCTGGTATTGCAGTGCCTCCAGGAACGGTGTGCTTCCCCTCTTTGGGGATTGCGAATTGTTGTGGCTAATAGCAGAGCGAGTACCACTGGAGCACTACCAGACATATATACGTAGCAGGCACACAAGAAGGATGATGATGACGTGACACAACAGCGATAATGCTGTAAAGAAAACAACAAAGTTTTAAGAAGGCAACAAAGTAGAGTCACAGGAGTATAGGAAGAGGAACAAAAGCGCTGGTTCCTGACCCATCACAGCACATTTTTGTTGTCCCTCTTATTGGACGCTCCCGTCTGAGGTCTTGGAGTCTTTTACTAGCGAGCTGAATCAGGTGTGTTTGATTAGGGACACTTGATTCAACTTACCCGTCCTTCCTTTTCTCGGGGGAGGGGAAGAGGTGACCGTCGATGAGGATGGCGAAGGGCGTTAGGGTGCCTCTGACTGGAGACCTGACAATTCATACTTACCTGGCAGGGGAGACACCATGATCAGGAAGGTGGTTCACCCAGGGCGAGGCTCGGCCATTGCACTCCGGTTGTGCTGACCCCTGCGAATTCCCCAAATGTGGGAATCTCGACTGCATAATTTATGGTAGTGGGGGACTGCGTTCGCGCTCTCCCCTGGACATACTGGTCAAAAGCAGATAGCGTGGGGTTTTAACAGTTGTGGTGCGTCACCCATGGCCCCGAATGGTGAAGGTGCACAATTTTACTCTGTTTTATTAATTTTTTTCTGTCTTCTTCTTCTGTGGTGTCAATCAGTGACCTGGAGGGTCCAGAGAATTGAACTGCGGTGAGAGGTTGATGGGGAAAAAGCTGGGAGCGGTTTGCCAAATGAGGTTTTCCCCATAATCTCTGATATTCAACGGACGATTTGATTGACAGCAGTGGTCCTGGAGGCAAAGTTGTTCAGATGGAGGAGTTCCATCATGTGGTATGACTATCTTGTGCGCGTGTGAAGAAAATCATGTGACATACGATCGCCTATAGCCGTCCTCGTGTTGTTGTTATTTCATTTCAAAGCGCCACCAGGTGGCCATTCACCGCGTCCTTTCTCACCTGACCCCAGGCTGAGCCCGTGCACAGGTGTACCGGCTTGGGTGAAATTGTCTCGTTCCGTTCAAGAGTTATAGCCGTTTTAGCAAACCCTGCCTCGGCCCCTCCGAACGTTTTGGCCTGCCGCCGCCAACGGGAAACGAAATTCCCCCTTTTTTCTGATCTGGACGGACAGTCAGACTCCAGACAATCTTTCTGCACTGGTTTGGGTCAGATCGGGCAAAACACCCCAGATAGCAATTACGTTTGGGCCACATGTGGGTATTATCTGGCACATATGGCCTAGATGTGGCATGGCTGAACAAATATGGGCCAAATTGGGACCATATTTGTTTTGCCATAACTTTAAAATCTGCGGGAAATGCTCTCTTGGTTCACAAATCATTTTGAGGTATATGGCCCAGATAACAACGAACACATGAGAACCATATGTGGTTGAGCTATGGCACACAGTTAGAAACACCGACTTGTGGTAAACATTTGGCTTATACATGGAAAAACACAGGAATCCTGAAATCAAGTGCGGCAGACATCCGCCGTTCCACACATCAGGTTGCTATGCATCCTCCCTCCTATTGGTGGAGTGAAACTACGGCGCGAATTTGACTGCGAACCGGGCAGCAGCCGCCATTTACTCTGCTTTCCTCCTCACGACTGTGTACATTCAGGTAAGCGATGTTTTGGCACTTTAAAGTCATATAATTGAAATATTAAGCATTATGTGTCAATATTGCATGTTATTAAGTATTTAGTTATTCGTTTCATTGAGGAGTGGGTCGAATTACGTTAGTTTTCTCCTCAGTTTAATTTACCGATACAATAAAGTGTAACGTTAATGTATAACGGTCCGCTGGTTTCCCGTTTTAAATTCAGATGTGTTTGCTAAATCAACAGTACACTGTCGTACACTTAAAATAGTACATATGGCATGTGTAATATCATATGTGAATTCAGGCGACGCGGTCCGACGTCGGTGTTACTGTTCGTCAAAAACCTAAATCCTAATTTGTGTTCACAATATTTTAACTAATCATAATATTAATAAAAAAATGGCAACAAGACTAAACAAATGAATACGTGTGCATTACAACAACCTTGTTAACATGAACTAACAATAAACTGCACTTCTTCAGCATGTATTAATATGTGTTAATGTTAATTTGAACATTTACTTATACATTCAAATCAGAAATTGTACTTGTTAACGTTGTAGTACTGTATGCACAGTGGACTATGAACAAACAATGAACTGCTGTATTTCTATTAACTAATGTTATCAAAGATTACCAAATACAGTAAGAAATGTAGGCTATCACTCATGGTTAGTTCATGTTAGTTAATACATTAAGTAATGTTTGTTAACAAATAAAACTTTATTGTAAAGTGTTATCAATTGTAAATTAATTAAAAAGAAAAAAAAACGAAACCTTCAATTGACTGCTTGTGCATGCATTTGGACCATTCTCTCCCCTTTATTTAAGATAAATAAATAATTACATGCCACAGTGTGATTGTGCAGAGATTTTTGCAACAATCACATATCAATTATGTTGCAATTACATTCTCTAACATTCTCTCACAAATATGAACCCCAAACTGTCATAACCTATTGGTGCTATGACCGAATTCTTATTTGAGTAATTTAATATAAATATATATATAATTGTATGATCACAATATAGTTTAACTTTGTTATTAAAATAAGCAAATATGCAAATTATAAGCAATGTTTTTATGCTTTGTATATCTTTCAGGAGGTTTAAACTCTCCTACCAGGCGGTTGTTGAAAATAAGAATGTGTTCTTAAAATAATAGTTCACTTAAAATTGAAAGTTCTGTCATTGTTTACTCACCCTCAAGTTGTTTCAAACCTGTATGCATTTCTTTCTTTTGCTGAACACAAGGGAAGATATTTTGAAGAATGTCGGTAACCAAACAGTTGATGGACCCCATTCACTTCCATAGTATTTTTTTTTTCCTATTATGGATGTGAATGGGGTCCATCAACTGTTTGGTTACCGACATTCTTCAAAATATCTTCCCTTGTGTTCAGCAAAAGAAAGAAATGCATGCAGGTTTGAAACAACTTGAGGGTGAGTACGGTAAACGATGACACAAATTACAATTTGTGGCAGAATCCGAAGAGAACGAGTTTTTAAGGACCACAATGATTTTCTGGCCCAGGATGATGACTGCCAAACTCTCCCACTCATATTTTTTCCTTTTGTTATTAATTCCGGAGGACAAAGTTCCAAATAAAATATTTTTTTCTCGTTTCTACCTCCGATAGTAGCACCTCCAATTCACTTTCTGTAAATTTTTGTTACTTGCCGCTTGCTTTAGCCATTTTCTTACTGCTTTCTTTTGCCAAAGTGGACTCATTACCATATTTAAATTGCTTTATTTAAGGGAGGAGACTGGCTGGGGCGTTGTGCTCGTGCATTTGCACTCAATTTTACGTTAATTGGGATGTACAAAGAGAACATGCGTGGGATCCTTCGTACGCAGAGATTCATACATCTGTTTTTTTTGTGCGTACGCACATTTACAGCTTTGTCCGTACACAATGTTTTAGGATGAATTCAACGCAAGTCTTTGTACATGAGGCCCCAAGTCAGGGACTGGGATGGCCATTACAGATGCTTGGTTTTGTGCTCAGTGACCCATTTTTGTTTTGATTTTGGTGTTTGTTTTTGGATCACTGTCCTGTTGGAAGACACAAACATGGCCCATTATAAGATTTCTATAAGAGGTTGTCAGGTTTAAATTTTTTATCTGTTGGTAGTTGATCGAATCCATGATGCCATGTATCTGAACCAGATAGTATTTCATTTTACACATGGGGTGCTTTTTTATCCCTGTGTGCACCAAACACATCTTAAGTGGTTACTACCAAAAAAGCTACATTTTTTTGTTTCATCTGACCATAGAACCCGTCCTATTTGAAGTTCCAGTAGTGTCAGTTACTTTTCAAACGTTCTATGGTCAGATGAAACAAAAAAATTTAGCTTTTTTGGTAGTAACCACTTAAGATTGGTTTGGCACACACAGGGATAAAAAATCACCCCATGTGTAAAATGAAATACTCTTCTGTATTTTTGATTTGCGTCAGAAGTAGCGTACGGATGAAACATAGGATGTGCGTACGCACAGAAATATTCTGATTTATAAAACCGTGCGCACGCACATCCTATGCAGTTTTCCCATAATAAATCACAATCAATTCTAAATGTAGCGCAGCTTTTGCGTTCTTCTGAACATCTTGTTCAGATACATGGCATCATGGATTCGATCAACTACCAAAAATTTAAACCTGACAAACTCTTATAGAAATCTTATAATGGGCCATGTTTGTGTCTTCCAACAGGACAGTGATCCAAAAACAAACACCAACATCAGAACAAAAATGGGTCACTGAGCACAAAACCAAGCATCTTCAATGGCCATCCCAGTCCCTGACCTGAACCCTATAGATGATGAGTGAGTGAACTGAAGAGAAGCGCCAACATGGATCTGGGAATTTGAAGGATCTGGAGAAATTCTGTATGGAGGAATGGTCTCTGATCTCTGGTCAGGTGTTCTCCAAACTCATCAGGCATTATAGGAGAAAACTCAGAGCTGCCGTCTTGGAAAAAGGAGCTTACAAAAAGTATTTAATAAAAGGGGGCAAATAATTGTTCCCAACGTGTTTAGGAGAAAAACATTTATTTCATAATGTGATTTCCCCCCCCCACACTTTCCATTCTTTTACTTCAATGAAAGGTTAGATTTGTGCCAATTTTTAAAAAAATTAAAGATCAAAATGATAAACAATGCAGATTTATTTTTTACAGCCATCTTTGATCATATTTACCGGGGGGGAAAATAATTCTGACCAGCACTGTATATTTCAACCACTTACTTACAATGTTTTTTTTTCCTATCAGATTACGTATCTGGGTCTGGTTGGTGGCTTTGACCTGAAAGACACAGTGTGGAGAGTGCTGAAAGCCACTTTTACAACTGCTGTGGCACGTGTGATGAATTGGAGAGGAATCAATGGGAAGGTTGGTGTCCAACGCCTGATCGTATTGATGTTTTATAAACAAATTTCGGGTACTCTGGGTTCGGGCAAAATTCCGAGCCCTGAGCCCTCCCCCGGACAGCACGCCAAATACGCATAATATTTACTCTATTTAATTTGATGTAAGTGTGAACTCGTGAAAAGGAAGTTGTCATTGGTGAGAACCTTTTTTAGAAATCATTTTAATTTTATAGCACTTTGCACAATACAAAACTATTCAAATCCACTTTACAGAACATTGTATTGTTATTTCTGTTATCTCAGTAATAGTAATGGTCACAAATTAATGGTTTGGAGCTTAAATCACCTAAAAAACTTTTCTCTTAAATTGATTCATTTTCGGTCATGTGTTTTACTTAATCTGTGCTATCTGACAACCCTGTGCATGGTAGTGTTCATTTTGTTAATGAAATCTTCAACGAAATGTTCAAACGTCATACATTTTCTTGTCCCTAATAATCAACATAATGCAGGAGAAACTGTAAAATCATCTCCATCATCTAATTAAAAACACTAAGGGCCCTATTTTGACGATCTGAAACGCAAGTAACTGTGTGTGCGGATCTTGCAAATCTAAAATGTGTTGGTCTGAAGAAGCTTCATTATTCATAGGTGTGGTTTGGGCGTAACGTGAAATAAACCAATCAGAGCATCATCTCACATTCCCTTTAAGAGCTGGCGCGCTTGTTCCATGGCGGATTGCTATTATAATGGCGGGTTTGCCAAGAGCATGGCATAATACATCACAGGTGAAACTCAGAAAATTAGAATATTGTGCAAAAGTTCATGTATTTCAGTAATTCAAATTAAAAGGTGAAACTAATATATTTAGTATATATAACTATATGCATTATTGTACTTTTCAGAGGGTCGAAAATTCTGTTCAGATTTTGAATTTGGGGTTTTCATAAACCGTTAGCCATAATCATCAAAATTATAACTTTTGCACGATATTCAAATTTTTCTAGTTTCACCTGTATTACTACAATTAGCCTGAATAATTTGGGTAAATGTGTATTTATGCCTATTTTTTCACATCTTTTCACAAGAGAAATACTCTTCTCCTGAAAACGGTCTGTCCGTTTAAAAGCACGTCTCCTCTGAGAAATAATCTAATTTCACCACAATTATTTTCCTCGCGTGGTAGCTAATATTGTTCCTTGTAATTATAAATGGTTTGCAAAAATTGGAACTGCTAAGTGAATGCGCGTTATGCACTCACCAAGCATGCGCCATTAAAATTGAAGTCTGAATTATGCGCCACTGACTTTAAACACAATTTTACCGGGTCTGTGGAGGAATTGTTTTGTAAAACTGCAGAATATCACCAGGGAACGTTAGTGCAGGAACACTCTTCTCGCTGAACCGCCCCGCGAGCGCAAGTTCATTCCCTAATTTACCGACGTGTGTCTGTGGAGGGAGAAGTGAGCTCTGCGTCGGGTGGAGAATAGGAATGATACATGCATCAGTGTACTTAGTCATTTGCACTGGGTGCAAGATAGGGCCCTAAAGCCCAATTTATACTTCTGCGTCAAACTTACGCCGTAGCTACGTCATAGGCTTTTTGGAGCGCGCGTACCCTTCGGCGTACCCTGATGTGCACCTCTCCAAAAATGTAAAAATGCGTCAACTCTATGCGAACGCAAGCGCTGTGATTGGTCTGCTAGAACCGCTCCCTCGGGTTTCACATGCTCCCTCTGCATGTGTAATTGTAAATGAAAACCAACGCGTTGCCTACTGCAAGGCTCCGGCTCCGGCTTAGGTGCGATGCAGAAGTATAAATCAGCCTATATCCATGTAGGACTGTCCTCGACTAAAGATTTTTCTAGTTGCGTTGCATCACATTAAATGCTTCTCTGCAAGCGCTCTGTTTGAGCCGCTTATAATTTGCATTCGGGAACGCAACGTGCACCAACCATCCGTAATTAGAATTATTAATAATTAAATCTGTTGTCAACAAAGAGAAATGTCTGCGGTTTTCTGCCAAAATAAAAGCCCAGTGGTTTAACTTTTGAAAGCAAGACATCCATGAATGTTAGTATTGTAATTTTACTGTTGTTCTGTAAAGTTAAAAACATTTTTTTAGTATAATAATTGTTTATCAGAATCAATCCAAATATTATTGTAACATTATTATTATTATGAATGCATTATAAATGTTCATTTTTCATTTACAGTGTGTATTATTGCAATAGTAAGATATGTCTTTATTAAATAAATTAAAATATTAATAAAAATAATAATAATTACAGGGGATGGGGTTAGCTATTCTGTTTTTTCTTCTTTTTTTGGCATTAGCTGATCACATCCCTGGCTCACTTAAAGGAACGTGTCACCGTTTTTAAAAATAAAACCTCCTGTCATTCTATTTTCAAAGCACTCTCCTCTTCTTCATAGAGGTATGGTTCTGGATCTTGACTGTCTGAGAAGTCACCCTCTTAGTCTCTCACAAAATCAGCCATGTTCACCGCCATTCACTATGTCTACTGTAGAAAAAATAGTCAGCTAATATTCACATCGGTATGTTGACGGAAGTTGTGGGATTTCATGTGTTGCTGCGTGATATCTCTGCGCCCAAGTAGCAGTGCTTCGTCTGTGCTTCCCCATAATATAGTCCCAAGTCAATGTCTATCTATGAAATCGGCTAGTCTTAATCTGCATCGCTATTTGTACTCACAAGAAGTAATTAGGTGGTTTTTTTTGGCTCACTTTTATTGTCTTGTTTGGACTAAAACGTGACATTTATGCTATCTGTGTTGGTGTGTTTTTACATTAGAGTGTGCATGTCTTTTGTAAAGCAGAATACATGCAGTGTTGTAAATTTTAACCGGTTGGTGGAAAAGTATTCTAAAATGTATTTTTTTTTAAAACTAAATAGTTTGTCATATGGAATTATGGTATTATTATGGCCCACATATTGAAAAATACAATTTGCAATTCCTTTTTGAAATTATACGGGGAAAACTTTCATACAGTGGTCAATCAGAGGTGTTTAATCTGTTAATAATTGCAATTAAAATATTAAAGGAATTAATTTACATTAATATTTTTTTTTTTTTTCATTATCCTGCAGCTCTAGCTTCCAGGTTGTATTGCTGCTAACATTACTTAAATTTATATTTTATTGCAGGTGCAGTCAGGCAGAATCCCCTAACTGGAAAAGCCTCAAAGATATTGAATTTAACATCAGTAAATGGCTGGAGCGATTGAAGAAACGAGAGGCCCAACAACACATTGCCGACCCTCATTAGAGACTTCCCTGCACATCTTCTCAACATCACTTCTCTTTAACTCTTTACCTTTCAAGTTTCATTTAACTTTCTCAATTTCTCTTTAAAGTTCTCTTTACCAAGTTACTGTGATTTGTTATTTTTTTTATTTCTCTCATTAGTTGAACATTAGTTGACTAGTTGAACATAACATTGATAGACGATTAAAAAAACATGAATTTTGGTGTAAAAAATTTAAGTCTAACACTCTTTGAATGTTATTTATATATATATTCATATTTATTCTTAATAATTTAAGTAGAATTCCGTTGAAAACATTTTTTTAAGTACAACTGAATGCTACTGTAATTATATTTATTTTAAAATGTTTTCAACTGAATGCTACTGTAATTATATTTATTTTAAAATGTTTTCAACTGAATGCTACTGTAATTATATTTATTTTAAAATGTTTTCAACTGAATGCTACTGTAATTATATTTATTTTAAAATGTTTTCAACTGAATGCTACTGTAATTATATTTATTTTAAAATGTTTTCAACTGAATGCTACTGTAATTATATTTATTTTAAAATGTTTTCAACTGAATGCTACTGTAATTATATTTATTTTAAAATGTTTTCAACTGAATGCTACTGTAATTATATTTATTTTAAAATGTTTTCAACTGAATGCTACTGTAATTATATTTATTTTAAAATGTTTTCAACTGAATTCTACTGTAATTATATTTATTTTAAAATGTTTTCAACTGAATGCTACTGTAATTATTAAATTCAACTGTGTTGCTGTAATTATATTTATTTTTATGAAATGTTTTCAACTGAATGCTACTGTAATTATTAAGTACATTAAATTGTATTATTTGGCTCATGCTTGGTGGAGTTATGGCACTCCTTTGGTTCAGTTCTGGCAAAGAAGATGAGGGCCATATATGGGCCGGCAAACACAATCTTATCTGGGCCACAGCTCAGCTGTTTATCTGGGCCAAATCTGTGCCAAAGGAAATTTGCTGACTGGGACGTAGGACTAGTGTGCAAAAGTAGGTTTTTCAAAAAATCCAAAATACCCGAAAATTTCGCCAGCGCAACCCTCGAATCCGAGGCATGCATCTCGCTCGTCTCGAGCCAAGGATTCCGATGATATAAGACACTTGGTTCTGCGACGGACGGTTTGGGAGCTATGAGCGATTTCGTACTTTTGATCGCCGTAGCGCCACCGCCGGCCCGATCGGGCCGAGCCTTGGTGATGCTGTAGAGCGAGTGTTGTTGGTCACTTTTGCCACGCCCCCTCACCGCGCCCCAGATGGGCGTCGGCTTTGCCGGCTCCCCTGACGCTGCGTCATGGTGTCATCGCTTCTCGGCCTTTTGGCTAAGATCAAGTGTAGTATCTGTTCTTATCAGTTTAATATCTGATATGTCCCCTACCCGGGGACTGCATATTAAATTGATTTTTGGCACATGGAGCCGGAACCGGGGCTTGCTCCGTCCACTCCACGCATCGACCTGGTATTGCAGTGCCTCCAGGAACGGTGTGCTTCCCCTCTTTGGGGATTGCGAATTGTTGTGGCTAATAGCAGAGCGAGTACCACTGGAGCACTACCAGACATATATACGTAGCAGGCACACAAGAAGGATGATGATGACGTGACACAACAGCGATAATGCTGTAAAGAAAACAACAAAGTTTTAAGAAGGCAACAAAGTAGAGTCACAGGAGTATAGGAAGAGGAACAAAAGCGCTGGTTCCTGACCCATCACAGCACATTTTTGTTGTCCCTCTTATTGGACGCTCCCGTCTGAGGTCTTGGAGTCTTTTACTAGCGAGCTGAATCAGGTGTGTTTGATTAGGGACACTTGATTCAACTTACCCGTCCTTCCTTTTCTCGGGGGAGGGGAAGAGGTGACCGTCGATGAGGATGGCGAAGGGCGTTAGGGTGCCTCTGACTGGAGACCTGACAATTCATACTTACCTGGCAGGGGAGACACCATGATCAGGAAGGTGGTTCACCCAGGGCGAGGCTCGGCCATTGCACTCCGGTTGTGCTGACCCCTGCGAATTCCCCAAATGTGGGAATCTCGACTGCATAATTTATGGTAGTGGGGGACTGCGTTCGCGCTCTCCCCTGGACATACTGGTCAAAAGCAGATAGCGTGGGGTTTTAACAGTTGTGGTGTGTCACCCATGGCCCCGAATGGTGAAGGTGCACAATTTTACTCTGTTTTATTAATTTTTTTCTGTCTTCTTCTTCTGTGGTGTCAATCAGTGACCTGGAGGGTCCAGAGAATTGAACTGCGGTGAGAGGTTGATGGGGAAAAAGCTGGGAGCGGTTTGCCAAATGAGGTTTTCCCCATAATCTCTGATATTCAACGGACGATTTGATTGACAGCAGTGGTCCTGGAGGCAAAGTTGTTCAGATGGAGGAGTTCCATCATGTGGTATGACTATCTTGTGCGCGTGTGAAGAAAATCATGTGACATACGATCGCCTATAGCCGTCCTCGTGTTGTTGTTATTTCATTTCAAAGCGCCACCAGGTGGCCATTCACCGCGTCCTTTCTCACCTGACCCCAGGCTGAGCCCGTGCACAGGTGTACCGGCTTGGGTGAAATTGTCTCGCTCCGTTCAAGAGTTATAGCCGTTTTAGCAAACCCTGCCTCGGCCCCTCCGAACGTTTTGGCCTGCCGCCGCCAACGGGAAACGAAATTCCCCCTTTTTTCTGATCTGGACGGACAGTCAGACTCCAGACAATCTTTCTGCACTGGTTTGGGTCAGATCGGGCAAAACACGTAGGACTAGTGTGCAAAAGTAGGTTTTTCAAAAAATCCAAAATACCCGAAAATTTCGCCAGCGCAACCCTCGAATCCGAGGCACGCATCTCGCTCGTCTCGAGCCAAGGATTCCGATGATATAAGACACTTGGTTCTGCGACGGACGGTTTGGGAGCTATGAGCGATTTCGTACTTTTGATCGCCGTAGCGCCACCGCCGGCCCGATCGGGCCGAGCCTTGGTGATGCTGTAGAGCGAGTGTTGTTGGTCACTTTTGCCACGCCCCCTCACCGCGCCCCAGATGGGCGTCGGCTTTGCCGGCTCCCCTGACGCTGCGTCATGGTGTCATCGCTTCTCGGCCTTTTGGCTAAGATCAAGTGTAGTATCTGTTCTTATCAGTTTAATATCTGATATGTCCCCTACCCGGGGACTGCATATTAAATTGATTTTTGGCACATGGAGCCGGAACCGGGGCTTGCTCCGTCCACTCCACTCCACGCATCGACCTGGTATTGCAGTGCCTCCAGGAACGGTGTGCTTCCCCTCTTTGGGGATTGCGAATTGTTGTGGCTAATAGCAGAGCGAGTACCACTGGAGCACTACCAGACATATATACGTAGCAGGCACACAAGAAGGATGATGATGACGTGACACAACAGCGATAATGCTGTAAAGAAAACAACAAAGTTTTAAGAAGGCAACAAAGTGGAGTCACAGGAGTATAGGAAGAGGAACAAAAGCGCTGGTTCCTGACCCATCACAGCACATTTTTGTTGTCCCTCTTATTGGACGCTCCCGTCTGAGGTCTTGGAGTCTTTTACTAGCGAGCTGAATCAGGTGTGTTTGATTAGGGACACTTGATTCAACTTACCCGTCCTTCCTTTTCTCGGGGGAGGGGAAGAGGTGACCGTCGATGAGGATGGCGAAGGGCGTTAGGGTGCCTCTGACTGGAGACCTGACAATTCATACTTACCTGGCAGGGGAGACACCATGATCAGGAAGGTGGTTCACCCAGGGCGAGGCTCGGCCATTGCACTCCGGTTGTGCTGACCCCTGCGAATTCCCCAAATGTGGGAATCTCGACTGCATAATTTATGGTAGTGGGGGACTGCGTTCGCGCTCTCCCCTGGACATACTGGTCAAAAGCAGATAGCGTGGGGTTTTAACAGTTGTGGTGCGTCACCCATGGCCCCGAATGGTGAAGGTGCACAATTTTACTCTGTTTTATTAATTTTTTTCTGTCTTCTTCTTCTGTGGTGTCAATCAGTGACCTGGAGGGTCCAGAGAATTGAACTGCGGTGAGAGGTTGATGGGGAAAAAGCTTGGAGCGGTTTGCCAAATGAGGTTTTCCCCATAATCTCTGATATTCAACGGACGATTTGATTGACAGCAGTGGTCCTGGAGGCAAAGTTGTTCAGATGGAGGAGTTCCATCATGTGGTATGACTATCTTGTGCGCGTGTGAAGAAAATCATGTGACATACGATCGCCTATAGCCGTCCTCGTGTTGTTGTTATTTCATTTCAAAGCGCCACCAGGTGGCCATTCACCGCGTCCTTTCTCACCTGACCCCAGGCTGAGCCCGTGCACAGGTGTACCGGCTTGGGTGAAATTGTCTCGTTCCGTTCAAGAGATATAGCCGTTTTAGCAAACCCTGCCTCGGCCCCTCCGAACGTTTTGGCCTGCCGCCGCCAACGGGAAACGAAATTCCCCCTTTTTTCTGATCTGGACGGACAGTCAGACTCCAGACAATCTTTCTGCACTGGTTTGGGTCAGATCGGGCAAAACACGTAGGACTAGTGTGCAAAAGTAGGTTTTTCAAAAAATCCAAAATACCCGAAAATTTCGCCAGCGCAACCCTCGAATCCGAGGCATGCATCTCGCTCGTCTCGAGCCAAGGATTCCGATGATATAAGACACTTGGTTCTGCGACGGACGGTTTGGGAGCTATGAGCGATTTCGTACTTTTGATCGCCGTAGCGCCACCGCCGGCCCGATCGGGCCGAGCCTTGGTGATGCTGTAGAGCCAGGGCTGGACTGGTAATCTGGCATACCGGGCACTTTCCCGGTGGGCCGACGCACTTTGGGGCCGATACAAGGTTATTTATTTATTTAGATTTTTTTGCCACGGACTGGCCCATCATGCAGGGACAGCGGCCCATTGGTTTGTCTTCTGATTTGACAGGCCACAGCGAGAGAGACCTTCCTTCTTCCATATTCATAGACTGTGTCCATATTAGGCGCTGTTTTTTTATTGTATTTTTTTCTTTTTGATTTGGGCGCATGAAACTGCAAAAGGCGGACATCCGCACAGCGCTGCCGCTGACGAACATGCTCTGCGTTTCTGCTGCTCTATTAAGTGATGAATGGCACTTTGACTCTGAATTTTGTTTTATACAATCGTGTGATATGGTAACATAACGGTTCTTTGGTGAATCAGCTGAAAACAGCCGTGAGCATGTACATACACAACGAGGTAAATTGGAAAATGGCAATACACACTACAAACTTCTCACCCTAGCACAACCACAATTTACCTTGCAGCTACTAACAGTGAAGAAATATGGTGTATTGGCACAAATGTATTTATTAAAAATGTTGCTATTATTATAGGCTACATTAAATATTGCGCAATATAAATCACTTTTATAGAGGCTATTTTTGTATTTTCTATGTGTTTACAATATTTTTTTTTTTATTACAAATTCAATAATTTTTTTATTTATTTCTTTCTTTCTTTTAGAAACCATATACCCATGGTAATGAGGAGCATGGTTTGGCCAAAATTGGCCAACAGTTAAACTCGGATAAAAGAGACAACGTCATGCAGGTTTGGAACAACTTTACACAACAGAATTTAAAAGCAGTAAATTTACTTTATTGCATCCTAGCTCAAAGTCAGCGCTTTACTGTCAAGTGCATTTCTGTGTGACAAAAGTGCAATATCAAGTTTGATATCTGCATTTGCAGTAAATTCAATAATATCCATCATTATTTGTCCCTGTCCTAGTTTTATTTATTTACTCCAATGTAAGGCCCTAACCCCAGCAAAAACATTCACGAGGAACTCATGGGCCGGATGAGCTGGGTTTGCCAGGGCCGAATTTTATCCCCAGTCCAGCCCTGTGTAGAGCGAGTGTTGTTGGTCACTTTTGCCACGCCCCCTCACCGCGCCCCAGATGGGCGTCGGCTTTGCCGGCTCCCCTGACGCTGCGTCATGGTGTCATCGCTTCTCGGCCTTTTGGCTAAGATCAAGTGTAGTATCTGTTCTTATCAGTTTAATATCTGATATGTCCCCTATCCGGGGACTGCATATTAAATTGATTTTTGGCACATGGAGCCGGAACCGGGGCTTGCTCCGTCCACTCCACGCATCGACCTGGTATTGCAGTGCCTCCAGGAACGGTGTGCTTCCCCTCTTTGGGGATTGCGAATTGTTGTGGCTAATAGCAGAGCGAGTACCACTGGAGCACTACCAGACATATATACGTAGCAGGCACACAAGAAGGATGATGATGACGTGACACAACAGCGATAATGCTGTAAAGAAAACAACAAAGTTTTAAGAAGGCAACAAAGTGGAGTCACAGGAGTATAGGAAGAGGAACAAAAGCGCTGGTTCCTGACCCATCACAGCACATTTTTGTTGTCCCTCTTATTGGACGCTCCCGTCTGAGGTCTTGGAGTCTTTTACTAGCGAGCTGAATCAGGTGTGTTTGATTAGGGACACTTGATTCAACTTACCCGTCCTTCCTTTTCTCGGGGGAGGGGAAGAGGTGACCGTCGATGAGGATGGCGAAGGGCGTTAGGGTGCCTCTGACTGGAGACCTGACAATTCATACTTACCTGGCAGGGGAGACACCATGATCAGGAAGGTGGTTCACCCAGGGCGAGGCTCGGCCATTGCACTCCGGTTGTGCTGACCCCTGCGAATTCCCCAAATGTGGGAATCTCGACTGCATAATTTATGGTAGTGGGGGACTGCGTTCGCGCTCTCCCCTGGACATACTGGTCAAAAGCAGATAGCGTGGGGTTTTAACAGTTGTGGTGCGTCACCCATGGCCCCGAATGGTGAAGGTGCACAATTTTACTCTGTTTTATTAATTTTTTTCTGTCTTCTTCTTCTGTGGTGTCAATCAGTGACCTGGAGGGTCCAGAGAATTGAACTGCGGTGAGAGGTTGATGGGGAAAAAGCTGGGAGCGGTTTGCCAAATGAGGTTTTCCCCATAATCTCTGATATTCAACGGACGATTTGATTGACAGCAGTGGTCCTGGAGGCAAAGTTGTTCAGATGGAGGAGTTCCATCATGTGGTATGACTATCTTGTGCGCGTGTGAAGAAAATCATGTGACATACGATCGCCTATAGCCGTCCTCGTGTTGTTGTTATTTCATTTCAAAGCGCCACCAGGTGGCCATTCACCGCGTCCTTTCTCACCTGACCCCAGGCTGAGCCCGTGCACAGGTGTACCGGCTTGGGTGAAATTGTCTCGTTCCGTTCAAGAGTTATAGCCGTTTTAGCAAACCCTGCCTCGGCCCCTCCGAACGTTTTGGCCTGCCGCCGCCAACGGGAAACGAAATTCCCCCTTTTTTCTGATCTGGATGGACAGTCAGACTCCAGACAATCTTTCTGCACTGGTTTGGGTCAGATCGGGCAAAACACGTAGGACTAGTGTGCAAAAGTAGGTTTTTCAAAAAATCCAAAATACCCGAAAATTTCGCCAGCGCAACCCTCGAATCCGAGGCATGCATCTCGCTCGTCTCGAGCCAAGGATTCCGATGATATAAGACACTTGGTTCTGCGACGGACGGTTTGGGAGCTATGAGCGATTTCGTACTTTTGATCGCCGTAGCGCCACCGCCGGCCCGATCGGGCCGAGCCTTGGTGATGCTGTAGAGCCAGGGCTGGACTGGTAATCTGGCATACCGGGCACTTTCCCGGTGGGCCGACGCACTTTGGGGCCGATACAAGGTTATTTATTTATTTAGATTTTTTTGCCACGGACTGGCCCATCATGCAGGGACAGCGGCCCATTGGTTTGTCTTCTGATTTGACAGGCCACAGCGAGAGAGACCTTCCTTCTTCCATATTCATAGACTGTGTCCATATTAGGCGCTGTTTTTTTATTGTATTTTTTTCTTTTTGATTTGGGCGCATGAAACTGCAAAAGGCGGACATCCGCACAGCGCTGCCGCTGACGAACATGCTCTGCGTTTCTGCTGCTCTATTAAGTGATGAATGGCACTTTGACTCTGAATTTTGTTTTATACAATCGTGTGATATGGTAACATAACGGTTCTTTGGTGAATCAGCTGAAAACAGCCGTGAGCATGTACATACACAACGAGGTAAATTGGAAAATGGCAATACACACTACAAACTTCTCACCCTAGCACAACCACAATTTACCTTGCAGCTACTAACAGTGAAGAAATATGGTGTATTGGCACAAATGTATTTATTAAAAATGTTGCTATTATTATAGGCTACATTAAATATTGCGCAATATAAATCACTTTTATAGAGGCTATTTTTGTATTTTCTATGTGTTTACAATATTTTTTTTTTTATTACAAATTCAATAATTTTTTTATTTATTTCTTTCTTTCTTTTAGAAACCATATACCCATGGTAATGAGGAGCATGGTTTGGCCAAAATTGGCCAACAGTTAAACTCGGATAAAAGAGACAACGTCATGCAGGTTTGGAACAACTTTACACAACAGAATTTAAAAGCAGTAAATTTACTTTATTGCATCCTAGCTCAAAGTCAGCGCTTTACTGTCAAGTGCATTTCTGTGTGACAAAAGTGCAATATCAAGTTTGATATCTGCATTTGCAGTAAATTCAATAATATCCATCATTATTTGTCCCTGTCCTAGTTTTATTTATTTACTCCAATGTAAGGCCCTAACCCCAGCAAAAACATTCACGAGGAACTCATGGGCCGGATGAGCTGGGTTTGCCAGGGCCGAATTTTATCCCCAGTCCAGCCCTGTGTAGAGCGAGTGTTGTTGGTCACTTTTGCCACGCCCCCTCACCGCGCCCCAGATGGGCGTCGGCTTTGCCGGCTCCCCTGACGCTGCGTCATGGTGTCATCGCTTCTCGGCCTTTTGGCTAAGATCAAGTGTAGTATCTGTTCTTATCAGTTTAATATCTGATATGTCCCCTATCCGGGGACTGCATATTAAATTGATTTTTGGCACATGGAGCCGGAACCGGGGCTTGCTCCGTCCACTCCACGCATCGACCTGGTATTGCAGTGCCTCCAGGAACGGTGTGCTTCCCCTCTTTGGGGATTGCGAATTGTTGTGGCTAATAGCAGAGCGAGTACCACTGGAGCACTACCAGACATATATACGTAGCAGGCACACAAGAAGGATGATGATGACGTGACACAACAGCGATAATGCTGTAAAGAAAACAACAAAGTTTTAAGAAGGCAACAAAGTGGAGTCACAGGAGTATAGGAAGAGGAACAAAAGCGCTGGTTCCTGACCCATCACAGCACATTTTTGTTGTCCCTCTTATTGGACGCTCCCGTCTGAGGTCTTGGAGTCTTTTACTAGCGAGCTGAATCAGGTGTGTTTGATTAGGGACACTTGATTCAACTTACCCGTCCTTCCTTTTCTCGGGGGAGGGGAAGAGGTGACCGTCGATGAGGATGGCGAAGGGCGTTAGGGTGCCTCTGACTGGAGACCTGACAATTCATACTTACCTGGCAGGGGAGACACCATGATCAGGAAGGTGGTTCACCCAGGGCGAGGCTCGGCCATTGCACTCCGGTTGTGCTGACCCCTGCGAATTCCCCAAATGTGGGAATCTCGACTGCATAATTTATGGTAGTGGGGGACTGCGTTCGCGCTCTCCCCTGGACATACTGGTCAAAAGCAGATAGCGTGGGGTTTTAACAGTTGTGGTGCGTCACCCATGGCCCCGAATGGTGAAGGTGCACAATTTTACTCTGTTTTATTAATTTTTTTCTGTCTTCTTCTTCTGTGGTGTCAATCAGTGACCTGGAGGGTCCAGAGAATTGAACTGCGGTGAGAGGTTGATGGGGAAAAAGCTGGGAGCGGTTTGCCAAATGAGGTTTTCCCCATAATCTCTGATATTCAACGGACGATTTGATTGACAGCAGTGGTCCTGGAGGCAAAGTTGTTCAGATGGAGGAGTTCCATCATGTGGTATGACTATCTTGTGCGCGTGTGAAGAAAATCATGTGACATACGATCGCCTATAGCCGTCCTCGTGTTGTTGTTATTTCATTTCAAAGCGCCACCAGGTGGCCATTCACCGCGTCCTTTCTCACCTGACCCCAGGCTGAGCCCGTGCACAGGTGTACCGGCTTGGGTGAAATTGTCTCGTTCCGTTCAAGAGTTATAGCCGTTTTAGCAAACCCTGCCTCGGCCCCTCCGAACGTTTTGGCCTGCCGCCGCCAACGGGAAACGAAATTCCCCCTTTTTTCTGATCTGGACGGACAGTCAGACTCCAGACAATCTTTCTGCACTGGTTTGGGTCAGATCGGGCAAAACACGTAGGACTAGTGTGCAAAAGTAGGTTTTTCAAAAAATCCAAAATACCCGAAAATTTCGCCAGCGCAACCCTCGAATCCGAGGCATGCATCTCGCTCGTCTCGAGCCAAGGATTCCGATGATATAAGACACTTGGTTCTGCGACGGACGGTTTGGGAGCTATGAGCGATTTCGTACTTTTGATCGCCGTAGCGCCACCGCCGGCCCGATCGGGCCGAGCCTTGGTGATGCTGTAGAGCCAGGGCTGGACTGGTAATCTGGCATACCGGGCACTTTCCCGGTGGGCCGACGCACTTTGGGGCCGATACAAGGTTATTTATTTATTTAGATTTTTTTGCCACGGACTGGCCCATCATGCAGGGACAGCGGCCCATTGGTTTGTCTTCTGATTTGACAGGCCACAGCGAGAGAGACCTTCCTTCTTCCATATTCATAGACTGTGTCCATATTAGGCGCTGTTTTTTTATTGTATTTTTTTCTTTTTGATTTGGGCGCATGAAACTGCAAAAGGCGGACATCCGCACAGCGCTGCCGCTGACGAACATGCTCTGCGTTTCTGCTGCTCTATTAAGTGATGAATGGCACTTTGACTCTGAATTTTGTTTTATACAATCGTGTGATATGGTAACATAACGGTTCTTTGGTGAATCAGCTGAAAACAGCCGTGAGCATGTACATACACAACGAGGTAAATTGGAAAATGGCAATACACACTACAAACTTCTCACCCTAGCACAACCACAATTTACCTTGCAGCTACTAACAGTGAAGAAATATGGTGTATTGGCACAAATGTATTTATTAAAAATGTTGCTATTATTATAGGCTACATTAAATATTGCGCAATATAAATCACTTTTATAGAGGCTATTTTTGTATTTTCTATGTGTTTACAATATTTTTTTTTTTATTACAAATTCAATAGTTTTTTTATTTATTTCTTTCTTTCTTTTAGAAACCATATACCCATGGTAATGAGGAGCATGGTTTGGCCAAAATTGGCCAACAGTTAAACTCGGATAAAAGAGACAACGTCATGCAGGTTTGGAACAACTTTACACAACAGAATTTAAAAGCAGTAAATTTACTTTATTGCATCCTAGCTCAAAGTCAGCGCTTTACTGTCAAGTGCATTTCTGTGTGACAAAAGTGCAATATCAAGTTTGATATCTGCATTTGCAGTAAATTCAATAATATCCATCATTATTTGTCCCTGTCCTAGTTTTATTTATTTACTCCAATGTAAGGCCCTAACCCCAGCAAAAACATTCACGAGGAACTCATGGGCCGGATGAGCTGGGTTTGCCAGGGCCGAATTTTATCCCCAGTCCAGCCCTGTGTAGAGCGAGTGTTGTTGGTCACTTTTGCCACGCCCCCTCACCGCGCCCCAGATGGGCGTCGGCTTTGCCGGCTCCCCTGACGCTGCGTCATGGTGTCATCGCTTCTCGGCCTTTTGGCTAAGATCAAGTGTAGTATCTGTTCTTATCAGTTTAATATCTGATATGTCCCCTACCCGGGGACTGCATATTAAATTGATTTTTGGCACATGGAGCCGGAACCGGGGCTTGCTCCGTCCACTCCACGCATCGACCTGGTATTGCAGTGCCTCCAGGAACGGTGTGCTTCCCCTCTTTGGGGATTGCGAATTGTTGTGGCTAATAGCAGAGCGAGTACCACTGGAGCACTACCAGACATATATACGTAGCAGGCACACAAGAAGGATGATGATGACGTGACACAACAGCGATAATGCTGTAAAGAAAACAACAAAGTTTTAAGAAGGCAACAAAGTGGAGTCACAGGAGTATAGGAAGAGGAACAAAAGCGCTGGTTCCTGACCCATCACAGCACATTTTTGTTGTCCCTCTTATTGGACGCTCCCGTCTGAGGTCTTGGAGTCTTTTACTAGCGAGCTGAATCAGGTGTGTTTGATTAGGGACACTTGATTCAACTTACCCGTCCTTCCTTTTCTCGGGGGAGGGGAAGGGCGTTAGGGTGCCTCTGACTGGAGACCTGACAATTCATACTTACCTGGCAGGGGAGACACCATGATCAGGAAGGTGGTTCACCCAGGGCGAGGCTCGGCCATTGCACTCCGGTTGTGCTGACCCCTGCGAATTCCCCAAATGTGGGAATCTCGACTGCATAATTTATGGTAGTGGGGGACTGCGTTCGCGCTCTCCCCTGGACATACTGGTCAAAAGCAGATAGCGTGGGGTTTTAACAGTTGTGGTGCGTCACCCATGGCCCCGAATGGTGAAGGTGCACAATTTTACTCTGTTTTATTAATTTTTTTCTGTCTTCTTCTTCTGTGGTGTCAATCAGTGACCTGGAGGGTCCAGAGAATTGAACTGCGGTGAGAGGTTGATGGGGAAAAAGCTGGGAGCGGTTTGCCAAATGAGGTTTTCCCCATAATCTCTGATATTCAACGGACGATTTGATTGACAGCAGTGGTCCTGGAGGCAAAGTTGTTCAGATGGAGGAGTTCCATCATGTGGTATGACTATCTTGTGCGCGTGTGAAGAAAATCATGTGACATACGATCGCCTATAGCCGTCCTCGTGTTGTTGTTATTTCATTTCAAAGCGCCACCAGGTGGCCATTCACCGCGTCCTTTCTCACCTGACCCCAGGCTGAGCCCGTGCACAGGTGTACCGGCTTGGGTGAAATTGTCTCGTTCCGTTCAAGAGTTATAGCCGTTTTAGCAAACCCTGCCTCGGCCCCTCCGAACGTTTTGGCCTGCCGCCGCCAACGGGAAACGAAATTCCCCCTTTTTTCTGATCTGGACGGACAGTCAGACTCCAGACAATCTTTCTGCACTGGTTTGGGTCAGATCGGGCAAAACACCCCAGATAGCAATTACGTTTGGGCCACATGTGGGTATTATCTGGCACATATGGCCTAGATGTGGCATGGCTGAACAAATATGGGCCAAATTGGGACCATATTTGTTTTGCCATAACTTTAAAATCTGCGGGAAATGCTCTCTTGGTTCACAAATCATTTTGAGGTATATGGCCCAGATAACAACGAACACATGAGAACCATATGTGGTTGAGCTATGGCACACAGTTAGAAACACCGACTTGTGGTAAACATTTGGCTTATACATGGAAAAACACAGGAATCCTGAAATCAAGTGCGGCAGACATCCGCCGTTCCACACATCAGGTTGCTATGCATCCTCCCTCCTATTGGTGGAGTGAAACTACGGCGCGAATTTGACTGCGAACCGGGCAGCAGCCGCCATTTACTCTGCTTTCCTCCTCACGACTGTGTACATTCAGGTAAGCGATGTTTTGGCACTTTAAAGTCATATAATTGAAATATTAAGCATTATGTGTCAATATTGCATGTTATTAAGTATTTAGTTATTCGTTTCATTGAGGAGTGGGTCGAATTACGTTAGTTTTCTCCTCAGTTTAATTTACCGATACAATAAAGTGTAACGTTAATGTATAACGGTCCGCTGGTTTCCCGTTTTAAATTCAGATGTGTTTGCTAAATCAACAGTACACTGTCGTACACTTAAAATAGTACATATGGCATGTGTAATATCATATGTGAATTCAGGCGACGCGGTCCGACGTCGGTGTTACTGTTCGTCAAAAACCTAAATCCTAATTTGTGTTCACAATATTTTAACTAATCATAATATTAATAAAAAAATGGCAACAAGACTAAACAAATGAATACGTGTGCATTACAACAACCTTGTTAACATGAACTAACAATAAACTGCACTTCTTCAGCATGTATTAATATGTGTTAATGTTAATTTGAACATTTACTTATACATTCAAATCAGAAATTGTACTTGTTAACGTTGTAGTACTGTATGCACAGTGGACTATGAACAAACAATGAACTGCTGTATTTCTATTAACTAATGTTATCAAAGATTACCAAATACAGTAAGAAATGTAGGCTATCACTCATGGTTAGTTCATGTTAGTTAATACATTAAGTAATGTTTGTTAACAAATAAAACTTTATTGTAAAGTGTTATCAATTGTAAATTAATTAAAAAGAAAAAAAAACGAAACCTTCAATTGACTGCTTGTGCATGCATTTGGACCATTCTCTCCCCTTTATTTAAGATAAATAAATAATTACATGCCACAGTGTGATTGTGCAGAGATTTTTGCAACAATCACATATCAATTATGTTGCAATTACATTCTCTAACATTCTCTCACAAATATGAACCCCAAACTGTCATAACCTATTGGTGCTATGACCGAATTCTTATTTGAGTAATTTAATATAAATATATATATAATTGTATGATCACAATATAGTTTAACTTTGTTATTAAAATAAGCAAATATGCAAATTATAAGCAATGTTTTTATGCTTTGTATATCTTTCAGGAGGTTTAAACTCTCCTACCAGGCGGTTGTTGAAAATAAGAATGTGTTCTTAAAATAATAGTTCACTTAAAATTGAAAGTTCTGTCATTGTTTACTCACCCTCAAGTTGTTTCAAACCTGTATGCATTTCTTTCTTTTGCTGAACACAAGGGAAGATATTTTGAAGAATGTCGGTAACCAAACAGTTGATGGACCCCATTCACTTCCATAGTATTTTTTTTTTCCTATTATGGATGTGAATGGGGTCCATCAACTGTTTGGTTACCGACATTCTTCAAAATATCTTCCCTTGTGTTCAGCAAAAGAAAGAAATGCATGCAGGTTTGAAACAACTTGAGGGTGAGTACGGTAAACGATGACACAAATTACAATTTGTGGCAGAATCCGAAGAGAACGAGTTTTTAAGGACCACAATGATTTTCTGGCCCAGGATGATGACTGCCAAACTCTCCCACTCATATTTTTTCCTTTTGTTATTAATTCCGGAGGACAAAGTTCCAAATAAAATATTTTTTTCTCGTTTCTACCTCCGATAGTAGCACCTCCAATTCACTTTCTGTAAATTTTTGTTACTTGCCGCTTGCTTTAGCCATTTTCTTACTGCTTTCTTTTGCCAAAGTGGACTCATTACCATATTTAAATTGCTTTATTTAAGGGAGGAGACTGGCTGGGGCGTTGTGCTCGTGCATTTGCACTCAATTTTACGTTAATTGGGATGTACAAAGAGAACATGCGTGGGATCCTTCGTACGCAGAGATTCATACATCTGTTTTTTTTGTGCGTACGCACATTTACAGCTTTGTCCGTACACAATGTTTTAGGATGAATTCAACGCAAGTCTTTGTACATGAGGCCCCAAGTCAGGGACTGGGATGGCCATTACAGATGCTTGGTTTTGTGCTCAGTGACCCATTTTTGTTTTGATTTTGGTGTTTGTTTTTGGATCACTGTCCTGTTGGAAGACACAAACATGGCCCATTATAAGATTTCTATAAGAGGTTGTCAGGTTTAAATTTTTTATCTGTTGGTAGTTGATCGAATCCATGATGCCATGTATCTGAACCAGATAGTATTTCATTTTACACATGGGGTGCTTTTTTATCCCTGTGTGCACCAAACACATCTTAAGTGGTTACTACCAAAAAAGCTACATTTTTTTGTTTCATCTGACCATAGAACCCGTCCTATTTGAAGTTCCAGTAGTGTCAGTTACTTTTCAAACGTTCTATGGTCAGATGAAACAAAAAAATTTAGCTTTTTTGGTAGTAACCACTTAAGATTGGTTTGGCACACACAGGGATAAAAAATCACCCCATGTGTAAAATGAAATACTCTTCTGTATTTTTGATTTGCGTCAGAAGTAGCGTACGGATGAAACATAGGATGTGCGTACGCACAGAAATATTCTGATTTATAAAACCGTGCGCACGCACATCCTATGCAGTTTTCCCATAATAAATCACAATCAATTCTAAATGTAGCGCAGCTTTTGCGTTCTTCTGAACATCTTGTTCAGATACATGGCATCATGGATTCGATCAACTACCAAAAATTTAAACCTGACAAACTCTTATAGAAATCTTATAATGGGCCATGTTTGTGTCTTCCAACAGGACAGTGATCCAAAAACAAACACCAACATCAGAACAAAAATGGGTCACTGAGCACAAAACCAAGCATCTTCAATGGCCATCCCAGTCCCTGACCTGAACCCTATAGATGATGAGTGAGTGAACTGAAGAGAAGCGCCAACATGGATCTGGGAATTTGAAGGATCTGGAGAAATTCTGTATGGAGGAATGGTCTCTGATCTCTGGTCAGGTGTTCTCCAAACTCATCAGGCATTATAGGAGAAAACTCAGAGCTGCCGTCTTGGAAAAAGGAGCTTACAAAAAGTATTTAATAAAAGGGGGCAAATAATTGTTCCCAACGTGTTTAGGAGAAAAACATTTATTTCATAATGTGATTTCCCCCCCCCACACTTTCCATTCTTTTACTTCAATGAAAGGTTAGATTTGTGCCAATTTTTAAAAAAATTAAAGATCAAAATGATAAACAATGCAGATTTATTTTTTACAGCCATCTTTGATCATATTTACCGGGGGGGAAAATAATTCTGACCAGCACTGTATATTTCAACCACTTACTTACAATGTTTTTTTTTCCTATCAGATTACGTATCTGGGTCTGGTTGGTGGCTTTGACCTGAAAGACACAGTGTGGAGAGTGCTGAAAGCCACTTTTACAACTGCTGTGGCACGTGTGATGAATTGGAGAGGAATCAATGGGAAGGTTGGTGTCCAACGCCTGATCGTATTGATGTTTTATAAACAAATTTCGGGTACTCTGGGTTCGGGCAAAATTCCGAGCCCTGAGCCCTCCCCCGGACAGCACGCCAAATACGCATAATATTTACTCTATTTAATTTGATGTAAGTGTGAACTCGTGAAAAGGAAGTTGTCATTGGTGAGAACCTTTTTTAGAAATCATTTTAATTTTATAGCACTTTGCACAATACAAAACTATTCAAATCCACTTTACAGAACATTGTATTGTTATTTCTGTTATCTCAGTAATAGTAATGGTCACAAATTAATGGTTTGGAGCTTAAATCACCTAAAAAACTTTTCTCTTAAATTGATTCATTTTCGGTCATGTGTTTTACTTAATCTGTGCTATCTGACAACCCTGTGCATGGTAGTGTTCATTTTGTTAATGAAATCTTCAACGAAATGTTCAAACGTCATACATTTTCTTGTCCCTAATAATCAACATAATGCAGGAGAAACTGTAAAATCATCTCCATCATCTAATTAAAAACACTAAGGGCCCTATTTTGACGATCTGAAACGCAAGTAACTGTGTGTGCGGATCTTGCAAATCTAAAATGTGTTGGTCTGAAGAAGCTTCATTATTCATAGGTGTGGTTTGGGCGTAACGTGAAATAAACCAATCAGAGCATCATCTCACATTCCCTTTAAGAGCTGGCGCGCTTGTTCCATGGCGGATTGCTATTATAATGGCGGGTTTGCCAAGAGCATGGCATAATACATCACAGGTGAAACTCAGAAAATTAGAATATTGTGCAAAAGTTCATGTATTTCAGTAATTCAAATTAAAAGGTGAAACTAATATATTTAGTATATATAACTATATGCATTATTGTACTTTTCAGAGGGTCGAAAATTCTGTTCAGATTTTGAATTTGGGGTTTTCATAAACCGTTAGCCATAATCATCAAAATTATAACTTTTGCACGATATTCAAATTTTTCTAGTTTCACCTGTATTACTACAATTAGCCTGAATAATTTGGGTAAATGTGTATTTATGCCTATTTTTTCACATCTTTTCACAAGAGAAATACTCTTCTCCTGAAAACGGTCTGTCCGTTTAAAAGCACGTCTCCTCTGAGAAATAATCTAATTTCACCACAATTATTTTCCTCGCGTGGTAGCTAATATTGTTCCTTGTAATTATAAATGGTTTGCAAAAATTGGAACTGCTAAGTGAATGCGCGTTATGCACTCACCAAGCATGCGCCATTAAAATTGAAGTCTGAATTATGCGCCACTGACTTTAAACACAATTTTACCGGGTCTGTGGAGGAATTGTTTTGTAAAACTGCAGAATATCACCAGGGAACGTTAGTGCAGGAACACTCTTCTCGCTGAACCGCCCCGCGAGCGCAAGTTCATTCCCTAATTTACCGACGTGTGTCTGTGGAGGGAGAAGTGAGCTCTGCGTCGGGTGGAGAATAGGAATGATACATGCATCAGTGTACTTAGTCATTTGCACTGGGTGCAAGATAGGGCCCTAAAGCCCAATTTATACTTCTGCGTCAAACTTACGCCGTAGCTACGTCATAGGCTTTTTGGAGCGCGCGTACCCTTCGGCGTACCCTGATGTGCACCTCTCCAAAAATGTAAAAATGCGTCAACTCTATGCGAACGCAAGCGCTGTGATTGGTCTGCTAGAACCGCTCCCTCGGGTTTCACATGCTCCCTCTGCATGTGTAATTGTAAATGAAAACCAACGCGTTGCCTACTGCAAGGCTCCGGCTCCGGCTTAGGTGCGATGCAGAAGTATAAATCAGCCTATATCCATGTAGGACTGTCCTCGACTAAAGATTTTTCTAGTTGCGTTGCATCACATTAAATGCTTCTCTGCAAGCGCTCTGTTTGAGCCGCTTATAATTTGCATTCGGGAACGCAACGTGCACCAACCATCCGTAATTAGAATTATTAATAATTAAATCTGTTGTCAACAAAGAGAAATGTCTGCGGTTTTCTGCCAAAATAAAAGCCCAGTGGTTTAACTTTTGAAAGCAAGACATCCATGAATGTTAGTATTGTAATTTTACTGTTGTTCTGTAAAGTTAAAAACATTTTTTTAGTATAATAATTGTTTATCAGAATCAATCCAAATATTATTGTAACATTATTATTATTATGAATGCATTATAAATGTTCATTTTTCATTTACAGTGTGTATTATTGCAATAGTAAGATATGTCTTTATTAAATAAATTAAAATATTAATAAAAATAATAATAATTACAGGGGATGGGGTTAGCTATTCTGTTTTTTCTTCTTTTTTTGGCATTAGCTGATCACATCCCTGGCTCACTTAAAGGAACGTGTCACCGTTTTTAAAAATAAAACCTCCTGTCATTCTATTTTCAAAGCACTCTCCTCTTCTTCATAGAGGTATGGTTCTGGATCTTGACTGTCTGAGAAGTCACCCTCTTAGTCTCTCACAAAATCAGCCATGTTCACCGCCATTCACTATGTCTACTGTAGAAAAAATAGTCAGCTAATATTCACATCGGTATGTTGACGGAAGTTGTGGGATTTCATGTGTTGCTGCGTGATATCTCTGCGCCCAAGTAGCAGTGCTTCGTCTGTGCTTCCCCATAATATAGTCCCAAGTCAATGTCTATCTATGAAATCGGCTAGTCTTAATCTGCATCGCTATTTGTACTCACAAGAAGTAATTAGGTGGTTTTTTTTGGCTCACTTTTATTGTCTTGTTTGGACTAAAACGTGACATTTATGCTATCTGTGTTGGTGTGTTTTTACATTAGAGTGTGCATGTCTTTTGTAAAGCAGAATACATGCAGTGTTGTAAATTTTAACCGGTTGGTGGAAAAGTATTCTAAAATGTATTTTTTTTTAAAACTAAATAGTTTGTCATATGGAATTATGGTATTATTATGGCCCACATATTGAAAAATACAATTTGCAATTCCTTTTTGAAATTATACGGGGAAAACTTTCATACAGTGGTCAATCAGAGGTGTTTAATCTGTTAATAATTGCAATTAAAATATTAAAGGAATTAATTTACATTAATATTTTTTTTTTTTTTCATTATCCTGCAGCTCTAGCTTCCAGGTTGTATTGCTGCTAACATTACTTAAATTTATATTTTATTGCAGGTGCAGTCAGGCAGAATCCCCTAACTGGAAAAGCCTCAAAGATATTGAATTTAACATCAGTAAATGGCTGGAGCGATTGAAGAAACGAGAGGCCCAACAACACATTGCCGACCCTCATTAGAGACTTCCCTGCACATCTTCTCAACATCACTTCTCTTTAACTCTTTACCTTTCAAGTTTCATTTAACTTTCTCAATTTCTCTTTAAAGTTCTCTTTACCAAGTTACTGTGATTTGTTATTTTTTTTTATTTCTCTCATTAGTTGAACATTAGTTGACTAGTTGAACATAACATTGATAGACGATTAAAAAAACATGAATTTTGGTGTAAAAAATTTAAGTCTAACACTCTTTGAATGTTATTTATATATATATTCATATTTATTCTTAATAATTTAAGTAGAATTCCGTTGAAAACATTTTTTTAAGTACAACTGAATGCTACTGTAATTATATTTATTTTAAAATGTTTTCAACTGAATGCTACTGTAATTATATTTATTTTAAAATGTTTTCAACTGAATGCTACTGTAATTATATTTATTTTAAAATGTTTTCAACTGAATGCTACTGTAATTATATTTATTTTAAAATGTTTTCAACTGAATGCTACTGTAATTATATTTATTTTAAAATGTTTTCAACTGAATGCTACTGTAATTATATTTATTTTAAAATGTTTTCAACTGAATGCTACTGTAATTATATTTATTTTAAAATGTTTTCAACTGAATGCTACTGTAATTATATTTATTTTAAAATGTTTTCAACTGAATGCTACTGTAATTATATTTATTTTAAAATGTTTTCAACTGAATTCTACTGTAATTATATTTATTTTAAAATGTTTTCAACTGAATGCTACTGTAATTATTAAATTCAACTGTGTTGCTGTAATTATATTTATTTTTATGAAATGTTTTCAACTGAATGCTACTGTAATTATTAAGTACAACCGTCTATCTGTAATTATTTAAACACTTGTCAAAATAAATTGTTTTGAGCACATTTGTTGTTGTGGAGTGTTTAATTTACCTTTGAGTTAATAAGACTTTTACATACTGTCAGCTGCATGTGGGCCACATAGATTTTAACAGATCTCAACCATACTAAAATTGCATGCAAGGTTCACACATGGGCCACATTAAATTGTATTATTTGGCTCATGCTTGGTGGAGTTATGGCACTCCTTTGGTTCAGTTCTGGCAAAGAAGATGAGGGCCATATATGGGCCGGCAAACACAATCTTATCTGGGCCACAGCTCAGCTGTTTATCTGGGCCAAATCTGTGCCAAAGGAAATTTGCTGACTGGGACGTAGGACTAGTGTGCAAAAGTAGGTTTTTCAAAAAATCCAAAATACCCGAAAATTTCGCCAGCGCAACCCTCGAATCCGAGGCATGCATCTCGCTCGTCTCGAGCCAAGGATTCCGATGATATAAGACACTTGGTTCTGCGACGGACGGTTTGGGAGCTATGAGCGATTTCGTACTTTTGATCGCCGTAGCGCCACCGCCGGCCCGATCGGGCCGAGCCTTGGTGATGCTGTAGAGCGAGTGTTGTTGGTCACTTTTGCCACGCCCCCTCACCGCGCCCCAGATGGGCGTCGGCTTTGCCGGCTCCCCTGACGCTGCGTCATGGTGTCATCGCTTCTCGGCCTTTTGGCTAAGATCAAGTGTAGTATCTGTTCTTATCAGTTTAATATCTGATATGTCCCCTACCCGGGGACTGCATATTAAATTGATTTTTGGCACATGGAGCCGGAACCGGGGCTTGCTCCGTCCACTCCACGCATCGACCTGGTATTGCAGTGCCTCCAGGAACGGTGTGCTTCCCCTCTTTGGGGATTGCGAATTGTTGTGGCTAATAGCAGAGCGAGTACCACTGGAGCACTACCAGACATATATACGTAGCAGGCACACAAGAAGGATGATGATGACGTGACACAACAGCGATAATGCTGTAAAGAAAACAACAAAGTTTTAAGAAGGCAACAAAGTAGAGTCACAGGAGTATAGGAAGAGGAACAAAAGCGCTGGTTCCTGACCCATCACAGCACATTTTTGTTGTCCCTCTTATTGGACGCTCCCGTCTGAGGTCTTGGAGTCTTTTACTAGCGAGCTGAATCAGGTGTGTTTGATTAGGGACACTTGATTCAACTTACCCGTCCTTCCTTTTCTCGGGGGAGGGGAAGAGGTGACCGTCGATGAGGATGGCGAAGGGCGTTAGGGTGCCTCTGACTGGAGACCTGACAATTCATACTTACCTGGCAGGGGAGACACCATGATCAGGAAGGTGGTTCACCCAGGGCGAGGCTCGGCCATTGCACTCCGGTTGTGCTGACCCCTGCGAATTCCCCAAATGTGGGAATCTCGACTGCATAATTTATGGTAGTGGGGGACTGCGTTCGCGCTCTCCCCTGGACATACTGGTCAAAAGCAGATAGCGTGGGGTTTTAACAGTTGTGGTGCGTCACCCATGGCCCCGAATGGTGAAGGTGCACAATTTTACTCTGTTTTATTAATTTTTTTCTGTCTTCTTCTTCTGTGGTGTCAATCAGTGACCTGGAGGGTCCAGAGAATTGAACTGCGGTGAGAGGTTGATGGGGAAAAAGCTGGGAGCGGTTTGCCAAATGAGGTTTTCCCCATAATCTCTGATATTCAACGGACGATTTGATTGACAGCAGTGGTCCTGGAGGCAAAGTTGTTCAGATGGAGGAGTTCCATCATGTGGTATGACTATCTTGTGCGCGTGTGAAGAAAATCATGTGACATACGATCGCCTATAGCCGTCCTCGTGTTGTTGTTATTTCATTTCAAAGCGCCACCAGGTGGCCATTCACCGCGTCCTTTCTCACCTGACCCCAGGCTGAGCCCGTGCACAGGTGTACCGGCTTGGGTGAAATTGTCTCGCTCCGTTCAAGAGTTATAGCCGTTTTAGCAAACCCTGCCTCGGCCCCTCCGAACGTTTTGGCCTGCCGCCGCCAACGGGAAACGAAATTCCCCCTTTTTTCTGATCTGGACGGACAGTCAGACTCCAGACAATCTTTCTGCACTGGTTTGGGTCAGATCGGGCAAAACACGTAGGACTAGTGTGCAAAAGTAGGTTTTTCAAAAAATCCAAAATACCCGAAAATTTCGCCAGCGCAACCCTCGAATCCGAGGCACGCATCTCGCTCGTCTCGAGCCAAGGATTCCGATGATATAAGACACTTGGTTCTGCGACGGACGGTTTGGGAGCTATGAGCGATTTCGTACTTTTGATCGCCGTAGCGCCACCGCCGGCCCGATCGGGCCGAGCCTTGGTGATGCTGTAGAGCCAGGGCTGGACTGGTAATCTGGCATACCGGGCACTTTCCCGGTGGGCCGACGCACTTTGGGGCCGATACAAGGTTATTTATTTATTTAGATTTTTTTGCCACGGACTGGCCCATCATGCAGGGACAGCGGCCCATTGGTTTGTCTTCTGATTTGACAGGCCACAGCGAGAGAGACCTTCCTTCTTCCATATTCATAGACTGTGTCCATATTAGGCGCTGTTTTTTTATTGTATTTTTTTCTTTTTGATTTGGGCGCATGAAACTGCAAAAGGCGGACATCCGCACAGCGCTGCCGCTGACGAACATGCTCTGCGTTTCTGCTGCTCTATTAAGTGATGAATGGCACTTTGACTCTGAATTTTGTTTTATACAATCGTGTGATATGGTAACATAACGGTTCTTTGGTGAATCAGCTGAAAACAGCCGTGAGCATGTACATACACAACGAGGTAAATTGGAAAATGGCAATACACACTACAAACTTCTCACCCTAGCACAACCACAATTTACCTTGCAGCTACTAACAGTGAAGAAATATGGTGTATTGGCACAAATGTATTTATTAAAAATGTTGCTATTATTATAGGCTACATTAAATATTGCGCAATATAAATCACTTTTATAGAGGCTATTTTTGTATTTTCTATGTGTTTACAATATTTTTTTTTTTATTACAAATTCAATAATTTTTTTATTTATTTCTTTCTTTCTTTTAGAAACCATATACCCATGGTAATGAGGAGCATGGTTTGGCCAAAATTGGCCAACAGTTAAACTCGGATAAAAGAGACAACGTCATGCAGGTTTGGAACAACTTTACACAACAGAATTTAAAAGCAGTAAATTTACTTTATTGCATCCTAGCTCAAAGTCAGCGCTTTACTGTCAAGTGCATTTCTGTGTGACAAAAGTGCAATATCAAGTTTGATATCTGCATTTGCAGTAAATTCAATAATATCCATCATTATTTGTCCCTGTCCTAGTTTTATTTATTTACTCCAATGTAAGGCCCTAACCCCAGCAAAAACATTCACGAGGAACTCATGGGCCGGATGAGCTGGGTTTGCCAGGGCCGAATTTTATCCCCAGTCCAGCCCTGTGTAGAGCGAGTGTTGTTGGTCACTTTTGCCACGCCCCCTCACCGCGCCCCAGATGGGCGTCGGCTTTGCCGGCTCCCCTGACGCTGCGTCATGGTGTCATCGCTTCTCGGCCTTTTGGCTAAGATCAAGTGTAGTATCTGTTCTTATCAGTTTAATATCTGATATGTCCCCTATCCGGGGACTGCATATTAAATTGATTTTTGGCACATGGAGCCGGAACCGGGGCTTGCTCCGTCCACTCCACGCATCGACCTGGTATTGCAGTGCCTCCAGGAACGGTGTGCTTCCCCTCTTTGGGGATTGCGAATTGTTGTGGCTAATAGCAGAGCGAGTACCACTGGAGCACTACCAGACATATATACGTAGCAGGCACACAAGAAGGATGATGATGACGTGACACAACAGCGATAATGCTGTAAAGAAAACAACAAAGTTTTAAGAAGGCAACAAAGTGGAGTCACAGGAGTATAGGAAGAGGAACAAAAGCGCTGGTTCCTGACCCATCACAGCACATTTTTGTTGTCCCTCTTATTGGACGCTCCCGTCTGAGGTCTTGGAGTCTTTTACTAGCGAGCTGAATCAGGTGTGTTTGATTAGGGACACTTGATTCAACTTACCCGTCCTTCCTTTTCTCGGGGGAGGGGAAGAGGTGACCGTCGATGAGGATGGCGAAGGGCGTTAGGGTGCCTCTGACTGGAGACCTGACAATTCATACTTACCTGGCAGGGGAGACACCATGATCAGGAAGGTGGTTCACCCAGGGCGAGGCTCGGCCATTGCACTCCGGTTGTGCTGACCCCTGCGAATTCCCCAAATGTGGGAATCTCGACTGCATAATTTATGGTAGTGGGGGACTGCGTTCGCGCTCTCCCCTGGACATACTGGTCAAAAGCAGATAGCGTGGGGTTTTAACAGTTGTGGTGCGTCACCCATGGCCCCGAATGGTGAAGGTGCACAATTTTACTCTGTTTTATTAATTTTTTTCTGTCTTCTTCTTCTGTGGTGTCAATCAGTGACCTGGAGGGTCCAGAGAATTGAACTGCGGTGAGAGGTTGATGGGGAAAAAGCTGGGAGCGGTTTGCCAAATGAGGTTTTCCCCATAATCTCTGATATTCAACGGACGATTTGATTGACAGCAGTGGTCCTGGAGGCAAAGTTGTTCAGATGGAGGAGTTCCATCATGTGGTATGACTATCTTGTGCGCGTGTGAAGAAAATCATGTGACATACGATCGCCTATAGCCGTCCTCGTGTTGTTGTTATTTCATTTCAAAGCGCCACCAGGTGGCCATTCACCGCGTCCTTTCTCACCTGACCCCAGGCTGAGCCCGTGCACAGGTGTACCGGCTTGGGTGAAATTGTCTCGTTCCGTTCAAGAGTTATAGCCGTTTTAGCAAACCCTGCCTCGGCCCCTCCGAACGTTTTGGCCTGCCGCCGCCAACGGGAAACGAAATTCCCCCTTTTTTCTGATCTGGACGGACAGTCAGACTCCAGACAATCTTTCTGCACTGGTTTGGGTCAGATCGGGCAAAACACGTAGGACTAGTGTGCAAAAGTAGGTTTTTCAAAAAATCCAAAATACCCGAAAATTTCGCCAGCGCAACCCTCGAATCCGAGGCATGCATCTCGCTCGTCTCGAGCCAAGGATTCCGATGATATAAGACACTTGGTTCTGCGACGGACGGTTTGGGAGCTATGAGCGATTTCGTACTTTTGATCGCCGTAGCGCCACCGCCGGCCCGATCGGGCCGAGCCTTGGTGATGCTGTAGAGCCAGGGCTGGACTGGTAATCTGGCATACCGGGCACTTTCCCGGTGGGCCGACGCACTTTGGGGCCGATACAAGGTTATTTATTTATTTAGATTTTTTTGCCACGGACTGGCCCATCATGCAGGGACAGCGGCCCATTGGTTTGTCTTCTGATTTGACAGGCCACAGCGAGAGAGACCTTCCTTCTTCCATATTCATAGACTGTGTCCATATTAGGCGCTGTTTTTTTATTGTATTTTTTTCTTTTTGATTTGGGCGCATGAAACTGCAAAAGGCGGACATCCGCACAGCGCTGCCGCTGACGAACATGCTCTGCGTTTCTGCTGCTCTATTAAGTGATGAATGGCACTTTGACTCTGAATTTTGTTTTATACAATCGTGTGATATGGTAACATAACGGTTCTTTGGTGAATCAGCTGAAAACAGCCGTGAGCATGTACATACACAACGAGGTAAATTGGAAAATGGCAATACACACTACAAACTTCTCACCCTAGCACAACCACAATTTACCTTGCAGCTACTAACAGTGAAGAAATATGGTGTATTGGCACAAATGTATTTATTAAAAATGTTGCTATTATTATAGGCTACATTAAATATTGCGCAATATAAATCACTTTTATAGAGGCTATTTTTGTATTTTCTATGTGTTTACAATATTTTTTTTTTTATTACAAATTCAATAATTTTTTTATTTATTTCTTTCTTTCTTTTAGAAACCATATACCCATGGTAATGAGGAGCATGGTTTGGCCAAAATTGGCCAACAGTTAAACTCGGATAAAAGAGACAACGTCATGCAGGTTTGGAACAACTTTACACAACAGAATTTAAAAGCAGTAAATTTACTTTATTGCATCCTAGCTCAAAGTCAGCGCTTTACTGTCAAGTGCATTTCTGTGTGACAAAAGTGCAATATCAAGTTTGATATCTGCATTTGCAGTAAATTCAATAATATCCATCATTATTTGTCCCTGTCCTAGTTTTATTTATTTACTCCAATGTAAGGCCCTAACCCCAGCAAAAACATTCACGAGGAACTCATGGGCCGGATGAGCTGGGTTTGCCAGGGCCGAATTTTATCCCCAGTCCAGCCCTGTGTAGAGCGAGTGTTGTTGGTCACTTTTGCCACGCCCCCTCACCGCGCCCCAGATGGGCGTCGGCTTTGCCGGCTCCCCTGACGCTGCGTCATGGTGTCATCGCTTCTCGGCCTTTTGGCTAAGATCAAGTGTAGTATCTGTTCTTATCAGTTTAATATCTGATATGTCCCCTACCCGGGGACTGCATATTAAATTGATTTTTGGCACATGGAGCCGGAACCGGGGCTTGCTCCGTCCACTCCACGCATCGACCTGGTATTGCAGTGCCTCCAGGAACGGTGTGCTTCCCCTCTTTGGGGATTGCGAATTGTTGTGGCTAATAGCAGAGCGAGTACCACTGGAGCACTACCAGACATATATACGTAGCAGGCACACAAGAAGGATGATGATGACGTGACACAACAGCGATAATGCTGTAAAGAAAACAACAAAGTTTTAAGAAGGCAACAAAGTGGAGTCACAGGAGTATAGGAAGAGGAACAAAAGTGCTGGTTCCTGACCCATCACAGCACATTTTTGTTGTCCCTCTTATTGGACGCTCCCGTCTGAGGTCTTGGAGTCTTTTACTAGCGAGCTGAATCAGGTGTGTTTGATTAGGGACACTTGATTCAACTTACCCGTCCTTCCTTTTCTCGGGGGAGGGGAAGAGGTGACCGTCGATGAGGATGGCGAAGGGCGTTAGGGTGCCTCTGACTGGAGACCTGACAATTCATACTTACCTGGCAGGGGAGACACCATGATCAGGAAGGTGGTTCACCCAGGGCGAGGCTCGGCCATTGCACTCCGGTTGTGCTGACCCCTGCGAATTCCCCAAATGTGGGAATCTCGACTGCATAATTTATGGTAGTGGGGGACTGCGTTCGCGCTCTCCCCTGGACATACTGGTCAAAAGCAGATAGCGTGGGGTTTTAACAGTTGTGGTGCGTCACCCATGGCCCCGAATGGTGAAGGTGCACAATTTTACTCTGTTTTATTAATTTTTTTCTGTCTTCTTCTTCTGTGGTGTCAATCAGTGACCTGGAGGGTCCAGAGAATTGAACTGCGGTGAGAGGTTGATGGGGAAAAAGCTGGGAGCGGTTTGCCAAATGAGGTTTTCCCCATAATCTCTGATATTCAACGGACGATTTGATTGACAGCAGTGGTCCTGGAGGCAAAGTTGTTCAGATGGAGGAGTTCCATCATGTGGTATGACTATCTTGTGCGCGTGTGAAGAAAATCATGTGACATACGATCGCCTATAGCTGTCCTCGTGTTGTTGTTATTTCATTTCAAAGCGCCACCAGGTGGCCATTCACCGCGTCCTTTCTCACCTGACCCCAGGCTGAGCCCGTGCACAGGTGTACCGGCTTGGGTGAAATTGTCTCGTTCCGTTCAAGAGTTATAGCCGTTTTAGCAAACCCTGCCTCGGCCCCTCCGAACGTTTTGGCCTGCCGCCGCCAACGGGAAACGAAATTCCCCCTTTTTTCTGATCTGGACGGACAGTCAGACTCCAGACAATCTTTCTGCACTGGTTTGGGTCAGATCGGGCAAAACACGTAGGACTAGTGTGCAAAAGTAGTTTTTTCAAAAAATCCAAAATACCCGAAAATTTCGCCTGCGCAACCCTCGAATCCGAGGCACGCATCTCGCTCGTCTCGAGCCAAGGATTCCGATGATATAAGACACTTGGTTCTGCGACGGACGGTTTGGGAGCTATGAGCGATTTCGTACTTTTGATCGCCGTAGCGCCACCGCCGGCCCGATCGGGCCGAGCCTTGGTGATGCTGTAGAGCGAGTGTTGTTGGTCACTTTTGCCACGCCCCCTCACCGCACCCCAGATGGGCGTCGGCTTTGCCGGCTCCCCTGACGCTGCGTCATGGTGTCATCGCTTCTCGGCCTTTTGGCTAAGATCAAGTGTAGTATCTGTTCTTATCAGTTTAATATCTGATATGTCCCCTATCCGGGGACTGCATATTAAATTGATTTTTGGCACATGGAGCCGGAACCGGGGCTTGCTCCGTCCACTCCACGCATCGACCTGGTATTGCAGTGCCTCCAGGAACGGTGTGCTTCCCCTCTTTGGGGATTGCGAATTGTTGTGGCTAATAGCAGAGCGAGTACCACTGGAGCACTACCAGACATATATACGTAGCAGGCACACAAGAAGGATGATGATGACGTGACACAACAGCGATAATGCTGTAAAGAAAACAACAAAGTTTTAAGAAGGCAACAAAGTAGAGTCACAGGAGTATAGGAAGAGGAACAAAAGCGCTGGTTCCTGACCCATCACAGCACATTTTTGTTGTCCCTCTTATTGGACGCTCCCGTCTGAGGTCTTGGAGTCTTTTACTAGCGAGCTGAATCAGGTGTGTTTGATTAGGGACACTTGATTCAACTTACCCGTCCTTCCTTTTCTCGGGGGAGGGGAAGAGGTGACCGTCGATGAGGATGGCGAAGGGCGTTAGGGTGCCTCTGACTGGAGACCTGACAATTCATACTTACCTGGCAGGGGAGACACCATGATCAGGAAGGTGGTTCACCCAGGGCGAGGCTCGGCCATTGCACTCCGGTTGTGCTGACCCCTGCGAATTCCCCAAATGTGGGAATCTCGACTGCATAATTTATGGTAGTGGGGGACTGCGTTCGCGCTCTCCCCTGGACATACTGGTCAAAAGCAGATAGCGTGGGGTTTTAACAGTTGTGGTGCGTCACCCATGGCCCCGAATGGTGAAGGTGCACAATTTTACTCTGTTTTATTAATTTTTTTCTGTCTTCTTCTTCTGTGGTGTCAATCAGTGACCTGGAGGGTCCAGAGAATTGAACTGCGGTGAGAGGTTGATGGGGAAAAAGCTGGGAGCGGTTTGCCAAATGAGGTTTTCCCCATAATCTCTGATATTCAACGGACGATTTGATTGACAGCAGTGGTCCTGGAGGCAAAGTTGTTCAGATGGAGGAGTTCCATCATGTGGTATGACTATCTTGTGCGCGTGTGAAGAAAATCATGTGACATACGATCGCCTATAGCCGTCCTCGTGTTGTTGTTATTTCATTTCAAAGCGCCACCAGGTGGCCATTCACCGCGTCCTTTCTCACCTGACCCCAGGCTGAGCCCGTGCACAGGTGTACCGGCTTGGGTGAAATTGTCTCGTTCCGTTCAAGAGTTATAGCCGTTTTAGCAAACCCTGCCTCGGCCCCTCCGAACGTTTTGGCCTGCCGCCGCCAACGGGAAACGAAATTCCCCCTTTTTTCTGATCTGGACGGACAGTCAGCCTCCAGACAATCTTTCTGCACTGGTTTGGGTCAGATCGGGCAAAACACGTAGGACTAGTGTGCAAAAGTAGGTTTTTCAAAAAATCCAAAATACCCGAAAATTTCGCCAGCGCAATCCTCAAATCCGAGGCACGCATCTCGCTCGTCTCGAGCCAAGGATTCCGATGATATAAGACACTTGGTTCTGCGACGGACGGTTTGGGAGCTATGAGCGATTTCGTACTTTTGATCGCCGTAGCGCCACCGCCGGCCCGATCGGGCCGAGCCTTGGTGATGCTGTAGAGCGAGTGTTGTTGGTCACTTTTGCCACGCACCCTCACCGCGCCCCAGATGGGCGTCGGCTTTGCCGGCTCCCCTGACGCTGCGTCATGGTGTCATCGCTTCTCGGCCTTTTGGCTAAGATCAAGTGTAGTATCTGTTCTTATCAGTTTAATATCTGATATGTCCCCTACCCGGGGACTGCATATTAAATTGATTTTTGGCACATGGAGCCGGAACCGGGGCTTGCTCCGTCCACTCCACGCATCGACCTGGTATTGCAGTGCCTCCAGGAACGGTGTGCTTCCCCTCTTTGGGGATTGCGAATTGTTGTGGCTAATAGCAGAGCGAGTACCACTGGAGCACTACCAGACATATATACGTAGCAGGCACACAAGAAGGATGATGATGACGTGACACAACAGCGATAATGCTGTAAAGAAAACAACAAAGTTTTAAGAAGGCAACAAAGTGGAGTCACAGGAGTATAGGAAGAGGAACAAAAGCGCTGGTTCCTGACCCATCACAGCACATTTTTGTTGTCCCTCTTATTGGACGCTCCCGTCTGAGGTCTTGGAGTCTTTTACTAGCGAGCTGAATCAGGTGTGTTTGATTAGGGACACTTGATTCAACTTACCCGTCCTTCCTTTTCTCGGGGGAGGGGAAGAGGTGACCGTCGATGAGGATGGCGAAGGGCGTTAGGGTGCCTCTGACTGGAGACCTGACAATTCATACTTACCTGGCAGGGGAGACACCATGATCAGGAAGGTGGTTCACCCAGGGCGAGGCTCGGCCATTGCACTCCGGTTGTGCTGACCCCTGCGAATTCCCCAAATGTGGGAATCTCGACTGCATAATTTATGGTAGTGGGGGACTGCGTTCGCGCTCTCCCCTGGACATACTGGTCAAAAGCAGATAGCGTGGGGTTTTAACAGTTGTGGTGCGTCACCCATGGCCCCGAATGGTGAAGGTGCACAATTTTACTCTGTTTTATTAATTTTTTTCTGTCTTCTTCTTCTGTGGTGTCAATCAGTGACCTGGAGGGTCCAGAGAATTGAACTGCGGTGAGAGGTTGATGGGGAAAAAGCTGGGAGCGGTTTGCCAAATGAGGTTTTCCCCATAATCTCTGATATTCAACGGACGATTTGATTGACAGCAGTGGTCCTGGAGGCAAAGTTGTTCAGATGGAGGAGTTCCATCATGTGGTATGACTATCTTGTGCGCGTGTGAAGAAAATCATGTGACATACGATCGCCTATAGCCGTCCTCGTGTTGTTGTTATTTCATTTCAAAGCGCCACCAGGTGGCCATTCACCGCGTCCTTTCTCACCTGACCCCAGGCTGAGCCCGTGCACAGGTGTACCGGCTTGGGTGAAATTGTCTCGTTCCGTTCAAGAGTTATAGCCGTTTTAGCAAACCCTGCCTCGGCCCCTCCGAACGTTTTGGCCTGCCGCCGCCAACGGGAAACGAAATTCCCCTTTTTTTCTGATCTGGACGGACAGTCAGACTCCAGACAATCTTTCTGCACTGGTTTGGGTCAGATCGGGCAAAACACGTAGGACTAGTGTGCAAAAGTAGGTTTTTCAAAAAATCCAAAATACCCGAAAATTTCGCCAGCGCAATCCTCAAATCCGAGGCACGCATCTCGCTCGTCTCGAGCCAAGGATTCCGATGATATAAGACACTTGGTTCTGCGACGGACGGTTTGGGAGCTATGAGCGATTTCGTACTTTTGATCGCCGTAGCGCCACCGCCGGCCCGATCGGGCCGAGCCTTGGTGATGCTGTAGAGCGAGTGTTGTTGGTCACTTTTGCCACGCACCCTCACCGCGCCCCAGATGGGCGTCGGCTTTGCCGGCTCCCCTGACGCTGCGTCATGGTGTCATCGCTTCTCGGCCTTTTGGCTAAGATCAAGTGTAGTATCTGTTCTTATCAGTTTAATATCTGATATGTCCCCTACCCGGGGACTGCATATTAAATTGATTTTTGGCACATGGAGCCGGAACCGGGGCTTGCTCCGTCCACTCCACGCATCGACCTGGTATTGCAGTGCCTCCAGGAACGGTGTGCTTCCCCTCTTTGGGGATTGCGAATTGTTGTGGCTAATAGCAGAGCGAGTACCACTGGAGCACTACCAGACATATATACGTAGCAGGCACACAAGAAGGATGATGATGACGTGACACAACAGCGATAATGCTGTAAAGAAAACAACAAAGTTTTAAGAAGGCAACAAAGTGGAGTCACAGGAGTATAGGAAGAGGAACAAAAGCGCTGGTTCCTGACCCATCACAGCACATTTTTGTTGTCCCTCTTATTGGACGCTCCCGTCTGAGGTCTTGGAGTCTTTTACTAGCGAGCTGAATCAGGTGTGTTTGATTAGGGACACTTGATTCAACTTACCCGTCCTTCCTTTTCTCGGGGGAGGGGAAGAGGTGACCGTCGATGAGGATGGCGAAGGGCGTTAGGGTGCCTCTGACTGGAGACCTGACAATTCATACTTACCTGGCAGGGGAGACACCATGATCAGGAAGGTGGTTCACCCAGGGCGAGGCTCGGCCATTGCACTCCGGTTGTGCTGACCCCTGCGAATTCCCCAAATGTGGGAATCTCGACTGCATAATTTATGGTAGTGGGGGACTGTGTTCGCGCTCTCCCCTGGACATACTGGTCAAAAGCAGATAGCGTGGGGTTTTAACAGTTGTGGTGCGTCACCCATGGCCCCGAATGGTGAAGGTGCACAATTTTACTCTGTTTTATTAATTTTTTTCTGTCTTCTTCTTCTGTGGTGTCAATCAGTGACCTGGAGGGTCCAGAGAATTGAACTGCGGTGAGAGGTTGATGGGGAAAAAGCTGGGAGCGGTTTGCCAAATGAGGTTTTCCCCATAATCTCTGATATTCAACGGACGATTTGATTGACAGCAGTGGTCCTGGAGGCAAAGTTGTTCAGATGGAGGAGTTCCATCATGTGGTATGACTATCTTGTGCGCGTGTGAAGAAAATCATGTGACATACGATCGCCTATAGCCGTCCTCGTGTTGTTGTTATTTCATTTCAAAGCGCCACCAGGTGGCCATTCACCGCGTCCTTTCTCACCTGACCCCAGGCTGAGCCCGTGCACAGGTGTACCGGCTTGGGTGAAATTGTCTCGTTCCGTTCAAGAGTTATAGCCGTTTTAGCAAACCCTGCCTCGGCCCCTCCGAACGTTTTGGCCTGCCGCCGCCAACGGGAAACGAAATTCCCCTTTTTTTCTGATCTGGACGGACAGTCAGACTCCAGACAATCTTTCTGCACTGGTTTGGGTCAGATCGGGCAAAACACGTAGGACTAGTGTGCAAAAGTAGGTTTTTCAAAAAATCCAAAATACCCGAAAATTTCGCCAGCGCAATCCTCAAATCCGAGGCACGCATCTCGCTCGTCTCGAGCCAAGGATTCCGATGATATAAGACACTTGGTTCTGCGACGGACGGTTTGGGAGCTATGAGCGATTTCGTACTTTTGATCGCCGTAGCGCCACCGCCGGCCCGATCGGGCCGAGCCTTGGTGATGCTGTAGAGCGAGTGTTGTTGGTCACTTTTGCCACGCACCCTCACCGCGCCCCAGATGGGCGTCGGCTTTGCCGGCTCCCCTGACGCTGCGTCATGGTGTCATCGCTTCTCGGCCTTTTGGCTAAGATCAAGTGTAGTATCTGTTCTTATCAGTTTAATATCTGATATGTCCCCTACCCGGGGACTGCATATTAAATTGATTTTTGGCACATGGAGCCGGAACCGGGGCTTGCTCCGTCCACTCCACGCATCGACCTGGTATTGCAGTGCCTCCAGGAACGGTGTGCTTCCCCTCTTTGGGGATTGCGAATTGTTGTGGCTAATAGCAGAGCGAGTACCACTGGAGCACTACCAGACATATATACGTAGCAGGCACACAAGAAGGATGATGATGACGTGACACAACAGCGATAATGCTGTAAAGAAAACAACAAAGTTTTAAGAAGGCAACAAAGTGGAGTCACAGGAGTATAGGAAGAGGAACAAAAGCGCTGGTTCCTGACCCATCACAGCACATTTTTGTTGTCCCTCTTATTGGACGCTCCCGTCTGAGGTCTTGGAGTCTTTTACTAGCGAGCTGAATCAGGTGTGTTTGATTAGGGACACTTGATTCAACTTACCCGTCCTTCCTTTTCTCGGGGGAGGGGAAGAGGTGACCGTCGATGAGGATGGCGAAGGGCGTTAGGGTGCCTCTGACTGGAGACCTGACAATTCATACTTACCTGGCAGGGGAGACACCATGATCAGGAAGGTGGTTCACCCAGGGCGAGGCTCGGCCATTGCACTCCGGTTGTGCTGACCCCTGCGAATTCCCCAAATGTGGGAATCTCGACTGCATAATTTATGGTAGTGGGGGACTGCGTTCGCGCTCTCCCCTGGACATACTGGTCAAAAGCAGATAGCGTGGGGTTTTAACAGTTGTGGTGCGTCACCCATGGCCCCGAATGGTGAAGGTGCACAATTTTACTCTGTTTTATTAATTTTTTTCTGTCTTCTTCTTCTGTGGTGTCAATCAGTGACCTGGAGGGTCCAGAGAATTGAACTGCGGTGAGAGGTTGATGGGGAAAAAGCTGGGAGCGGTTTGCCAAATGAGGTTTTCCCCATAATCTCTGATATTCAACGGACGATTTGATTGACAGCAGTGGTCCTGGAGGCAAAGTTGTTCAGATGGAGGAGTTCCATCATGTGGTATGACTATCTTGTGCGCGTGTGAAGAAAATCATGTGACATACGATCGCCTATAGCCGTCCTCGTGTTGTTGTTATTTCATTTCAAAGCGCCACCAGGTGGCCATTCACCGCGTCCTTTCTCACCTGACCCCAGGCTGAGCCCGTGCACAGGTGTACCGGCTTGGGTGAAATTGTCTCGTTCCGTTCAAGAGTTATAGCCGTTTTAGCAAACCCTGCCTCGGCCCCTCCGAACGTTTTGGCCTGCCGCCGCCAACGGGAAACGAAATTCCCCCTTTTTTCTGATCTGGACGGACAGTCAGACTCCAGACAATCTTTCTGCACTGGTTTGGGTCAGATCGGGCAAAACACGTAGGACTAGTGTGCAAAAGTAGGTTTTTCAAAAAATCCAAAATACCCGAAAATTTCGCCAGCGCAATCCTCGAATCCGAGGCACGCATCTCGCTCGTCTCGAGCCAAGGATTCCGATGATATAAGACACTTGGTTCTGCGACGGACGGTTTGGGAGCTATGAGCGATTTCGTACTTTTGATCGCCGTAGCGCCACCGCCGGCCCGATCGGGCCGAGCCTTGGTGATGCTGTAGAGCGAGTGTTGTTGGTCACTTTTGCCACGCCCCCTCACCGCGCCCCAGATGGGCGTCGGCTTTGCCGGCTCCCCTGACGCTGCGTCATGGTGTCATCGCTTCTCGGCCTTTTGGCTAAGATCAAGTGTAGTATCTGTTCTTATCAGTTTAATATCTGATATGTCCCCTACCCGGGGACTGCATATTAAATTGATTTTTGGCACATGGAGCCGGAACCGGGGCTTGCTCCGTCCACTCCACGCATCGACCTGGTATTGCAGTGCCTCCAGGAACGGTGTGCTTCCCCTCTTTGGGGATTGCGAATTGTTGTGGCTAATAGCAGAGCGAGTACCACTGGAGCACTACCAGACATATATACGTAGCAGGCACACAAGAAGGATGATGATGACGTGACACAACAGCGATAATGCTGTAAAGAAAACAACAAAGTTTTAAGAAGGCAACAAAGTGGAGTCACAGGAGTATAGGAAGAGGAACAAAAGCGCTGGTTCCTGACCCATCACAGCACATTTTTGTTGTCCCTCTTATTGGACGCTCCCGTCTGAGGTCTTGGAGTCTTTTACTAGCGAGCTGAATCAGGTGTGTTTGATTAGGGACACTTGATTCAACTTACCCGTCCTTCCTTTTCTCGGGGGAGGGGAAGAGGTGACCGTCGATGAGGATGGCGAAGGGCGTTAGGGTGCCTCTGACTGGAGACCTGACAATTCATACTTACCTGGCAGGGGAGACACCATGATCAGGAAGGTGGTTCACCCAGGGCGAGGCTCGGCCATTGCACTCCGGTTGTGCTGACCCCTGTGAATTCCCCAAATGTGGGAATCTCGACTGCATAATTTATGGTAGTGGGGGACTGCGTTCGCGCTCTCCCCTGGACATACTGGTCAAAAGCAGATAGCGTGGGGTTTTAACAGTTGTGGTGCGTCACCCATGGCCCCGAATGGTGAAGGTGCACAATTTTACTCTGTTTTATTAATTTTTTTCTGTCTTCTTCTTCTGTGGTGTCAATCAGTGACCTGGAGGGTCCAGAGAATTGAACTGCGGTGAGAGGTTGATGGGGAAAAAGCTGGGAGCGGTTTGCCAAATGAGGTTTTCCCCATAATCTCTGATATTCAACGGACGATTTGATTGACAGCAGTGGTCCTGGAGGCAAAGTTGTTCAGATGGAGGAGTTCCATCATGTGGTATGACTATCTTGTGCGCGTGTGAAGAAAATCATGTGACATACGATCGCCTATAGCCGTCCTCGTGTTGTTGTTATTTCATTTCAAAGCGCCACCAGGTGGCCATTCACCGCGTCCTTTCTCACCTGACTCCAGGCTGAGCCCGTGCACAGGTGTACCGGCTTGGGTGAAATTGTCTCGTTCCGTTCAAGAGTTATAGCCGTTTTAGCAAACCCTGCCTCGGCCCCTCCGAACGTTTTGGCCTGCCGCCGCCAACGGGAAACGAAATTCCCCCTTTTTTCTGATCTGGACGGACAGTCAGACTCCAGACAATCTTTCTGCACTGGTTTGGGTCAGATCGGGCAAAACACGTAGGACTAGTGTGCAAAAGTAGGTTTTTCAAAAAATCCAAAATACCCGAAAATTTCGCCAGCGCAATCCTCGAATCCGAGGCACGCATCTCGCTCGTCTCGAGCCAAGGATTCCGATGATATAAGACACTTGGTTCTGCGACGGACGGTTTGGGAGCTATGAGCGATTTCGTACTTTTGATCGCCGTAGCGCCACCGCCGGCCCGATCGGGCCGAGCCTTGGTGATGCTGTAGAGCGAGTGTTGTTGGTCACTTTTGCCACGCCCCCTCACCGCGCCCCAGATGGGCGTCGGCTTTGCCGGCTCCCCTGACGCTGCGTCATGGTGTCATCGCTTCTCGGCCTTTTGGCTAAGATCAAGTGTAGTATCTGTTCTTATCAGTTTAATATCTGATATGTCCCCTACCCGGGGACTGCATATTAAATTGATTTTTGGCACATGGAGCCGGAACCGGGGCTTGCTCCGTCCACTCCACGCATCGACCTGGTATTGCAGTGCCTCCAGGAACGGTGTGCTTCCCCTCTTTGGGGATTGCGAATTGTTGTGGCTAATAGCAGAGCGAGTACCACTGGAGCACTACCAGACATATATACGTAGCAGGCACACAAGAAGGATGATGATGACGTGACACAACAGCGATAATGCTGTAAAGAAAACAACAAAGTTTTAAGAAGGCAACAAAGTGGAGTCACAGGAGTATAGGAAGAGGAACAAAAGCGCTGGTTCCTGACCCATCACAGCACATTTTTGTTGTCCCTCTTATTGGACGCTCCCGTCTGAGGTCTTGGAGTCTTTTACTAGCGAGCTGAATCAGGTGTGTTTGATTAGGGACACTTGATTCAACTTACCCGTCCTTCCTTTTCTCGGGGGAGGGGAAGAGGTGACCGTCGATGAGGATGGCGAAGGGCGTTAGGGTGCCTCTGACTGGAGACCTGACAATTCATACTTACCTGGCAGGGGAGACACCATGATCAGGAAGGTGGTTCACCCAGGGCGAGGCTCGGCCATTGCACTCCGGTTGTGCTGACCCCTGCGAATGGCAGTGCGCCGAAGCGTAGTGCTTTTTATGGTGAACGTGATTGGTCAAGAGTCTACAGTAAAACACGTGGGAGAGTTGTGTTTACTCTACTGAATCTGAAGTCAATGACATGACGTTAACTGAATCTATTGGTCCACATATAATAATAGTATTTCAACTGATTGTGTATAAAGTTATAAAAATGTAATTGTCAATGATTGTCATGTACTTACTTGCAATTGTGTTTGCTTTATTGTGCTGTGTATAACCTAATGTTATGATTCATTTTTCTATGTATCCAAATTTTCCATATCAATAAAGTACACTATCTATATCAGTTTAATGTGGATGGTCATTATTAATATATATTAGCACCATGTAGTTGTTCCTTTACAATGATGATGAAAGTTTGATTTGATGTAATCATTCAAAAGTTGCCTCATTCATATAAATAAAAGGACACTTTTTAACAATAAAATAAGTGATCACTTTATTAAGTTACATAAAATAGAACATATTACATAAGAATATATATTACAATAATCAATACAAACCTTTTTCAATAAAAGCAATGTAAACCTTTTAGTTAAACATTGTGAATATATACACGTCATTTGTACACACTACACTTTTTAATGATAAAACAAATCTTCACCATAGAATAGAATAGAATATATTAAAGGGACAGAAAGTAAAATTCTGTAATTTACTCAAATTGAAATGGGGCAACAGTGCCGAGAACTAAAGGTGCCGTGTTAGAGGGCACTTGTAAGACCAGAACACACAGAACATCCCCCCCCCCATAAAGTGCATGAAATAGGGCAATATTGCCGAGAACTAAAGGTGCCGTGTTAGAGGGCACTTGTACGACCAGAACACACAGAACATCCCCCCCATAAAGTGCATGAAATAGGGCAATAGTGCCGAGAACTAAAGGTGCCGTGTTAGAGGGCACTTGTAAGACCAGAACACACAGAACATCCCCCCCATAAAGTACATGAAATAGGGCAATAGTGCAGAGAACTAAAGGTGCCGTGTTAGAGGGCACTTGTAAGACCAGAACACACAGAACATCCCCCCCATAAAGTGCATGAAATAGGGCAATAGTGCCGAGAACTAAAGGTGCCGTGTTAGAGGGCACTTGTAAGACCAGAACACACAGAACATCCCCCCCATAAAGTGCATGAAATAGGGCAATAGTGCCTAGAACTAAAGGTGCCGTGTTAGAGGGCACTTGTAAGACCAGAACACACAGAACATCCCCCCCATAAAGTGCATGAAATAGGGCAATAGTGCCTAGAACTAAAGGTGCCGTGTTAGAGGGCACTTGTAAGACCAGAACACACAGAACATCCCCCCCATAAAGTGCATGAAATAGGGCAATAGTGCCTAGAACTAAAGGTGCCGTGTTAGAGGGCACTTGTAAGACCAGAACACACAGAACATCCCCCCCATAAAGTGCATGAAATAGGGCAATAGTGCCTAGAACTAAAGGTGCCGTGTTAGAGGGCACTTGTAAGACCAGAACACACAGAACATCCCCCCCATAAAGTGCATGAAATAGGGCAATATTGCCGAGAACTAAAGGTGCCTTGTTAGAGGGCACTTGTAAGACCAGAACACACAGAACATCCCCCCCATAAAGTGCATGAAATAGGGCAATAGTGCCTAGAACTAAAGGTGCCGTGTTAGAGGGCACTTGTAAGACCAGAACACACAGAACATCCCCCCCATAAAGTGCATGAAATAGGGCAATATTGCCGAGAACTAAAGGTGCCGTGTTAGAGGGCACTTGTAAGACCAGAACACACAGAACATCCCCCCCATAAAGTGCATGAAATAGGGCAATAGTGCCTAGAACTAAAGGTGCCGTGTTAGAGGGCACTTGTAAGACCAGAACACACAGAACATCCCCCCCATAAAGTGCATGAAATAGGGCAATAGTGCCTAGAACTAAAGGTGCCGTGTTAGAGGGCACTTGTAAGACCAGAACACACAGAACATCCCCCCCCCATAAAGTACATGAAATAGGGCAATATTGCCGAGAACTAAAGGTGCCTTGTTAGAGGGCACTTGTAAGACCAGAACACACAGAACATCCCCCCCATAAAGTGCATGAAATAGGGCAATAGTGCCGAGAACTAAAGGTGCCGTGTTAGAGGGCACTTGTAAGACCAGAACACACAGAACATCCCCCCCATAAAGTACATGAAATAGGGCAATAGTGCAGAGAACTAAAGGTGCCGTGTTAGAGGGCACTTGTAAGACCAGAACACACAGAACATCCCCCCCATAAAGTGCATGAAATAGGGCAATAGTGCCGAGAACTAAAGGTGCCGTGTTAGAGGGCACTTGTAAGACCAGAACACACAGAACATCCCCCCCATAAAGTGCATGAAATAGGGCAATAGTGCCGAGAACTAAAGGTGCCGTGTTAGAGGGCACTTGTAAGACCAGAACACACAGAACATCCCCTCATAAAGTGCATGAAATAGGGCAATATTGCCGAGAACTAAAGGTGCCTTGTTAGAGGGCACTTGTAAGACCAGAACACACAGAACATCCCCTCATAAAGTGCATGAAAAAGGGCAACAGTGCCGAGAACTAAAGGTGAACAGAACACACAGAACATAGAATATTAAAAGTTGTACACAAGAACTATTTACACTATATACACTATCAACGGGCCAGCCGTTCACTCCTCCAGTCCATCCACAACTGAGACAAAATGCTCATAGTTTGTGAATACTATGTTCTCCAGTCCCTTGGAGGCAGAACGGTTTATCGCAGGGCAAAATGTCTTTTTTCTGTATTTTTTGTGTCCCTGGATCTTTTGACCGCATGCTTTGCAGGTCGGGAGATGCTGCACCCTTGTCACCTTAACGCCCAGCCCTGTGGGGTGGTCTGCCAGCTTCCTCTTATATTGCGTGGATCGAGACCACGAAGATCCTAGCACAGGGTTCTGTCCAGAGGCAGGCTGAACAGCTGGCCTGATGGGCACAGGCGGAGTGGACACCTGACCAGAAGGCAGCATGGGCTGTGTGGATGAGGAGCCCGCAGACTGGGACACGAAGGGCAGCACAGGCCTGGTGATGGTGGAGGTGGCGGGGATTCTCCTCAACGGCAGAGGCAGCAGTGGTGGCTGAGGAGGAGGCTGTGGTGTCGCCCCCAGGATGTCGGTCCGTCGCTTCAACACCTTAGTGCCGGCTGTGCTGGGTGTGGGGACATACTCCATCACGGGGTAGTCAGGTGGAGGGAGGATGGCAGGCTGGTGCGGGGCAGGAGGCAGCTCTTTAGACGACACCGAGGTGCGCTTGGAGATGACCACTGGCTGCCTGGTGCTGTGCAGGTTCACCAGCCTCTCCTGCTGGCGGATGAAGTCCCTCACCGTCTTCGTGTTTATTTTCGGGAGAGGGATGCCTGCCTTGCACAGCAATGGGTCATCTACCAAGACCCGGTGCTGGATCCGGTCGTAGGCCTTGAGGATGTTGGCCTTCTCGGGGCTGGAACGAGAGGCCTTAGGGGAGCGCAGCCACAGCAGCTTGACCAGCACATACATGAGGCGGTTGTGCTGCGGGCTGATGTCTTGCTGTGCTGGCGCGTACCGTTTGGCCATCTTCACTTTCTGGACCACGGCAGCGTCAGCAAGATCATCCCGCTTTGTACGGCAGTACAACGTGTTGCCCCAGTGTGTGCGGTACAGCTGGTGGTATTTCTGTGGCTGCTTGTCGTGCTCCTCCACTGCATTCCAGGCATCGAGGACCCGGTTCCTTTGCGCAGTGTCGAGGAGCAGCCCCTGGTCGGTCAAGCAGACCTCCACCAGTGCAGTACAGAAGGCCTCCAGCTTCTTAAAACCAGGCAGAGGATTGTCACTGCAGACATCCTCCTGTAAAACATACACAGAATGAGACACACACAGAGAAAAGTAGGTAAGTCCCAATGCATACAATGTCTTGTTTTTCAATGGTCATATTTGTCACTGTATTCTCTTCTATCAGACAAGTAGGTACTCTACTCACGAAGGCAGGAGGGTTAACCGTAGCAGTCTCACTGCTGGTTAACGTGATGTGGGGCTCAACAGCAGGATGGTCCTCATCGCTCTGGTAAGCCTCGTCTGCTTCGGCGTCTGGGTCGGCCTGGCCAGGCTGAATGACCTCTTCCTCCGGCCCAGGACCGTCGGTGACGAGGCCCTCGAGAGAAAAGGACTCCCCCGTGCTCTGCCTGAAGAGATATTCGAGCCCAAGCAGCTCGTCCGACTGGACGTTGGCCGGGGCCCTGAAATTCTCCTCCACCGTCTCGCCAAACAGCTGCTGGCAGCGGGAGTTGAGGCGGTGAATAAGCGGCGCAGAGTAGACCCGGTTGTGCCGGCCTCTGCCCCCAAACACGGCGTCTGAGCTGCGGTCGGAGTTCCACCTGGCAAATCATATGGAATCATATGGGGCAGCGACTTGTGGAACCCCTCCAGGCTGTTGCTCCCACGCAGGCCCTTGTAATACGGCAGGTCCACACCGTTGATGGTCGTGGTGCGGGCAACCCGGTACATGGCCATGCCTGGTGGGTCCTGGATGCATTCCAGGTGTCGCTGCTGGCTGGCCCACATCTCATCAATGGCTGCTGTAAACGCAAAAACACACAAACATGCATGGTGAGCTGTTGTGATTTTGCACATATTTGACACTGTGTGTGGGTGTGTATGCGTGTGTGTGTGTGTGTGTGTATGCATGTTTGTGTGTGCGTGTGTTTTTATTCTTACCAGGGGACTTGAATAGGCTGACACCACTCTCGTCGAGCCCTGCTGGACCCTTGAGCTCTTCAATGGCCAGGTGGACAAGACGAAATGTCTCCTGGGCACCGAGGGTGAGACGCCGGACATGATGTTGGAGCTGGTCCCGGGAAATGTACCGCCGGACCACGTCCTCGTCCGTCACCACCTCCATTGTGACCGGGTCTCTGGCCCTGATAGCCGTGATGAGGAGCTGGAGGTCCTCACGGTTATAGGCCAGCACTGCCCCGACCAGCGCAGACTTGAAGGTGGCGTACTTTGAGTGGGCCTCGGTCCGCAGAGCAGCATCAAAACGGTGTAACCAATGGAAAATATCCAGCCTCACCACCATCCCGTCGTCCACCCAAGGCTGGAAGAGCGTCTCGACGGCTGTCGGACCCTGTGCCTTGCAGCATCCCCGATCGATGTACAGGATCTGGGGTACGGGTTGATTGGCGAGCCGGAACCGCTCCACCACGCCACGGCACATGGGCCCCAGCTTCTCCACAGACTCCTCGCAGGTGAGGACAAAGGAAACTATCTGGGACAACTCGTTGCCGATGCTGGTGAACCACTCGGCCGAGCCCTTGCCCTCCCCAGATAATTTCTTCACCACCTTTTTAAAACAAATACAAAACAGTTTAGTTTAGTTTTGCATAATGTGGTGTTTCCCTGTGAGTACTTGTGTTGTCAACACACTTGCCTTCTTTGTGGAGTCCATTTTCAGGACGGTGCCAAACGTAGATAGTATCTGGCTCCGGTAGTCCTGGACATTGTCCGCCTCGGCCAGGAGGAAGGCGTGCCGCAGGAGCCGTGCGCAGGGTAGCTCTCTGGGAAGAGGTGCCGCCTGGAACTCCCTGTGGCCCAACGCAGAGACGATGCCTCCGGGTTCCACCAAGGCCATGAGGAGCGTGGTGTAGAGGTCCTTCCTCTGACTGTAGTCCTCAATGTGGTTCTCCTGCACCTGCCGCCACACCTTGATCATGGTGTTACCCTCTATTCGGTCACGCAAGAGGCGAATTATGGTTTTATCCACCCCACGCTTTGCAGTCAGCACGGCCGGAAACCTGGCCCGATGAGCCTCGCTAAGCTGCTGCAGAATGACGTCGTCCCATGCCAGCCACCGACCCATGGGACCACTCGCTCCACCCCTGGCAGCCTTGAGGCATGGTCCGCAGGAAACCACCTCTGTCGCCATAGTGTACCAACCGGACACGTCACAGATGTGACGTACCTAAAACATCATAGAGAGAGAGAGAGAGAGAGAGAGAGAGAGAGAGAGAGAGAGAGAGAGAGGGAGGGATAGCGAGGGAGGGGGGGAGGAGAGATCACACATCAATCACGGATCAACATTCATGTGTGTTAAGTAGTCAATACTAATGTATGTATTACTCTAAACACAGGTGTGAAGAGACTCAGCCTTACCCGGGTGTGGTAACCAGACTTGGAGAGGTGTGTGTTGCCTCCGGCCCCAGCGCACCTATCACCACGCGGACACTTCAGTGAGCACCGCCACACTCCGATGGGGCGCCAGAAGAAAAAACGGCCGCGAAAAAAGGCCTGTGGAGTTGGGATGCCGCCACTAACGAAGCCGGGGGACTCGGGGGGGTAAAACCACATCCGGTCAGACTTCAGGACGCGCCGCCGTCTAATGACGCCCTTGATGTCCTTGTACATTTGGACGGGTGTAAAGAGGCCTCTCTCACTGTCCTCCTTCAGCCAGGGGATGTCTGCAGATGGAATGCCATGGGAGTCTTCCCACAGCCGCACCCAGCCTTCCAGCTCCACCTGCAAGACACAACACACAACACATTTAGTTATTTATTTTCCATAATGTGCTGGGATTTTGTGAAATGCATTAACATTGCTTGGGCATGTTGTGATTTTACACTTACAGGAGAGTCACTCTGGGGCAAGGTGGTGTCAGACGCAGGCTGGCTGTTGGAGGTCGACGGTGGCTCCTCGGGGCGAGCATCAGAGGGAGACTGACCAGTGGCTGAGGACGGCAGAAGCATCTGCTGCTTTGGCTGCTCGGGACGCCCACTAGAGGCAGCCTTGCTGGTGGTGGAGGGCAGCGAGGACAGTAGGGGCTTCTTCTGCTTGCTGCGCTTTGCCTTCTTGCTGGTCGACAGAGGAGACTGCTCAGGACGCTCTGCAGTTGCTGGCACGCTGGTGGAGAGCAGCGGCTGTTCGGAACCCCCGGCGGACACAGGCTGGCTGGAGATGGGTAAGAGCTCCCCATGGCTCTCAAAGGTGACTAGGGCATCCAACAATATGGTGTCGTCCAGAGCGTCATCAGACCATGATGAGTGGGAGGTGGCAGCTGCTGCAAGAAACCTTGATTTATTTAACCTTTATTTATTTTACACACCACACGTCTTATTAACATTATTTTATTTACATTTCCTTGCATTTGTACATGCATACCTGTACATACCAGCGTCTACTTTTTTGTATAGTTTCTTTCTTTCTTTTTTTTATAAAAAAAAAATTGGCATATTGTGCATTTCTTTTCTTTTTTTTTTTTAAGAATGTGAACCTATTTTTTGCATATTGTGTGTTCTAATTTTATTTTTATTATCTGTGTCCTGTCACTGTTATTCTGTTTGTGCTGTAGAAGAAGCGTCTATCAACAAAACAAATTCCTCGTATCTGCAAACATACCTGGCACTAAAGCTCTTTCTGATTCTCTTTTTGAACAGCTGGAAGTGGCTGCAGCAGGAGTGGCGTTCGGTGGAGGATTCTGTGAATTTCAGATTTGTGCTCTTAAAGTTTGTATTAAAATAGCATGTCCAGTAACAATCACGGCTGTTTAAAGTCACCTTTACCTACCTCTCTATCCAGAATATACCGCCTGAAGCGCTTCAGGGACTTGGTGGAGATGTCCTCCTCCTTCATCGCCAGCCACTGTCGCGCTGAGGAGTACGCCTCCTGTGCCATCCTCCTTTCGTTGTCCGTCCCTGCCTGCGGATCTGCCTGAAGGGTCTTGTGCAGGCTGTACCACTGCCACATCTCCAGGAATGTGAACGACCTGAAGCGTCCCTGCCCATAAATGGCCCTGTCCACATTCCTTTCGAGGTGGCAGGACACCTGTGGCAGCAGCTGCACATACCGCAGCAGGAGATCCTTTACCCAGTCACCCTGGCCTGCTTTGTCGGCATGGCGGCTCTCTTTATTGTGGAGATCAAGGAGACTAAAATATCAAATAAGATAATTCGTTTATATATATATATATAAAAAAAAAGAACAAATCATGAACGTTTTGACTCTGTTTAGTGCAACATACTTACTACTTAATGTAGCCAACATCGTTCTCCACCAGCCATTTGAAACTTTGGCCGTTATACTTGCCAAAGTTCAAATGGAGCTGGCCGAGGTACTGCACCTTTGACGGTGTTGAGGTGACTGCAAAGCATCTCTTTTTGGCTGAAAACAGAAATTGTAATGACTTTAATGACGAGCAAAAAATCATCTATGCTACTGTGTAAACAAAGGGTGGAAACACATCAACAGCTCAAGTGCCAAGATATTCCTCACACAGACCTTCGTCACAAGCCGTCCTTTGGTCCATGGCTGTGGTCTTCTCGTAACAGGTGTTACGAGAAGCCAGTGCCTTGGCCTCCTTGGAAGCCTTGAGAAGGCATTGTTGCCTATCTTGTGGCACACTTGTATCTACAATATTCAATGCTGGAAATAGTGGGTCCATTTTCAACACACCTGTAGAAAACAGTCTGTTATAATCATCATCATGATAAACACAATAAAAAATATAATTTTACCAGAAACTGAATATGTCCACAAACAAAGGCTTATCTTTATTACACATAACTTACACATTTATGGACTATAGTATTTGGATTTCTTTAAATGTGTATTTTTTGAGTAAATATCAAAGTTAAATGTGAAAAAAAAAAAACATTGACGATTATTTTACCCAATGTAATCTATAGACATTTGGTCATGGGGATGAAATAAAGTCCAAGCCTAAAATTGAGAAGGAGTAAGGGCGCATTACTAACATGCTTTCTTAATGAAAATTAACCATGGTTTTACTATAGTCAGTGCGCAGAAACCATGGTTTTATCATAGTAAAGGTGCAGAAACCATGGTTTTATCATAGTAAAGGTGCAGAAACCATGGTTTTTATTATAGTCAGTTTGCAGAAACCATGGTTTTACTATAGTCAGTGTGCAGAAACCATGGTTTTATCATAGTAAAGGTGCAGAAACCATGGTTTTTATTATAGTCAGTTTGCAGAAACCATGGTTTTATCATAGTAAAGGTGCAGAAACCATGGTTTATCATAGTAAAGGTGCAGAAACCATGGTTTATCATAGTAAAGGTGCAGAAACCATGGTTTTTATTATAGTCAGTTTGCAGAAACCATGGTTTTATCATAGTAAAGGTGCAGAAACCATGGTTTTTATTATAGTCAGTTTGCAGAAACCATGGTTTTATCATAGTAAGGTGCAGAAACCATGGTTTATCATATTCAGTGTGCAGAAACCATGGTTTTATTATATTCAGTGTGCAGAAACCATGGTTTTATCATATTCAGTGTGCAGAAACCATGGTTTATTATATTCAGTGCGCAGAAACCATGGTTTTATCATAGTAAAGGTGCAGAAACCATGGTTTTTATTATAGTCAGTGTGCAGAAACCATGGTTTATTATATTCAGTGTGCAGAAACCATGGTTTTATTATATTCAGTGTGCAGAAACCATGGTTTTATCATAGTAAAGGTGCAGAAACCATGGTTTTTATTATAGTCAGTGTGCAGAAACCATGGTTTATCATATTCAGTGTGCAGAAACCATGGTTTTATTATATTCAGTGTGCAGAAACCATGGTTTTATCATATTCAGTGTGCAGAAACCATGGTTTTATCATATTCAGTGTGCAGAAACCATGGTTTTATCATATTCAGTGTGCAGAAACCATGGTTTATCATAGTCAGTGTGCAGAAACCATGGTTTATTATATTCAGTGTGCAGAAACCATGGTTTATCATAGTCAGTGTGCAGAAACCATGGTTTATTATATTCAGTGTGCAGAAACCATGGTTTATCATAGTCAGTGTGCAGAAACCATGGTTTATTATATTCAGTGTGCAGAAACCATGGTTTATCATAGTCAGTGTGCAGAAACCATGGTTTTATCATATTCAGTGTGCAGAAACCATGGTTTTATCATATTCAGTGTGCAGAAACCATGGTTTTATTATAGTCAGTGTGC